>OX465376.1:19859556-20459556 GCA_950004255.1 Mesopsocus fuscifrons | reverse complement strand
TTGAGAATGAGAAACCACGTTTTTGAATGGTCGGAACGCATTTGGGACTACAGTAATAGAATGACAGCCATGAAACTTGGTAGAAGTGATCTCAGATAGATGCTCTTGGGTCATTTTCAACTGATTTTGGATTGCTTAAAAATTACGCCCGCAAAAAATTATCAAAAAAATCCCCCCACCCAAAAAAAAAAAAAAATCATACGGGGCGAGAAAGTTAAGTGCGACTGTTGTCGGACCCTTTATTTTGATTTCTTTGAGATTTTTTTGCGGGCGTAATTTTTAAGCAATCCAAAATCGGTTGAAAATGACCCAAGAGCATCTATCTGAGATCACTCCCACCAAGTTTCATGGCTGTCATTCTATTACTGTAGTCCCAAATGCGTTCCGACCATTCAAAAACGTGGTTTCTCATTCTCAACTCATTTTCGACACTTTTTTGACTGCAACGGCCGTAATTTTGAAGATAACAAAATTCTGTTCGACAAATGTTTAAGTTACATCGTTCTACACAAATTTACCAAATTTCATGACAATCGGTCAATAAATGTGAATGGCGCCGAAACGATCGAACTTTGGTCCAGAACGGCCGTACTTTTCAACCAATTCAATTTTAGTTGAAAATGACCTCGAAGCATCTATTTGTCAACACACTTACCAATTTTCAGTGTTATAGATTGAAAAGTGTACCGTCGGCGCTTGTCCGACTAACCAAAAACACGATTTTTGAATTATTTTGGCGGTTTTTTGACAATAGCGGCCGCAATTTTTGACCAATCAAAAAATCCTTGAAAATGCCCCTCGGCAGTAATTTTAGACAGGTCCATACCAAATTTCATCAAAATCGGAAGAACGGTATAGGTGCTAGAGCACTGCACGGACTGACGGACTGACTGACGGACTGACGGACTGACGGACTGACGGACTGACGGACTGACGGACTGACGGACGGACAGACTTTTTCCAGAAACCACTTTTTTGGACTCAGGGGACCCCCAGGATCATGGGAAACCCAAAATCTCAATTTCGAAATTTTGCACGAAAACAATACTTTCTCGCCATATATGGCTAGCGAGAAAGTAAAAATGGGAAATCTGCTTCGAACACTCCCTAGAACGTTGTTAGGGCTAGGTACAGTCAAAATTTTGTGTCTTTCCAACCAAGGGTAAACCTTGAAAATGAATCGCCGCTCGCAATGTTAATCTTATGGGCGGCAAAAAATGCACCGTCAGGTATAGTGGACCCTTAAAAAGACATATTATTTTTCAGAATATTTAAATGTCCAATAGTATCCCCATAAAATGTGCAGAGAGAAACGCATAGGTAGGTGTATAGACGCCATGGGCGTAGCAGAACCAAAAACCTTTTGGGGGGGGGCAAGCCCCCAGACCTTCTCCTCACCTGGGAGGGGGGGGGGGGGGGGGGGTATTCATAGCTTTATGTGACGTTATGTGTAGTCCTGGGGGTGGCTAGACGGTGGCTACGCCTATGATAGACGCCCTTGTATTTAGGTTAGGAGATAAAATTAATGCTAGATATCTTGTTCTTGCAAGTCATTTCTTGTCCTTGTTCTTGCAAGGGAAACGAAGTGTCTTCTTGTTCTAGTTCTTCCACGTAAGAACAAAAGCAAGACAAGAAATTTTCGTGGATCAGTGAACAGCAGGCTCAGAAAAGTGAGCAAAAAGGTGGACGGGCGAATAGATTTTGTTTCGCGGCAATATATCAGCATCTGTCTATTTTTCATTCGAAAGGCGTCGCTTTCCCGAATTTACATTACAAATCACGAACAGTCATTCTCCGTGTTTTTTTATACAAATTTAAATGAAAATTGTTGCGATACGGTATCGTGCCGTGATTTCTTTAAAGAGACCCGAGTTTCTCATAGTGTGTCAATGAGGAGAAAGGTCTTTTTGGGTACAATAGTGAACAGGAGGTGACACAGCAGCATCCAATTTAGAGTTCCAATAAAACTGCCAAACTTAAATCCTTCTCAATGTTTTTAAGTGACATGAATTATCTGCCCCGAGGCGGCAGGGGAGGGGGTGAAGCCCACCCCCACCTGCGGCTATCGGCAGCTGACGAATTCGGGGCGGGGGACTTGCCCTTTTTCTTTGACGAACAACTACATCATGCTGACTTGATCGAAACAAATTGGGTTGAACAATTTCTCACCCCACTTGGATTCGAACCGAGACCTCTCCACAACACAAGTCAGACTCCTTGACCACTCGGCCACCGAGATGAGGTAGGAAAGAAGGCCATGTTGTTGGTGGTCCCGCGGAGTCTTTTGCACTAGGGGGTCTGCAGGGCCCTGCGTCAATCTCCGTTTCATATTATAATGATTAATTGTGGTGGTAAATAATAGGGCCAGTTCTTTTGATGCAATCGATCACTCAACCTGACCAAACTTTTTACAACAATACTCGATCGATACAGGTATATGTGCGCCGCCATCATGGAGGAACACACGTGGTTCCACGTGCTGGGTAATGTTTGACTTATTGAAGGTTTGCGAAATATGTCACGTGGCAACAAACAGTATTGTATTGACAGCCTTAACTCCAACATTTCCATCCAAAATAACCCAAAATTAAGGGTGAAAATGGGGTAGAATTTCCCTTCATAACTGTGCATGAGCTTTGTCGTTCTAAACCCATCACCAGATAAACAAACATTGGGGTGCTTTCCACCATTTTGATTTATGCCCTTGTTCACTGTTGAATTGCCTTCATTTACATATTTATTGTTTTTCACGGTTCTTTCATCAAAATTTGATGGCTTTTTATTGTTTGTAATTAATTATTCTTTACTCTTGTATTGGAGTGGGGGGGGGGGGGGGGGTAGAGGTTGCGGGCAATAGCAACTCATATTTTCTTAAGGCGGAATATACTTTTGCTATTTGTTTACGTTATGTCTCTCAGAACAGCGAGGAATTAAGCTCCTGTTTGTATGTTTATACGAGTAGGTAATCATAACCGTAAAATGAAGCCCCCACGTTGGGCGCCATTTATAACGCCATAATTTGGCCCAACTCAGAAGGAAGCAGCTTGGGTTCAAAATTGGGCACCTTATCAATTTTGAACATGTCTAGTGAGCAATAGTCAAGGTTCAAGGGAAAATATACTTAACTGTAACATTGTATGTACAAGAATATTGCACTGTGGTATAATAAATCTTGGCTGTAGGTATTTGTAATTTACCAGAAGTGGATTAGCTCCTTGATATGAACCTAACCGGTGACGGATTAGTTGGCGGTCGTTGAATGGTTTCTAAGAAGGGAACTAACGACTTACCAGTAGGTCCAATTGACCGTTTTTTCTTGCCATATATTTCATAACATCCTGTTTTTGTCATCTGCGTTTTGAAGAATCCGTTTTTGTGCAGGCGTCATAATTAATAAAACATTTAGAGAATGCGATGCTACAAAAACGGAGCCGTTCATCATTTGGCTGACCTTCATTGCGGTTTGTGTTTTTGTATTTGCAGACAGATGAAAAGGTGAGCATGATAAATACAGTTGTCACTCTATAACGAAAACTTCTCTATAACGAGCCCTCATATATTTCGAGATCCTAGATGCATAGCTATAGCGAGAAAGTAAAAACAGAAATTAAAAGGAAAATTAGGGAAATTTGGGACCTTCCCCTACGTCAAACCTGATGAAAAAGAAAAGTTTTTTAAATATGGGGAAGGTTCTCTGGCAACCCTGCTGAATTAGTTATATCGGGTTTCAGGTTCATCACATATGGGGTGAAATTTAACTGAGAGTTAGCGCTATGTTTAGCTGGTGGACTTAATATTCGGGTAAGGCTAAAGGACACTTAATTCTTCTCCAAACCTGGTAATTCTGACGAAACAACCCCTTCCTAGGAGCCCAAAGTCTGCAGCCTGCATTGCACCCTCAGGGATAGATCTGAATTTGACGACGTGTTAAAATTGTTCTAAAACAAACAACTGTTTTCAATTATGTCCTTTCCATCAAAGCCGCCGCCCCCCTTTTTAAGTGCCCGTCACCCTCGACGGACAGGGGGTGTCAGGGGGTGTCGCAAGCCTTCGGCAAGTCGGAAAACATATCTAGTGCATATCTTAGTCCTTTAATATCATGTTGACAATCGCATAAGGGGAGAGCCCGATTCAATCTTTTTAACCCCTACCGATTATTTCACACTAGGTGGGTAGTTGAACCCCTGGGGTATTTAAGGGGGAGTTCCCCCACTCATTCCGTGGACTCCTGGGACTCCTCCGAATTATTTAAATTGTCAATTTTCTATTAAATTAATAGAGTGACTTTGAGTAATGCGTTTGAAATGACACGCTTACTTTTTTGCTGAACTGAAAATGACCCACGTGCCCCTTGGGATAACGCTACTGTTTTGCAGTTTTCAAGGTTTACAGTTTGATATTTGTAACCTTTTTGGAACGTAAGTACCTTATTATGATGAACCCAACTTTAGCGCAGACCTGTCTAGCCGAGACCGATAAGAAGACAGACACTTTGTTTGAGAAAGAAACAGTGTTCTTGTCTTCTTAATAGCAGCATGAGAAGACTGATGGAGTGTATAAGCAAACAGTTGTTACTGGCCCATCTTACAAAGTTAACCGTCTTTTTTTTCGTAAGGTGACCCTATCAGACCCTTCTCTTATACACAAGCACCCTCTACTTAGCCTGTTACTTAAAAATACAAGAACACTGTTTTTTTTCAGCACCTGTCTATACTACTTACCTACCTGTTACGAGATTTGCACTATAGTGCTAATGCGTACGCGCCGTAATGCTGAGACATCATTTTTTTTCAGCAATAAATTCAACTGTTCCAATATTCTCTGTTGTAAAACTCCCCCTCTGTACTATAAGCGTGAAGCCTAGCTAATTTCGTGACAGTCGATGACAGCACAGTGAAATTTCTATCAACCCCCTCCCCTCCCTTGCAACCCCCTTCTATCTTCACTCTATATCGTACTTATGTAAACAATAACGCCCTGAAATCACTTAATTAAAAAACTGAGGCCAAGGGGTGCATTTTTATAAATAGGGGATGGCGTGAAATGTGTTTTTCATGTTCAAATCTGGGCTTTCACCCCCATGGGGTCACCACCCCTTCTCCTACTTTCTCTGCACCTGTTGTATCAACATTTATTCATGAATTTGACAATAAAGTTGTCGAAAAGAATTTGGCGACAGTGTCAACTACAGCGAACTCACTTTATGGGCAATAAATTTACATGGCGTTCGTTATAGAGAGAAACTAAGTTAAGAGGACGCTATACCTGACGGTGCATTTTTTGCCGCCCATAAGATTAACATTGCGAGTGGCGATTCATTTTCAAGGTTTACTCTTGGTTAGAAAGACACAAAATTTTGCCGGTACCTAGCCCTAACAATGTTCTAGGGAGTGTTCGAAGCAGATTTCCCAATTTCTCACTGGTTTCTTTTATTGCAACTGTTTTGCAAATGCTAGCATCGCATACCTCAAGAAAAGTGCTGTATCTCGAAAACCAGTAAAAAAATGGGAAATCTGCTTCAAACTTTCCCTAGAACATTGTTAGGGCTAGATACAGGCAAAATTTTGTGTCTTTCCAACCAAGGGTAAACCTTGAAAATGAATCGCCGCTCGCAATGTTAATCTTATGGGCGGCAAAAAATGGACCATGTAAATAAGCTCGCTATATAGAGAGGTGTTCAATACAAGCCAGGGTTCATCAAGAAACTCTCGCTATAAGAATCAGAATCAAATACCAAACAGTCGAATTTTCCCCGGCCGGAGCCGACCCATCAGAACCGGAAAAAAATCTGGATTCGATCTTGGATCCTCTTGGTTGTAAAGAAATTCCTTCCAAAAAATCAATAGTGTGCTAGGAATCACCTGCAGCAATTTTCAGAAATAGTTTTTTCATATTTCAACTGACAGTCTCTGATTGTTCAGTAAACAGATGAAATCATAACATCTTTCATCTTTTTCTAAACCATTTCCTATCCATTATAAACCCATTAATATTTCCGTACGTTAAACAAAAAATGACAACTGGCGCCAGCAATCCCGGTGTTGTCTTGGACCCAACAGGATTTTCCATACAATCACAGACATTGTAGTGGGACCTTGCTATAGCAAGGAAAGAAATGCAATCGCAAATTGGCAAGGCACTCATCATAAGCTAAACATAGAATAACATAAATCTGTTCGTTAGGAGACACTATAGTATACTATAAGAAGTAGTGAAATCTAGCCTTAAACAACGAACAAAAACCTCTCTATAACCAACAAATACTACGGCCCATTGACAAACCCCGACTCGTTTTGAAACCCCGTCTATAGGACCACTCTCTATACCGAGAACGTCGTTATAGGGAGATACTCAGGTAAAAAAAAAAATTTTCTTGATAGAAACGTCTTAAGAGGACGCTATACCTGACGGTGCATTTTTTGCCGCCCATAAGATTAACATTGCGAGCGGCGATTCATTTTCAAGGTTTACCCTCGGTTGGAAAGACACAAAATTTTGCCTGTACCTAACCCTAACAATGTTCTAGGGAGTGTTCGAAGCAGATTTCCCAATTTCTCACTGGTTTCTTTTATTGCAACGGTTTTGCAAATGCTAGCATCGCATACCTCAAGAAAAGTGCTGTATCTCGAAAACCAGTAAAAAAAATGGGAAATCTGCTTCGATAACTTCCTAGAACATGTTAGGGCTAGGTACAGGCAAAATTTTGTGTCTTTCCAACCAAGGGTAAACCTTGAAAATGAATTGCCGCTCGCAATGTTAATCTTATGGGCGGCAAAGAACGCACCGTCAGGTATAGCGGACCCTTAACCCGTTTCTCAAATAAAACCTGGATGAAGTAGGAATTATTTTATCGTCCGATAGTCCCTAATTTCAACTACTTAAAGACAGAATAATCCAAATCCATAACCAGATTCTCCAAAAAAAATCAGCTGTCATCGTACTGAGCCCATCTCAGTCGCATCTTCTCTTGGCTAGAAAATGAAATTAATAAATATATTTCACAACTCGCGGCAGCGTTTGAAGGCGGGTAATGACGCATACAGGGCGCTTGACACTCGATTCTTTCTTCTATCTTAATTGTTCTATCTTTCTGTCTATTTGACTTTGACTCCCAGACAAGGTGGGGACTGTTGTCTCATGTTATGATTTGGTCTGATGACACCGACATCGTCGTCGGCTGACTCTTAGCGTCGTTTGTCTACCTGAGCGTCAGCATTGCGGTAGGTCGCTGTAGAGTCTCTTTGTTCTGAGAAGAATGTTGATGTTCTGAAGTATAATATTTCTTCTTAACGTCTGATATTAAGGGTCCACTATACCTGACGGTGCATTTTTTGCCGCCCATAAGGTTAACATTGCGAGCGCCGATTCATTTTCAAGGTTTACCCTTGGTTGGAAAGACACAAAATTTTGCCTGTACCTAGCCCTAACAATGTTCTAGGGAATGTTCGAAGTAGATTTCCCATTTTTTTACTGGTTTTCGAGATACAGCACTTTTCTTGAGGTATGCGATGCTAGCATTTGCAAAACAGTTGCAATAAAAGAAACCAGTGAGAAATTGGGAAATCTGCTTCGAACACTCCCTAGAACATTGTTAGGGCTAGGTACCGGCAAAATTTTGTGTCTTTCTAACCAAGAGTAAACCTTGAAAATGAATCGCCGCTCGCAATGTTAATCTTATGGGCGGCAAAAAATGCATCGTCAGGTAAAGCGTCCTCTTAAGGGCGTCTACGCAGTCGTGTTTGTTTACGTCATTTTCTGTACACACTATGATAATAAGTATTTTTTTTCTGCCGAAATTTCAAATTTCAACTTAGTTAAGTTACCTGGTAAGTAATTCCTTCAAAAGAAAGTCAGAGAGATCTTATAAAGCATAAAAAACAACTTCCGTTCAAAATAAGTTCAACTTAACGACTTGTTCGATTTTCCCTTGAAACAGCCTAAGGCAAAGTTTGATGTTCAAAAACTTCCAACGAAAAACAACATAACCTGAAGATCAACCTACACTTTTCCGAGCTTAAAATAAAATAAATGGCCGTCTGCTTTTCCTTTTTTGAAAATGGTTGACGTTTTGAATTGAGAAGGGCCTGGTGTTCAGATTTACGGCTCCTCCGAGTTTTCTGATACCCCTGGAGATGTTGGCTACCTGATTTACATTTTTGTTTATTTCCAAACAGTTATTCTCTTTTCAGAACGCGGGAAAGTCCCTTGGCGACGCAACCGTCCCTCTACCCTACAGACATGTGCCACTTCTCCAGATTTTTCGAATACTTTTCCGGAGAAGAAAAGGGAAACTGGTGGACTGCTAAAGGAAGAAGAGACCTACAGTTTTAGGTGGGTTCCGATTGTGTAGTGCTGAAAATTGGCAGAATTTTCAAATTTCCTTCTATGCAAATATATTTTGGAAAGGCCCCCCTTTTCCTGAATACGTGCCTGCTGATGGTTAGTTATTCTGGGCAGGCAAAGGTCTAGGGGTCTTCTTGTCTATACAGCAGCGGCCTCCTTCATCAGTGGTGGGTAAACAAGACCTATGTGGACTTTGAAAACTCAAAACACCCCCCCCCCCCCAACCCCTAGCTTTCCCTTTCTACCCTCTTAATTTTTAACATTAATATCACTGCAAAAAAGTTATTAAGGGAGTCGTATACTCTGTGACGTCATTTCATCACTGTTTAGTTCTTCCATTGTGTCTTTCCGAAAAAGTATAGCCTGAAACTTTGTTGCCGGTAGGATGGTGAAAGACACTAACTGGAGGGTAAAGCTATACCTAGCGAACTTTTAGGATACACCCAGCCGACCGAGCTCTCTATCCTACACCGTGCTACTGAATATGACGGTGCGTCTAGGTGGACGACCTTCTTGAAAAGTTCCAGCAATAGCTGTAATAGACCTCCCACTGGATTGGTGCCTATGAAAGCCATTGGTCTGTGCTGGACAGCCTCTTCTCCATAGCCATCACGAAGAGAACAAATTAAAAACATGTATCCAGCCATGATTAAAATTAATTGGAGGTGAGGTATCGAACCTGTACCTTACCTGTACCTCACGACTCACGATCGTCTTATCGAGGTAATGCCCCATCCAGTTAATTGCTACCTCCTTGACTACTTAGTACTTCTTACAAATGCCCTAATGAGAAATTACTTACAAATCGATTGATGATCCTGTAAGTTTGCATGTTCTGATCAGGTAAAAGTTCACTTTAGCGTTATCCTCCCGATAAGGAAAGGAAACTACCTTTCACCATGCTGTCGATAGCTCCATTATCTTGCCGTTACCCCAGCAACTATAGGTATACCATTTCGCCGTTCAGAAAAACTTCGATAGGATCGGGATCGAACCGGTGGTACGCAGCTCTAAAGCCAACCCTCTACACCACTTGGCTACCAAGGTGTTTGCCAAATACCTTTAACCTATAGGTACTTAACATGGAGCAGGAGGAATTATACCTGACTGCGACACAAGGCATTTTGCAAGGCCATGAAAAATGTTTATTAGTATCAAATGCAGTAGCGGGATTCACCTATACTTAGCTTACACGAAACCACTGAATTATTACACTAAAAAATTGTTATTGAAAGATTCCCGTATTTTAACACATTTCTTGGTTTTCGGCGTAGAAGGGTCCAAGTGATTTTTTTTTTACCTTGCCTACCCGTATAAGAGTAAGTGAGCAGAGAAAGTAGTGTCACCGTTTAAAATTTCGATTTTTACGGTTCGTTCGTCTGCATACGTTGGTCTATAGGTCGCACCGATCAACCGATTTAACTCAAATTTCGAATATAGGTGTCTAAAATCAGTTCTGAGATGGGCTTTGAATAGTATTTTGATAACTCAAAAATTACACCCATGTTGACCAAAAAATATTCCCCGAAAAAATTTATTTTACTAACCAAAGTTAGTTAGCAAATTTAAAATAAAAACATCATAAAAATTCCAGAAAAACCGATGAAAAATTAATTCCAAAATAATTCAGGTATTTATGCCGTTGTAGCTCTGACCCCGGGCTGTCCGAATTCCGATCCAAAAAACGGCAATGTGAAAAGTGAATAAAGGATTGTCAATTATATCGATACACGCAACAGGTCTGAGCACCGATGCTTAGCCTATGGAGGAGTTGCTCGCATTTATAAATATTTGGGTAAATTTGGAGGCTTGTCCGGTGCTCTGTACATCGCCATTAATAATGGCACAATGCCATATGTTGGAGGTTCACATCAGACTTCAAAACATAGGCGTCTGGATGCGGAGGGAAGTGGGCCCGAGGATCGAATCCCGACTTACCGAATTTTTTTCTTACTTTGCCCTTTACCGGCCGGTTGAAAACTCGACAGGTTCTAGAACTTGGTTTGTCAAAATTATTGCTTTAGGTCTACCAAGCCCTGAATAGTATTTGGATATCACCAGCTACGGGAAAACTCGACACACTACCATTGGATTATGTACCTATAGTCTGATGGCTGACTTCGTTTCTATAGGTATTATCCTGTTTTAGATTCTGACCACTTAATAAAAAGTTATTACACTCTAAAGTGGCCGGATTTTAGGTTGCTACAGGAGGTGAAAATACTGAAAGTGACGTAAGCTTTGGCTACTTCTGCTAAGTTCCGCATCTTCTGCTACCTATCTCACTGTAAGCTAACTGTACGAACCATCAACTAAAGATATCGATATATCAAAGTCTGACAAGGACACAGCTACTCTACTGTCTCAGCTATGAAACCGGAAATCAAAATTTTCAGCTATATCTACAAAGGGAGAAGACCTTTGGAACATATTTAAGTTCCTACATTCTCCAAGTCATGCGACAGCCTCATTTTCTAACGTTGGTTCCTTTTTGTGAACCGGACATAACCAAGTAGTGACCGGATACTAGAAGTTAATTGAAAACTTGCGTTATTTCGAAAAGAATACCGACTACCTCCAGGAAGCGATGAAGTGCTCACCTGTGTTGGCGGATGTGTTGTTGAACATGAAATAATGTATTCTTCAATACAGGACTCTCATGGCCCAGGTGTGTGTTAAGTAGTTAAGTGGGTAGGTACAAATAAGTACCTATACAGGTACCAAATAGAAACATGCCAGTGCTCAATTTTTCCCACGTCTCCACTTTAGAAAGCAATATTCCCTAGATGGATTCATAACTAATGGATTCCACCGCCTAAACTCCACAGTAACGTCTCCTTAAAGTTCACCTAAAGTTATCCTTCCGAACACTTTCACCATTCTGCCGATAACTCCCTTAGCTGGTGGACTTTTAACAGGAAGTTTAAGTTTTCAGTTGCTCTATCGGGAAGGTAAATTTACCGACAACTATATCTGCACTGTTTTACGTAGTTCTTCCCCAAATCATAACTTCAATAGGGACTTGGACGGTAGGTAGTCCAAATTTTGTAAAGAAAATTCTGTCTTGCAGAGTCTTGCAGCAAGGCAAAAAAAATGAACCGATATTTACGAGGGGTTAACCACTCCAGAGATTCCTTCAGATTCCACTGATTCCTTGAGATTCCATAAAGATTTCCGAAGATTCCAAATGATATTCATAGAATGATGAACCCCGAAGGGGTAACCACTCCAAAAAATTCCAAGATTCCCTGAGATTTCATTGAGATTGAAGCCATGATTCCAATGATTCCCAACGACATTTACGTATAATATCTTAAGATCGAATATACATATACATTCGCTATTTGTTTACATATTTTCTGCACACCTTATGAGGAAACTATACTGGATATTTATATGTTCTGAAATTATAATCTATCTTATAAAAGTCCTTAGTTATAACCGATCCTTAAAATTACCACACAGCCTGTTAATTTCAGCCGTGAAAAAGAAATTATATTTCAGAACAAATAAATATCCAGTGGTTTCCTCACAAAATGTGCAGAAAAAACGTAAACAAATGGCAAACGTATATGTTCGGTCTTAATAGAGTCCTAGGTAAGTTTTCCTCCAAAATATGAAAGTGGGCAAGCCGTGCGCATCGAGGGGGGGGGGGGGGGGGAGTTCTAGCGGCGGGCGGGGTCAAGGGGCAAACGAGAGGGGGAGAACCCCCATTTCTCCGATAAAAATGAAATAGCTGTCCGAGATTTATGAACCACACTTCGCGAGATTCCAGTTTCTTCACATAGATGGCCTTCCTCTCTTTCTTTTCTTTAGCTTTTCTTCTTTAGCGTGGCTTTCACGTAATGCTAAACTCCACTTTTGTGTCTCCTAGAAGTTAACTATAGCGTTTAGCGTTATCCCTGTTGTGTGAGATCTTCCCTTTAGTGTCTAAGGGTGCGTCCCACCATGCATGCCCAGTTAAAATTAAACTGAAGATTTACCATGTTAAATTTAACTTAAAAGTTAAATTTAACATGGCAAACATAGGACAAAATCTCCAGTTTAATTTTAACTGGGCATGGTGGGACGCACCCTAAGTATATATCCTCATCAGTCATCACACTTTTTCAGTCTGCGAAAACTGCTGGATATTTGTGTGTAGGTACCGAAAAATAGTAAGTAGGTTAGGTATAGGCATGTCTCTTTAGGCTCGGTTCAGTTATTCTGGAATTTTTTTACCCAAAAGTGTCTACTTGTAAGTTAAACACGGTTTCCATGCGTTGCTACGGAAATAAAATTCCAACTGGAATTCATATCAGGAAAAAATATTAAAATAACTTCTGACACCATTTTATTTCAGAGTAATTGAAAATCCAACAGTTCCTTAGAAACTCGTCATCCTAAGGCTGGATTTCACCACTTCCCTAAAGTATACTTTAGTGTCTCCTATCGATCAGATTTATCTCATCGTATGCTTAGCTTATGGCAAGCGCCATCGCACTATAGTATACATTAAGAAGTGGTGAAATTCAGCCTTAGCGGACCGGCTGATTGTTTATTTACTGATTTAACACACAAGCACCACATACTTGAGGCCCTAACCACAGGCCGCAAATTCGAGAGCCACTACAGGAACTACAGGGGGCACCCTAGAAGAGCCTCTCCAATACGCTTAGTTCAGTCACCAGAGACAAGGATCTTCGGCTCGAATCATCGTAGTTTGATTATAATGGCATAATGAAATGAAGGGGAGCGCTCCCCATCATGGGGGCCTACAGTATTAGGACATGCTGAACAAATTAGATAGGATCGGGATTGAACCGGTGTGGCTACGCTAACTGGCACATAACTATAGGGAGGATCTGTAGGATCGGTATCAATAACTTGTTCCTAAAAAACATATCGGAGATGTTTACGAGGCTATTATGAGTATTAAATTGAATAAAACTTGAAAATACCACCGGGACGTTCCCACGGCCACTCGATGGCCAGGCCTTCAGCCATAAATCCAAGAAAGATATGACATCCTTGGCCGAAATGACAGAAATATTTAATAAACGGGGTGATTGTCATCAGGCTCTTTCAGGTATTTATTTTTGGGAGCTATTTTTATAGTCCTAACTTAACTCGAGGATTCTGCCCGGTTCCTACTTTCTACTTATGTGCTTGGCAGTTTTTCATTCAGGAAAATGTAAGTACTTCTTGATATTATCCTTGAAGTTTAATCTGGTAAGGGAAGGTTAGGGGACCTACAGTTTAAGATTCCCGCACAGGGTCGGGATCGAACTCTGCTCCTCTAGTGTTCCTCTTTAAGAGAACGCTATACCTGACGATGCATTTTTTGCCGCCCATAATATTAACATTGCGAGCGGCGATTCATTTTCAAGGTTTACCCTTGGTTGGAAAGACACAAGATTTTGCCTGTATCTAGCAATGTTCTAGGTCGTGTTCGAAGCAGATTTCCCAATTTCTCACTGGTTTCTTTTATTGCAACTGTTTTGCAAATGCTAGCATCGCACACCTCAAGAAAAGTGCTGTATCTCGAAAACCAGTAAAAATTGGGAAATCTGCTTCGAACACTCCCTAGAACATTGTTAGGGCTAGGTACAGGCAAAATTTTGTGTCTTTCCAACCAAGGGTAACCCTTGAAAATTAGTCGCCGCTCGCAATGTTAATCTTATGGGCGGCAAAAAATGCACCGTCAGGTATAGCGGACCCTTAAACAACCAGCTTAACCACTCGGCTGGCGAATAACAAATCCTCAGTTTAGGTTCAAAAGTTGGCGGAAACCACGCCCATATATTTGGCAGCGTGATTGGCACGCTCCATGAGATTTGACCTGGTCGAGTGGGTGTGACTCGAATCCTGCCTAGCGTACCTGGCGTACCTACAGGGGGGAGGAAGTCATTACATGAACCATCACCGAAAAATTTGCTGTCGCACCATGTGCCACTTTACTCAGTCATGCCAAAACAACGCAAAAGAGCTGATGGGAAGAAAAAACCCTTCGGTACCAACTTAAAAATGTTTGAGAAAGAGAAAGTTCTTGTCTTCTTAAGTAGTAGGCTAAGAAGAGGGTGCTAGTGTATAAGAGCAGGGTCTGATAGGTTCACCTTAAGAAAAATAGCCGGTTAACTTTGTAATATGGGCCAGGAACAACTGTTTGCTTATACACTCCATCAGTCTTCTTAGCCTGTTTTTTAAGAATACAAGAACACTGTTTCTTTCTCAAACATAGTGTTTATCTTCTTAGGTTAATAGGGATGGATAGATAGGTCTGCGCTAAAGTTGGTTTCATCAGCCGTTGAAGGCTGATTGTGGGTCCTTTAGCTTCCGTAGCTCTACTTTTACTGAAAAAATCTTTCGATAAAAAAAGGCATATGGGTCTCTAAGTGAGCAATCTCGGTTCAGTAAACAGAAAACAATGCCACCCGCTGTTCGAACTTGAAAACAGAAGGCGGCAAACCATGATTAAGTGCGATTGGTAGGGGCGACATAAAACGGAGGGAGCGGCGTTAAAGTTATTAAATTTTCCAGCGATATGCGTCAGCACAATGCGATTCTATCCAGTTACCATGATGGGAAGTAATGGGGCCCACTTGGGGTCGAGTAGTCCCCCCCAGGGAGCCTCGAACCAGGCACCCGAGGCGCCCGGGCACGCGCCGAGCCCGCCCAACCACTCCCAACTACTCTTCAGTTTTTTTGTCCGTCTTTCCATTATGTAAGTTAATTGTGATGGGTCGCTTATTTTGATTTTTTTGACTTTCTCGCTCGTATGTAATACATGGGCTGTGAATGTGAGATTTTGTCAAAAAGTTGTCGTATTTTTCGGTGGTGAAAACGAGCCTGAGGGCGCAGTTCTTAAGTTGGAGCCTTGAAATTTTGCGCCTATATTCCTAGATAGAAGGTCTAGGATCCGTTTGCATATTTTGAAGATGTGTCAATATTTTTTAGCCAATTTTCGCCGAAACTTATTCTACAGACATATCTAAGGATGAATATTATTTTATTTTATTTCATGAATAAATTCAATACAGTTTTGATTGATAGCATTTAAATCAAGTAACTGGAGCCTAAGAGGCTGTTAACCGGAAGGGTAAAACGTTCCCACGGGTCAAAGAAAGCCGCCCTGAAGATGAGCAACATGACCAAGATCGGTCCCCAGATCACTCAAATCTCACAGTTATTTAATTGAAATTGAAGCTCTCAGTCTCCGGCGTCTCTTTCTTCACAACCCTTTAACCCAGTTTAAACATTTTCAAGAATCAACTCCCTGAGAGGTCGGCGTCCTTTCCTGTTTTGACTCTTTCCAGAGACCTATAGTTTTAGGTGGGTTACGAACCACTACAGCCTCAATATACATTGCACTTGACATGCTGAACTATCAGAAAAACGTTGATATGTCGGGGTTCGAACCCTCTAAAGACGGTAATCTGAGTGACAGGTCCTCATCAGTGCTGACTCGAGTTAATGAAGAAGATAAAGCGAAGGGTAGGGGGTGGAAAAGTGGCCTCCAGGGCACCCCACCCTTTTTGTTTCATCTAATCATAACTAGTTCATTTTCGTGTCAAACTTAGTTCCGTAATGGGTAATTCGATTAGGGAAGGGTGCCGAGTTCAATAGGGGTTAGGCAGGTTAGTTAATGCACAAACTAACTAGCTCTTTGCTTGTTCGACCGATCATTATTTCGGAACTCCCCTCTTTCGAGGAGCACTGGTTCGATCCCGGTCCTATATAAACGTTTTCCTGATCGAGGCTGTGGTGGTTCGTAACCCACCTAACACAATATACTTCAGTAGAAATGGTGCATGTAGTTGCTGGGCTTGCCCCCTCTGCCATCGATCTATCCCACCTTGGGCCTAACCAGTCCTGACAGATATCTGGCCTACACCGTTTGAGGGAAAACTCAACTGCACACTTCACCTAAAAACAGTATTATAATTACAGAGTATACATTTACTCTTTGGTTATGTTTCTTCTACACACTTTATGAGGTAGGTAACTATTGGATATTTAAATGTTCTGAAATATAATATGTATTTTAACGTCCGAAATCAACAGGCTTGTTAATTTCGGCCGTTAAAAAGTCAAATTTTATTCCAGAATTATAGCATATCCATTCCAAAATATGAACAACAAGATGAAAAGATACAGATAACAAATGTACAGAAGATAAATAAGTAAATAGGAAAGTTTTTTTTTACAATAAAACTCATCAATTTATTTGGTGGACGTTCACAGGTGTCCAGTTGTACCGAGCGGTCATTCATTGGGCGCTGACATGGAGTGACTATATCATAAATACCAACAAAACAAGTTACAAAACCTACACCTGGCTCACACTAACATACCTTAAACCCGCGCCCATCTATTCATCTTAATAAACACTTCATTTTGTACCTACAATCTAAAAATACGTACGAGGGTGGTTCCAGGAATCCAAAGTTTTTCTGATCGTCTGTTCCGCATCTCGAGTGAAATGTATTTAAAACTGTTGGTCCCAAGGGGTGGTAAGGGCCTCGATAGCCGAGTGGACTAAATGGCCGACTTTTGAGGAGCAGAGAGAGCCGGGTCACACCGGTTCGATCCCGATCCTACCAAAAAGTTTTTCTGCTCGGCATTCACTTCTGTTATGTTCAGCATGTCAAGTGAATGTATATCGAGGCTGTGGTGGTTCGGAACCCACCTGAAACTGTAGGTCCCCATCGTTACTCGATGGCTGGGGAGCTGGTATTTGGTAGTGTTGCCAGCTGAGCACAATGGATAGTTCTTGAAACGGTCTAGTTGCTGGGCTTGTCCCCCCCAACCCTGAGCTATTAGGTAAGGGGTGGTAAGTATTTGGTTGTGTCTACTGCCAGCTGAGCACAATTCTTAGGAAGGTATTTATACATAAAACGAATACAACGTTAACCATGAGATGAAATCTCAGAGAATTGTCACAACACAAAATTGGTTTTACTAAATGGGGTAATAAACCTACGGTTAGAGCCCGCGATCCAAATTCTTTTTCTTAAAAAACGTCACCGCGTGGCCTTTCCCAGGGTTATCGTTTCATTTTTTACCTCTCACACCATTCATATAAGAATTAGGTTCATCCTAAGAAGACGTTGGTACGAGGTAGAACCCGGGCTAAGAAGTAAGTCAACTTAGACCTGGAGGATTTCAGGACCAGGCCCCCTACGAGTTATGGTGGAGTAGATGAGTACATCAACGTACTATCGAGACCTATAACCTCACCTGGTGACAGCCCTAATGCCGTTCATTATGTAAATATTAGGGCCTGCTCCCGGGGCGCCTGACTTATAGGGGCCTGAGGGCCCCATGCAGGGCCCCATACCACTTTAAGGTGGTAAGGACATTACCAGTTCACGCTTCTATTTCTTTAGTACACCACCGCTCCCCAGAACACGATGAGGACCTACAGTTTTAGGTGGGTTCAGAACCACGACATTCTAAACTATAAGATACGATACCGAGTTCGGTATAGGTCAAGTTCTCCAGTTATAGCCGCTGTCCAAAACGTACCTAGAAATAGAATATAGACACAAGGGCGTTCCAACTTTTTAACGAAACCGGAAATACGAACTCTTCGAATCGAAATTGTAATAACAGACATATCGCGTTGACCGGAAGTGATTTACATATGCGTTCCATAATAATAATAAGAGTGTCGCTCTGCCGGTCACCGCACAATACCTGTCCAGGATTTCTATGTCCGGTGATATTGAAACCGAGATTAGTTCTGGACCAGCGATCAGTCGTCCAGCCATGCTACCTCGTACTACGCTTCATGCCGATCATACGTAAGGCTTCTCTGGTTAAGGCTGTGCTACACCTGGCGATGCATTTCAGCTAACCACAAGACAATCTTTTTTCACTGATTGAAGTGATTCTGACTAATTTAGAGTTCCGCCCAGATGTAGCTGTAGCTGTAGATAATTTTAGGTTTCCCCTTGGAAGTTCAAAAAATTGTTTAAAAATGTTTCCGTCTCTGTACGTCACACCGTTCATCCGATTTTGCTCAAATTCGGTATTCAGCTATCTAGGGTAAACATCTGGATGTGATTTTGAGCGAATTTCGATAACTCAAAAATTGCGCCAGCTATAGTCAAAAAAAGGAAAAAAAATTGCGTTAGTTAGAACCTTGAAAATTTGCATTATTTTGAGTCAAGTGCAACCATTTGGAGGTGGGCCAAGAACTTGGCCCAATTTCGGGCAAAACGTGTCAGTCTTTTCTCCAGTCGCGTAGTTCCATCGATTTCGATACAAGGACATGTGAGTCATACTACGAGCTACGAGTGATGACTTTGTACGTACGTGACAGTCTTAGTTCCCACCGATCCAATCACCGATTGGTGCAATCACAGAAGAGTTTGTAATGAATATAAAAAGTTATTGGACTGATTTGAAGTGAACTGTAACGGCCAGATAGACCGAAAGAGCGACAATGCAGCGCAGTCGTGCGACGCACCGACCAGTTGGTGGAAGTGGCGACAAGTAGTCATCAAGCTGGCTACAATGGGCCAAATTTTTCTTTGAAATGGGATAATTACATTTGTACGGCTCTGGGTCTATTCTTCCCACATTTTATAAGGATGCCATTGGATATTTAAATATAATATGCGGCGTAGATCCGTTAACTTCCAACAATTTTTACTTTCTCGCCCGTATGTAATACATGGGCTGAGAAAGTTATGTTATCGTGCGAAAATTCGATTTTGAGATTTTCATTGCAAAAGGCGTTTCAGAGGTCCTAGATACCAAAAAAAATGGTTTTTAGGTCATGTCCGTCCGACGTACGTACGTACGTCCGTCCGTCCGTTTGTCTGTAGCGCGGCTAGAGGTCACACCAGTCAACCGATTTGGCTCAAATTTGAAATATAGATGTCTCAAATCAGTTCCGAGATACATTTTTAATATAATTTTGATTACTCAAAAACTGCGCCCACTATTGTCAAAAAAGTGTCAAAAAAAATTCAAAATCGTGTTTTTGTCTACTCAAGACGCATTTCACGGTACGGTAATAAAGTTAGAACCTTCAAATTTTGCAGTCGTGTTCCCAGATAGATGCTCCAGGATAATTTTTATTGTTTTGGAGATGGGCCAAAAATTTGGGCCAAAATTGGCCCATACGTGAAAATCTTGGCCCCATGAACAGTATTATAGCCGGAATTTCACAAAAATCCATAAACTTGTGCTTAATAACATTACTTAAAGGTTTGTCGAAGAAATATTCAATCATTTCAAAATTGCGGCCAATATAAGCAAAATAAAGTCAAAAATAGGAAAAAAAACTAGAATCTCGTTTTTGATTGGTCAAGACGGATTTGGCACTACAGTTATTAAGTTAGATCCTTGTAATTTCGCAATAGTGTTCCCAAATAGATGCTTCAGGATCATTTTTATTCTTTTTGAGATGGGCCAAAAATTTGGGCCAATATTTGCATTATCGTAGGAAAAATTTTCCAAAAATGGAAATCACGTTTTTGATTGGTTAAGACGGATTTGCAACAACCCTAATCGACAGATTTCCTTCAAAATTGGTGAAAGTGGTCTCAAATAGATGCTTCAAGGGCCTTTTCAATAGATTTTCATTTACTTAAAATTTAAGACGGTGACATGCAAAATAGAAAACATATACTTTGCGCGTCGAGCGACACTTCACTGTTTGACGGATATGTTTGAAATTCGGTATGCAGGTGCCTAAAAGTATCGTCCAGTGTGAGGCAAAATACTTTTTAGAAAAATTTAAAATTCTGACAAAAAAAAATTATTCACGTAAAAAAAAATCACATTTTCGATAAAAATTGCGAGAAAGTCAAGTGGGACCATTGTCGAACCCTTTATTTTTGTTGGCCGCTAAAAAGACATATCATATTTCAGATCATTTAAATATCCTATAGTTTCCTCATAAAGTGTGCAATGTAGGATGTTCGGCCATATTCAATTGATTCTACGTCATATTTTTGTAAAAAAAAAAAAAAAAAAAAAAAAAAGTTGTAGTCTATCTTAATGTAAGGTATTAGGTAAGTACTAAAGTTCAGAATAACGTGGTTTGCGGGACTTAAGTCACAATGACAGACAGAACATCAGGCTGTAAGGGGAAGTAGAGAATGAAGACCGAAGGATGTCTGCGGTTGGGGGGGGGGGCGTCAATAAGTGGGGGTAAGTCCGGGATGTTGGAGGGGCAATCAAGGTGTGACGTGAACATGCCCGTCTGCCTTGGGGGGTGAGGGGGGGAACCACCCCCTTCCCTTATTAGCTACAACTTTTCCCTCCTGCAGTTTCCGTATAACTGTCTATGAAAATTTCAGATTGATATGTCCTGTTTTGGAAATGTTTAATCTAATTCATCCATTATTGCCACTCTGTATAAGCTGCCATACAGTTCCAACTCCCTATAACACCACTCTCTATAACGAATACTATAACGGTCACTATAGAGTACAGAGAGAGAGAATACTGTACCTACCAAAGTAATATGTTTACTGTCTTGGTAGTTTGTGAAGCTGTTCTGAAATATAATAAACGACTTTTTGTATCCCAAAAAAATTGTCAAAAATTATGTGTAATAGTGTAAGACGGCCTTTAGGGTGGTGGGACCATGCGAAAGCCGGTTTATTTTGGCACCTGCTGAGTATTGAAACCTGTGTTTACGATGTGTCAAAATTTGTTCGAAAGTAATGAGCTCGGAGGCGATTGCCCCCACATCGCTGAAATTTTATGTAGACATGTTGGCTCCTATAATCAGGAGGGTCTACCGATTTTTATAACGGTAACTTCCATAACAAGGGAGTTACTGACGAAAACATTTCCTCCAAAATTGGGACTAAACATTTTTTAACGATTTTTTTAGCCCATTCATAAAAAGCAATAAAAAGGTGAATGAATATGGAAAGGTTTCTGTGGTGTACGGGTGTGAAGAGGTGTATGGCCAAAATGTTCGTTTTATAGACCACCATTTAATGAGTTTATCCTCTAGGTAATAAACTTGTGCCAGACGGAAAACAATAACAGAGAACAGCGCCCCATGTTTACCTTAGCCACGTGCTGGGCCCTTCACAAACACAGCCATGCCAACCACTTTCATGGATAATATTAGTGAATCCACCCTAGTATGCGGTCGTTCTGATGTTCACTCATTTTCATTGTAGAAAAGGTGGCTCAGTGGTCAAGAGGCCCGTCTCGTCATGACCTGGGTTCGAATCCAGGTGGAAGGAACATAATTTTCCTACAAATCAATTTTTGAAAGTTTTACCAAAAAGCTGCAGTTGGTATCAAATGATATCAATGGTCGCACTTGACTTTCTCGCAATTTTTACGCCATCGAAAATTTTGATTTTTTTTTACGTCAATTATTTTTTTTGGACCAAAATTTTTACTTTTTCTAAAAACTCTTTTGCCATACACTGGACAATAATTATAAGCACCTACTCACCGGATTTCAAACATATCCGTCAAACGGTGAAGTGTCGTTCGACGCGCAAATTACGTGTTTTCTATTTTCTATGTCACGGCCATAATTTTCAAGTAATTAAAAATCTATTGAAGGTGACCTTGAACCATCTATCTGAGACCACTTTCACTAATTTTCAAGGAAATCTGTCGATTAGGGTTGTTGCGAATCCGTCTTAACCAATCAAAAACGTGATTTCCATTTTTGGAAAATTTTCCTACGATAATGCCAATATTGGCCACAATTATTATGTTTCATAAATTTCGTTCGGTAAAACATCACACTAGATTAAAGTACGCCTCCCTACCAATTTTTATAGAACTCGATAGAATAGTGCTACCGGAGTGATGACCAACGCGTTTTGGCCATAACTGGGCCAAGTTATTGGCCCACCTCCAAATGATTGTATTCTATCTAAAAACATCTATTCAGAAATACTTCTGCAAATTTTCAAGGTTCCAACTTGATATAGGTAGCCTCCAGCCGTTCTTAACTGTCAAAAAACACGATTTTTTGCCTTTTTTTGACTATAGCAGGCGCAATTTTTGAGTTATCAAAATTTATCAAAAAACATGTCCAGATATTTACATTAGGTACCTACATACCGAATTTGAGCAAAATCGGACGAACGGTGTGACGTCCAGTTGCGCGACAGAGTGACGTACGCACGTACGTACGTCGGACGGACATTTTTTTAAAACCACTTTTTTGGACTCGGGGGACCTCCAGGATCATGGGAAAACCCAAAATCTCAAAATCGAAATTTTGCACGAAGACATAACTTTCTCAGCCCATGTATTACATACGGGCGAGAAAGTAAAAACTACAATAACAAATAACACTAAAGTACAGGGGTCATTCTCTATAACGAAAAACCTCTCTATAACGACTAAGCACTACGGTCCTTGGCAAACCCTACCGTGTCATTTTTCATTCACCTTATAGTGAGCGAAATTTCGTCGTTATATAGAGACTACTGAGAAGTAAACTTGAAAAAATACGCTTGATAAGCTGTCAAAGGTCGGAAGCAATATCACCCCTTGATGACGAAAATTCCACCCCTCATTGCACCCCCATGTACACATATTATACGGAGCGACGGAAAAGATTTTATCATACAGGCAGGGTGGCATATAGCCGTGGACTCTTACAATAACAGAGGGGTTAGAGGGGTAGCAACCCTTTGTGAATACCCCCCCCCCCCAAATTCCGTGACTACTCCCCCCATTCGTCCATTATCAAATGAAATGGACAGGGATGATCTTTTCCGAACAAGTTTTTGTATCACATGCATGAACAGAGTTCATGAAACATTCTTAAGGGCGTCTACGCAGTCGTGTTTGTTTACGTTTTTTCTGGGCATTTTGAGGGTGCCATTGGATATTCGAAAATTCTGAAATATAATATGTTTTTTGAATTGACAGGCATAGACGCCCTTAACAATAGAGAAAACATCAATTAAGTTCCTATACGTCTCACCATGCACTGTGACGTAATCAGGAGACCGTACACTCATACCTGAAATATGAACCAAAAGCATCGATAGCCGAGCGGCTTTGATTGTTGTCTTTTGAGGAACACCGAGAGGAGAGTGTTCGGAATCACCTAAAACTGTAGGTCCCCGTCGTGTACGAGATAAAGCCGATTTATTATCATAACAAAATGCAGAAACATGTATACGGCAAAGCCATAAAAACTGCCCGTAAATCCAAAAAAGAAAAGTCCAAACTTTCTGTGTTATTTCCCAAGAGTGAGCTTCATTTCTGTCGTCCACTTCACCCCCCAGGGATGGGAAAGCACAAAAAATCTTGTGAAGTATCATCAATAGAATCAATCAGATTTGTCTCATATAGAGCGAATAGGGGGATGTAAATATTGGGAAAAGGAATAGGTGATTTCTTTTCAACATGAAATGTGCGGAAAGTGCACTAAATTATTCAGCAATGCTGACCCGCGTCGAGTGGAGAACTTCTTTATCGGCCTCGCTCAGGCCCAAATTTTATTTCCCTCAAAACCGAAAAAAAAATTTATCCTCCCCTGCTACTTTTAGCTGAAATTTCGATCCCTCTTTTGCAGTTGGCCCTGCTCCTGCAAACTGAGGCTGGGTTTAGGTATTCTAGAATTTTTAACCCAAAATTTTGCCTGTAAGTTAAACATGAGTTCCCATAAAATAGAATCGCTATATTCCTAACGGAGAAACTCATCGAACTTCCGGATATAATTACTATGAATGACAGCAGCTGGAATTACCAGAGTTCAAATCACACCAACTTCATTGTGATTGACTAGGGGGGGAGACTCTGGTTGGGAACTTAACGAAGAAGCATTAACAATAGAATAGGCTACAATTTCACATGTCTATTTTCATTGTTTTTCCCATCTATGTATAACGACTCCCAGTGGCCGTCTTGGAAAGAAAACTTCACACCAAAGTCCTTTAGATAGTGATTAGCTCATAAACTCGAAATCGAGGTGGGGGAAATGTTTTTGACCCCCTCCCTACTTAGCTCCCCCGTTCAGCGGCGCCTCATAATGGGGTTTCTATAGTAACGCATACCGAAAGTGACGTAAGCTTTGGCTACTTCTGCTAATCTCCGCATCTTCTGCTACCTATCTCACTGTAAGCTAACCATCAACTAAAGATATCGATCTATCAAAGTCTGACAAGGACACAGCTACTCTGCTGTCTCAACTATGAAACCGGAAATCAAAATTTTCAACCCGCTATATCTGCGAAAGGGAGAAGACCTTCGGAACAAATTTAGGGCTCTACTACACCGCTCATACACAGATTTTCCAAACTCAAACCATGAAATATTTTTTTGCACGAGCCGCCACTGACCCCCCTCCCTTCCCCCTAAACATTAAGTTCCCCAAATTTCTGAAACTAAAGGAACAATGAGTCAGCGATGGCGATGTAAGAAGATGAGGTTTTCAGGGTGGAGGGTTCTATGAAGGATAGGATCTTAGGGTGGGGAAAATATTTTGGTGATTATGAGCCTTTTTGATGATGGTAGGGGATACCCTGTTCTGTCCCTGGGAAAGAACCTCTGGGGAAGCTCAATCAATGGTCAGCGAGGGCGCTGTAATGAAAATAAGAAATATATCCAAATGACTAATTGACGGATAGAAATGACACATAGAATCAAAGAACATGAAAATTGTCGATGTATAAACAAATTAGGAAAACAGACCAACCGTTCTGCAATGGTCGGGCAAAGCTGGCGAGCTACAAATAAGCTATTTATGGAAACATTAATAATAATAAAATCATAAGTAAAAATATATTTCAAACTTCTGGAACATTACATCATAGCAAACCTCAACCTACTCCTGCTTGACAAAATTATAAAATCCTCACAGCAGTACCCAAAAAACCAAAAAATCCAAACACAAAACGAAAATTCAAACCATTTCAATAAATCGCTGAAAATGGAAAATGAAAACAGCGATAAATATCAGGGAATTGGGGGTAGGTATAATGAGGGACCACTGCAATCAACCTTTGAAGGGGTGGGAAGGGGAGGGTGGGGGTAACTTCATTTTCAGCCAGTGCTGAATGCTGATATGCATTCTGAATTTCAAACTCGTCTCGCTTCGTTGGCATCACTGTCGAATTTGCTAATGAGTCAAGTACTCAAACCTGGAAACATCACAGCGAAATTCATTTTGGATTTCGAAATTACTCGAAAATGTCATTGAAGCTTCCCCATGTGGTCGATGCGCTTTTAAGCAAGAGGATTCAGGTTCTATTCACAGGTTCCATTCACAACAGTTCATTTCGGACATTGCATTTCAGAACGCTTGAACATCCAACAGTGATCTCTTAAGGGCCCTGACGGGTGTCTATACTCCTCTTAAGAGGATACTTTTCGATATTCAAATGTTCTGAAATATAATATGTCTTTTTAGCGACCAAAATTAACGGGCTGAAGTACATTCTGAAATAAAATATGTCTTTTTAACTTTAAAACCAGTTGTTGACTACTTAGGGTGCTCATGCTCAGTTAACGTTAAACTCCAGTTCAATCCCAAACGTTACACGTTAAAAAACTAATTTAACTGGAGTTTAACCGTTAACCTAGTATGGTGGGATTTAGTCAACAAGTTCCTGCAGTTAAATAGATATATTATATTTCAGAACATATATGTGCCCAACAGCTAGTTCCCTTATAATAATGACTGGCGTACATGGCAAAAAAAGAAAAATGGGAAGAAAGAAAATTTATTAATGGCCAAAAAAAAAAAAATAGGAACATGCGAGTACGTTTTGGACCACCCTGTATTTTGACTATTTTATTATTTCTTGAAATTACGCGCCAGTTTCTGACCCATTCTTACACCTAACATAAAAATACAAAAATTTCATTCAAGCCATAAAGATCTAAACGGCACCAACTTCAGCTTAATGCCTAAGTTCAGCTCAGGCCATGCGTGCAATCGTGCATGTAAATACATTTTTGACACAGTCGTCTCAAAAGCATTTCAGATTATATTTTATGACTCTGTGAAATATTTTAAAGCGCATTCATTCTAGTTTTATTGTTTTATTAATATAATGGGCAGTGCAAGAAGGGAACAAGCTCGGCACAAGGATTCGATTCATGAAATGCTTCCAATGGCCTATGGGATCATTCGAGCACATCTGGACGAGGCCGAGAGACGTTAATCAACTTCGTCCATTTCCAGTGAGACATCTGCTTCTGTGAGTCCAGAACTCCGTCACCCGGGCTATTTGGTCTAGAACCAGCGCAAAAACGTTTTGGCCGGTTCGATACCGATCCTATCAAAATATTTCTGTTTGGCATTCACCTCTGATAATGTGTTCAACATGGCAAGTGAGGCTGTGGTGGTTCGGAACCCACCGAACCTACACTCTAAATTGACCGGATTTTCGGCTGGTATAGGAGCTGAAAATACCGAAAGTGACGTAAGCTTTGGCTACTTCTGCTAAGCTCCGCATCTTCTGCTACCTATCTCATACTGTAAGCTAACTGTAGGAACCATCAACTAAAGATATCGATATATCAAAGTCTGACAAGGACACAGCTACTCTACTGTCTCAACTATGAAACGGGAAATCAAAATTTTCAACCCGCTATATCTATGAAGGGAGAAGACCTTTGGAACAAATGTAGGGTTCTACAACACCGCTTAGAAGTCCTTTATCGCGGCTGATATATAGATTCTCCAAATTCGATACCATGCAGAAATTACGATGAAAAGATGAGAAGTAGTTGGGGAAGAGTTAAATTCATTGGAATATTGAACAACAGGAACAATTACATTTAAATACGGGAAAGCGAAGGTGATTATGTATTTGCCAACCCATTGAAACTCGGTGAGTTATCAAATTTCACGATTGTCCGATAGATTGTGTGCAAAACGTTTTGTACTTGATCGTCAAGCCCTGTAATAATTTCCCCTCAACCAATTTTCTGCGCATTGCTGAGGGGGATTTTCCGATTTAACTCAGTTCAACAGAAATAAACAGATTCCAATATTTTTCGAATTGAGCTTTTGATCGTTTATTTCAGCTGCTGACTGGAATAAAAAATTTCGGATTCAGCTTCTGGAAAATTTAGCTCACTATTGTGGAATGATAGGGGGTTAGATTACTGCCTCATGAAGTTTGAATATAACACTAGTCTCTCTCTATAACGACCGAGTTGCTCGCTATAGAGAAATTTCTCCATATAGAGGATTTTAAAATAATGCAGGATTTGTCGTATGGGGCCATAGCGTTCGCTTGTTATATAGAGGTGTTCATTATAGAGAGGTGTTTGTTATAGAGTGGTGTTCGTTACAGAGAAGTGTTTTTATAGAGTGGGGTTCGTTATAGAGAGTTGTTTGTTATAGAGAGGTGTTCGTTATAGAGAAGTGATTTTACAGAGAGGGGTTCGTTATAGAGAGGTGTTCGTTATAGAGAAGTGATTTTACAGAGAGGGGTTCGTTATAGAGAGGTGTTCGTTATAGAGAGGTGTTTATTATAGAGATGTGTTCGTTACAGAGATGTGTTCGTTATAGAGAGGTGTTCGTTATAGATAAGTGTTCGTTTTAGAGAATGTCGTTGTATGGAGAGCCCACTAGGGAAATAAAATTCCAACTGGAATTGATAGAGCCAGTCTGGCAACAATGTTTAAGTCATCACTTTTCGGTAAAAAAATTCCAGAAAACTAAATCCAGCCTTAAGGCGTGTCAGTATCTGGTAGATAAAGTTTATCTGCAAGAGTAAGGAAGGCGCCGAATGTTTCAGCGCTTCTCAGCTTTTGTAATTTGTTAATAAGCACGAAAGGAAGTATGGAGCAGCTTTTCCACGCACTTTGCAGCCTAACAGAATTAGCCATTACGTGATTTAGCTGAAACGGGGAACAAAGGGGGCAACTTCCCCCCTTTTTACCCTCCCCCTGAGGAGAACTCCCCCCTCCCCTGAGAAAAGGGTTGTCGCGAGTCCTTCTCAGCTCTCCGTGTTCTCTACTTATAACAGCCTCAATAGCTGAGTAGTCTTTTAACGAAAGCATGAATAGATCGGAGATAATTTTTAACCGAGAACAAAAGTGTAAAAGAGACAGAATTCTGGTCAAACGACCCGAAAGAATGCCACCATTTATCGGGGACAATACACACCAAACAACAAAAAATTCTAAACTAAAAATAAAATGAATAACTGAAGTATTTGAGGGCGATAAGTCAAAAAGGATGTGATTTAGGAGGAGGCGTGTGTAGATTTCGGAAATGTTGGAAATTCTTTGGGTCTGACTACGAGGAAAAAAACGCTACATTCTTCACGGCCCGCAGCCACCTCAGTTTTAATGAGACAACTATTGTTTTTATATCCATGTGAGAAAAAGGTCAACAGGCCGCACTAACTATTCATTCAGCCAAATTTTATTCATTATCAAAGTAGCTGAGAATTCATTTGTTACTAGAACCCTGGTTATTCCAAGATCTGTAGTTTAGATGAAGGAATTCGTCATCGTCGCTTTTCAACGCCCGCCTGGTGCGGCTAGGTGGACGACATTCTTTAAAGGCCAACTGAGCCTTAGTTGTACGTATTAGTATAGAGAGGAGGTGGCAGCTCCAAGACCATTTCAGGCACTATACTGCCCGGAACCCTAATCTGACCCAATATTCCAACCCTGCTGGACTTCGACTACCACCTGATCTAGAGGGTAGTAATAAAATGTTGTTACAAACAAAAATATGAAAGTATAAGACATAAAAACCCAGAACCCTTGACCACCTCTACAACTAAAGTTCGAGTTCAGAAGGGTCACTTTTCCTAAGGGATCGAACCCATAGGGGAGGAAATTTTTTCCACCCTTGGGCCTCTTTCAGGGGCGTAGACAGCCCCCCCTGCTTGATCTATCACGGGTCTTCTTTATTGTTTCTATCCTCCTCTGTTTTTTATGTGATATTGGGTTTTTCACATTTACCTCATTTTTCAACTCCCTGTGGGGGTTCCCCTTGTTCTTGCCTTTCTTTTTGGATATTCCCATTTAAGAGGCTAAGTGATGGATGTGTCCTAGGTGATCGATGGGTGGTTAGTGGGGACACGTCCTTTATTTGACAGATGACCTGTCGTTATGGCCCCTTAAGTACCAAAATATTACTCTGCGTTTTTTGAGGGTGACACTTTCCTAGAAGGATACTTAATCTAGACACTATGTTGGTGCTTTAGGGCGGTGATAGCTAGATACCTAAATTCCTAACATGGTAGCTTGGTATCGAATATAGAGAATCTGTATATCAGTCGAGATAAAGGACTTCTAAGCCGTGTTGTAGAACCCTAAATTTGTTCCAAAGGTCTTCTCCCTTCGTAGATATAGCGAGTTGAAAATTTTGATTTCCAGTTTCATAGTTGAGACAGTAGAGTATCCGTGTTCTTTTCAGGCTTTGATATATCGATATCTTTAGGTGATGGTTCCCACAGTTAGCTTATAGTGAGATAGGTAGCAGAAGATGCAGAGCTTAGCAGGAGTAGCCAAAGCTTACGTCACTTTCGGGATTTTCACCTCTTATACCTACCTGAAATTCGACCACTCTAGAATGTAATAACTTTTTATTTAGTGGTTAGAAACTAAAATAGGATAATATAGAAACTAAGTCAGCCATCAGACTACATTATTCAATCATTTTCTGAGGTACCTACAGATTTTCCCCCACTCGGCAATGTAAATCCTTGCTCCTCTTGCCTCATAAGTACCTAATTCAAATTTCAATTAATGCGAAATGAGAGCAATTTCCTTCAAACTATGGAGAAATAGAAATTTCGGTCTAGTGATTTTACAATTACCCAAAGGAGCCTCTGAAAACTCCAGCGGAGCGTGAATGCGGCGGTTTAATATGAAAATTGTTCGAAACCAAAATGGCTGGTGGGGGGGGGGGGGGGGGTACCATTTTGCAAATTACCCCTCCCTTCCCCTCCATCTTTCCCCTTCTCCATGACAGAATCTAGGGCAAATTTAAGGCCGAGACTATTGGATAATGAAATGTTCTGAAATATAATGTGTCTTTTTACATCCGAAAATAACAGGCAGTGATTTTTTTTCAATAAAAAATGTGTCTCAACGGGCACACACTTATCATAAGCTAAATATAGGCTTGGATTATTTATGTTATCGTTAAGTTAGACGCGAAAGCCACCATTATAATTTAAAATTACCCAGTCCGACCCTGTAAAAATCTCCCTGTCAAATCTAACTGTAGTTTATCATAGGCTTGTGCCCTTTAGATAAAGATGTAGCTCGGTTTAATGAGACCTTTGAGAACAATGGTGTAAGATAAAGTGCCCGTTAACTAACAATTAAAAATAACAATCAAAATGAGAGTGTGCATTCACCTTAACGATGTTCCACCATTGTTGATTCTGTTGATGCCTTAACTAACTCTGTAATTTATGAAAGGTATACAGGAGCTTCAATAGCACAGTGGTGTATAGTTGGTTGGCTGCAGAGCTGGCTGACGCCGGTTCGATCCCGATCGTACCAAAAAGTTTTTCTGACTTGAGAGTACATTTCAAATGCGAGAAAGTAGAGTGGGGCCATTGTCACCCCTTTATTCTTCGTCCCCCGTTGCCAGACGTACAAAACAATGAAACGGCATTGACGATTGACCGCGCTGAGAGAGAAATATTCCAAATATACTATACAGTGATTAATTGTGGAGTAATTCACAATAGCATTAATCGAAACTCTCCATTAGTTCGAACACTTCCCTGTGATGAGCCGCCATTTTGAATAATATTCACTGACTTGTGACTAATAGTTATTCATCCTTATGTTCATAGTGGTTGATATGAATATAGGGACAATTTTCTGAGATATAAAATGCCACTTAGGCTGAATTTCACCACCTCACGACAGTGCCTTTTAACGTTCAAATAGCTATCGATTCGAAAAAGCAGACATCCTCTCGTTGGGTTTTGTTGTGTCAATAGAATTCGCCTGCTTTGTTTACGTCAAATTTATTTCAACAATTTCAATCTAAAAGTGGAAATAAACGTGAAAAAACCCCTATTTTTTCGGAGAAAGAAGTAAAAATGTTGATTAGACTACATTAGACTACGCAGGTATGAAAATTATCGTTTTCGCTAACGCACGGAAAATCCACGCGAAAGCTAACGAAACGATAACGGTGCATGGTGAAAGCCGTTAACATTTTTTTACCAATACGATAGCGCTATCGTGTGCACGATAGTCTTCACGTTAAAGTGGTGAAATCCTGCCTTAAACGTCCAAAAAAGTTTTACAGTTTTCCAAATTTACACGGTAATACCAAAAAGACCTATTATATTTTAGAATAAATAAAAATTCTTCAGGTTCCACAGTAGGTATACCGTAAAAGCCGTAAAAAATTAAAATATCTGAAAAATCGATGTTCCAGAATGATCTAGAATTCTAGGGCATCTATAGGCCATTCTGGAGAAGAATGATATATCTCTCTGTCCAGCCCAGATCACAAAACTCTCATAAACCTCAATCAAAAGATTTGCTTCGATATTATATTTTTTATTGGTCACATTTCTCAAACATTTTTCCGTATTGATTTCGCAGCGATATATATTTATTACAAGTTTTTATTGCTCTTTGAGACATATTCTTCCATTGATGGCGAAGCGAGGAATATGCAGTTCTCCAGAATGCCGTCTGGCTATAATTGTCGTCCGTCCGTCCGTCCGCTACTCCTATAAATAATAGTACGTGGTAATACTTTATATTTATTTATTTAATACTTCCTTCTGATTGAAATTGTTACTAATCTTAATAGAGTCTACGCAGTCGTGTTTGTTATCGTTAACAGGATACTATTGGATACCTAAATGTTCTGAAATATAATATGTCTTTTCGTCTATAGAGCAAGGTTCAATCACGACACTATCAAAAGCTTTCTGTAAAGTTCAGCATGTCAATTGAAATTTATATTGAGGCTGTGGTGGTTCGGAACCGACCTAAAAAGTAATTTGAAACTGGTGGCGTCTTAAGACATCATCTGGTGACTTAAACTTGAAAATTAAAAAATGTAGATTGTTGTGTTACTTATAGCATTGAAGAATAGTTATTGCGTACGTAACAATTCAGCAGTCTCTCTTATAACGTCCGCCAAGGGAGTTCGCTATAGAGAGGGTTTAATAATGAGTCGTTATACAGTGGGAGAGTCAAGGCTGCTGATACTACAGGAACCTTTCTCTAAATTTAATTTTCGGGAAATTCTCAAGTATAGTGTTCGTTATTTCGAAATGTAAGGGGGAAGGGGGTTTGAGGGGGGGAAGACTCTCAAGAAGGGGGAAAGAACCTTTGAGTAATTAGCTCACCACAACGTGTTTAATATAGCATGCATATCTCATCTTTCCATTGAAGGGTCCTCCCTTTCAATTTTTAAACATTCCTTTGAAATTTTTTCACAGGGAAAAAGGAAAACTCGACATTTTGGATTTTCCCTCTTTATTTTAAAGTGCCCTGAATTTTTCGCTTCTCCTCAAAAATTGTTTTCTTTGGGTTTTTATTTCCTTGGAGGAAAGGCTACTGGTTGTCTTGGATAAAATGACAATAAGCGGCCTCACCGCACGACTGAGGTCCTGACTTCGAATCCCGGTAGCTGCAATTTTTCTGTTTGGTATAGCATGGATGTCACAAAATCCGAAATTCCGAAATTAACGGGCTGTCCTGATTTTACTATAATGTTCAAAAGGCATATTATATTTCAGAACATTTAAATATGCAATAGTTTCTTCATAAAGTGTGCATAAAAAAATAATTTTTAGATTTTTGACGAAGTACTTTAGGAAACGGCTACGTACCTACCTAAGAAGGAAGTCGACAGCAATACAAAACCAAAAATAAAATAGAGGAATATGCAAAGTATTCAGCCAAAGTGCTCAGGTCTTCAGAAAATGTTGAGAGAAGAATGATGAATAGTATTTGAAAGATATCCATTCTGCACTATTCCCTCGCAACTAGATTTCCATCTGGATGCAAATAGGATTTGAAAAATCCTTCACTATCATTCGAGACAGGCAAGCTGGCAGGAATCAAATATGGCAACCCCCTGGGGCGACTTCGATACATGGGACATGGTTTTTCTTTTAAATCATATCGCATTTGCCCTGACGTTAAAGCTTTTTTTGAATCACCTTTTTTCCCCAGAATTTTGAAAACTGTTTTCAGGATATCCATCACTAGGCAAGGGAGCTTTCCATTCTATGTCACTTTAAGGTGACTCGAAAGTTAGTACAGATAAGGGTTGTTTTCTGGTTCCTTGGTGATTTCGACAGAATCACGCCCAGCAGTCCAGTTTTCCTCCAGCCGATGGAGGCCTGGTACCGTAGCAATATCGGGTAGGAAAAATTTCGACAAATTGGGGTTTGATCTTTGGACGTCTTGCTCAGCTCAGTGCCCTGCTGAATAAAACCAAGCAAGAGAGAAGAAAGATTTGTGAAAAGTCGTAAACAAAGTAAAGGTCACTGCCAAAGTATTTGTTTTACGATGTCGAAAAGAAGAAAATAGGGGAAGGCGGGAAAAATAAAAATTTTCCTATCAAAATATTTCAAAACAAGATTGAAAGTTGTGGGGTCAGCTTCATGTCACTGGTCAAGTTGCCCCAACTGTCCCTACTCTCACAAGGTTTAGCTTTATAGCTAGTACATTTTCGCTGGCATTATATTTTTAGACGGAACAGTGCAAAATACTTCTCGCTCTAGACTCTAGAGTAATCAAAAAATTTCCCCTACCGAAGGCCAACATTCTCTTCAAAAAGAAAACAAACACCAAAATTGGAAGCAGTGATACGTAACACACTTTTAAGGCTACGGTACTAAAAAAAAATTTTTTTGAAAGTGGCCAGCGAAAATGCACGATGAGTGTGGTCAGCAGCGTCAGCATCATAAAAGTAGGGGGTGGATAGCGCCACAGCCAGATATACATATAGGACTATATACAGGGCCATCCATATTCGTGGGATCCGAGCCATAACTCAATCCATATACACCAAAATCGCCCCCCTGGGACCTGGTCCACGATTTGCTGCCGTTCGCATATTCCGCATATCCAACATATTGTACCTATACCGCCTGTTTATGTACACTCTACGCACGATGCTAGTAACGGGAAAATTTGTGACATTTTCTGTTGTTCTATAGGTGAATTTTCCTACTCTTTCTTTACGATTTTATCAAAGAAAATTTAGGGTTTTCCATCCCTTGGCAGTGGCGTCAAAAGTCATCAGCACTTTTTTAAGTTAATTTATTTAAGTTAAGTCGAGACCAGGGGTGGAAAAACTACAAAAAAGTGAAAAATTTATCGTCTTCTTGTACTGAACAAAAAATAATTTTGGGAACCTTACATTTATTTTAGTCCTTCGACGGACGATAAAGAAAAATAAGAAAATAAGGAAGTAATTTACGATGAAAAAAGGGGTGATGGGGTGTATTTGTAGCTGATCAAGCTCAAGGTTTAATTCCGGGAGTAATCTGTAAAACAGACGCGAGCTGCCGCATTTAAATCTGCCTGCAGCAATAAGATTAACAAGTTATAATCGTCCTTTGTCTCATTCCCATCCGTACAACACGGAAATTACCGGTTCTTCGTCCTTAGTGCTTCCTTTCTACTTCTTTATTTGTCCCAGTTTTACCTCTAGCGTTTCCAATATACTCTCTCTATAACGAACGGCAACGGACTATGTATAGAAAGGTCTCGTTATAGAGAGTGTCTGTCTAGGGAGAGACAACTGCGTGTCATTAAAAATCGGCAACAAACAGAAATGTGTTCAAGTTTTAAGACCGAAAATACGTTCGCTCTTTGATTACGTATTTTCTGCACACTTTATGAGGAAATATAAATGGATATAAAATGTTCTGAAATATAATATGCCTTTTTCACAGGCTATATTAACAGGCTTGTGTTGTGATTTTTGTCAACAAAAACTCACAACACAAGCCTGTTCCAAAAAAAACGGTGTTTTTTTTTAGAACTTTTTAGACCAAGAGTGAAAGATAGTAGCAAAGGCCCTTTCAGCTCTGAATGAATTCTAAAGAGGGGTAATAGCAAAAGCATGCAATAATAAAACAATTAGGAGGAGTACGTGGTTAGGGAGCTACGGAAATGAACAGTCCGTTGCGCTAATGTCATTCTCTTGCTCGCGGCACTCAAATTTAAATAAAACATAGGTACTTATGGTAGTTCCGGTACCTGCTACGTCATTCTGTACCTACTGCCTGCAATTTCGTGTTGCATGCTGTCGAATTTGGGGAATCTGTATATCAGAACTTCTAAGCGGTGCTGTAGGAACTAAAATTTGCTCCATAGGTCTTCTCTCTTCGTAGATATAGCGGAATGAAAATTTTGATTTCTGTTTTCATAGTTGAGGCAGTAGAGTAGCTGTGTCCTTGTCAGACTTAGATGCATCGATATCTTTAGTTGGTGATTCCTACAGTTACCTCTTTTTATTTAGTGGTCAGAATCTAAAATGTGATAATATAGAAACTAAGCCATGTGCCTTTCACTATCCTGCCGATAGTTAACTATCAGCTACAATAGCGGACATTTAACGGCAAGATACTTTTTGGGGAAAAATAATGAAATAAAATAATTCTCAATTTCAAAAGCAGTCTAATATAATCTGAAGGTTAAGTTAACCGATTGTTAACTAGAGTAAACATAACCGTCCCTTTTGAAATATCCACCAACCACAACGATAAGCCGTAAGTCATCAAGTGTAACATATCTATGACATATCTCTAACATCTAACTGCCAGTTAGTTAACTGATGAAAACTTAGTTAGGGTTGTCGGCGCCCATCAACTTGGACATTACAATAATTGTAATATAATGAATTTACAATGAATAAGCGGAATGGCTCAACGTCTCTAGAGAGCGCAACTTACAAATTAGTCCGACACTTACACATGGAATAAATAGCTATGGGCCTCCGCACTTGGGTTCCTGACAAAATTCAGTAGGTTCGAATGATACGAGTACTAAATTTTTTTTAGTGACCCTCATTTGAAAATATATAGACTATTTTTTTACAGTATTATAATAAAAAATAGATTTTTACAGAATTTTGAAAATTGAAAAAAATATGCGTAGTTTTCAACTAATTCAAGCTATATTTATGACAATAGAACATATATTTTTAAACAAATACACCAATTTCCAGCGTTAAAGATTGAAAACTGTGCCCTCAGGGCTGGTTCGACTAATGAAAAACACGCATTTTTCGAGTTTTGGCAATAACGGCCTCAATTTTTGTCTGCTCAAAAATTCCTTGGAAGTGTGCCTAAGTCTTGATTATAGGCAGAAGGATACGAAATTTCATAGAAATCGGGTGAACGGTGTAGATGTCAGAGGAGAAAACGTACAGACAGGCATTTTCCAGAAATTAACATTTTTTACTCAGAGCATGATAGTAAACATTAAAAATCTCAATTTCTAAATTTTGGACTAAAAAAAAAATACTTTTTAACTTCCTATATCGGCTAGTGAGAAAGCAAAACTCCAAACAAGCTGAATACCTCATCAAAACAACATCGGTCTGAAATAACAGCGGAACCGCAGGTTGGAGATATCAGGCGATTATCATTACAATTAGAGAAACAACCAAGGATTATTATAATTATAAGGTTTATGATATTAAACGGTTCAGGTTCTAACAAGCTGGCACCGGAAGTGACGCCGCAGGGAGTGGGAAATGCCCTATGACCCCCGCTGCTTAAACTCATTCACATTATTTACTGCGTCTTTTGTTTAAATATTGTTTTGCATATTCTGGTGTAGAATACGACCTAAATTTTGTGGGATTCTTTAGGTTAGGTTATAAGGGTGTCCACGAAGTGGGGTTTTTTTTCGGCACACTTTATGAGGATACTATTGGATACACAACGATCGAAATTAGCAACCAATGTTGTGATTTTACGATCTTAAAGTGTAGGTACTAGAGTTCCCCTTAAAAATCACCATAGCATTATGCTCCTGAAATCCTGCCGATAGAGGCCTTATCTGTTGGATACTTATTTTTTCTAAAATCGAAGATAATTTGTAACGTCAGAAGTGATACACTGCAGTGTTCCAGCTGTGGTTCCAGTGACAATTTGCAAAAATAAAAAATAAATAAAGAGCCCACCATGGAAAGCAAATTTGGATAATTTTTATTCCACAAAAATTCACACGATTTAATTGGTGGATAAAGGTGAAAACCCTCAAACTCAGCGCCCTAATTGGTCAGTTTCACATTAGTCGAATCCGTTGGTAATTAACGCACATGTTATTCTCTCACTAACCCTCATATGTCACTCACTATGCACTTAGCTCCCAGATAAATCAGACGGTCCTTTTGTGTACCGAATAAATGAAATTCAGGAGAATTCAAAACTAGTCACTGGTTTTTGATTTTCCCACTATGTCTCTCTCCATATACCTAAAAAGTTTCGTTGTCCCGAGATTTGAAGCAGGCACCTACCTTCCCGTCAAGGCTGTAGTTATTATGATTTTAATAGGAATTATCTGTGCAAAAAATTCCGATACACTTTGTTTGAGAAAGAAACAGTGTTCTTGTCTGCTTAATAACAGGCTAAGAAGACTGATGGAGTGTATAAGCAAACAGTTGTTACTGGCCCATCTTACAAAGTTAACCGTCTTTTCTTCTTATCAGACCCTTCTCTTATACACTAGCACCCTCTTCTTAGCCTGTTATTTAAGAGGACACGAACACTGTTTCTTTCTCAAACAAAGTGTCTGCATTCTTATATAGGGGTTTCATATCAAGCCAGCGAAAGTGCAGGAGCTGGGATAAAAAGTCTGGGGTGGGAAGGGGTGTTTTCTTGTCCAATGGAATATTGACAGGCCTGAGCTTCTGAGCGTATTAAAAACCTCTCAGATTATCTTGGTAACTAATCAAAATATTGTATAACAGCTTCCCCTCTTAACTGCGCCCGGAGGGGTGAAATCGGGGTGGATTTCCACCCTCTACTAAGAAATTTTTTGAGAATTCTTTTCAGCACTGCATACAATTTTCTTTCCACTGCTGAAGCTTTTGGGTTCCGTCCGCACAATCCTGTACTTTTTTCGGCCTATTTTTGATGAACTGTTGGAGGTTGGTACCTATGTTCTGAAGTATAATAAGTCCTTATAAAATTTTGTGATCCTGATTTTCCAGTTTCAGCTGTAAGGTATATAGGTAAGTATACGTACACACACACCTACATAATTGGTAGGGTGTACATAGGAAGTGATGCATCAATAACTGCAGTGGCCTAACGAATAATTTTAATGAGTGGAACAGACTAATCAGTAGTTACCTTTCTCATGCTAATTTACATCCTGCGGTGGTGAAATATGTCTCTATCCAATAATGCAACTGGTGGAGTTTAATTCATAGTTATACGTAACTCCACGCTAGCTTTCTCAGGCATTAAAAAGCCATATTATACTTCAGAACATATAAATCTCCAACAGTGGCCTCAAAAAACGAATGTATATATATATTCCGTCATCAGGATTTTTTGAAGAGAATATTATTCTGTTGCTTGCTGGGTTTTAAGTTATAATCGTTCCATAGCTGGCAACGGAGGGAAACCTATTTCCCAAGTTACTATTGAAACTTCACATCAAGTTCTACCCCAAAACCAAAGCAGACAGTCGATTACTAATTTCAGATTAACTTCAATATGTTTGAAATAGGTAGTTGGGAAAGCTGGGGAGGGTATGCACATGGTTTTGAACCATTCATTAATACGTACACAAAGTGTTCCCCCCCAGCACCCCCCCCCCCCCCCCCATTCCAAATTGAACCCACACGAATATAATATTCCCGTTCCCCCACCCATTCCGAAATCCGGAATTCCCTCTCCAAATCTCCTTTCATAAAGCTTGCTTTGATTTACTCAAAAGCCCCCGCCCCCCCCCCCCCCCCCGAACCCCCCTCAGCCTAAACCCGTTAGGTCTCGGCACCCCTTTATCTCGTTGACAGTTTCCAAAGTACGTATGTTATGGAGGCATTACGAAATGCGAATTTATTGGCTAATTGTAAGGGGTGTGGGAAGGCAATGAGCTACGAAGTAAAAGGAACCAGGTTCGAGGCCAGGTTTGTCGAAATTAATTTTTACCGGCCATCTGTTCTTCACCGACTACGGGGGAACTTGACTGTCGGGCGTAATTATGTCCAAATCCCCCTCTGTAGCTGTAGCCTTCCTATAAGGGCTGCTGTGCTAGGGGTGGAATTCAGGTACAGGTTTACCTGATAAGTTCAAATTGCATTTTTTTAAAATAAATTGGAATAAAATTACCCTCTCTAGACCTAACTTCAAAAAAAAGTTTTGATGTTGGAAGTTTTAGAAATGTACCTTCTAAGTTTCAGTGCCCATTTTCCAAAGCCAGATAACCGTTATTATTAGTATGCAAATTTAAATTGGGGGGGGGGGATCGGGGGCCATTGCTGGGGAGAAAATCCATGGGATTTACTAATCTTATCATGCCAGCTAGGATCCATTTTGATTTTTTTGAAATTATCTTTGAAAATATCTCATTAGTTTTCTTCTTCTTATTTTTGTTTAACTATTACTGCATGACAGTTACCAGAGTGTCATTGAAACTTGTTTTGCTTCTCTCACAAATTCGGGGTGAGGAAGCCATAACTGTTTATGGAGAATCAATCAAGTTCTTGCCGCCCACACAACTTTAATTGGATTCGAATTGGATCTATGTTTTCCTACTAACTTATTTTATATTAGTATTCGAACTTCGAACTTACTTCATTGAACGCGGTAAGGTACGGCGTGGCCCGGCTAGATGGATGAGGCGCTTTATATTTCAGAACAAAAAATATTCCGGAAGAACCAACTGACCTACAATGATATCGAATCAATGGGAGAAGTTCCCAAGAAAGAAGGAAGTGAGCATTAGCTGTATTTCACCTTACGACCGAAAGTGGTGAACTGAAAACCGACACTACCAGGTGAGAATCACACCCGAAAGTCTAGTTTTCTCCCAGCCGGTGATGGCCAAGTAGATTCGCTGGGAAATATGACGATAAGTCAGAGCGAAATATCTTCTTGTTTCATTATCCTGGAATTAGCTGGAAGAAATAAACTTCTTCGATGAATAAAGTTTTCTTGCGGCTTGTTCCAATGGATAATCTCACAGAAAAGACAGGATGTAGAGAGATGGGCTGTTTTGTGAAAGTTTCAAGCTGTCGGCTTATATACAATCAAAACAGCTTATCAAAAAAATATAAAGAAAATGTGAGAAGCAGGCTCCTTATCTCCGAGAAACAAACATGGCAGACTAATCTAAGAAGAGCTGGATTCTTTCTCCAAAACTCATCTCACGGTCAATTGTCTTCATAATCCTCTCGCTGATTCTTTTGTTGTTTCTGCCGACCACTCCTGCTTGGGGGGGATAGGGCAAGCCCAGCAAATAGACCATTTGTTTGAGAAAGAAACAGTGTTCTTGTCTTCTTAAATAACAGGCTAAGAGGAGTGTGCTAGTGTATAAGAGAAGGGTCCAATAGGGCCAGCTTACGAAACAAAGACGGTTAACTTGGTAAGATGGCCCAGTAACAACTATTTGCGTACACTCCATCAGTCTTCTTAGGCTGGTATTAAGAAGACAATAACACTGTTTCTTTCCCAAACAAAGTGTCTGTCTTCTAAGGATATTGGAGATGGATAGACAGTTCTACGCTAAAGTTGGTTTCATCATAGGGATTAGAGAGAAAAAATATTTTTCGACGAGAAAACAATTGTGACGTAAGATGAATTTTGATAGGAGCTAAAGAAAAGCCTAAGGAGACAAGCCTGACAAGAATTATCTGAGATAATTATGAGAGAGATAACTAATTTTGAGAGGATATCGGATTAATTCGAAAAAGCTTTTTGTTCTTATTATATTTCCTGAAATCCAAAAATAGTGTTATTTTTTTACAACTCCCTAGAGAACCATGCTTTTGGAGAAAATTTTTACAACTCTGAAAATTACGTTCTTCCCCTAAAAGCAAAAAAAGTGGGGTATGAGTCATAGAAGGGTCAGACGCTGCTGACCCCCGAATGTCAACGTCCCTAAGGCATACGTAATTGCTGACTTATAGACTGCCCATTTCGCCTATATCAACTACCCCTATATCTGGAAGCCGTACCCCTATGTTTAGCTTTCAGATCACCCCACCTACTGCAACCCCCAACATTGTTTACTGTTATATGTTAAAGTCCGATCTAGAATAAGTCCCAAGACGCAACTAAAAGCATCCTACGTATGAATTTTACATCAACGAGATGAAATTGTGTTTCTCTGTTGGAAAAGACGAAGGTTTTTCTGATTTTGAGCGATGGGGTGACGCTGATTTGTCTCCTTGTTGTGGTATTTTTCATACCTTCGTAGATTTTGAAAAAATAGGGGAGGCTTGGCACTTTGACATGCTCTGCTGAAATATCTTTCAATTTTCTTTCCGTTTGTATTTTATTTGTGGTGGCTTTTTCTTTGTTTTTCTTTTTTTTTTTTAAGCCTAGTGGGGTTTTTTTTGGACACCCCCAACCCTCGAGGGTAAGAAATCGCTGACCTACTGCTGTCTAAGAGTTGAAGCCGAGGGGTTAACCACTCGTTGGGAATCTCGTTGGGAATCATTGGAAATCTTTATGGACTCTCAGTGGAATCTCAAGGAATCTCTGAAGTGGTTACCCCCTCGGTTGAAGCTGTTCACAAACTCTTGGATACTTTTTTATTTACTGTTTTTCTGCACAAATATAAAAATACTAATGGGTATTTAAATGTTCTGAAATATAATATGTTTTTTTAAGGCCGAAATAGACAAGCTATCTTGCAATATGTCTGAATTATCCGAACGTAAAATCACAACACAACCCGTTAATTTATGACTTTAAAAAGACGTACGAGTATCTATTATATTTTAGAAAATTTAAATATCCAATAGTTTCCTCATGAAGTGTGCAGAAAAAATGTTAACAAATAGCGAATGTATGTTCGGTTCGGTCTCACCCTCAAACTCTGAGTCACTTACACCCCTACAAGGGTCTAGTCAGATACTACAGGGGGTATTTTGATCAGAATCACGCCTGACAGTCGAGTTTTCCCACTGCCGGTAAAGAGAAGGTACCCATTACCCAACACAGGGCTAGATTCTGTGCCCTGTTGCACAGAACCATCCAAAAATTCATAGGCAACCACAGCAGAGTGGATCAATACTACTAGAGTTGATTGGGGGCGGGGGCGTAATTTTGGGGAACAACGCACAGGGCAGATCTCAATTTCGATAACCCTTTGAATCGCTTTTCAAATTTGAGATGAGCTGACTGATTGCTAAATTCAGATGTTGACGTGCGCTTCCGGTACGTCGGGGTCAATTTCAACAGGCCAGCTTTTCGATGCCGGTCCTGTCAAAGTTTTTCTGATTGGCATTCACCCCTGATATGTTTGTTATGGGGGAGTTCGGAACCTGTCTAAAACTGTAGGTCCCACGACGGTTGTGGAGCTGGAGCACGAAGGATAAATTCTTGAAATTGTCTACTTGCAGGGTTTGTCCTGGAACGCCGAATACTACGACCCTCGTTATCGTGTTACTTCACGACGGGGACCTACAGTTTTAGGCGGGTTTCAAACCACTACAGCCTCGATATCATTCCACTTGACGTGCAGAACATAAATACTAGAAAAAAATTCGGGTCGGACTGGGATCGAACCGGATTTCCTATCTCCTACTATCTTCTTCTTCAAAAAAAAAAAAGAAAATTCCAAGTCATAGTAAAGAAATAGCCAGACGTCTGGCGAGGATTTTTATTTGATTGTCTTGGGACGTGTAGGCCAGACACGGTGGCACGACCTCGTCATATTTTTATGATAATTCCGCGTTTGTCGCAGCGTTTAAAATTCTGAGGGCGCGCGGAACGTCTTGTTGGCGATATTTTTACAACCTGCGACTTGTCGACACAATTAGCAACCCCATCACATGGATGTTGAATCTACCGCCGACTCAGATTCACAATTATTACATTAGTTACCCATGTCTGACTTTGCAGATACCGCCATGGTTGTTGAACGCCTTGTTAGGACTACCTTGTTTGCGGGAAGAAATAATGTTTTTCAATCATTGCTAGGTATTGTTGAAATCAATGGAAAGAAGAAAAATTTAACGATCAGTGATTGGGAAATGTCTTTGATGGATGTGTACCTACAGGTAGAAGACTATAAGGATGCCTGCAATGTAGTTTGTTGATGTTCTTTTAATGATTTCTATGGAGACCATTGGATGTTTATTTTTCTTTTGTCTTTGGGAACTAGGTATATACCTACGTTGTGACTTTAGGAACATCACTATGTTTCAGAGCAAATTTATCCTACAGAGCTTCGACGCTAGAAAATTTTGTATTTCTATCGAGCAAGTTTTTAAAAATCTCAACATACTGAACAAAGTGGTCGCTCGACACTGTCTAGCTATAAAGTAAACCTCTCTATAGTGAAGTCTCTCTTTAGCAAGCAAAGCTAGGAAATATACATTGTTCGTTGAGGGTCTTTGTAGGGACTACTATAGTTTTTGACATTAAAAAGGCGTTATATTTCCGAACAAAAATCCCAACAAAAAAAAACTTCTACAAACGGCACTGTGTCTGTCTGCATAGCCTTAAGACAGCTTCTCAGATGATGACACATGAATGAGTCCATCCGGGATTGAAGAAGGAAGCGTTGGTTATTAAGACCATCTCGTGACCTAGTCTCTAGTGTCACTTGTCACACGTCAGTCAGCAAACCAATAAAAAATGTGTCATCATGACAAACTTATGTCAGAACGACAAATTGGACCCTGTTGAACTGACTCATTATCGGATGTGAAAAACGTTTCAGGGCCTAATGACGGTTGCTACGTCAAAATTGTTTTGAAATTTTTCTTATTTTTGATTTTTGATTAATTAAAAGAAAAGGCTGTACCCCGAGGCTTAGGCTGCTTTTTTATATATTTTTCCTCTTATTTTTTATTTTCATTTTGCGTCTAAGCGCAGTTGTGTTTGGTTACGTTTTTCTCTGCAAGTTTTATGAGGATACTATTGGATAAATATCCCAATGTAGGCACTAGGCACTTACCTATATAGGTATAGTAGGTACCTTCCCTGCCACCCCAAAAAAAATTTGGAATTCCCTAAAGGACGTTCGGTCTGTTCTAAAAAGTTTCGTCCGCATTGCTCAAAGTTTGACCTCTTGTATTCAAAAATAAGTTGAAAGAAATAGGGCAAAGATTGGGAGAAGAAGTTTTTGTGTCTGAATATCTCTGATTAAGACTGGCTTGATTGCTCAGGGTTAATTACTCCCAGTCTTTTCTCAACCTTCTTTTCACTTTCTCGCTACTCAAAAAAATATTACCTGCAGTAAGTAGTCCAATATCAACTATTGAAAATGAAGGACAATTATTGGAGACGTTTTTGAATAATATTGGTTGTGGAAAAAAATATCGAAGGGGTTTTAGTCTCAGCTGGCGTCTGAAGAAGGGTTTAGGGGAAAGTGGTTTATGGCAATACGGGAAAGTAAAGAGTGACCGTTGTCAAACCCTTTATTCCTCTTCTATTCACTGATTCAGTATTATAATTCACCTTTACCCCTTCCTCCCCTATAATCCCCCGCCTTCGTTTAATTACAGGCTTTATTTAGATTTTCACATTTTCCACGTCGCTATTTTTTGTTCCCAATTCTCTTCCTTTCATCCGATATTGGAGTTATTAAAAGGTTAAAAAGTAATTTTATTTCTCGTGTTAATTAGCTTAATTGCTGTATTGGATTTTGTAATTCTGTTGGAAATTCGCCAAGTCCGTTTCAATGGAATCCGTGAAAATTTACTGGGATTTTCCGATCCTGAAATTCTCGGGAATAAGAAGTCATTGGTCTTTTAATCTTCAACGGTAAATTAAGTATCTAGGGTTTAGGACAAAGAAGCCAATTTGGAGGTGACGCCACCTTGTTGCCTAAACCTAAAAATTATGCTAGAAGGGCCAAGGCTCACCTCTCGTGAATTCTGCACAAAAGGAGGTAATTTAGGCAGAATCACGCCCGGCAGTCAAATTTTCCCCCAGCCAGTGAAGGCCAAGTACTCCCCCCCAGGGCTCCAGTGCAAGGAGACTTACTTCAAATATTCATGGCTCAGGGCATTATTGTTAAATGTATACTTTTTTGTAACTCGAAAAATTTCAAAAAAGTATAAAACGGAAAACCCCTGAGTCAGCGCTGAGGGATCTTGCTGACAGGGTAGGTAGAAAGGGCAGGGAGCTGTTTAAAATTCCAGTGGTCAGACACTCTCTTTGCTGGCTATCCTTCACCCGACATCGTTCGTCGTCAAAAGAAAGTTTATTACTTTCGATAAAATATACGAGGGGCGCTCGCGAAAAAATGAACAACGCCATTGTCTTTGACTGGTGAAATGGCAAGTAAAGATTCCCCGTTTCAAGAGGAAATTAAAAACATCATTAACATTTTTTACTTTGTCCAGTGCGATGGTGGTCAAACCTTGTGCTCCAGCCCGTTCCAGTGCCGCATCCAGGTCAGGATACACCTCCATGGCATGGTCTAGTAGGATGTCAGACCTTTCGTGGCTTCTGTGCACAAGGAAGGATTTGGTCACCTACCTCTACGTCAAGGAAACTGTAGCCCTAAGCCTGGGTTAAGCTATTCTGGAATTTTTTTACCCGAATTTTTTTTCTCGTAAACATTGGCTCTATGAGCTCCAGTTGAAATTTTATTTCCCTAGCAACGCATGACAAAGGTATATATAGAAAAGTTATTGAGAAGGTTTAGAAATGAGACAGTACCGTCCCCTCGTTACAGAGAGGTGTTCGTTATAGAGAACGTCGCTATAGAGAACGTACCTCATATTTACATCCGAGGGGTTAACCACTCGTTGGGAATCTCGTTGGGAATCATTGGAAATCTTTATGAAATTTCAGGGAATCGTGGAATTTTTTGGAGTGGTTACCCCTACGGGGTTCACAAGGCCGTACCCAGGAAAATATTTCGGGGGGGGGGGGGGGGTTTTAGGTACCTAAGTAGCACGAAACTATATTTTCTCCTTCAAAACTTAATTCTCTCTAGTGTAAAGCCGAATAGTTTCGGGGGGGGGGGGTTTGAACCCCCCTAACCCCCCCCCCCCCCCCTGGGTACGGCCTTGGCCGGGTTCATCTTTCTATGAATATCGTTGGGAATCTTTGGAAATTGTCATGGAATCTCAGGGAATCTCAAGGAATCTCTGGAGTGTTTACCCCTTCGGGGATCATCTTTCTATGAATATCGTTGGGAATCTTTGGAAATTGTCATGGAATCTCAGAGAATCTCAAGGAATCTCTGGAGTGGTTACCCCCTCGAAATTTTCTATTGGTCAAAACGAATCATTTATACTCAGGTACAGGGGCGCCATCTTGGGGGGGGCAGGGTCCAGTTTGCCCCCCCCCGGAATATTCCCGGGGGGGCACTGCCCCCCCGGAAATTTGGGGGACAATTATTTTTATCATGTCAAATATAAGAATAAGAATAGGAGTAGGCATTACATCCATGCCTTAAGCGGAAAATATTCCTTATACACCGGGATTCGAATCCAGGTCACAAGTCGAATGCCTTGTACGCTGGGTCACTGAGAGGCACAGAGACCTATCAGACTGATAAGAGTGATAAGTAAATTGAATATCTAATGTTAACAACTTCTTGCCCCCCCCGGATTTTCAAAATCTGGCGCCCCTGCTCAGGTATTTCTGTACGCACTCCGAAATTTTTCACTGCAAAAATGGCGTCCACATTTTCTTAGTTTTTATTTCATTTTCGTTTTTGCCATGTTCGGACATAACTTGGAGAGTTTATGCCCTCGGAGGGAAGTCAGCGCTTCAGCAATAACTCAGTGCTGCTGGCCACTCTCTCCAAACATGACAACTCCGCACATGAACATAAGATAGCTCTCACCACGCCACTATACTTCTCAAATTATTTTTCATTTTCTTTGTTTGTTCTTTTCCTGAGGAAACGACTGTCCTGGAAATTTTGGAAAAGGATTTATTTATTTATGTTATTTCCAGTTTTCTATTTTTCGAGTTTATCGGGACATTGGTTATAACTGTTAGTTTTAATTTTTAACTTCTTTGGTGTTAAATACTGTTGTCACTCTCTATAGCGAAATTTCTCCATAAGAGCGAGCGCTCTCACTTCATAGCCAGCAAATTATCGGTCGTTATAGGGAAACACAACATAGCCAGTAAATTTCTGACTTTATAAATACATATACAGTGCAACCTCGATATAACAAATCGGAGGGGAACAAGAAAATATTCGTAATATCAAGTAATTCGTTGAACTGAGGTTTGTTATGTTGAGGTTAGATTGGTCTAAAATTCGTTATAAAGAGGTAGGTAGGTTTTTCTTACATTAATAATCAAAAACAATTAACAATGTGGTTATATAGTAGCTTAATCTCAATTTTGTTCATTGATTAGAAAAAAAGTCATTGATAGTTGTCTGTTTACCACCGGTATGAGTTATGACATGACATCCAAAGCGCAATCTAATTTCGTGATGGATTTCACTACATCGTCACTCAAATCCCCCTTTTTGAGGTATGAATACTTTTTCTTGATAGTTGAAAATTCGTTATAAAGAGGTTGTACGCAAAGAATGTTCGCAATGTAAAGGTATATTTTATATTGACTCTTATGGACAATTCAAGGGGATTACGAAGAATTTGTTAAATCGAGGAAGTCGTTATATCGAGGTACGTTATATTAAGGTTGCACTGTATAATATTTCAGAATTAAACTCAATGATTAAAGTTATAAATTAGGAGTGTTTTTTTGTGACGACTTAACGTTCAGGTGACGTGACATAGGCTGTCACGAAGTAGATGACACTCGGAGGAACGTTACAATGGAGGTTGTCCTGTATAATGGCCTCTATATCAACTGCTGTCCTATCATCGGCCGTTTATGCAGAAATTTCAAATGCAAATTTTTGTCTGTCCCATGGAACTCCGAAATTCCAGAAGACGTTGTTTGATGATGTCATCCGCTCGAATTCAAGGTGCACCAATTTTTTTTTTTTTTCAAGTTATACAGTGATTTAATTTGTTTTATTGGTGCAGAGAAGTTTACGAATAAGTTCATGAAGTTTGTATACCCACAATTTTTTTGGTGGCTTTATCACTCCTTAATGAAAATCTCTCTAAACGAAAAACCTTGACAAACCCTGGTTCATTTTGAAATTCCCCCTCTATAGCGAACACCCTTTATAGTGAGCAATTTATAAGGTTCCTTGACGCAGTTGTTATAGAGAGAGACTTCTGTCATTTCCAACAGAATATTTCAGAACAAATGAAAAGTGTCATTACATCTTCAGTCTTAATTCAGGCATAGAACAAAAACAGACCCAGGTTTTCCCTGCTTTCTCATGCAACAAAAAACTCCATTGTTGTTTCTCACTGCCCCCACCTTCATGCGCCATTGAGTAGCGTTGGTTTTTTTTAACAAATCGCTATCTTGCAACAAGTATACGGCAAATCATGACTCTGCTGTGCACGCAACCGATTATTCGAAGCAACACATAACACATTCGTGAGTGAGAAAAAAAAAGAACACAAGGTATATTTGAAATGTAGTTTGCATGTATAAAATTCACTGGCTCGTGACGTAACCTTTTCCATGTGAAGGCGTCACTGTCCATGGTAATTGCCCCTAAACGTAGGCACAGGTATGCAGGCCCCTTATTATTACTGCTCAGCCCACCATTGTGAAATTAGCCAACATATCGGCCTGATAGCTGTCAGGTAACTCGCAAATTTGGGGCCGGATGGATATTTAGGCAATGGGAAATGCGCTCACGTCGTTAACCGTTAGTTAGGCTAATTAACACGCAGGTACACTATACTAAAGTTAAAGTTCCGGGTAAGAGATTGACTGGCATAGCTTAGACAAACTTACTTACGTCCTCCAAAACACTTGAGTATTTTATATTCTAACTACTAAATAAAAAGTTTTTACACTCTAAAGTGGCCGGATTTTAGGTCAGTAAGGAAGGTGAAAATCCCGAAAGTGACGTAAGCTTTGGCTACTTCTGCTAAGCTCCGCATCTTCTGCTACCTATCTCACTGTAAGCTAACTGTAGGAATCGTCAACTAAAGATATCGATATATCGAAGTTTGACAAGGACACAGCTATACTCTACTGTCTCAACTATGGAACCGGAAATCAAAATTTTCAACCCGCTATATCTACGAAGGGAGAAGACCTTTGGAACAAATTTAGGGTTCTACAAAACCGCTTAGAAGTCCTTTATCGCGGCTGGTATACACATTCTCCAAAGTCAATACCATGCATTCTTCATTATCCCAAAAAGTAAGGAACTGTTCTAAGTTTCATTTCTGTGTCAAAAAAGAACGAGTGTCGCTAGGTAGGGGGTAGCATACCAAACGCAACACAACGCCAGGTGATCAATTTTCCTGATAACTGCGCAACGGTACCTACCTAAATAGGTATTCTGCGGAGGTTGCCATACGTCAAGGAATTATCTGCAGCTCCTAATAAGGCAGAATTTCAGGGCGGTCACCCAGGTCATGACCATAACTTCCAGATTTATGGACCTGCTTCAGGTAGAAATTCTCCGAATCATTCGTGCCTTATGACGAATGATATTTGTGAGACGTGAATGACATGAGTTAGCAAGTCACCCGTTACAATGGTCAGGTATGTAGAGGACACCTTCGAGGATTATGACCGATATGGAGATATCTCCAAAGAAGTTTTTTTCCATATAAGATATCATAAATCAAGCATAAATGATTACTTCAATGATTTTGATTTCCGGTTTCATAGTTGAGACAGTAGAGTACCTATAGCTGCGAGGGGTTAACCACTCGTTGGGAATAATTGGAAATCTTTATGAAATGCAGAGAATCTTGGAATTTTTTGGAGTGTTTACCCCTTTGGGGTTCATCTTTCAATGAATATCGTTGGGAATCTTTGGAAATCTTTATGAAATCTCAGGGAATCTGAAGAAATCTCTGGAGTGGTTATACCCCCTCGTATAGCTGTGTCCTTGTCCTTTAGTTGATGGTTCCTACAGTTAGGTTACAATGAGATAAGGTAGCAGAAGTTTTCATATCGAAAGTAGCAGCGCGGCTAGGTGGACGACCTTCTTTAGTATACCAAAAAATCAGAGGTCCTATACTTTGGTGCATGAGGGAGTCAATTTAGTGCGAAACAAAAAAATGTAAAAAGCCACAAAAAAGTCACAAAGCCTCCGAAGAATGTTCTGAAATTCGCAGACCATGAGAGATTCGATAAGAAAATGATGGAAAACTGCGCGAAACAAGCAATGCTCAACCAAAGGTCACCGAGAAGATTACTGAATATTTTCAATCCGACACAATAGAAGTGGCTTGGAGGCACCTTGCGGGTCAATATCACAGAAGTGCCGGTTTAGTGGATAATATTTAGCAATATCGCCATGGTGACCTAAAGTTTTAGTCTGCCTCTTTGTCGGTCCATGAATTTTATTTTAAAAACAATGCGGGGCGACACTTTTGATTCTTGCGACCGAACCTACATTCGCTATTTGTTTACGTTTTTTCTGCATACTTTATGAGGAAACCATCTGATATACTTATAATGTCTTTTGTTTTTTTAACGCCTGAAATTAACAGGCTGTTTAGCGATTTTTCAGAAAAAAATCAACCTATCGAAAAATCTCAACACAGCATGTTAAGGGTCCGCTATACCTGACGGTGCATCTTTTGCCACCCATAAGATTAACATTGCGAGCGGCGATTAATTTTCAAAGTTTACCCTTGGTTGGAAAGACACAAAATTTTGCCTGTATCTAACAATGTTCTAGGGAGTGTTCGAAGCAGATTTCCCATTTTTTTACTGGTTTTCGAGATACAGCACTTTTCTTGAGGTATGCGATGCTATTAGCATTTGCAAAACAGTTGCAATAAAAGAAACCAGTGAGAAATTGGGAAATCTGCTTCGAACACTCCCTAGAACATTGTTAGGGCTAGGTACAGGCAAAATTTTGTGTCTTTTTTAACCAAGGGTAAACCTTGAAAATGAATGGCCGCTCGCAATGTTAATCTTATGGGCGGCAAAAAATGCATCGTCAGGTATAGCGTCCTCTTAATTCGGCCGTTAAAAATACATATTATATGTCAAACCATTATCGAACAGTGCCCTCAAAAAACGGTCGAAAAAATCAAACATAAACAAACACGGTAGCCCTTAAAGGTTTCGAGGTTTTACCGATCAAAAATAACAAACTAGGGCATAAATACAAGGCTAATATGATCGGGAACCTGATTTGGGGCCTGGGAATAGGAGATGGTTCGGATATCTGTATCTGTATCTCGAAGGTAGGAAGGTATCGAATCAGGTACCCCTGCAAATTTACTTCTGACATTATTCGATTTATATGGGTAAGGTACTCGTTCTTCAGCTCTCAAACCTACCGTCTGCCAGGTTCCTAAGTACGCGCAATATTCACTAGAAAAAAAAATCTTTGCAAGTCGGGGCTAGATCTCAGGTCTTTTTGCTTCCAGTGCCAAAAAGGGAAACCTATGTGAGCGGGTGACCAAGGTATCAATGGAACAGTAAAGGTACAGGTAGACAGGGGTGCTCGGGAGTGAAATGGATCCGAAGCCATGGTGTGCGAACTACGGACGCAAGATCACCGCACCGCCCGGAAGTAAGGCCATGGGAAGGAGCACTGAGCTACTTTCATTGATTCCAGTTAGTGGCACTTGTCTCTAGTGAGTACTGGGAGGTTTCGATTATCGGCTTAAAGAAAATTTTCCGCTTACTTCAGTTTGAGTTCTCAATATTTTGGTCAACTTCTCCATAACTCTCTATGACAACATTCTATACAGCGAAGACCCTTGACCCTATCTCCGCAATGTAACCCTCTCTATAGCGAGGAAATTACATGATCCGTTGTCGGTCGTTATAGAGAGACTACAGTATAACAATCTATAAAATAAATATAATAATAAGAATTTATGTTTGTTCCAATATTCGTCGGTTGTGGTGAGCCTGAATTTTTGAATGAGTTAGGTTAGGTTAGGTATTATAGGTATACGAGTACACATCGTGAGAACAGACAGAACTAAGAGAGACTGGCTACGAGACACAGGACAAAATTGAAATGGAACAAAACGAGAGGCATCTCAGCAGGTTATTATCGATTGAAAACGAAACATAAATCTCTTGATATCAGTCAGGTAGACAGGTATAACGCATAACCTGATTCAAAACAACGTAGACACTGTGCTACCATTTACATAATTATTTTTAATTAATATTCAAAATAAGAGAGACGACACGTTTTCTGCGTTTCGATGAAACTGTTCGTCTTTTGTCGTGGGGATGACTTTTCCTCGCCGTCAGATGTAGCTAAATACGGTCCGACCATAGTTACCGCAGACTGGTCCATAGGTATATATCTCTCTAAGAAAACAGACATTTTCTTTTAGGCAAGAAACAATATTTGGGGCTTCTAAAAACTCTCTAGCAATTAACAGGATAAGAAGATCGATCTGGAGTGTATAACTACAATGGTTCTTTTCATGCACGAAAGGGACCTACAGCTTCAGGACGGTTCAGAACCACCACAGACTTCAAAAATATTTCACCTGGCTGAAAAAAATTAGAGGTGAAAAACTTTGTTCGGGATCGGGGTCGAACCTGTGTCCCCAAGTTCCTTCTACGAAGAAAACTATCTATTCTAAATTTCTATTCTAAACTGAAAAGTTCCTGAGAAAAAAATTTGGAGATGGAACCTCGCTATGAACCGTCGCGTAACACAGTATGTCAACCTATGGAGCTGTGGTCCACCCAGGCCCCATTGCACCTCTCGCGATACAGCAGGGATGATTTCGATTAACCCGGTGGTAGGGGCACTGAGATGAGAAAAAAACAGACCCAGGTTCTATTCTAGGCTTGCTGGGATTTTTTCTGGTGACCTATACCCGGCTGAGGGAAAACTCAACATTTTCTCGGGGAGGAATCCAGACAAACTTTCTCTCTATACAATAGCGACCACCAAGAGACCATCTAAATTTGTTCGCTATAGGGAGAGGTGTCATTGTGGCGGTCACGTTTGTAGGGCTCACTCGTTATAGAGAGGTTTCCGTTATAGAGATCAACTGACGGTCCAAAAAGATTCAAAGGCATGGAGAGTGACACGTTTTACCCATAAGGCTGGATTTCACCACTTCTTTAAAGTACACTTTAGTGTCTCCTAACGAACAGATTTATCTTATCGCAAGCTTAGACATAAGGTAAGATAAATCTGTTCGTTACATCTGTTCGATAGGAGAAGTGGGAAAGAAGAAGTGGGAAATCCAGGCTAAAGATAAAAGCCACACTGGACCAAAACTAGTGCAACCTGCCCTGGATATTATTAATTTTTGTATTATTCCCAAGACAAACAAAAGGATCCAATTAAAATAAAAATTTCGGCAATAAATAAAAACGTGGAGGCTCATTATCGGGAGCTGAGCATTCTGGGAGTATGGGTGATGGTGATGGGTTTTTGGACCTTGGTCACCGTCAGGTATAGTCAGGTACCTACCTGTGCTCTTCGTGTACCTGCTTCCGATAAATCATGCCCTCCTTCAGCGATCACACGATAATTGGAACTTTACGACCTATGAGCCTTCGAAAACCTTTCTTTCTTCCATCTTGGTTTGGGTTTTTGTGGTACCTTGTTTATCGCATCTGTGCTATATAGGTGGTTACTTACCGTAGGTGTGGCCTTCGATCTTGGTGTATATGTTTTTACTCTCTATAACGAAACTTTTCTATAACGAACCCTCTCTATAGCGTGCAAATGCCTATTCTAATGCTCAGCATCTCAAGTAAAATGTATATCGAGGTTGTGGTGGTTCGGAACCCACCTAAAACTGTAGGTCCCTGTCTAAGGAGCTGGGTTTTCGTAGTGCTGCCAGCTGAGCATAATGGATAGTTCTTTAAATGGTCTAGTTCCTGGGCTTGTCAACGATACAAGAACTACGTCAACTACGTTTACTGTTTTTGCACCTAAAAATAAAGGGTCCGACAATGGTCGCACTAGACTTTCTCGCAATTTTTACGCCAGCGGTATCGAAAATTTTGATTTTTTTTTACGTAATTTATTTTTTTTGGACCAAAATTTTAACTTTTTCTAAAAAATATTTTGCCATACACTGGACAATAATTTTAGGCACCTACTCACCGGATTTCAAACATATCCGTCAAATGGTGAAGTGTCGTTCGACGCGCAAAGTACGTGTTTTCTATTTTCCATGTCACGGCCTTAATTTTCAAGTAATTGAAAATCTATTGAAAATGACCTTGAAGCATCTATCTGAGACCACTTTCACCAATTTTCAAGGAAATCTGTCGATTAGGGTTGTTGCAAATCCGTCTGAACCAATCAAAAACGTGATTTCAATTTTTGGAAAATTTTCCTACGATAATGCCAATATTGGCCATAATTATTATGTTGGATAAATTTCGTTCGGTAAAACATGAAACTAGGTTAAAGTACACCTCCATACCAATTTTTATTGAAATCGATCGAATAGTGCTACCGGAGTGAGTGTCGTTCGACGCGCAAAGTACGTGTTTTCTATTTTCCATGTCACGGCCTTAATTTTCAAGTAATTGAAAATCTATTGAAAATGACCTTGAAGCATCTATCTGAGACCACTTTCACCAATTTTCAAGGAAATCTGTCGATTAGGGTTGTTGCAAATCCGTCTGAACCAATCAAAAACGTGATTTCCATTTTTGGAAAATTTTCCTACGATAATGCCAATATTGGCCATAATTATTATGTTGGATAAATTTCGTTCGGTAAAACATGAAAGTAGGTTAAAGTACACCTCCCTACCAATTTTTATTGAAATCGATCGAGTAGTGCTACCGGAGTGACGACCAACGCGTTTGGGCCAAAACTGGGCCAAGTTATTGTCCCACCTCCAAGTGATTGTAAAAGACCTAAAACCATCTATTCAAAAACACTTTCGCAAATTTTCAAGGTTCCAACTTGATATACGTAGCTTCCAGCCCTTCTTAACTGTCAAAAAACACGATTTTTTGCCTTTTTTTGACCATAGCAGGCGCAAGTTTTGAGTTATCAAAATTTATCAAAAAACATGTCCAGATATTTACATTAGGTACCTACATACCGAATTTGAGCAAAATCGGACGAACGGTGTGACGTCCAGTTGCGCGACAGACTGACGTACGTACGTACGTCGGACGGACATTTTTTAAAAACCACTTTTTTGGACTCGGGGGACCTCCAGGATCATGGGAAACCCAAAATCTCAAAATCGAAATTTTGCACGAAGACATAACTTTCTCAGCCCATGTATTACATACGGGCGAGAAAGTAAAAAGCAAACTGAAGAATTTCTTGGAGACGGCAGCAAAAATACAGAAGCGAACCTGTCAGCATACCCTCACGAAAACATATTTAACTTCCAATCGATCAATAAATCATATATGAATCATGAATACCTGTCTCGGCCAGGTTCAATGCTATTGAAATATTCGCCGTCGTCGGGCAGGTACAAGTTACCTCACAGCTCCCATCCTTACGTACAACCTCCAGTTAACTTAACCTGAGGTTAAAATCTATAAGCTAAACATAAGCACTCGAATGGAAATTTAACTGATTATGGTTGGATCGGCCCTTGTTGCGCAAATCTCGATCATCACGACTGAATATTTTCTTTCTATTTGAATTCTTCATTTGAGTTGTTTCTTATGTCATTCCTCTTCGGTATGCTGTTTGCAATCTTAATATGGAAATTAATTGTGACCTCGATCGTTACCGTAAATTTGTTTCAGCGATAATTACAATTTTTTAGTCGGTTTTGAATCGGACTGGTTCTCACGATGGAGCCCAGCAACTAGACTATCCATCGTGCTCAGCTGGCAGCACTACCAAATACCAGCTCCCCACCTATTGTGTTAAAACACGACGGGGACCTACAGTTTTAGGTGGGTTCCGAACCACCACAGCCTCGATATACATTTCACTTGACACGCTGAACCATAGGTCGATCAGAATAACTATGATAGCTTCTATTCGGGATGGAACCAGTATCACCCGGCTTCTTCTAAATGTGTCTACATATGATGCGTTTTGGACGGCGTCCTGGCGAGGATGCATCCCTGGACGCCTGGAAGTGGGGAGGGATGGACAGTTTTGAAGGGATGCCGTCCCGATCTTGGAATTCCAGCTTGACCGAATTCCACGCATCCTTTCGGTTTGGCGTCCAATTGTTCGACTACTTTATCGATAATTTTTCATTATTTTTCTTGTATATTTTTGGAAAATTGGACTCAGAACTGTTTTGAGTATATTTATCGAAATATATCAAGAGACAGACGAAACACTGTGATTATCATAATAAAATCAAGGTGTCATTAATTTCTGCCTAACAAAAGACAAATCACAGGGATGCTGGTCTGGAAGTATCGTGTGTGGCACCAGCCATCCCTGTGTTCACATTCCAAACCCCGCATCCCAACCAGGGAGCCAGGACACCGTCCAAAACACATGGCTACCTTTTATAAGACAACCATCTCGAGACCGAGGATTACCGACCAAATTATTATCAAGATCGCCAAAAAATTGCCCGCAAAAGCCCATCTGCAACTAAAAAAAAAGTTTTAAAAAAATAAGAAAAAAATTCGTTCTATTGTTCCTACAACCAGGTGCTCAAAATGGAGGAATACGTACCAAAGTTGACGCCAAGGAGCTGGCCCGCCAGTGTCCTCTGAATTTCAATTGAATAAATAAATAAATAACAAACTGACAGGTCGAATTTTCAGACCTCATTATAATAAACGGGACATAGCTCCGTCATATGATATTATTTTTTGCTATATTCTCGGCCGGATACAAAATTTACGATCTTAGCTTGATGTCAGTTGCAGAAAACTGGACTTTTTAGGTATCGACTTTACCTTTATTTATAACCTGCCCGGTTCTCTCAAGTCGACGAAAATTCATACCATAACTTATTAAGGCTGAATTTCACCACTTTCCGATAGTGTCTTTTAACGAGAGGATTTAAGTAGTAGTAAGTTAAAGTTAAGTAAAAGTAAAATGCCTTGCGCTTGCACTTGTTTCTCTGCGATCGCACTTGTCGTAAGCTAAACATACGATAACGTAAATCCTCTCGTTATAGACACTATCGGAAAGTGGTGAAATTCAGCCTTACTCGATGAGTAACGTTTTGTTAACTAATACTTAACTGCGGTTAAATAGGTAAAAAAATCTCCAGCTTGCCTATGATCTTTTACTACCCACAATCAATAGGTATAATAGGTTGTTTTGGGAAATTTTAAAAATGGCTCCATTGTTAAATACATTTTTCGGTAGGAACGTGTTGTTCTGAAATATAGGTAATATGACATTTTAACGTTATAGGGTGGCCTCTGAAATAACAATACGTCTAACTGACGTAGGTATAATGTACGTCTTTTTGACGTCACAAATAAACTGGCTAATATGTTGTGATTTTATACGATTGAGTTATTTCGGAAAAAATAGCAAGCTAATTTCGGACGTTAAAAAGACATACCTATTATATTTCAGAACATGTAAATACCCAATAGTTTCCTTATAAAGTGTGCAGAAAAAACGTAAACAAATAGCGAATGTATGTTCGGTCTTAAGAGGACGCTATACCTGACGATGCATTTTTTGCCGCCCATAAGATTAACATTCCGAGCGGCGATTCATCTTCAAGGTTTACCCTTGGTTGGAAAGACACAAAATTTTGCCTGTACCTAGCCCTAACAATGTTCTAGGGAGTGTTCGAAGCAGATTTCCCAATTTCTCACGGGTTTCTTTTATTACAACTGTTTTGCAAATGCTAGCATCGCATACCTCAAGAAAAGTGCTGTATCTCGAAAACCAGTAAAAAAAATGGGAAATCTGCTTCAAACACTCCCTAGAACATTGTTGGGGCTAGGTACAGGCAAAATTTTGTGTCTTTCGAACCAAGGGTAAACCTTGAAAATGAATCGCCGGCTCGCAATGTTAATCTTACGGGCGGCAAAAAATGCACCGTCAGGTATAGCGGACCCTTAAGGCTGTTCGCATATTTTGAGGTTTGGGTGCACACCATCGTATAGTTCCTCCTTGCACATTCTCGCAGCCAACATTTCCATTATTCATGAAAGGATACTCCACTTTTTCTTATTTTGTAGCCGCGAGTGTTTACATGAAAACTTACAATAGCGATTTGCACTTGCCGTTGCTATTCTCACACGATACTTCACGACTCCAGAGACAAAATAGTCTTCCTGAGACATGTTTCCTGTATAAGTGCCCATTCCTTAAGACTGTACGTACATTCGCTATTTGTTTACGTTTTTTCTGCACACTTTATCAGGAAACTATTATGGAAATTAAAATGTTCTGAAATATAATATGTCTTTTTAACGGCAGAAATTAACAATCTACCTGGTGAAAAAAGTAAACAAATGGGAAATGTATCTTCCGTCGATCTGACCCGTTTTGAACTCTCTGCTCTATAGCGAGCAAACACGGTCGTTATAGAGAGGAGTTATCCTAATAATAATGTAACGATGTAGGGTCTTATCTGTGAATGTGGTGTCAACAAATTTCAGACGGTTTCCTATTAGGTGCATCTTTACAATTCTTTATTACAATGAGAATTTTCTCATGAGTTTGTATATCTCTTCCTAATTTGTATTATCCTTTCTTTCCTCACGTCCAGCTGTCAAGATTTTTTACTAGTTAGGGGAACAGCTCCCCACCCATCGGAACGTTGGGGGCTTACAGTTTTGGGTGGGTTCCGAACCACCATACGTTTCTCTTGACATGCTGAACGTTGTCAGAGGAAAATTCTTATACGTTCGGGCTCGAACCGGTGTACAACAACTTGCTGTATAATTTATAGACTCGACTGTCAGTTTGGTGACCGGGCTGACTGGCAGTTGAGGGTAAATCCATTTATCAATATAGTGAAGTCATTGGGATTACGAAGCATTACGTATCTAGCATACGTACAGCAAATAAGGGGCTACAGTGAGGGAACATCGTCAATCAAAATGCCAAAGCTTCGAGTCCGGGGACCCCCCACCCTTCCCTCTACACGGGGTCAGAGCCAGGGGTGGGGGTCAGGGCAAATTCACCCCTAAAGTGACCGGACTACCAATTTTGGGTGACCTTGCTGTTTATTTTGAGGAGAGATGAAATACTTTTTTATTTACCTGAGATACGAAAAATATTTTTTTCTTCTTAAGTTTTTAACTTTAGACATAAGAACTAGGTGTAAAATCTCAGATGACACTACTAATTGTAGGTATTTAGGAAATTAAGGTATCCTCTGAAAACTTCCCTTTGCTATCTATTTATGGGAATTATGGTGTGTGTCCACGGGGGGTTTAGGGGGTCAAACCCCCCCATGAGCGGAAAATTAACATGGGAATGCCAAGGTGAAGCAAAAAAAATATAGGCGAAACCCCCCCCCAAGCCGGCTTTCTGGATACGGGCCTGGTGTGTCTAATAACTTCGGATAATCTAAGTAAATAAGGATTAAACTGTTTGAATATACCTTAAGGTTCCGCTATACCTGACGGTGTATTTTTTCCCGCCCATAAGATTAACATTGCGAGCGGCGATTCATTTTCAAGGTTTACCCTTGGTTAGAAAGACACAAAATTGTGCCTGTACTTACTTAGCCCTAACAATGTTCTAGGGAGTGTTCGAAGCAGATTTCCCATTTTTTACTGGTTTTCGAGATACAGCACTTTTCTTGAGGTATGCGATGCTAGCATTTGCAAAACAGTTGCAATAAAAGAAACCAGTGAGAAATTGGGAAATCTGCTTCGAACACTCCCTAGAACACTGTTAGGGCTAGGTACAGGCAAAATTTTGTGTCTTTCCAACCAAGGGTAAAGCTTGAAAATGAATCGCCGCTCGCAATGTTAATCTTATGGGCGGCAAAAAATGCATCGTCAGGTATAGCCTCCTCTTAAGGGGAAATACACCCATTTGGTTCGCAATGCTACGTACTTCAAGCCCTACTCCGAAGTTACAGGGCGAGTGGAAAGTGTTTATAGGGGGATGTAAACCTGAGACTCTTTGTCGTGAGGTAGTGTTGTATTTTTGCATGAAATGGAGTAATAAGCCCACAGGAGCGATTTTAAACAGTCAACTACCAGTCCACATGTTTTTTTGACCGATCGCGAAAACACAACACTACCTCACGCGAAATATTTTTTTGTAACGTTTCGGATTAAAACAGTATGATTTTATCGTCACATTTAGTAGAAAAGCTTGATAAATGTTTGTAATATTTACCGCCGCCATGTTACATGTTGACAATTTTTATTTCACTTACGGAAGTTCGTAATTGCAACACCATTTCTTTACTTTTTCTCCTGTAAAAGCTAAACATAGTGTCCTACTTTCACTCGTTCGTTTCGCGCTCAAGTAGCACACTATGTTTAGCTTTTAGAGTAGACACAACCGATACGATATTGCAATTACCAGTCTCCGGTGGTACTAAAATGTAAACATTACTTTTGTCGAATATTTACTTTCGCACAGTGGTTTTGGCGGAGTTCGTCGAGAATGTATGGTGGCCCTTAATGAAACAAACTGATTGCTGGCCGAAATCAAATGAATATTTGGTGTGACATCCATGCTACCAACAGAAAATTGCTGCTATACCGGGATTCGAACCCAGGATTTAGCATAGTCTAGTTTTCTAGTACTGTGTTGTTGTAGCCAAAAACCTACTTTTCATGTACATATTATTCTGGAAAAAAAAAATTGTAAACTTTCAAGATTCAAGAGAGTTCCCGCCAAATTTTATCCAGCAAACACCAGTTGACAGCAAAGTATGCACCGTAACCAACCCAATCCAAATGTCTCGCCAGCAAAAAAGTGTGAGAAAAGACTGGAGGTCCACGGACGACCTTCCAGCCTTCCACTCCAGGCATCACATGTTGAATGAAACATCAAGCCTGGAACCCCTACCTCTCCCCACCACCTTCTAAAACGAGCTCCCATTGGCCGAACTTCCCCTCCAATGGGAAGCCACTCCCCCCCGTTGCACCGCATGGCCAGTCGACCCGCGCCCAAGCTTCGAAGAGGTCGTATTCCCGAAAAACTGTGCCCCCGAGCTGTTTTCCATTTTTTTTTTGTGTTCGATGTGCGTGAGTGAGTGACATGTCTGATAGGTAGATAAGCAGTGAGATAGGGGTGAGAAGGTAGTGAGATGTCGCGGAGAAAACAGGCTCGCCCCAGCAAACTTATCGATGACGAGGATGGTCAAACACCTGCTTTAGACCTAAAAGTACCTCCAGGATCTGTCGGTAAGTCCAAAAAAGTTCGAAAATCGGACGAAAAAAAATTTTGACTCAAGGAGTTCGTGTGTATCTGCCTTATCAACTCTCCATATTTTTTATCTCGTATATTCCAGATATAACATATTACATCATATCGTTTCTTGCTTTTTGCACTGACTACTGATAGCCTTATCAGAGCAATGTACCTACTAAGGTTCAGGATACCTCAACCATAGATAGGTGGGTAAACCCCACTGAATTATCTGGAACATAACTTCCAAATAAAACTGTTGCAGGTAAGGAATGTATAAAAAATATGTCTGGAAAATTCTCCATTATATGTTTAAAATAATCTCTCATTTAGTTATCTGGTAGTTATCTACACCAAAATGTGCCCCGAAAAGAGCAATAGGTTCAAAGCTAGTACATAAACATTTTTAATTTACATAAAGCCTTTCAAAAATAAATATGTCAAGGATATAGGGGCAATAGAACCATAAACTGTAAACCCTCAAAAAAATATTTTGAACAAAAAGTCAAATTTGAATAAATTCCCTACAAAAACCTGAGGAAAAAAATACTTCAACCACCAAACAACAAATTCCAAAATTTCCCCAATAACATACGACCTTCAAAACAACAAAAGTTCCGTTCCCCAAAAAAAAGAACAGTTCCGAAAACAGGTATATTTATTTTGAATTGTTGTGAAGAGCCGTCGGCACGGCTATAGTGTGAATTTGCCGCTTTAGGATTACCGTTTCAAAGAGGGTGCCGCTTATTTTGAGTTTTTACCCTTAATACCTGATACGGTGTATGGTTTTGAAAGCAAGTGCGGGCGAAGGGGCGAATACCCCCCGGCCCAACCCCCCACCACTCACCGCCAAACCTTCCCAAGTCTTCCCGCACTCGCGTATATATCCTATCGATTTTCAAGACCTTTTTCACTTGAAATTCCTTAAATGGCCCGTTTTATTCCCTTGCCAATGGTTTCGAATTTTTCCGTTTCAGCTTCGACCATTTGAGAAGTGAATGATTTTGTACCTACTCATCCTTTTTCGGGGTTTTTCATTTGTAAAATGATATACATTTTGGAGATGTTTTTGGAAAGATCTCTACTCTAACCTTGTCAATTATTTACAATTTGATTTAGCGTTATTCAACACTTAACATACTATAGAAGTGCAATATTGAGGCTGCTATAACTCCTATAAATAATTTTTTCCATCATTCATTGACAAGACCCTTAAAATACGGTAATAGTTGCAGAACGTTGAGAAGTAGATATAGCTACCATCAGCTAGTCTTTAACCGGCAGTTAAGTACTAAGAGTCTATTAGGTCAACTTCGCCTGAAGTCACTGTTATTACTAAGAATGAACTTAGTTAGTTTAGTGGAGGCTTTTGAGGATGGGTTAACTGCTGGTTAGTGCAGTGTTTCGTTTATGGTCTTGACCTCAAAGTTAGACTATCTGACACTTAACTGAAACCCGCTCTAAATACACTGGTTAATGTTTTCTATTTTTTTGAAGAAAAATAATTTAACACCCTTGGCCCGAAGGCACAGTTGTAAATTAAACAAAACTAATTGTTGTGTGACATCCATGCTACCAACAAAAAATCGCTGCTACCGGGATTCGAACCCAGGAGCTCAGACGTGCAAGTCTAGCGTTTCCCCACTAGACCACAACATCTTTGAATATTCAACAGGTGGGGGGGAACATTCAGAAAAAGGGGGTTGGAGTTGGGGGGGGGGGGGCAATTGAGATATGACGGACGGGGTGTGGGAAATCCTGACACAGGTAATGGGCCATCCCCACCCTACGTGCATAAGTTTCGAGGGGGTAACATACCCTGCATTCCTCCCCTCTCTGCCTGTGTATTTTGTACTAGCAACTAGACAATTTCAAGAATTATCCATCGCGCTCGGCTGGCAGCACTACTAAACTCCCCCAAGTGTTTGTACATGATGGGGACCTACAGTTTTAGGGTGAATCGACAACCTTCTCCTTTTCACCGGTTGGCTTCGAACACCGTCTCCCAAACAATAGCCCTAAAAATTCTATGATTTTTTTTTTCGAACCTACACGGTAGAATTGTAGTTTTCATCAAAGTTGTGATTGAATGACGTGTAATTTCCTTGGTACAAAGTGATCGTTCCGCTAGGATAACCCGTAATGGTTCTTATGATGATTAATAACGTATTCCTGGAGTTAGTCATCATGATTAGACTACCGAATAACGCTAATAGAGGGATAACCATCGGTTACGCTTTGCTACCTGTCAGTGGAACCTGTCGACGTATTGGACAGTTTCCAGGGAAGCTAGGTAGCTACCAGCTAAACCTTTATCTAGGTATGACGTATGACTATCCATCATCAATTTTATTCAGGGAAATTCACCCTCTAACGTCACGCCGGACTTCTAAGCGGTGTTGTTGGAACCTAAATTTGTTCCCAAGGTCTTCTCCCTCCGTAGATATAGCGGGTTGAAATTTTTGATTTCCGGTTTCATAGTTGAGACAGCAGAGTAGCTGTGTCCTTGTCAGACTTTCATAGTTGATGGTTCCTACAGTCAGCTTACAGTGAGATAGGAAGCAGAAGATGCGGAGCTTAGCAGAAGTAGCCAAAGCTTACGTCACTTTTGGTATTTTCACCTCCTATACCAACCTAAAGTCCGGCCACTTTAGAGTGTAATAACTTTTTATTTAGTGGTCAGAATCTACAATACGATAATATAGAAACTAAGTCAGCCATCAGACTACATAATCCAATCATTTCCTAAAGTACTGATTTTGCCCCATTCTGCTTAGTTAGCACGAGTCGTTTACTATGAAATACCAGAACACCTTTTGATGTAAGCAGTAAGGGAGGTCCCTAAGGCGAAGACAATAGCCAAAGGAAGGGTAGAAAGAAGGACGGACAGACCAGGAAGGGTAGGCAGAGTATTGGGTTACTAACCAAGCTTTTCTGACGCTGGTCGCACGCTGACGAGATTGCCTTGGGATTTTGCAGGCATTAAATATACCTGTTTTACTTCATGCTGTGTACTTACTTAAATTACAATGCATATTTACCGTGGGCAGAGGACCCATAGAATCAATCCCCGCGTTGTGATTTTTTCCTGGCCCTGATGGACATTTGGCTGAGGGAAAACTTGACTGTCTGTCTTTGTCGAGGTCACCCTACATCCCCTAGGGCAGTTTCGGGGCCATGGAACTTTTGGAACTGATCGATGATGCTATAATCCCAACTCGTGACTTATTCTTTGGCCTTCATCGGCTGGGGGGAAATCTGGAGGCCGCTCTCGGGCTCCCAATAAATGAAACACGCTCAGCATTCCACGAAAGGTACAAGGCTGGTCACGTAAAAAAAGAGTAGCAATGAATGGGATATCGAGAAAGCATTGAAGAACGTGGGAGAACCATGAAGAACGTCTAGTGCAGAAGACTGGAACGGAGACCCAGGTGTGAAAGAATCGAGAATCCATTGTCTGGACAACCAAAACCAATCGGAGAATATTTTCAATTCTATGTACCCGTCTTGAGTGTTATTATGACCAAATATTACGCTCCGATTCACCAACGATGATATTTTTAATAGATGGTTTTTAGCTTGGCGTTTTTTTTGGCTGTTTTATTTGTTGTTTTTGATGCCGTGTCGGAATTTGCCTGTCATGTTATTCATGTTTAGTTTCGTCAGATTGAATATTTCTTTTGTTTGTGGAAGTGTACTACCCGAGGGGGTAACCACTCCAGGGATTCCTTGAGATATAAAGATTTCAAAAAATTCCCAACGATATTCATAGAGAGATGAACCCCGAAGGGGTAACCACTCCAAAAAAATTCCAGGACTCCCTGAGATTTCATAAAGATTTCCAATGATTCCCAACGAGATTCCCTCGGTACCTATAGAACCCGATCGACGATTCGGCTAGGGCTCTGTCGGCTGTACGGCTGTCGAGAGCCTGGGAAAACAGCGAAAAATTCCGTTTTTATCAAGGATCTGGCAGCAAGAGCAAGAACAAGAACAAAGAAATGACCCATGACTACTCGACAGTAGATTTTTCTCCCAGCCAACCAGAGGTCATTGTAGACCTATAGGAGGCGTAGACAAGACTTGCCTACTAAAAAAAATTTGGACAGTTCGGGACTAGAACCTCTGTCCTCAAATAGAGCAGGATAATAAAGAGAATGCATATTTGTCATGATGAAAATAGCGTCAGCAATTTCAGTCATTTTCCCTGCATTTTCTCAGCGCTATCGAGCTAAACAATGCTTAATTGCATCAAGCGACGCCATTGCTTCGTTAATGGCCCGAAACAAAATATTCACATTTGGCTCCTCAAACTTTAACCTGGCCTCTATAAGAACATGGGAAATAGCCCTGACATAGTTTTTGATTTATACTGATGAACCAAAACTCTAGAAGCTGGTTGTTCGTTATAGAGAGTCTTTCGTCATAGAGAGGAACCCCACGTAACAGTTAGTAAACGGACAAATAGGGAAAAAGTGTAGAATGCTCCGGACCATGATTAATGTAAGAAAACATCTAAAAATCCCAGGCCCGGTCATTGGCTTGATTCGTTCATTGATACCAACATTGTAGATTGCTATGCACGAATGCTGGATTAGTGCTCACTCTTCCAGCACCTGGACCTATACCTGCATAACCATCAATGGAACGATGTGACGCCTTTTCACATCTACAAATTCAAAAGACCCATGCAGGTTCAGTCATATCCAGGGGTGGATAGACTACACCAATTGTCGTTGCTAAACTCTTTTAGATCATTGTGACCCCTTCTTCTTAAGTCTACTTCTTGTTCTGAACAAAAATAATTTTGGGAACCCTGTGTTTTTTAGAGCAATGGGTGCCGTTATTCCCATTCAAGAGTGAGGAGGACTATAGGTTGACCTCTACACTTCGGTCAGAACCACTCCCGACAGTCGATTTTTCCCCCAGCCGGTGAAGGCCAGATACCCATCAAGATTCGCCAGGGAACAAATATTTTTGGGTAATTTTAACCAGCAGATAAAGCTAGTCTATAAATTAGTTTTCCTTAAAAGTAACGGAAACTTTATCTTTATCTTAACTTTATCCATTAAAAGTCCACTATAGCTTCCACTGATGAAATCCATCATACAGCAATGAATAATTTCGAGTATAAAAATATATCCTCTTTCTCCCACCTCTGTGAATTTTCATCTGAAAAATCTGCCAAAGGAAAAAAGTTTGAAAAATAAAACCGGATTTTCTTTTTTTAATTTTTTCCCGCAGGTTTTTGCACAGCAGGTGTGACCTCTCCCCTCCGTAAAATTCGCTTTATTGGAAAATTTTAACCGAATGGCTCATATACGCTCTTCAAAGGCCATTTTCATTTTTTAATCCGCCCCGTTACCTTTCTAAATGATTTTCATTTCCATATGTTCCCCCTGGAAATTTCGCATCGATTTTCCATTTTCCCTGTTTTGGAAAATGTTTTCAATTTTGGGAAAATATGGGGAGGGGTTTTGCTCTGATAGCTGAGTGGTGTAGATGGTTATTTTTAGTGCTGGGTCCCGATAGTCTCAAAAACTTTTCAGCTCACCTATGATATGTTCGTCATGTCAACTGAAAAGTATGTCGTCCTTCTGTAACTTCAGAACTTCAGATGCAAACGAGGGGTTAACCACTCCAGAGATTCCTTGAGATTCCACTGAGATTCCATAAATATTTCCAAAGATTCCCAACGATATTCATAGAAAGATGAACCCCGAAGTGATAACCACTCCAAAAAATTCCAACATTCCTTGAGATTTCATAAAGATTTCCAATGATTCCCAACGAGATTCCCAACGAGTGGTTAACCCCTCGGATGTAAATATGAGGTACGTTCTCTATAGCGACGTTCTCTATAACGAACACCTCTCTGTAACGAGGGGACGGTACTGACTCATTTCTACACTTTCTCAATAACTTTTCTATATATACCTTTTACAGTCGCTATAGAGAGACTCTGTACCTACTTATTTCTATATCAAGCTATCAGACTGTCCTCAGAAATCTCACAAGAAAAAAAGAATCATCCACCTGCAACTCAATAAAACATTTCTCTCGATGTCTGTTAATTCTGTTAATTTCCCCAAAATCTTTTTTTTTTAAAACCACATGGTTGCCAAAAATCTGAAAATTTTCAAATGCAATTGGATAATAAATCAGAAAGACTTGTGTGGAGAGACCGACCATCAAACGAACCACTGAATAAATAATTAACTTTTGTCAGAAGTGAATTAAAAACACAAAAAACTATTTCGATTTTTCGTTGAAAAAAAATGTGATAATAAAAAATTGTCTAAGATCCAAGAAAACGTTCAAATAAACAAGATAATTTCGAGTTGCGGTTTCACACTTGGCTGTGATGAGCCGGCAGTGAATTCCGAAAATTCACAAGGCCGACAACTGTTTCGTTGCCGTTAAATGACCTAAAAATAGTGAGCTAAGTGGGTAACAAGAGCAACAGCCTTTACCTCATTTCCAATCCTACACTCATCAAAATTTTTCGTTTACTGGCTGACTCTCGACTCTCGAAGCTTCTTGTATATGGTATCAAATTTGGAGAATATGTATATCAGCCGCGATAAAGGACTTCCAAGAGGTTTTGTAGAACCCTAAATTTGTTCCCAGGTCTTCTCCCTTCGTAGGTATAATTTTGATTTCCGGTTTCATAGTTGAGACAGTAGAGTAGCTGTGTCCTTGTCAGCCTTTAATATCGATATCTTTAGTTGATGGTTCCTACAGTTCCTACAGTGAGATAGGTAGCAGAAGATGCGGAGCTTAGCAGAAGTAGCCAAAGCTTACGTCACTTTTGGTATTTTCACCTCATATACCAACCTAAAGTCCGGCCACTTTAGAGTGTAATAACTTTTTATTTAGTGGTCAGAATCTAAAATGCGATAATATAGAAACTAAGTCAGCCTTCAGACTACATAATCCAATCATTTCCTGAGGTACTGATTTGTGGGGTTACCCAAAAAGGTGAAGAACAAAGTTTGAAAGCTTAAAATATGGTCAACTTGGTATGCAACAATAGATATGGCCGAGAGTTAACCCGTCGTGGACTGATATGAATTTCAAATTTGTTTCAACTGATTAACCGTTTAAATTTATTTCATAAGTTACAGAAAACTGTATTCGATATCACCATAGCCTCATATACAATTCATATGTTCTTTACCCGGACGAAAGGGTTAAAAATTCAAATTTTATTTTCCGGCTACACTTTTTCCTTCTTCTCAAATAAAAATGCGAAAATTGTTCAAAGCCCACTAGCTATGGTTTTGATAAGGGCGCTATCGGCAGGATGGTGAAAGATAACAATGTTTCTTATCGGGAAGATATATCGCTAGTGAACTTATAGCAGACTTTAGAAGTTGGTGACATCCACCCTATTTTATTAGGTTGGAAGAAACTTCTTAGAGTTCACTTTAGTGCGACTGTAGGTACTTGTCATACCTAAGCTCCTGTAGGAAATATAGAAAAATTATTGTGAAAATTCAAAAAAAAATATGTCGAGACAACTCCCGACTTGAAAAGGTTCAGGATATTTCGTAAAAAGAAGTCGGGGCACAAAGGCTGTGATTCGAAATTAATTCGAGGGATGGACCAGGGAGGGTAGCGCCCCTTGGGTTTAGCATGTTCCCCTTTGTCTGACTGTCACATCGAATGCAAAGGGGTGCGGGTTCCGTTCTCATTGGTATCTCTTTCCTCTCGAAACAGGTCGAGGGCCCTTAGAGTAAGCCTGCAGCCTCCAAAAAGGCTCCGCGATTGTGTATACAGATATACCGCCCCTTCTTTTGCTATATGGGCTTGTAAAGTGGAAATTTTTTAAAAGTTTTTTTGACAAAATTCTGTTTGTTGATGTTTTTTAATGGCATTTTTCGGTTCGGAAATAGGTACTTATAATTTAAACGGAAATATCAGATGGAATATACATTCGCTATATGTTTACGTTTTTTCTGCACATATTATAAAACAAGCGGTACGACACGGTCGGACAAAACTTTACCTGCTTATTAGTGTGATTCCTAGAAATAAACCCTTGGTTAAATGATTAGAGACGGAAAAACTTTTTGACGCAAGGAATGGCCCCAGAATGTTCTCCCGAGTACTTAGAGACCCCACACGACGTACTTCGGCAACCACCCAAAACTACCCCCTAAAAGGAGGTGGGGTGGTTGGGGAAGCTCGCAAAAACTTTTTAAAAAAATAAATTGTCTCAGAACGTTTCCCCGAGCATTTTGATACCCCACACAACGTACTTTGCAAAGTAACCAAAACTCCCCCCAAGAGGGGGGGGGGGAGGGTGGCGAAAAAACATTTTGACCAAATTAATTGTCTCAGAACGATGTCCCGATCATTTTGAGCCCACACAACCCATATTTCGCAAACCACGCAAATCTACCCCCCTTAGGGGGTGGGGTGCTTAGATACATTCAGAAAAACTTTTTGACACAAAAAATTAGTTCACAGCGTTCCCCCGAACAGTTTGAGACCCCATAAGCCGCACTTTAAAAGTCACTCAAAATTACCCCCCCCCCCTCTCCCGGGGGGGGGGGGAGGCTCGAAATAAGCCATATACCATTTGTGACGAGTATGGCGGTTGTCACGTGTCCTATCCAGAACTACTCGTATACCACAAACCACTGAATCCTCTGATTTCACCCTTTTATAGGTCCAGGGGGGACTTCCCCCCTTCCAGGGAGTTATGCGGGGGTAGTGGGTGGTATCATTGGATTCGTAATTTTTTGTTCTATAATAGCCCAAAATTTGATCAAAATCGTTAGAGCCATTTTTGAGCAAATATTTTTTTTCTACTTTTTGGGGGAGTTTTGGGGGGGTAACTCCCCTTAATTTTAAAGGGGGGAAACTGGGCTTCCGGATTCTGATTTCTTCCAATTTTAGAAAGGTCATTACCGATTTTGAAGAAAATCGGTTGAAAAGTGTGCCGTCCAGGTCAATGCCACATACATAGCTAGCTAGCTAGCTAGCTAGCTACACACATACGTACTGACACGGAGTACCTGACCTCTTCTAAAAATTCCTGGGGGCAAACTTTTCATTGGAGGAAAAAAGTGAGATGATTTTCATGTTCCGAAGGAATGAACGTTTCCGAAATGTATATGCGAGTTTCAGTCGCTTTTGAGGTTTGGGAGCAATGACGGTTCAAAGTTGAGGTTTGCCGAAATTTGGCCCGCACGAATACAATACTTTACCTTACGTATACTCCGTATACAGGTAAAGTAAAAACTATTGGATATTTAAATGTTCTGAAATATAATATGTATTTTTAACAGGCTATGTTTTGATTTTAAGATCTGTCGGGTGTGATTCTTACCAAATCATACCTTGTATACAGAACTCTTCCAGGGCTATAACACCATGCAGTTTTCATGCAACCATAGTCTCAGAGAGCTCCCGAGAACAAGAAACCAGTAAAAATAGTTGTATAGCTTGAAGACGTAAAGAAGCGTAATTTCGAGGGGTTCTTACATAGGGGCGACTGCAATAAGGGCTCCAATTGGGGTCCAAAACCAGTAGGGGATGACTATGTCAACAGATAGATTTCTCCTAGACATGATTTGTATTTCGATATTTGAAATCACGAACATAGAAAAATCAGTGATCTGAAAACATTACCAGAGCTCACGACGAAACTTTATGTACAAGGGAGAGATGACGGAGTTACACTTTCATATTTTTATTCATACAATTTTTCTTGTATCGATTTTTCTGTAGTCAAAATTTCTTCCGAAAAATCAGCAAAAAACGTTTCACCATCCTGCCGATAGCGACCTTATCTTGCCATTAGCTAGAGGGTTGATTATCCAGCAGATAACGGTTTAAAGTGAACTATAAGACGAGGCACAAAATATTCGGTATAGGTTACATTTATTTTGATTTTTCCACAATCTCCTAGATCCTAGACCATTGTAACTGCGCTGGTCAAATATTTTTTTCCAGCCGAACTGGTCCAATAGTGAACTCCCTCAACCAAAAAGCAGCAGCTGCTGAGACCGAAAAATCCAAGCGAGACAAAAACACTGTCCCTCGCTCTTTTTAACGACAGTTTCCATTCTGATTGCGATATAAAACAAAGTGCCATAGAATTTACTGCACCCATGTTTAGCTCAAGGGTGTCTCGATATTTTCATATCGGGGGCTAGAGAGGTTAATATCTTTAGAGACGCAGCGAAGTGGCTAATCTCTGTTGGGGTTCGCTGCCGTTACTTGCCTCACCCACAGAAAATGCGAGATACGTTTTTTTCTTTTGTATAATTTGGATATGATTAGGTTGCGCAGCCGCCGCCGTCAGATTATTTATTTTCGATGACAGATGGAGCTGTAGATTCGGGGGCGACATCATTTCTTTTGTTACCGGTTGAAAATAACTCATCCGTGTGTTCTTTGTCACATCGTTTGAGGTTTTATCCAGGTATTACTTCCTTCCATTTTTTCTGCACAGAAAATTACTAGCTATTTAAATGTTCTGAAATATAATATGTCTTATGTCTTTTGAACGGCCGCAATTAACAGTCTGTGTTGTTATTTTACGTTCGGTTAATTTCACCCAGATATAGTACGAGTATATATATTTTGTCATTTAACTAGAGAATAATTTTGAATAAAGAATTTCACAAAAATATTTATAATTTTGTACACCCCTGAACTAAAGGCAGGTTGCCCGCATTGATACTGAACAGACACCTGGTGCGGAGCCCACTGGGCCGTTACCCCATATATACATCTGCATCACTCTATTGAATATTGATGAATATGCGCCAACCTCACCAGTCCATATTCTAAATTATGGATGACTGTCTGAGCCGATTTTTAGGTCAAAAGTCCAAAACTGATCTATTTTTTGGGTGAAGAATTTTTTGGAACTATGAATTTCGATGGTAAGTAATTGCCCCCCAACCTAGTGCTGTCAACAGCCCATCCGAGTAAACCATGGTGATGCCGCTGCAACGGCTGGGGGAGGCGATTCCGACGAAATCACCCCTATAAAGGTTCTGGCTCTAGCGCCAGGTAGTTTTTTTTTTAACTGAACTAACCTTGAATGGGTTACAAATGAGTGTGTTGTAGGTACACAGGTACGAAACGCACAGCCTGGTGTTTTTCGAAGAGCCATTAACAATAGAGGAGGCATTAGCATAACAGTATGCGGGTGGTAGGTGATCTCTATCGGCTCACCCTTCTATGAATTACAAAGCACAGGAAAACATTTTTCAATAAAAACACACAATTCGCATAAATTAACGCAGTGGATTTGTATATTTCACGAATTTATAGTTGACCCCATTTCCGGTCGTTCGTTTGACCCCTACATATGCGGATATCACTTTCCTGCCACAATGATGTTACTATGAATACATACTTAAAATTCCCGAATTATGTAGCGACCTTACGTAGTTGAAGGTCAACAACCGCGATAGCAGAGTGGTCTATAATCAAACCAAGCTTGAGAAAGAAACAGCGTTCTTGTATTCTTAAATAACAGGCTTAGAAGACTGATGGAGTGTATAAGCAAACAGTTGTTACTGGCCCATCTTACAAAGTTAACCGTCTTTTTTTCGTAAGGTGACCCTATCAGACCCTTCTCATATACACTAGCAGCCTCTTCTTAGCCTGTTATTTTAGACAAAAATCTCGACACGCTAGGGATAGATCCCCTGCTCCCACTGCGCAACAAGTCGAAGTGATCGTCTCGATTATCGATTTCTCGAAAGGAGAGGAACGGAAGTCTCGTTCGGTTATGAGCTGTCACTCTTTCTTCCCACAAATATCAATAGAAACTTATATCGAAACCGAGGCGGCCAAATATTGATGTAGGGAGTGCTAGAGGGGGAACGAGTGGGTGCTAAAAGAGCTAGGGGGAACCAAAACGGGGGGAATTTCATATTTGAAATGTCAACATTGGTTTCTCCCCCATACCTCTCATATTATACCAGCTTTCCCTCAAATATTGAATTCCGAAAGCAAAATCTTTTTATTCTCTTGATATGTCGTATATCTTACATCATCAAAGTCGTTTCGCAGTCTTTCAAAACTTTTCTATTTCTTTGTCACGTTCTGTTTTCCTTTTGAAAAAGTCCGATATTACCAGAATTTATGAGGTTTTAGGGTCGCTCAGTGACGTCATATTTTGGTAATGAGGTCTATTGACCTCTAGGAGGCCAAGACTCTAGAGATTGAGACGGAATTCTTTGTATACTGTATACTGAAATGTTCTGAAGTATAATATGTGTCTTTTTTAACGGCCGGTTGTTACTTTACGATTCAGTGGATTTTACCAACAAAAAATAGTGTCCGAAATTAACCCGTCGTAATTTCGATCGTTAAAAAGACATCTTATATTTCAGAACATTTAAATATCCAATAGTACCATCATAAAATGTGCAGAAAAAATGTGTACAAAACACGACTGCGTAGACGCCCTTAAACAGTGCTTTCAAATCATTTCAGAAAAAAAACCTACCAGTAAATTTTCAATTTTTAATGAAATATCTAGAGTGGAGGTTTTCTTTAATATTCCGTGAGTGGAAAGATGAGGCAAGCGAGGAAAATGTAAAGCATAATGAATATTGAATGTAGAAATGGGGGTTAATTCGCACATTTTCACGCAGGCTTCCATCATCAATGCGGTTGGCTATACCTATCTTTCTTCATATCTTTTATATCTTTCCCGTCGGAGAAATAAATATTATATGGAACAACCGATATCGGATGAGGATAGAATTTCAAAAACGATTGGAGAGCTTCTTTCATTCACTTTGCACATCAACTATTGATGACCGGGAATATTTTCTTTTCGAAATGATTTTTCTCCTCAAAAACCAACCCCTTTTATGAGTTCTGTTTTCACACTCACCCCATATTTCTTGACTTGGAGTTAAATTTATAATCCTGGCGTGGTTTATTTTATTTATCGGATAGAACCTCGCTGATGACTGAAGAGCACGCTATAAATTGCGGGTTAGCACGAACCGTGTTATTTGCACACTTGTTAACGCACTAACTGCTAGCTAGATTTAATTAATAACTAATTAGAGAAAGTCTTAGTTTATTTAGGTGGGTTTCACTAATCTACGAGTACCATGGATTAATCTATTGCGTTTAACCATTGTTATTTTCCGATTAGAGCTCGTTAAGAGAGTCCCGGAAATTTCGGTTAATCTGAATTTTATTCAGTTTGTTAATAATCGTTTCATCGGAATTTGCGAAATTTAGTAGGTCACCATACAAATTGTTTTAAAAAAATTCCTGGGGCTTTGGTATTTGAACCTTATCCACTGATCCTTATGTGTTAGTTAGAACAATCGTTTCGTGACAAAAATCATATTCAGAATATTTGACCAACTTCAGCAACATTTTTTGGTCTATGTATACAATACGAGAAAGTCAATTGCGGCCATGGTCGGACCCTTAATTTTGTAATATTTTTGGGATATTTTGGTTTCTAATTTTGACGCAAAGGGGTGAGGAAAGTTCAAAGAAATGACAGACTTGTTCTGTTAGCGTAGCTATTTATTGCTCCTAATGGCGAAGGGTCTCAATTTCAAAATAAGCTCGGAGTGCCACCCTCACTCAAAATGTGGAAGTGGTCCATCATCACCATTTGACAGCACTTTACGGTCACTCCTTAAGACCGAACATACGTTTACTATTTGTTTACGTTCTTTCTGCACACTAAAGAAACTATTGGATATTTAAATGTTCTGAAATATAATATGTCAAAATTAACAGCTATGCTGTGATTTATCCAATAGTTTCCTCATAAAGTGTGTAGAAAGAGTGTAAACAAATAGCGAATGTATGTTCGGTCTTAACTCCAAAAGTTGGTTTTCTATGATTATTTACGAAGTCCCTGACATAAAAAATGAAGGTGAAAACCTGTTGTACAATCATTACCAACAGCCTACCGCACCTCCGGGTACTGTTATCAGGAAACTGATAGGTACAACCTAAAATGAAGTAGGCGTATTAAAGGTTTGTTAGGGCTACTTCGGGTGATAATGGGGTACCAAGACCTTGCTTGAGAACTAACGCAATGTATATCATGCTATTTCATGGCCATTTGCCGCCACGGTGTCAGTGCCGACGAAAAAATCGAAAAATGTTAATTCGGGGTACCAGAGTTATAAGTGAGCTATAGGAAGCTCTGAAAAACCATAAGAACCCGGATCTAAGTCCAACATTTCGCATTTTTTGTTGTTGTGAATCTTGCCCAGCTCCGGGTGCACCCAGCCTTGGCCTTGAAATCTCGATTTCCGGGCGTGATTCTGACGAAAGATGGGATCCTTTATGGTACTGTAACTTGCACCCCCATTAGTGGTCATCTTGAAGTTACAAGACACATTATATTTCAGAATATTTAAGCATCCAATAGTTTCAACTGTGCAGAAAAAACGTAAACAAACACGACTGGTGCAGCGATGGTGACCCTAGAGTAAACTTTCGATATTATCGATCGATATTTGTGAGAAGATGGTAGTGCGCGTACCTGTATCATTCGAGATATCGTACATTCTACTTGACCCTGGCTTTTCCAGCGCCGTTGGTAGCTACCAGGGGGAATTCTGGATAAACTTCTGGTTAAACTAATTTATTTTAGTTGACTGATTGAAATATAGAGGGAGCTATGGCAGGCTTATGACTGACCGTTGGTGTTATCCGTTCAGGTTGACAAGCGACGTGCCTGACATACTTAGCTGATCCCTGGCAAAAAGTCTCGCCCAGTCATTTCCAAAGCGAGCTCGACGAGACTTCTTATCTCTCACTTATTATTCCATTGGTGTATGAGATATGGAGGGACCTACATGATAGTCCTTCGTCATATACGTGTCCCTATCTAACTTCATCTCTCCTTCTCGCACGTCTCACGATCTACAAAAAGTTGAATGCAGCTCGAACTTGTTTAGGTTAGGTTAGCCGTGATTGCAAGCCAAATTGGTCTAAAGAAGGTTCTTTAACTGTCTGCTAAACTGGAAGATTTTCTGCACTATTTTAAGGCCATTTTTTTTTACATATTAAAAACATATTCTACCTTTTGGGGGCGTCCCACCATACTCGGTTAAGGGTCCGCTATACCTGACGGTGCATTTTTTGCCGCCCATAAGATTAACATTGCGAGCGGCGATTCATTTTCAAGGTTTACCCTTGGTTGGAAAGACACAAAATTTTGCCTGTACCTAGCCCTAACAATGTTCTAGGGAGCGTTCGAAGCAGATTTCCCATTTTTTTTACTGGTTTTCGAGATACAGCACTTTTCTTGCGGTATGCGATGCTAGCATTTGCAAAACAGTTGCAATAAAAGAAACCAGTGAGAAATTGGGAAATCTGCTTCGAACACGACCTACAACATTGTTAGGGCTAGGTACAGGCAAAATTTTGTGTCTTTCCAACCAAGGGTAAACCTTGAAAATGAATCGCCGCTCGCAATGTTAATCTTATGGCGGCAAAAAATGCACCGTCAGGTATAGCGGACCCTTAAGGTAGCTGGCTATATTTCGGTTGTTGGCTTGTGGCTAGCAGGTGAAGGAAGAGTGAACAGGTACAGGTACATACAATATATATAGCAAGCAGCTGGGGCAGCATTCCCCAGGCAATGGCACTTCGTCAACCTGTGACGTCACCCTACCATAGAGATGTCCCTAATGTGATTTAGATCAGGGCAATCCACACTGCCACTGGCCAACCTGATAAGCTAAGTACTGCTACCTGTATCGTAGCCCATGAAATTTCAAAATTTAAGGATAATAATATCTACAGTGAGCTTGTCGCATGGTATCGAATTTGGAGAATCTAAGCGGTTTTGTAGAGCCTTAAATTTGTTCCAAGGTCTTCTCCCTTCGTAGATATAGCGGGTTGAAAATTTTGATTTGTGGTTTCATAGTTGAGACAGTAGAGTAGCTGTGTCCTTGTCAGACTTTGATATATCGATAACTTTAGTTGATGGTTCCTACAGTAAGCTTACAGTGAGATAGGTAGCAGAAGATGCGGAGCTTAGCAGAAGGAGCCAAAGCTTACGTCACTTTCGGTATTTTCATCTCCTATACCAACCTAAAATCAGGCCACTTCTTGCCGTTACCTGGAGGGTTGATTATCCAAGGTGATTTATAGAACATATCGGAAAGATAACTATCTGCCCGATAAAGAATTGGTGAAAGCCAGCCTAAGTGCCAGAGTAATAATTCAAATGAGGGCTAAAATGAGAGAAGTCAAGTCGCATTGAAAATGTGAGATGGATGTTAGGCATTAGTCTCAGTCAGTGATAGGGTTATGATAAGTAATGAGCGTTCTCCATTAGTCATCCATGGTGGATGCGCGTGGATCGCTTGCTTCACTCACCCCCCAAGTTGGGCCACAAGTAAATCCCTCCCTTAATGATTGATTGCATTGTCGAGTGGGCCTGCAATGTGGCCGTTCCACTTTTATCGGTGTCATTTTTTAATTTGACAATTTTTTCCTGTTGCAGGTAAGTTGATGCTGCTGCTTGCTGAGTTTTTGTAAGTTTGGTGTAAGGATAAGGGGTATTTAAATGTTCTGAAATATAATATGTCTTTTTAACGACCGGAATAAACAGGCTGGTTGGTGATTTGACGATCGAATCCCGAATCGAACCCAAACAGTTTGTTTGGGGTCCAAAAATTTGGGACCACCAGGATGGGCGTCGTCACTATAGGACGAGCCAACTGTTGAAAGGTTTATGATGTTTTAGACAAAATTCAACACACTGATGGATATGATAAAATACACACTAAGGCGATGAAATGGTTTGAAAATGTAAATGGCCATAAAGTTGTGTGGCGTATCCATGTGTTCGTACTCCAACGTACGTGTGCCGCTCTAGGCTACAGCCCGCTTACGCGAACATCTGTGCCCCAGCGCAGCGGTATATATATAAGAAGCCAGAGGATCTATAATGGAACCAACTACAGCGGAGACCTGTCAATCTGTCTCTATTAGCCTAAGGAGACAATCACTTGGTTTGAGGAAGAAACAGTGTTCTTGTCTTATTAAATAACAGGCTAAGAAGAGGGTGCTAGTGTATAAGAGAAGGGACCACCTTACGAAAAAAAGACGGTTAACTTTGTAAGATGGCCCAGTAACAACTGTTTGCTTACACACTCCATCAGTCTTCTTAGCCTGTTATATAAGAATACAAGAACACTGTTTCTTTCTCAAAGTGTCTGTCTTCTTAGGGTAATAAAATTGGTGTGCGGAATAGGGCACAGCCTCGTTCTGTGGGTTAGTTGGCCCCAAATGATGATATTCGGGGAAGGGCTCGAACCCATGCGGCCGTCTGCGGCCCACCTGCCGTCAAGGCCCCCCGTCGACCTTGGCGTGCTCCACCCGACCTCGTCATTCACGCCGAAGGCTCGAAAACCCCCGAAAACTTGCCCATGCTCCAATAACCCTCGAATATTTTTTTCTAAAAACCAGGAAAATTGGGTATTTATTAGTACATACAATTCTTTTTGTTTAAGTTTTTTTGACAATTTTCTGAAACATTTTTAAATATATTTTTAGCGTTAGAAACCAAGTTTCATTCAGTGGTTTCTCGCTGTAAGGATCGTCAAAGAAAGGGACTCACTATAAGGTGAGGTCGTTATAGAGAGGGTTTTAGCCTGAGCTCGTTATAGGGAATTTTTTTATATAGAGAGAGACCACAACAAGGAGCAGGAGCTCTATGCCTGCAGCGTAATTTTCTTCAAAATTTGTACTTATAAACTGGAGATTACGGTTATTCACTCTAAGGAATAGTCGTAGGTAGTTAACCTAACTTCCTAACTTCCGGTCCAAAAATACACCTTCTGGTTACTTTTCGACGAACCTGGGTTGACCACATGTTACTAAAAATCATATCGCATACTTACATCCTATCAAAATTTTAACTTGCACAAGGCGCTAAATAAAATGTTGACCTATCTACAGGTTAAGGGGACATGATGATGTTTATTTATCTTCACATGAAATTAAGAGGACGCTATACCTGACGGTGCATTTTTTGCCGCCCATAAGATTAACATTGTGAGCGGCGATTCATTTTCAAGGTTTACCCTTGGTTGGAAAGACACAAAATTTTGCCTGTACCTAGCCCTAACAATGTTCTAGGGAGTGTTCGAAGCAGATTTCCCAATTTCTCACTGGTTTCTTTTATTGCAACTGTTTTGCAAATGCTAGCATCGCATACCTCAAGAAAAGTGCTGTATCTCGAAAACCAGGCAAAATGTTGTGTCTTTCCAACCAAGGGTAAACCTTGAAAATGAATCGCCGCTCGCAATGTTAATCTTATGGGCGGCAAAAAATGCACCGTCATGTATAAGGGACCCTTAAAGAAATCACTATTTTTCATAATGGTATTTTTATTGCATATTAGCGAAGGAGCCAAGTTCCAGCTCAATTTTCGAGTACTTGTAGCAGAGAAGGCTACCTACAGACCTGATGGGTATTCAGGTTTTTTGAAGGCTTGGTTCCGGGAAGTTCCGAGTCAGCCTTGTGCCAAATTCTGTCGGTTTTTTATCGGGAGATGCCATGACGATGATAATAGGACCACCCGCAGGACCATACTGGTTTCTGTCATCTTCTCTGCCGCCCGGTCATTAATATCGTCTCATCTTTATATACTTTAGTCATGTGTCATTTTCTTCCCAGCGGCTTCTGTTTTCGGTCCTTGTCTGAAACATGTGTTTATCCTCTTGTTACTTAAGTGTTTAACTTTCTGGTTGTTTTCAAATTTTGGCGCAATCGTCCGTCGCATGGTATCGAAAAGTTCTTCTCCCTTCGTAGATATGAAGTTGAAAATTTTGATTTCCGGTTTCATAGTTGAGACAGTAGAGTAGCTGTGTCCTTGTCAGACTTTCATAGTTGATGGTTCCTACAGTTAGTTTACAGTGAGATAGGTAGCGGAAGATTCGGAGCTTAGCAGAAGTAGCCAATGCTTACGTCACTTTCGGTATTTTTACCTCCTAAACCAACCTAAAATGCGGCCACATTAGAGTGTAATAACTTTTTATTGAGTGGTCAGAATCTAAATTGCGATAATATAGAAAGTTAGTCAGCCACCAGACAACATAATCCAGAGATTTTAACGTACAACTTCCTTTTCTACAAAGCCTATTTGAGGCCCAAAAAAAATCCTGTGCCGGATTGTCCTAAAAAACTGAAGCAGAGTTCAATCAAGCATATGTTCAATACGAAAAGACAAAAAAATTGAATTTAGGTAATTAGTAATCAGTCGTCAAGACAGAAGGGTTGGGTTTAGTTCAAAGGGGTAAGTACAGGGGTGGAAAATTTTCGCCAGACAAAGGTCTGAAAGGGAGGGTAGCTAAGCGGCGAGAATGCTTGCTTGATTAGAAAGTGCCGCGTGCACCCTGGTTCGAATAATTCCATTAGTTACCATATTGGGGGATGAAAGGATTGATTATTGGTCGAAGAATTTGAAGGGGGGGGGGGGGGTGAATGGGGCTGTTGCCCTTTTTGTTTTAATCTTTTAACCAAGGGGCAAGGGGTGGCCAAATTTCTTGAATTTTCTTAATTAGAAAAGAACCATTGTGCCAAATTTAATCGGAAGATAAAGTACTTCGTAAAATGGCATAAAAGGGTTAATAAATTAATATTTACTCATTCTTACATGTTTTTCTTCAGTAAGGAGAGGTAGAAATTTTTGAAACTTCGACAATAGAGCTTGTAGGCTCTAACCTGTGATTTAACTCTAACCAGTGATTTACACTCTAAAGTGGTCGGATTTTAGGTTGGTATATAGGAGGTGAAAATACCGAAAGTGACGTAAGCTTTGGCTGAGCTCCGCATCTTCTGCTACCTATCTCACTGTAAGCTAACTGTAGGAACCGTCAACTAAAATTATCGATATATAAAAGTCTGACAAGGGCACAGCTACTCCACTGTCTCAACTATGAAACCGGAAATCAAAATTTTCAACCCGCTATATCTACGAAAGGAGAAGACCTTTTGATCAAATTTATATAGGGGTCTGTAACACTACTTATCCATATTCGATACCATGCAACAACCAAATTCAGCAGAAAACACAATTTCGATCGCAAAAGGGCATCAGAGTTGAACTCGGCAATGAAAGGTCAGGACGCGCAGAGACCGCACAGGATTTTCACATGACAGTAAAATGGTTGGCAATAAAAAGTGATGAAATAGCATCCATATCAAATTCCTTATTTTAATTGAACCTGACTGGGGTCTTCAACAAAAACTGCAACATATAAATAAAAATTCTCGTCCGGGGAGAATAATATTAATTGGTGAAATGACGCTGGTTCTTGGAAATTGTCAACGTAGGGTCAAACAAAAAATTTCAATGGTATACCAACCTTAGAACGTGAGTCCAAACTTAATTCTGGTGGCTTACTGATATTACACAATACTCTTCCTCATCTCTTGTTCAAAAAACAAACACAGGGTTCCCAAAATTATTTTTTGTTCAGAACAAGAAGTAGACTTAAGAGGAAGGGGTCACAATGATCTAAAAGAATAGGTATAGCAACAACAACTCGAATTTAATTCGTCCATCCAAGACTGTATATAGTATGTCGGATTTCTGTGTAGGACGGGTCAGTGGGATAGCCTTCAGATAATTCCCTAACTGGCAAATTTTAACCTTCAGTTAGTGTTGAAATGTCTACTATAATGCCTCCGATAAAAGTACACTACAGCGTTATCCTTCCAATAAGAAAAGTTGTTGTTTTACACCATCTTATATGCCAATAGCGCTCTTATCACAGCGTTACCTAGTGGACTATCTGCAAGATAAGAAACTGGCGAAACTCACCCCTAAAGTTATAAACAAGAAAAATAATATAACCAATGTCACGGATCATAACTCGAAAGAGGGGTGATAAAAATAGTAACGACAACATAAAAATATGAAGGTAGAGAACATAATATTTGGACAACAACCCCCCCAGGAAGGGATGATAATCAGAAGCCACCATCAGATGTGACGCTATGGGGATGAGGATGCGAGTTTATTTTGGACCCCCTCGTGAAGGGGTTGTTCATAATTTTCCAGGCCATTACCCACAGTGCTGATAAAATCCACCCCCGTACCACCCCCACTTACTGCGCTTGCCTTCCGCCCTTGAACAAGTTATTAATTTTCGTTTTTTTTGTTTTGCCAATTTGGATATAAAATTTTCGTTCTTTCTGGTTGCCTTGCCAAACCCTGAATCATTCTCGAACCCTCTCTATAGCGAGTGAGGTCCGTTCTCGTTCGTTATAGGGGGAGAGTACTATAGCCCACTCTTGTCACCACCTATGTCCGTGTGGTGATGATCACATAGCTGATCACTCCCGAACAAACCAATCCCTCTGCAGTTTTTCCACAGCAAGGCCATCATCACTCCCTGCGAGAATTTATTCAGCTCAATCCCTGGTGTGTGTTGTATAGCCATGGGGAGCACTCCCGAGAGGAAATAACTATCTCTGGTAGGTATGTGTCCAAGCTTTGGTTGTCAAGGGGATGATGGAGACCTACAGTTTAAGGAAGTGTCTGAACCACCAAACACTAATAAGTGACGTTTGTTAACTATAAATCCTATAGGGCGATTGCACTTGTCATAAGCTAAATATACAATAAGATAAATATGTTCGTTTAATTTGCTCGATGCACTATAGCGTACTTTAGAGAAGTAGTTTAGGTTATTTTTACAATTTCTTTATAGGTACATCTCTTTTAACAGTACCTGTTCCCGTTCTTTTAAGGCTGAATTTCACCACCTCACGATAGCGCCTTTTAACGTTCGAATAGCTATCGATTCGAAAAAGAAGACATCCTCCCGTTAGGTTTTGTTGTGTCAATAGAATTCGCCTGCTTTGTTTACGTCAAATTTATTTCAACAATTTCAATCTAAAAGTGAAAATAAACGTGAAAAACCCCCTATTTTTTCGGAGAAAGATGTTAAAATGTTGATTAGACTAGGTACATTAGACTACACCAAATGAGTCGCAGGTATGAAAATTATCGTTTTCGCTAACGCACGGAAAATCCACTCGAAAGCTAACGAAACGGTAACGGTGCATGGTGAAAGCCGTTAACATTTTCTACCGATACGATAGCGCTAACGTGTACACGATAGTCTTCACGTTAAATTGGTGAAATCCAGCTTAAAGAGGTGTTAAACAGTTCGATTCACCTAAAGCAAGAAAAAAACGTGAAAAAGTAAAGTAGATACAGCGTTTCTATTCTATGCAAAACTTTGAATGTATAAATAGATATTGGAGGATATATTGGAAAACACCACACGATCAGGCTATTTCATTATCTAAATGGCTTCCCTTCGAAAGGGAATAAAAAATTCGTCTTAGAGCGTGGAGTTTTAATATTTCTAAAAGAAAATGATTTGACTCGAATGGAGTTTATCGAGCAGAAGGAAAAACACATAAAAACTCTTCGCTATAACTCAGATTCATTTATCAATTTACAGATTTGCATAGCTTACTTTTTTCGATAAAATCAATTTGTATTAGAAAAGAAGGCGGGACGATGTCTCGGGTCTCAATATTGCTTGAATAACAACTCACTTGATTTCTATATTATCGCATTTTAGATTCTGACCACTATATAAAAAGTTATTACACTCTAAAGTGGCCGGATTTTAGGTTGGTACATGCAGGAGGTGAAAATACCGAAAGTGACGTAAGCTTTGGCTACTTCTGCTAAACTCTGCATCTTCTGCTACCTATCTCACTGTAAGCTAACTGTAGGAGCCATCAACTAATGATATCGATATATCAATGTCTGACAAGGACACAGCTACTCTACTGTCTCAACTATGAAACCGGAAATCAAAATTTTCAACCCGCTATATCTAGGAAGGGAAAAGACCTTTGGAACAAATTTAGGTTTCTACAAAAGTCATATTTGAATGATGCTTTGAATATAAAGGGACATATATTATGTTTCAGAACAAAAAAAAAAATTTACGAGAAGATGAATATTTATTAAGAGGACGCTATACCTGACGATGCATATTTTGCCGCCCATAAGATTAACATTGCGAGCGGCGATTCATTTTCAAGGTTTACCCTTGGTTGGAAAGACACTAAATTTTGCCTGTACCTAGCCCTAACAATGTTCTAGGGAGTGTTCGAAGCAGATTTCCCAATTTCTCACTGGTTTCTTTTATTGCAACTGTTTTAAAAATGCTAGCATCGCATACCTCAAGAAAAGTGCTGCATCTCGAAAACCAGTAAAAACAAGCGGTACGACACGGTCGGACAAAACTTTACCTGCTTATTTGCGTGATTCCTAGAAATAAACCCTTGGTTAAATGATTAAAGACGGAAAAACTTTTTGACGAAAGGAATAGTCCCAGAATGTTCTCCCGAGTACTTAGAGACCCCACACGACATACTTCGGCAACCACACACAACTACCCCCTAAAAGGAGGTGGGGTGGATGGGGAAGCTCGGAAAAACGTTGCGACAAAATAAATTGTCTCAGAACGTTTCCCTGAGCATTTTGATACCCCATACAATGTACTTTGGAAAGTATCCAAAACTCCCCCCATAGGGGGGGGGGGGGGGGTGCGGCGAAAAATCATTTTGACCATATAAATTGCCTCAGAACGATCTCCCGATCATTTTGAGCCCCCACAACCCATATTTCGCAAACCACTCAAATCTACCCCCCTTAGGGGGTGGGGTGCTTGGATACGTTCAGAAAAACTTTTTGATACAAAAACTTGCTTCACAACGTTCGCCCGAACAGTTTGAGACCCCATAAGCCGCACTTTAAAAGTCACTCAAAATTGCCCCCCCCAGGGGGGGGGGGGGGAGGCTCGAAATAAGCCATATACCATTTGTGACGAGTATGGCCGTTGTCACGTGTCATATCCAGAACTACTCATATACCACAAAAAACTGAATCCACTGATTTCGCCCTTTTACAGGTCCAGGGGGGACTTCCCCCCCTTTTTTAGCGGCCAGGGAGTTATGCGGGGGTAGTGGGTGGTATCATTGGATTCGTAATTATTTGTTCTATAATTGTCTAAAATTTGATCGAAATCGTTAGAGCCGATTTTGAGCAAATATTTTTTTTCTACTTTTTGGGGGTGTTTTAGGGGGGTAACCCCCCTTAATTTTAAAGGGGGGAAACTGAACTTCCGGATTCTGATTTCTTCCAATTTTAGAAAGGTCACTACCGATTTTGAAGAAAATCGGTTGAAAAGTGTGCCGTCCAGGTCAATGCCACATACATAGCTACATACATACATACATACATACGTACTGACACGGCGTACCTGACCTCTTCTAAAAATTCCTGGGGGCAAACTTTTCGTCGGATGACAAAAGTGAGTTGGTTTTCATATTCCGAAGGCATGGACGTTTCCGAAATGTATATGCAAGTTCCAATCGCTTTTGAGGTCTGGGAGCAATGACGGTTCAAAGTTGAGGTTTGCCGAAAATTGGCCCGCACGAATACAATACTTTACCTTACGTATACTCCGTATACAGGTAAAGTAACAAGCGGTACGACACGGTCGGACAAAACTTTACCTGCTTATTTGCGTGATTCCTAGAAATAAACCCTTGGTTAAATGATTGGAGACGGAAAAACCTTTTGACGAAAGGAATGGCCCCAGAATGTTCCCCCGAGTACTTAGAGACCCCACACGACGTACTTTGGCAACCACCCAAAACTACCCCCTAAAACGAGGTGAGGTGGTTGGGGAAGCTCGGAAAAACTTTTTGACAAAATAAATTGCCTCAGAACGTTTCCCCGAGCATTTTGATACCCCATACAACGTACTTTGGAAAGTAACCAAAACTCCCCCCATAAGGGGGGGGGGGGGGGTGGCGAAAAAACATTTTGACCAAATATATTGCCTCAGAACGATGTCCCGATCATTTTGAGCCCACACAACCCATATTTCGGAAACCACTCAAATCTACCCCCTTTAGGGGGTGGGGTGCTTGGATACGTTCAGAAAAACTTTTTGATACAAGAAATTGCTTCACAACGTTCCCCCGAACAGTTTGAGACCCCATAAGCCGCACTTTAAAAGTCACTCAAAATTGCCCCCCTCCCTGGGGGGGGGGGGGGGGGAGGCTCGAAATAAGCCATATACCATTTGTGACGAGTATGGCCGTTGTCACGTGTCATATCCAGAACTACTCATATACCACAAAAAACTGAATCCACTGATTTCGCCCTTTTACAGGTCCAGGGGGGACTTCCCCCCCTTTTTTAGCGGCCAGGGAGTTATGCGGGGGTAGTGGGTGGTATCATTGGATTCGTAATTATTTGTTCTATAATTGTCTAAAATTTGATCGAAATCGTTAGAGCCGATTTTGAGCAAATATTTTTTTTCTACTTTTTGGGGGTGTTTTAGAGGGGTAACCCCCCTTAATTTTAAAGGGGGGAAACTGGGCTTCTGGATTTTTATTTCTTCCAATTTTAGAAAGGTCACTACCGATTTTGAAGAAAATCGGTTGAAAAGTGTGCCGTCCAGGTCAATGCCACATACAGAGCTAGCTAGCTAGCTAGCTAGCTACACACATACATACATACACACATACATACATACGTACTGACACGGAGTACCTGACCTCTTCTAAAAATTCCTGTGGGCAAACTTTTCGTTGGAGGAAAAAAGTGAGATGTTTTTCATATTCCGAAGGAATGGACGTTTCCGAAATGTATATGCAAGTTTCAGTGGCTTTTGAGGTCTGGGAGCAATGACGGTTCAAAGTTGAGGTTTGCCGAAAATTGGCCCGCACGAATACAATACTTTACCTTACGTATACTCCGTATACAGGTAAAGTAAAAATGGGAAATCTGCTTCTAACACTCCCTAGAACATTGTTAGGGCTGGGTACAGGCAAAATTTAGTGTCTTTCCAACCAAGGGTATACCTTGAAAATGAATCGCCGCTCGCAATGTTAATCTTATGGGCGGCAAAAAATGCACCGTCAGGTACAGCGGACCCTTAACAATTTTGTGAAAATGATTATAAAGATATCTACATGCGACATCTTTCAGATAAGATACTTCGGTACAGGAGTTAAATCTGGTTATAAATTTGTTAAAACTGAGGACATAATCTATCTTCATTTTATCGCTAACCATCAGGTTAAGATATCAGGAAGATAAGTGGGTACTGATGCAATAAAGTTGCATTTGGCTTGGGCTCCTCACCGTAAGTAGTACAAAGTTGTTTTTATGTGGCTGTGTGGCATAGTGGCTCACTTGATAATTAAACGTGAGATATTTGGGGAGTAGCCAAGTCAAATATAAGACTCCCGAACACTGTTCAAGATGATGAGTAGGCTTATTACTCAAATTAAGCGTACTTCTATTGTTGTCTCTTACTTTAACAAATGATTGTTCTCGACGCTATACAGCCCTAGCAAGGCTACAGGGTGTCACTTATAAACACTAGGGGGTGTTCTGGTCAGAATCACGCCCGGTTGTTGAGATTTACCCCAGCCGGTGGAGGCCAGGTACCAGGAAAAGTGATATTTGCCGATAAATGGTTTTTTTAACCAAGAAAACACAAGGTATTTAAGAGAGATGTTTCTGACTAAAAAGGTATTATGCAGCTGAATGACACTCTATCTATAACTCTCTATAACGAATACAAAAGCTAGGTTCTTTCGCTCTATAGCGAGCATTAAGGTCAATTACACGTACTTGGTTCGCAATGCTAAGTACTTCAAGCCCTACTCCGAAGTTACAGGGCGAGTGGAAAGTGTTTATAGGGGGATGTAAACCTGAGACTCTTTGTCGTGAGGTAGTGTTGTATTTTTGCATGAAATGGAGTTATAAGCCCACAGGAGCGATTTTAAACAGTCAACTACCAGTCCACGTGTTTTTTTGACAGATCGCGAAAACACAACACTACCTCATGCGGTATATTTTTTTGAAAATTTTTGGACTAAAAAATGTATGATTTTATCGCCACATTTAGTAGAAAAGCTTGATAAATGTTTGTACTATTTACCGTAGCCATGTTGCATTTTGGCAATTTTTATTTCACTTACGGAAGTGGGTAATTTCAACAGCATTTCTCTACTTTTCTCCTGTAAAAGCTAAACATAGTGTCCTACTTTTACTCGTTCGTTTCGCGTTCAAATAGCACACTATGTTTAGCTTTTAGAGTAGACACAATCAATACAATATTGCAATTACCAGTCTCCGGTTGTACTAATAGGTATGTAAACATTAGTTTTGTCGAATATTTACTTTCGCACAGTGGTTTTGGCGGAGTTCGTCGAGAATGTATGGTGGCCCTTAAACAAAATAAAAGGTAACTGAACTGTTGAGGGACCGTGACCCACTGATCCAAAATTTCGAGTCTGTGTCTTGATGCTTGGTAGGTACTTAAAGTAACCAAAAGTCATTTTAGGTGAATTTTCTTGGAAAATTTAACAGTCTGAAGTTTTGAAGCTATATTATGTTCCTCAAAATTTAAATATCCAACAGCAGCGTCCTCAGAAAATTGCCGAAAAAAATGTAAACAAACAGCATTTCTTTTTAAGAAATTTTTTTGTTTTGGTTCATCTCCTCTATACAGTTTCATTTTAAAATCTAAACCATGTGATTGCGCCAGAAGACAAAATCCTAAACTATTTAATTAGAAGTGTACATCCCCATTTGAGTGAAGTGTAATCCGAAATGAGCCACCCTTGGGACACAGAGGGGTGGCTGTCTATACCCCGTGAATCATAATAGGGGGGCGATATGTCAAAGTGTCCAACTGAAGTGTTCGGCCACGCGACCCCTTGAAATATGAGAAATATGAAAATCTGAGACACGCGGTCACTTCCGAGCTACCCCCAGCCACCCCGAACCACCCCTGACCCAAACAGGTCAATTAGAGCCCTTACTTCCGGGTCCTGCTTTTCCCGATGAGGAAAAACGGGGGAAAATAACATCAGGATCCTTAATGACCGGGAAAATGGTGGGGAATTATTTTCTTTGTTTCTTAGGGTATTGATGATTCGTATTATGATGCTGTGGGGGTTATAGAATAGGGGATGAAAATATTTAAGAAGAAATAGACAAAATGTTTTTTGTTTACGTTTTTTAGTGATACTTTTCATAGGAAACTATAGGGTATCCCGAGGGGATAACCACTTCAGAGATTCCTTGAGATTCCATAAAGATTTCCAAAGATTCCCAACGATATTCATAGAAAGATGAACCCCGAAGGGGTAACCACTCCAAAAAATTCCAAGATTCCCTGATTTTTCACTAAGATTTCCAATGATTCTCAACGAGAACGAGTGGTTAACCCCTCGGGGTATCCTCTTTATAACGATGAGGGATAGCTACAGATACCCCTCTTCAACAAATATTCGTTATAGCGAGCAAATTTACACGGTTTGGTTCTTTGACGGACCTTCCTATCTGAGTATAGTTTCAGAAACCCACCTCCATAGTGTCATACTTTCTATAGCGAACTCAATAACACAAAAATCTCTCTATAACGAGTGCATGAGCACTGACATTTTCTGATACTCTCTCTCTTTAACGAACTCTTATAGTTTGTGAATTTCCATAGTCCTTGATGACCGTTATAGAGAGAGACTATTCTATATAGCAAATTTCGAGACACGTTTAATAATCAAGCAGCAAAAAGGGGGGTCAAATCCCTAATGAAATTTCTGGACGATTGGTTTTGGCGGGTAAGCAGTGAGTCACTCCAAATGTCCAGCGGGATATTTGATGAATTCCAGAAAGCTGGGCAGCTGCAGCTTCGGACACTGTCCGCTTCTCCAGCACCCACACCCATTGTGTCCAGCAACAATGCACTTCCTCCCACCCATAGTAAATCTATTACCTGGCATTGTCCTGGCCTGCTGCCTCACACCTTTGCCTCGAACATTTGCGGTCGAATTTCACCTCTGAAGTGGTCTTAATTGTGTCTTTACCGTTTGTGCGAAAATCGGGATCATTTGAGCGAGTTTAAGGCCTAGCATACATTCGCTATTTGTTTACGTTTTTTCTGCACACTTTGTGAGGAGACTATTGGATGTTTGAATGTTCTGAAATAATTATAATATGTCTTTAAACGGCCATAAATCATTCAATAAGTAGACTTAAGAAGAAAGGGTCACAATGATCTAAAAGAGCTAGGGGTTAACCACAACCACTGGTTGGGAATCATTGGAAATCTTTACGAAATCTCAGGGAATCTTGGAATTTTTTGGAATGGTTACCCCTTCGGGGTTCATCTTTCTATGAATATCGTTGGGAATCTTAGGAAATCGTTATGGAATCTCAGGGAATCTCAAGGAATCTCTGGAGTGGTTACCCCCTCGTAAAAGAGTTTAGCAACGATAATTCACATTTATGTAATCTATCGTCTATCTACCCTGGATATCACTGAATTCGGTCTCATAGGGAGGTGCACAGCGTCAGCGATGTGCTGTATTGAGTTTGTATCCTCCACATCGACTGCTGACATTCGTAATGGAAAACACATGTAGGGAAACATCCGTGACTAAGAGGGACTTCCAACGGATTTCTGCATGCGACCAGATTCTGAAACTACCCTCCAAACCACCCTGTAACTCTCCACCCTAAGTAGACACCACGTCCCGTGGTTTTCAAACACTAAACAATTTCTTCTTAAAATAAACTGACCACCACCCCCGCGTCTTGTTTTTGTCCGAAATTTCGGACATCTGACTCATTATGTCATTACTGACCATTGTTCCTTTTGAAAATGTCAAAACCTTTACATTAGTCACGTGCCCCTGTATTATCTTAATTTCCAAAATGGGTAATGTTCCGTTCACTGTGGGGGTGGACAAAGGGTCGGATGAAATTTTGAGTTTTCGTAGGAACACTCCCAGGTGTGGAAAACCCCTTTCAAAGTTTAAGCTTTTGTGCTGAAGAGCTGTTAAAGCTGGAATAATGGGGTTCTGCTGTCACCATCTATAACGACTCAATACATATATACATATAAAGAAATCCTCTCTATAACATAACGAGTGGACGCTACAGTCCCTTGAAAATCCAAAATGCCAGAATAGTTTCATACAGCTTTGAGCATTGAGAAAACCTTTTAGACGAAAAGAAACAGAAAATTGTTTTGTGATGGCACGAGCGTGGGCGTACCTACCTCTCATTGTATGGTTCAAGGGACTTGTACAAAATCAAAGAACACTCACTACTTTCCAGTTTCAGCAGTAGCACTTGTTTTTATTCAGGTTCAAAAAGCACATGTACACACATTACGGATGGTCAGGATTCAGATCCATAGCGTTAAAATCAATTTCCTTAAATACCATTTCGTACGTGACTTTTGGTGATTAGCTTTAAAGCTATTCATCCTTAATAAGTAAATTTTACGTTCATTTTCTTACGTTACTTCAGTCGTACGTGCTTATATCAAATTTCACCTGTCTGGCTTGTAATTGAGAAGCTGATCGTTATCGCTAGATGTGGCCTTGATAAAGCACGTACTGCTGATGGACATCTGTAGTGACTCATTGTTCTCCGAAATAAACTTAAGCCTAACACGGGTATTCCCTTGCCATGGGTTAGGAAGCATAACATTTGACAGTTTCAATCGCGATTCGAACCCAGAACCTACGTATTGTTTTCCCAGTAGACCACTTTGAGCTACATACGATCGAAATTTTGTGCCTCTCAGTGGCCGAGTGGTCAAGGGGTCCGCTTTGTGTCCTGAGAGGTCCGGGTTCGAATCCCGGCGGAACGGAAAAATTTTCCTCCTAAACTGGCTTCGGCCCACTCATATTTGGCTTCGGCCAAAAAATATCTAACAAACAAATTACTATGGAACTTTTGTTGGAGCCGTATACAATACGGCTCCAACATATAAAATTCTACCCATTTTTAGGTCAATATAAGGCTCCCAGCAGCCAAGGGTCCCTGCACCCATCTTATGTATATATACGGCTCCCAGCAGCCAAGGGTCCCTGCACCCATCTTATCAATATTAAGGCTCCCAGCAGCCAAGGGTCCCTGCACCCATCTTATGTATATATACGGCTCCCAGCAGCCAAGGGTCCCTGCACCCATCTTATCAATATTAAGGCTCCCAGCAGCCAAGGGTCCCTGCACCCATCTTAAGTATTTACCTAGCTCCTAGCAGCCCAAGGGTCCCTGCACCCATTCCTATATGTATTACTTACTTATCTGGTAGGCTTTTCAGAGTCGTACCTACTTACCTACTGACAAGACTGTCCTCAGTCTATGTTAGTACGGGGCCCCTACGGGCATACAATCTCGGCTTCCTACAAGCCCCTTCATGTGCTCCCAGCGGCACACTGAAGGCAACTGGCCTCTCGGCCAATCAGAACGCTCCATTATGGCTGTACCTGTCAGCCCTTATAGGTTGTCCCCTATGCCTCCTATTATTTACGTTATAACTTAACAGCACGTAAGTTTACAGCTGTATATGTTAGACCATTGCGTTCCTAATTTTAATATACACCTAAGTCATTAATTGTAACCTTCTAGTGTAAATAAGTCATAAGTTATCATGTAAAAACCACGCCAAGTGCAACCTACTAAGGGAAGTATATAGAAACAGGGGATGAACTCACCCCGCCAAATTTTGACCACTATTAGGTTTGAGCTGTTTTGAATAAATACAAGTCCCATTTATGGGACCGTTACCATTCGCAAACTGACTATTACCTGCTCCAGACCTCTCCGCAACATCTGGTCCTTCGCGCCTCTGCTGATCGACGCTGTTCCGTCTGGAGGATCTTCGAGTGCTCCATGGCAGCAGTGGCTTATCTTCGGAGACAAGGTCTGCAAGCTCCCACCTTGGATGCCTGACTTCTTGCAATTATATCTTCGGCTGCTGACTCATTGTTCCCTGGCTTATGGCCTCGGGCTCTGAGTGGGATTTTCCCTCCATATGAAAATTTGCAAACCCGGCAGGAGCATATCCTGGCTAACTGGGGGCGCATTTTGGATTATGGGCAGTGGTTGTTGATGTAATTCATGAGCAGCTCCTTGGTGCCCTGTCTGCGGGACCCAATGTTCGTGTGTGTCTGCAGCAGCTACGGGAATTAATTGGCCCCCGTGCCTTTTTTTCCCGTACCACTTTGGTGGACGTAGACGCCCTGCGTTGACCAGGGAGGGGAATACCCTCGCTATCCTGGAAAACCTGGGTTTTTCTACGGGTTGTTCGCAGCTCACACGACCCTTGGGCTTCCCAGCAGGGGTTCGGATGCGAGCTCACCGCGTCCCTGGTGCGGCCGCTGCCCCCATGAGCGCGGGGTCCTCCCAGCACCCGCGTGTGCTCGTGTCCCCTATCAGTTTGCGAGTGTAAAGTTTTTACTGTCTCAAGTACCCCAGTGTACCCTCATCCTAAAATGGAAAATTTTCGTCGTCGTCGCTGCATGCTGCAGTTGCGAGTGAGCTCTTTAGCTGCCTCCGCCGCGGCCCCCGCTGGGCTCGAGGAGCAGCTACTCGAGGAGCTCGCATCCCTGCGTCACGACCTGGACGAGAATTTTGAGGATCTTTTTACCACCTGTTCTGCGGATGAGCTGCCCACTTTCACCGCAGAATACGATGCCTTGGTCAACAAGCTGCTAGTGGCTAAAAAATCCCTACAATCCGGCCTCGCTCCCGATCACGCTGGCACTCCCGCTCCACAGTCTGACACGAGTGCCACGTTTCGACTGCCACCCATCGAGCTCCCCACTTTTCGTGGCGAGCTCACGGACTGGCCCACCTTCTCCGCCCTGTTCAAGGACGCCATGGCCAACTGCCCTTCCCTCACCAGCACCCAGCGGCTGCGTATGCTGTCTAACAGCCTTGGGGGGGCAGCCAAGGAGGCCGTGAAATTCTACACAACTCAGCCGAATGCTTTCGAGGATGCGTGGGCCCTGTTGGAGAAGAAGTACTACCGTCATGCTGACGGACGTCGCGTCGCGTCGCGGACGTCGCCCTGGAAGTCCGCCGTGGACTGACGTTGATGGGCTACCCGACCGACCACCAAGACCACATATGGAATTTTCTTCTTCACTCGAAAATGACCCCTGCGTCCCTCGAGAAATGGTTGGGCCAGCAGGATCCGAAAACGATACCCACCACCGACTTGCTGCTTGATTTTCTCCGCTTGCAAGCTCACATTGCCGCGCCGACCACGCCCCGCACCCAACAGCAGCAGCAGCCCGCGCCCACGCATCGTACCGATTCCAAGCAGCAGCCTCGTCCTGGTATCTCGAAATGGAAATGCCCTGATTGCCGCTTGGATCACCCGCTTTACCGCTGCCCTGCTTTCAGTAAGGCCAATCCTGATGAACGTTGGATTACCGCACGCAGGCTCCGGGTATGTGTGAATTGCTTATCTATTGGCCACCCAACCAACACTTGCCCAACCACCAACTCGTGCCGGCAGTGCCAGAAACGCCATCACTCCCTCCTGCACCGCACCCAGCCGCAGGGTCAGCCCCAACCCCAGCCCCAGACGGTTGCCACAGCCACTGCTCGCCATCACAACACCCAGGTGCTGTTATCTACTGCCGTTGTCACCATCACCGACAGCTCTGGCCGACCCCAGCAGCTTCGGGCGCTCTTGGACAGCGGAGCTCAGGCTTCCCTCATCTCCGAAGCTTCTCGGAGGAAACTTGGGCTTCCTCTGCCTCTCTCCGCTCCTGCCACCCTCGCCATGGCGGGCGGGGGCCTCTGCAAGGCTCCGTCCATCGGGTGCACAATCGCGGAGCCACGAGCCCACCTACACATCCCTATCCAGGCATATGTCGTGCCTGAAATTGTTTCTGCGCAGCTTCCGACAGCTCCGGTGCCACGGGCCTCGTTGGAGCAGATTATTCGCGGTAAAAGATTGGCCGATCCCCGGTTTGACATCCCCGGTCCCATTGACATTCTCCTCGCCGATGATGTGTGTATCCAGTTATATACACCTCAATCACAAATCATTGGGACACTCATGGCCCAAAATTCAAAATTGGGCTGGATTATCCACGGTGCCTGCCCGGGTGGGCCTTCGTTCTCCACCAGCACAGTAGCCGCCGTCATGCCTGTCCCATCTCTCCACCAGTTCTGGGAGGTTGAGGACATCCCTACTCCACCCATTCTTCGCAGAGAAGAGCAGGCAGTCGAGAATTTCGTGATTGCCACGGCAGAACGCTTACCTACTGGGCGTTTTCAGTTACGTCTTCCCCTACAGTCCGACCCACCACAACTGGGTGCTAGCCGCCACATCGCCGTTTCCAGGCTGCAATCCCTGGAACGCAAGTTCATCCGTGAACCTCATACGGCCAGTCAGTACAAAGCTGTCATTGCTGAGTACATGGCCCTCGGCCATCTGGAGCCAGCCAACCCCGAGCCCGCGGATCCACGCCGCGTCTCATATCTCCCTCACCACGCGGTGGTGAAAGACTCATCAACTACCACCAAGCTACGCGTGGTCTTTGATGCCAGTGCCCGTACCACCTCAGGCAAGTCGCTCAATGATTGCCAACGGAATGGGCCAAAACTCCAGGACGATATTTTTGGCCTCCTCGTCCGTTTTCGCGCCCATCCTGTCGCCCTCTCCGCCGACATTGAGAAAATGTACCGGCAAATTCTCATACACCCAGCTGATCGCGATCTGCAGCGTGTGGTATGGCGAGATGACCCCCGGCAGCCCATTCGCGACTACCGGCTCACCACCGTCACGTTTGGAGAAAAGGTCGCCCCCTACCTTGCTATCAAAACTTTACATCTGCTTGCGGACACAGCTCCGGACCCTCAGGTACAAGCAATTTTACGTAAGGATTTTTATGTTGACGACCTGCTGTCGGGCTCCTCGACTGCAGACAATGCCCAACAGCTCCAGAAATCTCTACAGTCCCTTCTACACGGGGCTGGGCTCATTACTCACAAATGGGCGTCGAACGACCCGGCAGCGATCGCCCACCTGCCTCCCGAGGCCCGTGCTATCGACCACCTTCAGGATATAGCATCACCTGACGAGGCGTTGAAAACTTTGGGCGTGATGTGGGACACCAACACGGACACCTTTCACGTTCGAGTGCAGTCTATGCACCGAAACAAATGGACTCGGCGCTCTGTGCTGTCGGCAGCCAACAGCCTATACGACCCTCTTGGCTGGTTGGCTCCCATTACACTCACTGCCAAGCTTATATTGCAAGATATTGTCAAAACCACTACCAACTGGGATTCCCCCCTCAGTCCTCATCAGCTCGAGGGCTGGCTGGAGTGGATCTCCCTGTTGCCAGCTACGACAGCGGTTTCCCTTCCACGCTGTATCAACACCACCTCGTCACCTCTGCTCCTCTGTGGCTTTTCGGACGCCAGTGAGAAAGCCTACGGTGCTGTGGTGTATGCCCGACAGCTCAACCCAACAGCAGCCAGTGTTCCACTCCTGTTGGCTTCAAAAACCCGCGTGGCGCCCCTCAAGCCCGTCACTTTACCTCGCCTGGAGCTGCTCGGGGCCCACCTACTGGCTCAGCTCCTTTCTGCTGTTGCCACAGCTCTCGGGGTCCCTACTTCCCACCTTCGGGCTTGGACCGACAGCACTGTGACCCTCGCCTGGATTCAGGGTGATCCTGCCCGCTGGAAACAATTTGTGGCTAACCGGGTGAGTGACATTCAATCAGCATGCCCTCCGGGCCAGTGGGCTCATGTTCCTGGGGTCGAAAATCCAGCTGACTTAGCTTCACGTGGTACCCCTCCAGCAGCGCTTATCCAGTCCGAACTCTGGTGGCACGGGCCTCCCTGGCTCTGCACCTCATTGAGTTCAGGCTCCTCGCCCATCCTAGCTGATCCCCCCGAAGTTCGAACAGCAGTTTTGGTGGCAACTGTCACCCCGGACCCATTCTCGCGCACCCTGGTGCACCGTTTTTCATCGTACCGTCTGCTGCGCCGGGTGGTTGCCCGGCTCTTCCAATTTGCCGATCGTACCCGACAGAAGAGCTCCACCGCCCTCATGCCAGCCCATTTTATAAAGGCCGACGCCGCCATCGCCAGATGGGCTCAGGCTGACGTTTTTCCCCAGGAAGTGGCCGCCTTACGCTGTGGGAAACCAGTCCGCCTAGCTTCGCCACTGGCTTCCCTCAACCCCTACATAGACGATTTCGGAGTGCTTCGGGTGGGTGGCCGACTGCGCCATTCCACGTTGGACCCAGCTGCCCAACACCCCATCATTCTACCACCGCGCCATGAGGTGACTACTCTTCTCGTTCGGCACGTGCATGCAATGCACATGCACGCTGGGCCGAACCAAACCCAAGCCGCCCTCCGCCGCACACATTGGATCCATCACGCGGGTACCGCCGTCAAGGCCATTCTGCGCGCCTGCGTTCCATGCGTTCGAACCAAGGCCCAATTGGCAACCCAGCTTATGGGCGACCTGCCTACGACCCGCGTGTTGCCTGTCGCCCGCCCCTTCACCAAGTGTGGGGTCGATTTTGCGGGGCCCGTACAACTGAAGGCCCCAATGGTACGAGCCAGCCGCTCATACAAAGCTTATATTGCTCTGTTCATCTGCCTCTCCACCCGCGCCATTCACTTGGAATTAGTGACGGCTCTCACTACCGACGCCTTTTTGGCCGCCCTCTCCCGATTTACTGCTCGTCGCGGCCTGCCCTCAGCCATGTATTCTGATCAGGGCACCAACTTTGTCGGTGCAGCCAATGAAATGCACACAATCATCACCAACCACGACCTACAATCCGACCTTGCCGATCGCGGATTTTCTTGGCACTTCAACCCGCCCTCCGCCCCCCATTTCGGTGGGTTGTGGGAAGCCGGCGTCAAAAGTCTGAAAACCCACTTGAAGAGAGTCATTGGCACCGCTGTACTGACGTATGAGGAATACAGCACGATCTTGTGCCGTGCTGAGGCCATCCTCAATTCTCGGCCCCTCGTGCCAGTCACCAACGACCCACTCGACCTCGAAGTGCTCACCCCGGGTCACTTCCTCATTGGCGGGCCTCTCACAGCTCCGCCCGAACCCAATCACACCGACGACCGGCCATCCACACTCCGCCGCTGGCAGCTCGTGCAGAAGCTGGGCCAGGATCTGTGGCAACGCTGGTCCACCGAATACCTCAGCCGCCTCCAGCAGAGGCCGAAATGGTGGCGAAAGGCTCCCAACCTCTCCCCTGGGCGTCTGGTTCTTATACAGGACCCTAACCGGCCTCCCCTCGAGTGGCGGATGGGCCGCATCATAGCTGTGCACCCCGGTGTCGACGGCGCGGTCCGCGTCGCCACCCTTCACACAGCTTATGGTGAAGTTCAACGTCCTATCGCCAAGCTGTGCCCTCTTCCCCTCGATGGTCCAGAGGCTGACTCCCAGGACGGACCAAACGACGAAGAAGAGGAGGAGCTGGATGTTCCACCCCAGGACCTGACAGCGACGGCCACTTCCCAGGCATTGGATCAGCCCATAGCTTCGCGCCTCCGGCCCCGCGCCCCTCGTAAAATGTAACTGCTTTTCCTTTTCTACACGGTTGTACAGGATTTTTCTGGTTAGTTTTATCGCTTATTATGTTTTTGTATAGCTCAAACATTTTCCCTCACTTATTTTCATTTTTTGGGCCTCTCGGCCCAAGGCGGGCGGAATGTTGGAGCCGTATACAATACGGCTCCAACATATAAAATTCTACCCATTTTTAGGTCAATATAAGGCTCCCAGCAGCCAAGGGTCCCTGCACCCATCTTATGTATATATACGGCTCCCAGCAGCCAAGGGTCCCTGCACCCATCTTATCAATATTAAGGCTCCCAGCAGCCAAGGGTCCCTGCACCCATCTTATGTATATATACGGCTCCCAGCAGCCAAGGGTCCCTGCACCCATCTTATCAATATTAAGGCTCCCAGCAGCCAAGGGTCCCTGCACCCATCTTAAGTATTTACCTAGCTCCTAGCAGCCCAAGGGTCCCTGCACCCATTCCTATATGTATTACTTACTTATCTGGTAGGCTTTTCAGAGTCGTACCTACTTACCTACTGACAAGACTGTCCTCAGTCTATGTTAGTACGGGGCCCCTACGGGCATACAATCTCGGCTTCCTACAAGCCCCTTCATGTGCTCCCAGCGGCACACTGAAGGCAACTGGCCTCTCGGCCAATCAGAACGCTCCATTATGGCTGTACCTGTCAGCCCTTATAGGTTGTCCCCTATGCCTCCTATTATTTACGTTATAACTTAACAGCACGTAAGTTTACAGCTGTATATGTTAGACCATTGCGTTCCTAATTTTAATATACACCTAAGTCATTAATTGTAACCTTCTAGTGTAAATAAGTCATAAGTTATCATGTAAAAACCACGCCAAGTGCAACCTACTAAGGGAAGTATATAGAAACAGGGGATGAACTCACCCCGCCAAATTTTGACCACTATTAGGTTTGAGCTGTTTTGAATAAATACAAGTCCCATTTATGGGACCGTTACCATTCGCAAACTGACTATTACCTGCTCCAGACCTCTCCGCAACAACTTTTATAGTATACTCCAAGTCAGGCTGGGAGCGTACCGATTTTTCATAATTTTTTGAAGATTTTCAGTTGACGCCGATCCGGATTTGGGTTCCATATCCTACCATACGCTAAAAATGCCAATCCGACCCTGAGCAGATATTTCCCTGATCAAGAAGAAGTTTTGATCAGCCCTAGATTTGCAAGAAATTATGAGTAATCGGTACGCTCCAAGCCTGACTTGGACTATAGATTATGGGCCGGTAGGTAGGTAGGTTAGGTTAGGTTCGGTTAGGTCAGGTAAATAGGAAAGAAGTGAACGTACAATTAATATTATTTTGGAAACGAACCGATATGTTCATAATATATGGCCTTTAACCACTGTTTTCAAGGCGTCATAAAATAATCGGATGTTTACAGCATCGTTTTTTGTGGAATGTTTGGTTAAAAGAATTGGATGTCGCCGCATGTCCCCCATTTTTTCCAGCCGCGTCTGATAAATACGCGCTTTCTCTTTTATTTGTTAAAAACAACACTTAACCCTACGCCCAGCGTTAACACAAACACATTGTTGTTTTGAGTGGCGTAATGTCGCGGCGTCTTCAACAGAAGGGGGCAAACAGTTGGCCGATGTTTACGCGTTTTGGGAACATTTTGAGATTTTAACGGAAGTGCCTTTCGAATGAATCGAGATCCTTTTTCTGGCTGGGGAGGCCGTGGGGGTGGCATTTCCGAACTATTTTTGAACGGGTTGTGTTGTTGATTCCTAGTTGGATATTGGGTCCCAGCTATTGTGACCCCTGAACAGAATCACGCAATACAGCTGAGTTTTCCCCCAACCGGTGCCAAACAGGACTGGGGTTGCCCATTATTCACCATTGCGAAAATATCACGACAGGTTGGGAACACTGTTGGATATTATTATTTGTTCGTGTTCAAATATAGGTACGGTAGGTATAGGGAAATTTTCTACCTCTCCCTTCGTTCAAAAAGTCCTCCGATTTTTGGTGTTCATATGTACAACGCTCTCCCGGTTGAACCAAATCTAAAGAAAGTTTAACAATATTTAAAAAAATTCGAAAATCATAATATTTACTTGAAAACTTTTTTTATAGTTTAGATGAATTTCGCAGTAGGAAATTTTACAGGAAAGCCAGGGGTTCTTGGCCTCACTTTTTTAAAGGTAACGAAAAAGATGAAGCATCTCCAAAACCCAAAAAATATAAAATCAGCAAAAGAAAAACACGCAACCCAAACAAAAGTCAAAATAAAGAAGGGGAAAGATAAACAAACACCCTCCGAGCACGAAGAGCTGATGGCCGAGAGCTGATAAAGTCCGAAATATCATAAACAGATATCAGAAGGCGAATAAATCACAACTAAGGTAAAAATGAAGAGATAGTGGAGGTAGGGGACGCGTGAAATATAGGACACGTCCGCCGCCATGACATTCGCTATTAAATATCGTTATTGAGCCATTTCCCCATTATTGATAAACACCCTGGGGTCATCTTAACCCCACCCTACGGTACAAACTACATACTCCCCCGTAACCCCACTTTGCCGTAAAAACTCAACTTCCTAGTTATATTTCTGAGATAATACTCCGAAGCCCGGAGGCATCAGTAGCACAGAGAAATTTTTTGATATTCGCATATTTGGAAAAAAGTAAGTTTTACCTAACGAAACTATTGTTCTGATAGCCAAGTTGAAAAAAAAAACTTAAAAGCCACATTATATTTCAGAACTTTTGTGTGATTTTCGTTTAAATAAAGGGTCCGACAACAGTCGCACTTAACTTTCTCGCCCCATGTGATTTTTTTATTTTTTTTATTTTTTGGAGATTTTTTTGCGGGCGTAATTTTTAAGCAATCCAAAATCGGTTGAAAATGACCCAAGAGCATCTATCTGAGATCACTCCTACCAAGTTTCATGGCTGTCATTCTATTACTGTAGTCCCAAATGCGTTCTAACCATTCAAAAACGTGGTTTCTCATTCTCAACTCATTTTCGACACTTTTTTGACAAAAACGGCCGTAATTTTGAAGATAACAAAATTCTGTTCGACAGATGTTTAAGTTATATGGTTCTACACAAATTTACCAAATTTCATGACAATCGGTCAATAAATGTGAATGGCGCCGAAACGATCGAACTTTGGTCCAGAACGGCCGTAATTTTCAACCAATTCAATTTTAGTTGAAAATGACCTCGAAGCATCTATTTGTCAACACACATACCAATTTTCAGTGTTATAGATTGAAAAGTGTACCGTCGGCGCTTGTCTAACTAACCAAAAACACGATTTTTGAATTATTTTGGCGCTTTTTTGACAATAGCGGCCGCAATTTTTGACCAATCAAAAAATCCTTAAAAATGTGTCTCGGCAGTGATTTTAGACAGGTCGATACCAAATTTCATCAAAATCGGATGAACGGTATAGGCGCTAGAGCACTGCACGGACTGACGGACTGACGGACTGACGGACTGACGGACTGACGGACTGACGGACGGACGGACAGACTTTTTCCAGAAACCACTTTTTTGGACTCAGGGGACCCCCAGGATCATGGGAAACCCAAAATCTCAATTTCGAAATTTTGCACGAAAACAATACTTTCTCGCCATATATGGCTAGCGAGAAAGTAAAAAACCGCTCCTCAGACTAATCAGCGGCAAAGGATGTTTTGGTGAAGTGACGTCAAAGGCTAAACTCCCTCTTAAGTACAGAGCATTGGCAGGATGACGGACCTGCCAGAGGGAGCCCATCGAATCGAACATTCCAGTTCGCCGACAATCGAGTGGAGAGACATGCGACTACTAAGCTGTACATCACAAACCGGCGACAATGTCCGGCCTGGCGACAGATGTCGCCGCGCAAAAATATAACATTCGGTTTTTCATAAAATTTCCGCCGTGACATTTGAAAAGGCCGAGCGCCGTATAAGGCTAGCGGCCTCTATAATAATTAAATCACTATAATTAGTGATGATCTGAGTCAAAAGCAGTGAGCGACAGATTTGACGTTGTCTCGTTAAAGGGGTCTGTGCATAATCATTAAGGCTGCGCGGCTCTCGGTACCGCCTTAATGCAGATCGATGTCTGATGGCTTACAATTGGCGGCCGCTATTGAAAAGAAAGAACAGACCCCGACGCTGTCAGTGGACTTCTCTTCGGACTTCTCTTGAAAATATCCCTTTTTCTGCACTCCCACATTTTGAAATATTTATTATACCTACAGTTCTTTATTCATGGAACATACATTACCAATTTATTTGCGTTTTGCGTTTTTTCGGCCATTTTTTGAAGACACCATTAGATGTTGTGATTTTACGATCGGGTTTTTTTTTTAAATTATTGATCGCAATATAGCCAGAAACATTATATTTCAGAGCATTTAATAAAAAAACAATGAGCGGGGAGAATAAATCCTGCTCAGCTGGCAGCACCAGCTGGCATATACCAGCTTTCGAAAGCCGATCTGAAGACTTCTGATATGATCGGGATTGAACCAGTGTCAGCGAAAAAAATCAGCAAATCTTCTTTAAACAGCACGCACTTGAGCGTATTGTACTATAACTCTGTACATATGCTTAAATTCATCGTCGAATAAAAGAAGAACACATGAAAATCATCCCCCTATTGTCGACCAACCCCTCACCCCTTTTCAAGTGGGGTGGTTCTGGGTAGTAGGTACGAATTGAGTCAATACTTGACCGCTGGGAGAACATCTGTGCGACGCCGGCTGCGTGTCTGCGACACGTATCTGTCGCACTGTTGACACCCTTGTCAGCAAATAGACGTCCATCCCCCTTTCATACTCTTCTGGTGGTGAATTTTATGATTTGACAATATTTACAAATTTGAGTATGGGGAAATAAGAGCTACGTCAGGTAGCAAGGGGAGAAGTTCGAACTCCAACGGCTGAGATTTTGTCTTGCCCCCATCAAAGTCATAGCTTGAACACATACTAGAGATATTTAGCTGCTCTCGGGAGTGCTCTCCATGGTCTCCTCCACAAAACACACCAGGGATTGAGCTGAATAAATTGATGATGGCCATGGTGTGGAAAAACTGCAGAAGGATTGGTTTGTCCGGGAGTGATCAGCTATGTGATCTACGTGAAACGGGAAAGTCAAACTGAACCATTGTCGTTCCCCCTCTTCTACACGAATTTGTACCTAACTCCCCTCAGGCATCTCTAACCTTTAACAATAAATAATTCACAGACAAATAACAAATAAATATGCAGAATTCCAACCGTGGAGGTGTTGGAAATTCTCACGCAGCTCTGATACAATCGAAAGTAGGTACTGGTACATTATCCAGAGCATACCTACCCAGTACTTACTTGTACCTGGACGTATATCTAGCAGCTACTTCGCACTCGGGTCACCGTGATTTCCATTTTTTTATCGCTATCGCACCTTTCCCTGTGTTCTTGGTTCGCTCACTCTACCAGAATTAACGTTCATAAATATGGTAAAGAAAAACCATAAGCGCCTCAGCCGATCAAGGTTGCGATAGTAGAAAGAGCAGAAGAATTATTTTATTGAATTAGGGAGCTACTGCACTTTTGAAAAATGTCGAATCAGCGTTTTTTAGGAATATACGACGTCGTCTTTGACACCGAAATCAAACCTTTGGTCAAAAATTCGAAAGTAGGTGGGATTTTAAAATGCGGGGTGGTTCGAAAATTTCCTAAGACTGTAGGTCCCTCTTGAGTACTAACACATTGTCTAAGGAGCTACGGCGGCACTCTTAAGTGGCCGGATTTAAGGTTGGTAATATGGGAGTTGAAAATACCGAAAGTGACGTAAGCTTTGGCTACTTCTGCTAAGCTCCGCATCTTCTGCTACCTATCTCACTGTAAGCTAACTGTATATAGGAACCATCAACTAAAGATATCGATATATCAAAGTCTGAGAAGGACACAGCTACTCTACTGTCTCAACTATGAAACCGGAAATCAAAATTTTGAACCCGCTATATCTACGAAGGGAGAAGACCTTTGGAACAAATTTAGAGTTTATACAACTACCTTTCAGTATCTTCAGTAGGCAATCATGAAATACCAAGAGAAGGGCAAGAATGTTGATAGATCGTGAGTGAGAGAACTGTAATATACGTGTGGTCGTTGGCTCAGTAGGTACGTACCTGACTGACAGCACGAAAGGGTAACACCGAGTACCTAATTCCGAATTTTCCGTATTGCGGTAAAAAACATTCCATCTAATGATATGGTATCCAACTGGGGAGATTGACATCGCAGGTCAGAGTTTATTCTCGGTTCTATTATTTAATCGCTTTTTCAATTCGAAGCGCAAAAAAAAATCCAAGTGTTGGGTGTGATTGGGTGCCATTATTTTCGTTTTCTAGGTTGAAGTTAGGTAATATACCTACTTGACATCTGTGAGATGAAATGTTACTATTTTAGGTACTGTAGCGGTCAGGAAAGAAGTTTTACAAGTAGGTTCTTACAATGAATTTCACAACTTCAAAGTAATACCTACTAAGGCACTATAGTACGATTGCACTGGTCATAAGCTGAACATACGATTAGATAAAATCTGTCCGTTAAATCTGTGCGGCCCCCACCCTTACATAGTGCAAAATACATAAAATAATAACACAGCCTGTTAATTTCGGCTGTCACAAAGAGAAATTATATTTCAGAACATTTAAATATCCAATAGTAGGTACCTATATACCCCCATAAAGTGTGCAGAAAAAAACGTAAACAAACATGACTGCGTAAACGCCCTTAAACGACAATTTAGTCAACTATGGGTTTATGGCAGGAATGCATCATTATGTACAGCATAGCCTTAAAACTGGGTTAAGGGGAGTACTGCAGCTTAGGACTCAATGCAGGGGGATTAAGATTAAAGGCAAGCTCTGTGAGGACAACCTGAAAGCTGCTTATCCGGCAGAATACACGTACTAGTTAGGTTAAGTGAAGTAAACTGCATTCAGTGCAACCGGTACGTTACGTTTGCGTGTCTGTAAAGCTGCTTGTCGTACGTATGCTCCTCCACACAGTAACCCATACAAGTGAGCTAATAACCATCACATTGCAAATGACACGCAATATTTGTTTTTTTAAGTATTTATTTCTAACGTCTGTCGGATAAAATTGATATGGAATTATTTTAGGTTAGGTACGCCTGGATTCAAAACCGGACATTTCAGACACAAAGCGGTACCACGAGGGGTTAACCACTCCAGGAATCTCGTTGGGAGTCATTGGAAATCTTTATGAAATCTCAGGAAATCTTGGAATTTTTTTGGAGTGGTTACCCCTTCGGGGTTCATCTTTCTATGAATATCGTTGGGAATCTTTGGAAATCTTTATGGAATCTCATGGAATCTCAAGGAATCTCCCTTGACCGCTCACAGTTAGAATTAGTAAACAATAATTTTACTACAGGTGTTGTTATTTCTTTCTTTTATTTTTTGAAAATTACTTTCTGCAGACTGAGGTAAGTACCTACTGGTTCTCCCAGTCACCCAGTAGGTACCTACCAACCAGGAATCAGATTAATATGAGAAAAAACTTTTCATCCCCTGGGGTTTGAACCGGTCTTCTAACAAAGATAGAGACGATATTTCTCCATTTGGGAGCCTTTCCGCCTGAACTCTTTGACCCTTTGAGTACTTATAAAACTTCTATAGATAGGTACGATATAAATACACTTGTTATAAAATTGACAACAGATGATGAAGTCAACTTTTTATTGTTACATAACAAGTTCCCAACCAATGACAACGGAGCTCTATATTTAATGACTATCGCAAGACCAATAAAAACATGATAAGAAAATACGAATGATAATGTCAGATATACTAGACAGCCTTAATTTCTTTCGTTCGGAATTGAAATCTTTGAGTTATAAATCAGAGCAGTGACAATAAGTCATACGATACAACATTCAATTGATTCAGTAATTAAAAAGATAGTTGACAACGCTCGGATAACCATTGTTAATTCTTTTTTGTTTCTTTGGAAGAACGGGTTTAGTTACTTTCCTATACGTATGATTTAATGAGACTACTGCGGTTATGTACCTATACAGTAGTCTCTCTCTGTAGCGACCGTCAAGAGAACATGTTAATTTGGTCGCTATAGAGAGATGTCACTATAGGGAGGGTTCGCTATAGAGAGAGGTCACTATAGGGAGGGTTCGCTATAGAGAGAGGTCACTATAGGGAGGGTTCGCTATAGAGAGAGGTCACTATAGGGAGGGTTCGCTATAGAGAGAGGTCACTATAGGGAGGGTTCGCTATAGAGAGAGGTCACTATAGGGAGGGTTCGCTATAGAGAGAGGTCACTATAGGAAGGGTTTGTCAAGGTACTTCCTGCTGCATGGTCACTTTTCAGAGCTTGTGCTATTATTTATCAGATTTCCTATACCTTCCTTCGATCTGACATGTCTTCCAACTTTACAGGTGTTCGTCTATTCTACACAAATCTGAAGAAAGTTTAAAATTATTTAAACAATTTCGAAAATCATATTTAGGTACCTACTTGAAAATGTTTTTTATAGTTTAGAAGATAAATTTCTCAATATGTCAAAAAAACGAAAAAAAATGTACCTAGACAAATTTTTACTTTCTCGTCCGTATTATGTAATACATGGGCTGAGAAAGTTATGCCTTCGTGCAAAATTTCGATTTTGAGATTTTGGGTTTCCCATGATCCTGGAGGTCCCCCGAGTCCGAAAAAGTGGTTTTTAAAAAATGTCCGTCCGACGTACGTCGTAGATTTTCAATTACTTGAAAATTAAGGCCGTGACATGGAAAATAGAAAACACGTACTTTGCGCGTCGAGCGACACTTCACCATTTGACGGGTATGTTTGAAATCCGGTGAGTAGGTGCCTAAAATTATTGTCCAGTGTATGGCAAAATATGTTATAGAAAAAGTTAAAATTTTGGTCAAAAAAAAATAAATTACGTAAAAAAAAATCAAAATTTTCGATACCGCTGGCGTAAAAATTGCGAGAAAGTCAAGTGCGACCATTGTCGGACCCTTTATTTTCTTTCAGCTGGAATGTAGGTTAGGCTTCGCAATACCCTTTATGTTACTTTTCTGGAAAAAACAAACAAGGTTCATAAAAATGCAAAATTGACTCAGCTTTAGGGTAGGTATCCACGAGTTCGTAAATCCAGAATCCAGATGGTATATAGGTAGATATACAGGCATCATTGTTTATGGCAGACATAAAGGTTTATGACGATGCATAATTAGAATTACGAAAAACACTCGTAACTTTGCTGTTCTACATAAAAATCCAGAGTGATTAGCAAGGGTGTAAATTATCACCATGCTTTTCCTTGCTTTAAAACCCACACACAGTTCATTCTCCCAAGCTGCCTAGCCGTGGTCTATAGTGCAAAAACATTAGACTCATAGACCTGAAGTCCTGGGTTCGAGAAATAAACAGTGTTCTTGCCTTCTTAAATAACAGGCTAAGAAGAGGGTGCTAGTGTATAAGAAAAGGGTCTGATAGGGTCACCTTACGAAAAATAGACAGTCAACTTTGTAAGATGGGCCAGTAACAACTGTTTGCTTATACACTCCATCAGTCTTCTTAGCCTGTTATTTAGGAAGACAAGAACACTGTTTCTTTCTCAAAGTGTCTGTCTTCTTGGTTTCATAGTTGCTGGACTTGCCCCCCGCGCTTCCACGCCGTAAATTAGTCTGATTAAACAACACATTTTATAGCCACCTGTAGTAAAAATCCAGTGAAAGAAAGTAACAGTTGTTTGGGCACGAAACTCCCATCCAATCTGGAAAGCAGGTAATTCGTATCAATAGACGCAGCGCATGTTTTCATAGAAACAGTCGACCACGCCCGAGCCACGTCCATAAAGCACTGGAAATGCCCTGGAGAAGAAAAGAAAAAGAAAAATGATCAGTTGGTTTATGAGCTCGAACCAAAACGCTTTTATCAAATTACTGCCCTCGTTCTTCATCCCTTACGTACGAGGGGTAGCTGATCTTTTTACGGGTCAGTGAAGAGTCATGAAGAGGGAAAAAAATATGTTTAGTCGTCAAATTTTTTTATCAGATTGAAATCACTGCTTTGGAAAAGGCAGAAAGTTTTTTATTGTTTTTTTGAGATATCAGAAAGTTTTGTTTTGAACTCAAAATTTAAATGTTTTTAACGTCTGAAATTAACGGGCGTTGGGATCTTGCGATTGAGTAATTCCGGATGAAGCATCTTTCGACACTAAATGGGAACATATACTGCTTCTTGCCAGTTCTATAGAAGTACCCAAAATCAAGTGGACCCAAGATCCAGTGCCAAAATATGTAAATTTATCGTGTCTCCTGAAAACTCGTCAATTGAACAAACGTCTCCAAGGCAATCGAAATATTTTTTTAAATCGTCAATTACAAAGATGAGGAAGCCTTAGGCCTGTCTGAAATATAATATACAACAAATTAACCTTGATCAAAGCAGTTGCACAACATCCATATCTAAATGAGTCCAAGCCATGGTAGTATATGGAGATATTCTTCAAATGTCGAGGCCGAAATCACTTTATTGATTATTCATTATTTCACCTTGTCTGAGAAAAGGAGCGTTCTGTTTCTTCTGTTATTAATTTTTTTTCTACATACTACAACCACAACCTATTAGATATTTAAATGTTCTAATATACCTATAATAAGTCTTTTGAACGTCCGAAATTAACTGGCTATTTGTGATTTTACAATCGAGTGATTCCTAAAAAATAATATTCAAAAAAATCAGGATTCTTCTTCCATGACCTGATTCTCAGGGTCGTTATATTCAAACTTGTTTACGACGTTCAAAAATGAATAATGTTTTAAACAAACAACCAAACAAAACAAATGTAAATGACGATACCTTCAAAAGTCATTTTTCAATGTAAGGTACACAATTTTTTGTACTGCAAACTGTATACAATACCTGAAGCAGATGTTATTTCTTATTCTTCCTACTTGATGAATATGCAGTGCCAAAATATTGATATTAGAGAAGAGCTAAGGGAGAATAACATTTTTTGAGTTGTTCTCTAAGGGTAGGTTTCACAGTTTGTAATGTGCACTATAGTGTCCCCTAAAAGTGGACTTTAACGGGCACTAACGTTCAGGTACCAGCTCCCCACCTATACACGATGGGGACTTACAGTTTTAAGTGGTTTTTTTTTTACAAAAAAACTTTAAAAGTTAAATTTTTACATCTGTCAAGAAAATGTACCATAAGATACAACTGGCAGTTATAAGTGGTTAGGTAAAAGATAATTAATTTGGCTATCAAGAATATGCGGGCGTGTGCAGTAAATCAAGCAAGATATATTGCCCGAGATTAGATGGAATGGACAGTTACCAAACTTATCATAAAAATACATTTTACTACCTTTATTTTGTTTTCAAAATTTTTATGACTTATATAAAGTTTTATGGTTTAACTACTCATGATGACTGGTTTAGATTTTCTAAATAAATTTATAATGTTGGGTAGGTATTTCATATTTTATCTCACTGACCAGAAAAGTGAGTTTTAACTGGCAGTTAAGAGGACGCTATATATACCTGACGATGCATTATTTGCCTCCCATAAGATTAACATTGCGAGCGGCGATTCATTTTCAAGGTTTACCCTTGGTTGGAAAGACACAAAATTTTGCCTGTACCTAGCCCTAACAATGTTCTAGGGAGTGTTCCAAGCAGATTTCCCAATTTCTCACTGGCTTCTTTTATTGCAACTGTTTTGCAAATGCTAGCATAGCATACCTCAAGAAAAGTGCTGTAACTCGAAAACCAGTAAAAAAATGAGAAATCTGCTTCGAACACTCCCTAGAACATTGTTAGGCTCGCAATGTTAATCTTATGGGCGGCAAAAAATGCACCGTCAGGTATAGCGGACCCTTAAGAAGACTGACGTTATTCTCATCCAAGAGTCAGGTATTTGGTAATTTAGTCAGAATCACGACCTGCAGTTGAGCCCACTCCCTGATGGCGACAATACAATAAAATCCTGTGCCAGCAAAAGCATTAATAGTTACAATAGCACGGTTAGTTCGTAGCTAATTGTTCAAGTCTTACTGCAAAAGATTTATGTTCGTTTATGGCGTACAAGAATGGCATCCCGATACGGTGGTCTCAGCTATGATTCCTCGATAGATACTGGTACGCGCACCGCCATTATAGCGGCCATCTTGAAGTAACCACGTGCTGGGCAATGTTTATAAACAACAACAATCATTTGTTCAATATACAAACATCCGTTAAGTCTGAATATAATAATAAATATCCAATAGTGTTCTCACAAAGTTGAAGTCCGAATGGTAAAAAAGCGAATGTATACTCAGCCTTAAAGTGAGACCATAATCATTCGATATTATCGATCGATAGTCGCGACAAGATGGTGGTAGGCACACGTACCGGTATCGATCGAGATGCCATAGCGAGAGCCTAATAAAGTCTCCAGCAACTTTTTTGTCTGTTTAAGGACATTTCGTCACAGTTGTTCTCTTCTTGATTGTTCTTAGAATGTTGCACCCCGTGTAACGTTCCATGCATATTTCAGTGACATAATGTAATATGAGAACTGTCATAATAGCATCTGTACACGTACATCTAGCACAGTTAATGGTTTCACTCATTCCAAGTGGCCGGATAATGGTTTTTTAACTGCCTTGTCAATCTTGGGCCATAAAGTTGAAATACTTAAATAATTTGCAATGGTGATTTTCTTCTTTTTTCAAGATTAGATATTTATCTGAGAATTTTTTTTTTTACGATTTTCGCAAACTCATTCTGAAATATAATAATGCCCTTTTAAGACCAAACATTACATTCGCTATTTGTTTACGTTTTTCTGCACACTTTCGAGTGATTTTTGTCAACAAAGAAATTAGTCCGAAATTAACCGACCGTAAAATCACAACTTAGGCTGAATTTCACCAGCACTTTAACGGGAAGACTATCGTGTACACGATAGCGCTATCGTATCGGTAAAAAATGTTAACAGCTTTCACCATGCACCGTTACCGTTTCGTTAGCTTTCGAGTGGATTTTCCGTGCGTTACCGAAAACGATAATTTTCATACCTGCGACTCATTTGGTGTAGTCTAATGTAGTCTAATCAACATTTTAACTTCTTTCTCCGAAAAAATAGGGGGTTTTTCACGTTTATTTTCACTTTTAGATTGAAATTTGACGTAAACAAAGCAGGCGAATTCTGTTGACACAACAAAACCTAACGAGAGGATGCATGTCTGCTTTTTCGAATCTATAGCAATTCGAACGTTAAAAGGCACTATCGTGAGGTGGTGAAATTCAGCCTTAGCCTATTAATTTCCCCCATTAAAATGACATATTATATTTCAGAACATTTAAATATCCAATAGTTTCCTAATAAATGTTGCAGAAAAATCGTATCAACAAACAGGACTGCGTAGACGCCTTAACATCTAATTTTTACCTTTTTATTTTGCAGGTAAGATAAGCGTTCTATCTGGACTTGGTGATTTTTTTTGGTGAGTCCCTATAGCTATAGGTACCATCCTACACCTTAGTAAGTAGCTACATCTATATCCAATATATTGTACATAATATATACATCCATTACGTACCTTACAAATTGCATATCTGCGATTTGTATGTATACATGCTTACATATAGCTTATGACAAGAGTGCTATCGCAAGGAAAACAAATGCAATCGCACAATAACATAAATCCGTTCGTTAGGAGACGCACTATAGTGTAGGTACTATAATAAGTGGTGAAATCGAGCCTTACTTTAACTTACCTACATACCATTACAAAGCTGAGATTACCTACTTTCCCACGATGTGATTTCCATAAACCCAATACAGCTGGAAGGATTTAAAATAAAGGATAACATATTAGTTGAATAGTGAAAAGTGTCCTTTACAAAAGACTGTCCCGTGTGAGCATAGCTTTACTTGATTCATCTGAGAGCTCTCCAATTAACTGCACTGCGGCACGATGACAAGTCCAGCTTCCATAAGCGAAACATGTAAAAAATAAAAAACAACATCACAACTGTCGTCGACTTCCAACACAAATCAGAGACAAGTTATAATGCGTCCAAGCTGACCCAATATTTAGCTTACCGGGAGTTGCTCGTCTACCCTTTATTTATAACAACTTTTCGAGCGTCATCTATATTTTTATTTAGTGGAATATCATGTGAAAAAACATTTAAAGTTATCTTTAAATTTTAATGGTTCATAATTTGACGGATTTTTGTTTGCTTTTTTGTATTCTCTATAACGACATTCTCTATGAATAATCTATCTATAACGAGTAAATGCTATAAAGTCCCTCAACAAACCCTGACTCATTTTGAAACTCTCCCTATAGCGAGTGAATTTACTTGTCCCGTTGATGATCGCTATAGCGAGAAAATGGAACAGTCCTATTGGGGTGTAGTCCAACTTTTCGTGAACTCTATACCTAACACAAGAGGGTTATTCGACCAGAATCACGACCGAGAGTTGAGTTTTCCCCCAGCCGGTGAAGGCCAGATACCAAGTTGACGAGGCCCAGAGCTGGCCAAGATTCACCAGACAAAATTCTAACTGGCAGTTAAGTAAATGGAAACTTACCCAGCACCTTCCCTGTGTATAAAGGTGGGGCATACCTAATACCTATACCTATACACATAAAACAGCAGATAGAACTCTGTCAAAAAAAAACGAATGCAGACACGACATCAGGGCATTGAATATTTATTCCATTGTGCTCGGATTTGAACAAAATGCACTTTAACAACGCTGAATCGAACCGTCTTACTTCTCCATTATATAAGTTATTCCACATTCTGTCAGCTGGAACATAAAATAACTGTCCTCACACTTGGTATACGACTGCCAGACAAGTTTTCTTTCGATCATCTGTACCTGGACCTTAGGCAGATGAATGTGGGTACTGGATAGGCGTTGGGCAAACCGGTATTTTTAGGTTTTGGGCGTTGACAGAGGTTGTAAACAAGATGTAAAATATTATTGATGTAACTTGTAATAATTCAAAACATACACCGAGGTGCAATTATAATGTTGTGTGGAAATGTTGAATCAGGCTCGGGTTTCTGGAGATAAGACTCTTTTACACTTTGGCTGGAAGGTCAATAAACATTGGCGATATGTCCGTTAAGAACATCGTCCATCTAGCCGACCCGCGTCGTCCTTTTTTTCCAGCCGTCTTTTTTTGAGGATACTATTGGATATTTAAATATTCTAAAATATAGTGTCTTTTTTTTCCACCCCTGTGGCAGCTGATATATTACAAAAATAAAGGGTCCGACAACAGTCGCACTAAACTTTCTCGCCCCATGTGATTTTTTTTTTTTTTTTTTTTTTATTTCTTTGAGATTTTTTTGCGGGCGTAATTTTTAAGCAATCCAAAATCGGTTGAAAATGACCCAAGAGCATCTATCTGAGATCACTCCCACCAAGTTTCATGGCTGTCATTCTATTACTGTAGTCCCAAATGCGTTCCGACCATTCAAAAACGTGGTTTCTCATTCTCAACTCATTTTCGACACTTTTTTTTACTGCAACGGCCGTAATTTTGAAGATAACAAAATTATGTTCGACAGATGTTTAAGTTACATGGTTCTACACAAATTTACCAAATTTCATGACAATCGGTCAATAAATGTGAATGGCGCCGAAACGATCGAACTTTGGTCCAGAACGGCCGTAATTTTCAACCAATTCAATTTTAGTTGAAAATGACCTCGAAGCATCTATTTGTCAACACACATACCAATTTTCAGTGTTATAGATTGAAAAGTGTACCGTCGGCGCTTGTCTAAGTAACCAAAAACACGATTTTTGAATTATTTTGGTGGTTTTTTGACAATAGCGGCCGCAATTTTTGACCAATCAAAAAATCCTTGAAAATGCCCCTCGGCAGTAATTTTAAACAGGTCCATACCAAATTTCATCAAAATCGGATGAACGGTATAGGCGCTAGAGCACTGCACGGACTGACGGACGGACGGACTGACGGACGGACTGACGGACGGACAGACTTTTTCCAGAAACCACTTTTTTGGACTCAGGGGACCCCCAGGATCATGGGAAACCCAAAATCTCAATTTCGAAATTTTGCACGAAAACAATACTTTCTCGCCATATATGGCTAGCGAGAAAGTAACAATTCTTTTACCTAGTTTTGTTTAGATACTTACCTATTTATTAAAAATAACTGAAAAATCGGGGACGTGACTTGCTGTATAGAGGAAAATACCGGGTTTTCCATATAGAAGAGAATATTACAGTTGTGACTATTTTTAACGAAATCTCTTTATAACGAACGAGCTCTAGATACAGTTACAGAGAGACATTAAGAGGACGCTATACCTGACGATGCATTTTTTGCCGCCCATAAGATTAACATTGCGAGCGGCGATTCATTTTCAAGGTTTACCCTTGGTTGGAAAGACACAAAATTTTGCCTGTACCTAGCCCTAACAATGTTCTAGGGAGTGTTCGAAGCAGATTTCCCAATTTATCACTGGTTTCTTTTATTGCAACTGTTTTGCAAATGCTAGCATCGCATACCTCAAGAAAGGTGCTGTATCTCGAAAACCAGTAAAAAAATGGGAAATCTGCTTCGAACACTCCCTAGAACATTGCGGTTACAAAAACGAGGCCCTAATGTAAGGTACTTATAGGTTATAGGTAGGTACTCATTCTATACCCGACAGAAATGTCAGAGGGTTATAAATACCTTCGGAATAGAAGAGGCGGGGTCTGAGTTCACGGGAGGGACTCACGAGGAGTCCAACGCCCAACGAAATATTAAATTATTATTTATATCTCATATTTTGGGCCAATGGTAGAGCAAGGGTCTGAGAGATCGGAGCTGCGCACCGCGGGGGCGCTGTCTCTCCTGCCTCATTATTCTTATTTCGTAATAGCAGGTAGTCTCTCTATAAGGGACCATGAAAATCTGCTTGCTATAAAGAGAGTTCGCTATAGAGAGGGTGATATGGGGCACTAGGAGAGTCAAGGTCTAGTAGGAATTAGGATGGCCTCTGGAAACAAGGGGTGATTTGGGCAGAATCACGCTCAACAGTCGAGTTTTCCCCCATACGGTGAAGGCCAGGTACTCATCAGAGCTCAGGGTGAGGCAAAGGTTCAACAGAAAATATTATTTCGACAAGTTGGGATTAGATACTAGGTACTTTTGATTCACGAAATTGGAGAACTGGTGAACCTAAAGAACCTGAGTTAGAAGAATAAAGAGACTCCCGGAAAATCACAAAAAATAAGTGACACTAACATGCTAAAGTGAGAAGGTGGGGAAGCAGGCGTTGAAACGTTTTGAAAAATCTTTCAGGAGATAATAATTTAGAAGAGTCTGGGAGCTTCCCCCGCACCGATGGGGGGCGCGTGTTCTCAATTTTGGGGCTAAAAATGACATTTTGAGCGGAGATATTTAGTAAATGAGTCGGAGCGACCCCTGACATGAGGTGCCTGGGGAGCATCATACCGCACCCTCCTTCCTCCCTTCAAAACTACCCCCGTATACAGGGGTGTTTTCAATCTCCGTATTTTAACGGCAATTTTTGTTTCGAAAAATGTCTCAAGATTTTTAAAAACTTTAAATCCTGAATCCTGGCTGACTGTTTTTCAGCTTCTTGGCTGTTGTCTTCATATAGAGGAATACCCTAAAACTGTAGGTCCCAGTAGTGCACAGATGCAATATGTATGTACCTCAGTAGAGCGATTCTAGTGTGTCCCCACTAGACTAGACTGTAGTTGACAGGGTTTGCAAAAAATGTCATAATTCTTAAACATCAAAATTCGCATGACTGACCAAAATGTTAACAGATTCCCCCTTGTTTCATTTTGTCCCAAAAATATTATTCTTTCAGCCTCCTGCCGACGTACCTGAACCTTAATGTGTTTGCTGCTATTATCTTTCCAAATCATTTGCGTTGTGATGGGGGTCGCGCGAAATGTTTACCAACTCTTTTCCCATTGTACTTTGTTTTGCCTACAGACGTATAGTGTGGCTTTCAGCGGTTCCTTATCTTCCAGATAAATTTAGCCGAAACTTTATCTTGCTGTTAAGAGACCACTATCTAACGTTACGATAGTAAAATCACCACAGCCGCTAAAAAACATACCATATTTCAGATCATTTAAATATCCAATAGTATCCTCATAAAGTGTGCAGAAAAAACGGTTCCAAAGTTCCGGACATCTCACCTCTCGGGTATAAAAACTGTAGGTCTTGATGAATGAACTCCAAAGATTTCATTCATGAAATCCTGGTCCAGCCATTAAAAATCCCGAGATTACTATGATTGAATTTCATCAGATAATTATAAATTAATGATAGGAATAATAAAAATATATATTGAGCATGTTAGGTGTCGGGAGAGACTGAAATTGTGTATAGCCATAAATTAAAAGGTGGGTACGTACGTATGTGTGTGGGGTGCAGGTGGTTACGTCTTTCTCCATGCCTAGGTATAGGTACGAGGTACATACCTTTGCCCACGAACTTCATTTTTTATTCCTACAAAAAAATGACTGAAATAACAAAGGCGTTGTGTATGGTGTGTGGTAGCTTATATACTGTTTTTTAATCACCTCAGTTGTTATATCGAGTAGTCTCTCTATAACTATAAATATTTTCTGAACCATGATACCTCTGTTAAAACTGTAGGTCCCCTACCATGCACTCTATACTTCTACCTGAACAATAAACAAACAGAAACCATAACCACAAAGCTGAAGCTTCTAAAAAGGATATAGACCCGAAAAATTACCGAGATATCAAGGTACGTGATAAGTCTACCTGTTCTACCCTTATAGGCCAGTAAAGTGACGTCATAAATCTCCCTATAACAAGCTCCGACAAGGCACTATTCCCTAATTAAATCAAAGAATATCCCAAGATGGCCGACCTATAAGAAAGGGTTGGGCCTTTTATACGTTATCCCCCTTTTAGTACAGCTCAACCTTACAAGGGGAATCTTTGCTTTATGACAGATCTTTTCAATAGAGTGGCCCTAAATTATATTCCAGTTTTAGGCCCTTGTTAGACCGCTGGCCCAAACTATGGCCCATGCAATGAGCCTATTGCAGGAATCTGTAAATCAGCCGCAATGAAAGACTTTGTAAACGGTGTTGTAGAAACCTAAATTTGTTCCAAAAGTCTTCTCCCTTCCTAGATATAGTGGGTTCCAAATTTTGATTTCCGGTTTCATAGTTGAGACAGTAGAGTAGCTGTGCCCCTGCCAGACTTTGATATATCGCGATATCTTTAGTTGATGGTTCCTACAGTTAGCTTACAGTGAGATAGGTAGCAGAAGATGCGGTGCTTAGCAGAAGTAGCCAAAGCTTACGTCACTTTCGGTATTTTCACCTCCTATACCAACCGAAAATCCGGCCACTATAGAGTGTAATAGCGTTTTATTTAGTGGTCAGAAGTCAGAACCTAAACATCCAATCATTTCCTGAGGTACAGATTTTTCTTGATAAAATTTTTATTGACCTAAGAACTAAAATTCGAGAACATAGATCACACCCACCTCTCAAATCTAACCAAAAACTAGCTTTTTTCATTCTCGCAAAAGTGCGTCTGGTTCCTCGTAAATCAGTGAAGGCGCACGAGTCGGGACATTGATTTAGGGGCCAGGTGGCAGCATTTCATTACCTATCTACCCCATCCGTGAGGTGCGAAGATGAAGATGACAATATCTAAGGCTGGGGGTGCCAGATGGGCCCAAAACTCCCCAAAAATCAACCCCCCAACCCACAGCACGTGGCGGAAGTCGAAATTTCCAGAAACGTGCGACTGATATGACAGCTGCTGTCTAATGAGTTACTAAATTTCGGTTTTTTTCTCCAAAACTTTTTGGGGTTTCTAAAACGGGATCTTATTTCAAAGGAATGGACTAATAATTTGTGGGGGCTTAATTTCTTTATACAAAAAATTGGGGGCTTTTAGGTCGGTAAAAGGGTTTTGAAGTGGTAAAGGAGTTGGCCTCATGCATGCACAGTTCAGCCTTTAAAAATTTGTGTACCTCTCAGTGGGTCCAACTTGTCCCACCTTACATTATTATTAAAAAATATTTATTTGTTCTGAAATATAATATGTCTTTTTAACGTCAGAAAAAAAAAACAATTTTTTGCCTACAGAACCAATTTACGAACAAACACTAATTTTATAGTGTAGTTATAGGCCTATTGCAGAAGAACTTACTTATCTATGTGGAAGAAACATTAATTATTAAGCCCCTATTGTTAAAATCCTGCGGGCTTGGCCTTGATTAATAAGTAGCTGATATACGTATTACCGCCACCATTACAACAGATACGGAAATAGGACATATACCTGAAACGTGGGAAGGTCAGAGGGGGAAAGTCAAAATTTTATTTTTGCTGGAAAAAATTCACCCATACGGGACTAGAACCTTGGGCTATAGGTGAATATTGGGCTTGTGATGTTTTTCGTACAGAAGCAATCATCGTCGCATACAAATTGATTCTTTTCAAAAGTGAAGATTTTGCGGTCGAGATGATTCGGGTGAAATATTGAACCAGCTGCCCCGGAATTTAGCCAAATTTGGCCCCCGTCTCATGCCAGCCACGTGGAATAATACCAAGGGGACAAATTCTTTTACTGTAAAGGCCCTTTTATTATGGTCACCTTTTTCAAGATTTTTCATAAATTTTCGGTACCAGCTAGACCATGTCAAGAATTATCCATTGTGCTCAACTGGCAGCACTACCAAATACCAGCTCCCCACCCGTCGTGATAGTACAGGACTGGGACCTACAGTTTTAGGTGGGTTCAGAATCACCACAACGTCGATATGCATTTCACTTGACATGCTGAACATATCAGAGGTGAATGCCGAGCAGGAAAAGTTTGGTAGGATCGGGGTCGAACCGGTGTGACCCAGCTCTAGACGACGTCGAGACGGTGATAGTAGCAAATTGTCTCGCTATAGAGAGACACTCGTTGACTCGTTATAGAGAGTGCTCACTGCAAATAGCGAAATAGCCTCTAGAATTCAGAATGACCTGCTCCGACCCTGTAGGAGAACATTAATAAACAACATTTTAGTTTGAAGACATGTCACCATGTCCTTGAGATGTCACAAATTTCCCTCCAAATGAAACCCACTGGGCCGAACCAAATGGGGCTGAGCCCCGGGGGTTGCAGGGGACAATTTTTTTCCCGTGCATTTAATATTTTGTAAGTAATACCGCTTTGTTGGTTAGAAACCCGAGATTGGAGTTTTGTTTGCCAAGTCCCCATATTATTGTCCGCATTTTTGTTGTTCCAAGACAGTTGTTGACAATGGGCCCCCGATTCTTCCTCTTGATTTTTCTTTGATCCGTACTGTAAATAGGAGTTTCTTTTGACAGTTTGATAGCGAGTGTAGCCTTCGAGAACCTGACAACCACGCCGATTGTCGACACAATGCTTTTGCTAGGCCGCCTCTGGCCCGCTCATTCCGTACCGGTACCTATATAGTGATGTTCTCTACATGCCAGAAGAAGAAATCCTTTCTTGTTCTTGTTCTTGGAGTTCAAATCCTTCCGTCTTCCTTGTTCTCGTAGTAGAGAGCCTTTCTTTTTCTTGTTCTTACAGTACAAACCCTTTTTTGTTCTTGTTCTTGCAGTTCAAATCCTTCCTTGTTCTTATTGTAGACAGCCTTTCTTTTTCTGGTTCTTACATTATAAACCCTTTCTTGTTTTTGTTTTTGACGTTTTTGTAAGTATAGAAATAACTTCTTGTTCTTGGAGAAGACCTTCTTTCTTGTTCTTGTTCATTATTGTTCTTGTTCTTAGTCATCTCGGAGTTAGCTTAACCCAAGGCCTTCAGTTAAATTTAACCACCAATTCCACAGAATGCCACAGAAATATTTCAAAACAACAGACAGCACTCTAGAAAATTCATCAACCAACGAAATAAAACTGAATAAAAAAGATTAATTGTTCTTATTGTATACAATACAAACGACGAAAAGTTTAGTAATAGTGTGAATAGACCGTCGAGCGTACGCGTGGCGAAAACAATCGAAACAAGGTCAAGCATGGAACGCCTCACCCTTGGATCCACAATAGACGCCCAAGAAATGGGCTCGTAAATATAAGTCACCCTCAATGGCTGAGGGGTTGGGGGTTGGTCACTAGGTCAATAGATTTCCCAGAAATTATGAAGGATGGCAGGCGCCGTTCGTCCTGGACGCACGTCCCGGCGTTTTGGCATCCCTGGACGTGTACCGTTAGTCGAGAGGAAAGACAGTTTTTTTGTGAGAACCCCCCATCCCTGAGTTGACATTCCAAGCCTGCCATTCTAGCCCCTCCACTTCAGAATGCATCGTATATGTCACCAGCTTTAGGTTCGTCCATAATATAGCTTCTTAAAGTGTACTTTAGGTAGTCAATAAGCTATAGACATAAGATAATATAAATCTATTCGTTAAATGCTGGATAGAAGACACTAAAGTATATTTTAGAGAAGTGGTGCAATCCAGCCTATAGGGTTGTAAGTATTTAAAGCTTTAAAGTTCACCTTTGACTAGCCTATACTTCACTTAGTGGCTTCATATTACTGAGGCGCCATCTCAGCTTACAAATAAGCCCAGTAAGTGTTTAAATCGGCTTATATTCATTTTTACAGTGGTGCAAGTCCCTGAGGAATTCGATAAACTTCAAGACAGTTGTGTTTTACCCTAGCCGGTGAAGATCGGGGTTGGTTAGACCAGAAAAATCTCGACAACTCGATACAAGAACCTGGCTCCTCTAGCTCCAGAGTCTTGGGATATTTGGACGAATAACAAGAAGTGCATACAAAAATCTCTATTTTCCTGTTGTTGATTAAAGCCATAGGGCCGCAATTAATTACCCAAGGGTGGATTTCACCAGTTTCTTATCGTGGGGATAAAGTTATTAAATTTATCTTCCCTATATAAAGTAGCAGTTTGAAGTCAACTAGCAAACGTTATGGCAAGGGCGCTATCGGCAGGATAGTGAAAGGCACCAACTTTTCGGGAGGATACCGCTAAAGTGAACTTTTAGGGGACACTATAGCAACTGGCGAAATCAACAGAATTAATCAGGGAGCATTACGATGGCTTCTACATCACTTAGTCATTTCCTGGACCGACAGACCGGCGCGTGCTCTAGTTATCACAGATAAATACCATCTAATTCATTTAGAAACAAACTCACGACAGGAATCTGTTCGGCTAGGATGCGAAACCACAGGAATGGTAGAAAAACAAAATGACTCGCCGACATGTGTGCTGAATTTGATAATATCCCACATGTGCTGTACGTCTAGCGCACACTTTGGGGGATTCTATATTAAATTAGTATGGTGTCAGGATTTTGACCTAGAGGGCAATTTTGTCAGAATCCCAACCGAAAGTCGATTATTTCCCCAATCGGTGAAGGCTTTATGAATTCCAGTTGGAATTTTAGTTCCCTAGCATGGTAAAACATGTTTAACTTACACTTGAACGCTTTAGGGTGAACAAATTCCAGTCTTATTAGTGATGCAAAATACTTAGTTCTGGTTACAAGAACAAGAACAGATTTCTCGGAAGAATTCTTGCATAAACCCAGGTAGTTTTTTTTTTTTTTTTCAAAGATTATTCATAGAGACCTCAAGATGGCAGTCCATATTTTGTAAGGGAAGACTACCGACTATACCGCTGCCGATTGCATGTGATAGATATGCAACGTTCCCTGGGAGTGCAAGAAAATGCTAGAATCTTCCAGCAAGAGCAAGAATAAGAACAAGATGGGTGATCTATCTCTACAATATACCCCTCAAGTGAATGGCTAAGATGGTGAGAACCTGCTTAACAACAACAAAACCAACAACGATCAATCGAAGCGAGAAAAATCGAATCGGGACAGGGTGTCTCATAAAACAATGCGAATTAGCATAGATAGGGAAAGCAAGCGGACCACCGGGTGGGCCCCAACTCAAACTCTAAACGGTTTTTATTCGAGGCGAATATAATTGGTCGGTGCGAATGACATTGGTCTCAATAACGATTAACATCTTTGTTACGGTTAAATTCTGAGTTTCGGAGTATTTTATTCTGTTCAGAATTAAGAGGAGTTAAGACATTCTTGGCGGTTTTTTGTTTGGACCGTTGGGATTGTTCTATTTAACTAGAAGTCTCTGAGGGTCTTTTAGTACCTGAAAATGAATGACTTTTATCCCTTAAGGGTGTTTACGCAGTCGTGTTTGTTTATGTTTTTACGATAGGCCAATTTTCGCCGTTAAATAGGCATATTATATTTCAGAGCAGTTAAAAATCCAAAGTGTGCCGAAAAAACGTAAACAAATTGCGAGATGTATGTTCGGTCTAACGTAGGGGGTTGTTTCTTCAGAATTTCGGCGTACAGTCCAGTTTTTCCCCAGCCGATGAAGGCCAGGTACCAGGTACCCACCGCAGTCCCAGAATCCGCTAGGAAAAAATGTCGGGGAAGTCGAGGCTAGATCTTCTTGCTTCATACGAATCCGGCCGAACAAAAAAACTTATGTAGAGTGAATATCAAATAGTTGGCCTAATAGCTGAAGCATGAAAGAAGAAAGGGAATGCCTATGTTCCCAGTGATGGCTGTCACCGCAGCATTGCAGCGCCATGAGTGGCGAGCTGTTGGCAAACCACCAGTTTACACAAAGCGCAACTCAAAACACATCTGCCAATGTCAAATCTCCGAGAATCACTATTTCACTAACAAGTAAGCTGAGAAAAATTGGGGACATTTGTGGGTGTTCCAACACAGCTTCTTCACGCCAAAAACTTCAATACTACATACATACATTGTATGAAAATACCAAGGTGTTCTGAGGGTAGGTACAGTGGTGACTCTCTGTAATGCTACTCTGTATAACGAGCATACGCTATAGAGAGTACCTACTCAGAACAAATTAATATCCAAACGTTATTTCCGAAATCTGACACAAAGTTCCCATGCAAGTAGTCTCTCTATAGCGACCGTCCAGGAACTATGCAACTTAGCTCGCTATACAGAGAATGTTCCAAGGTTTATCAAGGGACCGTTCGGAATATGCGGAAAAATTTCTTAAAAGGTAAAAAAAAGTAAAACCACCCTCAAAGACCCCCAAGTTTTGAAAAAGACGTTGAAAAGACAAAAAGTGACAGACAAATGGTGCCCAATATACCATTTCCAACCCCCCCCCCCCCCCCTCCCCCCCAAAGAACGTGAGTCCGCTTCGCCATTAAATCATGCCAGTCAGCCCCCCCCCCCCCCCCAACAAGCCAGACTCTTCATCTCTGTCCCCCCTGGGGGAAAAATGAAAACCATATCCATTATTGGTTATTACTTTCTGATATGTTTCCATACCTGAAATAGGGGTTGTATTTTTTATTACATTCGAAATTTATTGCACAAACGTGTAATAATAAAATCAAATGAAAGAAATAATTATGCCAATGGAGATTTATATGTTCTGAAATATAATAAGTCCGACATCAACTGCCTAAATTTTTTTTGGCAAAAATTACTCTATCGTAAAATTACATCATTAATCTCGGACGTTAAAAATACATATTATATTTCAGAACAATTAAATACCTATCCGATAGTGTTCCTGTGTACCTAATATCTAAATATCAGAGGTCAATCCAGGTATAGGAAAAACTTTGATAGGTTCGGGATCGAACTCAGTGCTCCTTGAAGGGCATGCAACTAATATAGAAGCTATTGAACTTCAAATTATGCACTCCGAGGGGGTAACTACTCCAGAGATTCCTTGAGATTCCCTGAGATTCCATAAAGATTTCCAAAAATTCCCAAAGATATTCATAGAAAGGTTACCCGAAGGGGTAACCACTCCAAAATATTCCAAGATTTCCTGAGATTTCATAAAGATTTCCAATGATTCCCAACGAGATTCCTAACGAGTGGTTAACCCCTCGATGCACTCTTAAAATGCACATCTTTCCACCAGAATATTCAAAATCCAAAAATTCAGTTAGCTTTCAACAGGATGTTCAAAAACCAAAAAACCGTTTTACGAGCCTTTTGACATTTTGACACGGCTCTCGTCGATTTACGGCTCGCGTCTTTTTTATGCCTTTCATCTTTCCTAATAGCCCCCAAATTCATGGCCGATAATATTTTTCCAAAATTTTAAAACTGACAGCTGTTTGGTTGCGTCAGATTATTTGTTTTTCTTTTTCCGTAAGATGTTTTTCGTTAAGTGAGTTTTGACTTTTGACAGCAGTTTTATGTTCTTTCAATGCTTGTCTGTGATGTAGGCTGTATAGGCTGAACTGAAATCATCTTTCCTTTTTCTTCTTAAGGCCGAACATAGCCGTATCTACGGGGGGGGGGCTAGGGGGTTAAACCCCCCCCCCCCCCCTTCCATGAGCGGAAAATTAACATGGTAATGCCAACGTGAAGCAAAAAAATATAGGCGAAACCCCCCCCATGACCGCTTTCTGGATACGGGTCTGAGGCCGAACATGCATTCACTGTTTGCTTACGTTTGTACTGCACGCTTTATGAGGAAACTATTGTATATTTAATTGTTCTGAAATATAATATCTCTTTTTAAAGGCCGAAATTAACAGGTAGTGTTGTGATTTTACGATTGAGTGATTTTTGTCAACAAAAATTTGTCCCAAAATTAACCGATCGTAAAATCACAAAACAGCCTGTTAATTTCGGCCGCTATAAAGAGACATTATTATATTATTGCAGAATTATAATTCAGTGTACCCTTTATGGGGAAATAATTGTATCTGAAATATAAGTAATATCTCTTATGAACGGCTGTGTTGTGATTTTACGATCGAGCAATTTTTGTCTACAAAAAATTTGTCCGAAAATTAACCGTGATCGTAAAATCACAATACAGCCTGTTAATTTTGGCCGCTAAAAAGACATATTATATTTCAGAACATTTAAATATTTGGATATTTCCTCACGAAGTGTGCAGGTACTCACGTACCTATTGGTGTTACAGCCCATACCTTTGGCCCGAAGGAAAGGTAGGTAAGATTTACCATGCACGAAAAAATTCGAAAAGTCAAGACTATAGATCCTCCTTCTCCATTTGATATCTGACGCAATTGGAGACTGTTAAACCTCAAGATTTCATATAAATCCTTAACCAATGTAAATGTATTGACATATCGCATAAAGAACAGTCAGGACCTCGAGAGCAACACAAAAACCAGACGTTGATATTAAACAAAAAAATCAAAACGCGAGGAAAAATGATAAACCATGGGATTTACAAGGAATCGCTGAAAGGCAACAGCTAAATAAACAAACGGAAAGCCAAACAAAAAATCTATATTTCTGGTGTTTCTAAAAATACGGGAAGGAAAGACACTATGGAAAGAGATAGGGCGTAGAGCTCGGTGGAGAAGACTTAAAGTTGAGTTATGCTGTCGGGGCCACCTCCCTTGGGACACCCTGTATATACACTTTCATTTCTATACATTTATTTTTAGACTGGCCTCTTGGTGTTAGCGCAAAGTTGAAGATTTTTATGTTCTGCGACAGTAAATAGGATATAGCGTATAAAATTTTCAGTTTTAATGCGCCATATTCCCGCAGGCCAGTGAAGAAGCTTTTTATTCCCAGCTTGTTTCTTCTCTTGCCTCTTCGTGGATTTAACCTTTTTTTCTATTGCAGACTTTCCTCGTATTTCTCTTTTTTTCACCACGTAGCAACTTTTTCGAATATTGTTCCCTGGATTTTTGTTTGATTTATAACTTTTGTGTACAAGTTTCGACTCGGAGAAATAAGTTTTTGTTCCCAGATTCAAAAGTTGTTCAATCTGCCTAACGCGCCTCCGCCCCCTCGTCTTTACCTGGAAGTTCTACTTTTCCATTCTCCACTTTTACCCAAATTTTGAGACATTTTTTTTTTCAATCAGAAGCGACAATATTATGACAACCAGCTTCAACGTTGACCTATCTGTCTCTATTATCCCCTAAGAAGACAGAAATTTTGTTTGAGAAAGAAACAGTGTTCTTGTCTTCTTACAAAACAGACTAAGAAGACTGATGGAGTGTATAAGCCAACAGTTGTTACTGGCCCATCTTACAAAGTTCACCGTCTTCGTAAAGTGACCGTATTAGACCCTTATTCTCTTATACACTAGCACCCTCTTCTTAGCCTATTATTTAAGAAGACAAGAACACTGTTTCGTTCTCAAACAAAGTGTCTGTCTTCTTAGGACAACAGAGGCAGATACAGGTCTGTACTAAAGTTGGTACAACTTGTAGTATATTCTACCGGAAGTAGACAAAAAATTTATCATCAAATAAATACCATCCAGATTTCTAGTGAAATTAAAATGGTTTGTTTTCCAACTATGTGAAATGAAATATCAGAAAATACAACCGGAAGTTTAGAAGCTGTGAACCGAGGGAGGCTTTCCTTACTTCGCTTATGGCCGGTCACCCTTCCTGTTTGTACTGTTATTCCAAAAATCTGGATATCGGATGGAGGAAGTGCATCTGGTACTTTGGCTTCGTCAGCAGCTCACTTGAAATTTAACATACTTCAATCGGCTGAGGTCCTGGGTTCGAATCCCGGCCATAGTAATTTTCTCTGGGTCTACCATGGCTATATATCATATTAATGAGAACAAGAACAAAGTGTGTTAAATAAGGGTAAAGAAGAACAATCAAGTATCCAAAAGTTATCTCAGGATAGCTTTGTTAAAAATGAGGGGTTAACCACTCCAGGAATCTCGTTGGGAATCTCGTTGGGGCTCTCAGGCAATCATTGGAAATCTTTATGAAATCTCAGAGAATCTTGGAAATTTCTGGAGTATTTAACCTTTCGGGGTGCATCTTTCCACGAATGTCGCTGAGAATCTCACGAAATCTTTAGAAATCTTCATTCGATCTCAGCCAATCTCTAGCAATCTCAGGAGGTATATTCCCTTTCTCGAACGCCAGCAAACCCACCCAACTAACACCTTCAAAATTCATTGTAAGAAGATAAGGCACGCCATGATGCAATATACGGGGAACAGTTCTTCTTACAATAAATTTCGAAGGTGTTAGTTGGGTGGGTTTGCTGGCGTTCGAGAAAGGGAATAGACCTACTGGAGTGGTTAACCCTCCGGTTAAAATTAAATTGAAAGAATTTTATTTTCAGTCGTCTAAAGACAATTGAATAGCCTGAGGGCATTTCACATGGTTAAATTGGTAACCAAGACAAATAGAGCGCGTAAAGACGACGTCGACACCAAATAGGATTTCTAAGAAACGGAACCTGCGGTTAGAAGGATTTAAGATAGTCCTAACTGGTGTGCTAAATGGTAGAATTCTGTGTTAACGGCTATACGGAGACACCATCTGCGTCCTGCAGGAACTAATTGCCAACAAGCCCTATTGAAATTGATGTTACTGCTATCGAAATCGAAGCAATTGTTTTAGGTGGGTTTAGAGCCACCGCAGCCTCGATATACATTTCACTTAAGGGTCCGCTATACCTGACGGTGCATTTTTTTGCCGCCCATAAGATTAACATTGCGAGCGGTGATTCATTTTCAAGGTTTACCCTTGGTTGGAAAGACACAAAATTTTGCCTGTACCTAGCCCTAACAATGTTCTAGGGAGTGTTCGAAGAAGATTTCCCATTTTTTGACTGGTTTACGAGATACAGCACTTTTCTTGAGGTATGCGATGCTAGCATTTGCAAAACAGTTGCAATAAAAGAAACCAGTGAGAAATTGGGAAATCTGCTTCGAACACTCCCTATAGAACATTGTTTGGGCTAGGTACAGGCAAAATTTTGTGTCTTTCCAACCAAGGGTAAACCTTGAAAATGAATCGCCGCTCGCAATGTTAATCTTATGGGCGGCAAAAAATGCATCGTCAGGTATAGTGTCCTTTTAATATACCAATCAGAAAAACTTTGATGGGACCGGGATCGAACCAGTTTGTTCCTCGAGCGACAACCATCTTGACCACTAGGCTATATAGAGGTGTCATTGGCCCCCCGTGGTTAAGGACTTGCCCCCTACCTGTAAGGTACCTAACCCGACCTGCCCCCTGGTGGGGACCTGTCGCTTACCAGCTTCTGGGCACAGCTTTAACATTTTAGTTTGTCTGCTATATTTACTCGGCCCTGGACGGCCTCGATAGCCGAGTGGACTAAATGGTCGACTATTGAGGAGCAGAGAGAGCCGGGTCACACCGGTTCGATCCCAATCCTACCAAAAAGTTTTTCTGCTCGGCATTCACCTCTGATATGTTCAGCATGTCAAGTGAAATGTATATCGAGGCTGTGGTGGTTCGGAACCCACCTAAAACTGTAGGTCCCCATCGTTTACTCGATGGCTGGGGAGCTCGTATTTGGTAGTGCTGCCAGCTGAGCACAATGGATAGTTCTTGAAAACGGTCTAGTTGCTGGGCTTATCCCCCCCAAACCTTCTGCTACTCGGCCCAGGGGGAAAACTGGACTGACCGAATCATCCCCTTGTATTTGTATACTGTATACAGAGGTAATTTTTACCCCGAGTTTTAGGAAAGAAAAGGCGTTATTTATCCCCTTTCTGGTAGCCGAAAATTAAGGGTTGCGGGGTGAAACCTTACGAAAGTTAAACACTCAAATTTCGTCTCGTGTCACGTTTCATTTTTGAATTCGATACGGTTGGAGTCAATTTCACAAAATTTTATATTGCCCTCTTTCTTACTTTCTCAACGTAGAACCAAGTTTTACTTCTTGGGTTTCTATTTCCTCTCTGTTGAAAGTTGTTGCCCCAAAAGGTACTGATGATTAATCGAATTAACCCTCGGATAACTTTAACTGGAGACTAGTGAGGTACTTATAATTTATAGAATGCAAGGTATAGGTGTAGGTCTGTAGGAAATATAGTTGGCACTCTCTATAACGAATACCCCTCTATAACGAGCAAGCTGAGCAAGCGCTGCAGTCCTTTGACAACCCCTATCTATAGCGAAGTCTCTGTATAGCGAGATCCTTGACAGTGGATATAGAGAGAGACAAGACGACAAATAATATATTTTTTTTAACGAAAACTTCTTTTACCTTGTAAGAAAGGAAAATAGCAGAGGGTGGAGGCAGGGCCGGATTAGCCATATGACCAGGTGTGTGCATGGACACCCTATTTTGGTCACAGGGGCGCCATGTGAAGGCAAAAATAAATAAAATAATTGTGATTTCTTGAAATAAATTAATTATATTTCGTTGTTTATAATTCTGTGGAATAATCAAACACTTAAAACTTTACTTGAACTGAAAAAGACCCTCAAAAGTTTGTCGGTGACCAGGTGGTCAGCGCGTTACGACGCATGTATCGCACTCAAAGAAAGTTACCAGCCTGTCATTAAGGCACTGTCAGAAATTGCAGACGATGCGCAGCAAAAGGCAGCTACTCGACTGGAGTCGTTTGCTTTAAAATCGAAACTGCAGCGATTTGAAAGCATCGTAATGCTTGTCGTATGGACCAACCTCCTAAATCGATTCCAAAAGGCCAGTATCTTTCTGCAAAAAGTCGACCTTGACTTGGGAGGGGCAGTACAACTGTTAGATTCTCTGGCTGAGTTTGTAACTGATCTGAGGGACAAATTGTCCTCGTTCGAAAAGGAAGCTTCCGAAATATTGCCTGGGAAAACATACGAGGAGAGGAGTCAAAAAAAAAGGAAACTGCAGCCAGACGAAAGCCGTGAGGGAGAAGTATCTTTCAGTGACGGCCGGGAAAACTTCCGGATAAATACTTTATCTACCCATTCTGGACAAATGCTACAGTGAGCTAAGTACCAGGAAGGTAGCTTATTCAGAAATAATGAAACGGTTCTCCGTTATTGAAAAATGCTTGAATAATGCACCAGATTTTGAGGCTGCTTTAGACAAAATGGACCTGACACAGTACCCAGATGTTACGCCAGAAATAAAGAGTGAGTTGCGGCATTTGAGACTTCATATTTCCAAATTATCAATCACCGAAAAACCAAGTAATGTCAACAACTACTTGTCATGGATGAAGATGGGGAGCTTCGAAGATGTGCACCCGAACGTGGAGATTTTACTTCGAATTTACAAATCTCTGCCAGTGGCGAACTGCTCAGCGGAAAGGAGCTTTTCGGCGTTAGCGCGAATAAAGAATCATTTCCGAACCGCACTGGGGGAAGCCAAACTGTCGGGGCTAGCGCTTCTCTCGATCGAAAGCGAATTCACTAAAAAAGTTTCGTTAGACAGCGCTATTCTCAAATTCGCCCATTCCAAATCAAAGAAAAAAGAGTTTTTCCGTTTAAGAAAAAAGGACGAACTTTAGTGCATTGACTGAATAGATGGTAGGTAAGTGGAACCAATTTAATACCTTTTTTCCTTCAACAATACCTACCCTTCGAAGTTACGGTGCAGGCTTGTATTGAATGCAGGAGGGAAGGGGGGGGGGGGGGGGGGCGCCAAAACGAAGATTGGTTTACCCTAGAAAAAATTGTTAATCCGGCCCTGGGTGGAGGGTAGGTCGTAAGGAGGGGGTGTTTCAAAACATACAAATAGGGTGAATTTATAACCGGTAGATTTGTATCTACGATTAGTGATTACTAAAATGCCGTTGCGTGCGTCCACCGCCTTTCTAATTTCATAATCGCTCGTAACGGCTCACCCCCCACCCCCAAGACCTCAAAACAACCCCTTAGCGTGATACAACGAGGGGGTGGCAAACTACCAGTGTGTAGTCGAACACCGGTTCGATCCCGATCCTTTCAAAGATTTTCTGTTGCATGGTACTGAATTTGGAGATTGCGTCGTATATCAGCCGCGATAAAGGACTTCTAAGCGGTTTTGTAGAACCCTAAATTTGTTCCCAAGGTCTTCTCCCTTCGTAGATATAGCGGGTTGAAAATTTTTCGGTTTCATAGTTGAGACAGTATAGAGTAGCTGTGTCCTTGTCAGACTTTGATATATCGATATCTTTAGTTGATGGTTCCTTGAGTTAGCTTACAGTGAGATAGGTAGCAGAAGATGCGGAGGTTAGCAGAAGTAGCCAAAGCTTACGTCACTTTCGGTATTTTCACCTTCCATATACCTACCAATCTAAAATCCGGCCTCTCCCGATACCGGTATATTTGAAAATGTATACCTATAAAGTGCAATGTTGTTTAAGGTCAAAGGTTCACATAATCAGCGCCATAACTATCTAAGAACATTCCCAAGTCGCATCCCGACGCGTAAGCCCAGTCAGAGTCCAGTAAGCTACGACGAACCAAATAAAAGAACACGTCTCCGCAAAAAAATAACATTCTCATATAGCGCCGACACAATGGCGAATAAATCCTACCTTGATATTTATTTCAAATTCACACTGTTCAGTTAAACAAATATTTGCGCATATTTAATAAACAGATAAGTCCGTATGTCGTGACGGAAGCAAAAAGGGCATAAGGCACACTAAAACCATGGGAAAATTTACAGTAGCTGGTCTTCGGGTTAAAACGACTTAACTGGGTTTAACTCCTTCGCCGTTTAGTTCTTTTCTTCGTTAATTAACGGGATATCTGCTAATTGGGATAGGGACTCGTCTTTCTTAGAATGACTATCTGTATACCTTAAAATGTTTTTTGCGCCAAACATTTCGTGCCCAGCGTTTAAACATGCAAGCTTCGTTTAATTACCAATAAGTACCTGAACCTAACTGCAGTGTGGAGGCGATCTACAAGAAGACGTGCTCTCAAGTTTTTTTTCTCGAAACCCACTCGTCTGAATAGAAGTTTCTCTCTACAACGACCGTCAGGGACTATGTCAATTTCCTCGCTATAGAGAGGGTTTATCAAGGGACCGTAGCGTTAACGCACTTTACAAAGACTGTCTAGTTCGAGGGGTTAACCACTCCAGAGATTGCTTGAGATCGCATGAATATTTCCAAAGATTTCCTGAGATTCTCAACGAGATTAGTGGAAAGATGCACTCCGAAGGGTTAACTACTCCAGAAATTTCCAAGATTCCCTGAGATTTCATACAGATTTCTAAAGATTGCCTGAGATTCCCAACAAGATTCCTGGAGTGGTTTACCCTTTGAACTTCACTTTAGATTGCTGCATATAAGTATGCTGGATAACCGACCCTATACCTAACCTAACTAGATGAAGGCGCTATCGGCAGGATGATGAAGGGTAGCATGTTTCTCTTTCGGTTAGTTATCGCTATACTGAACTTTAGGGGGTTCTTTTCAGCTCTGGTTATTCTCCCACCATTTCGTCGTTATCCCATCGTTAACTCTGCGTTAACAGATCCTGAATATGCCTTCTTTTCAGCTCTGCTTATTCTCCCACCACTTCGTCGTTATCTCCTCGTTAACTCTGCGTTAACAGATCCTGAATATACCTTCTTTTCAGCTCTGCTTATTCTCCCACCACTTCGTCATTATCTCCTCGTTAACTCTGCGTTAACAGATCCTGAATATACCTTCTTTTCAGCTCTGGTTATTCTCCCACCACTTCGTCGTTATCCCATCGTTAACTCTGCGTTAACAGATCCTGAATATGCCTTCTTTTCAGCTCTGCTTATTCTCCCACCACTTCGTCGTTATCTCCTCGTTAACTCTGCGTTAACAGATCCTGAATATACCTTCTTTTCAGCTCTGCTTATTCTCCCACCACTTCGTCATTATCTCCTCGTTAACTCTGCGTTAACAGATCCTGAATATACCTTCTTTTCAGCTCTGGTTATTCTCCCACCACTTCGTCGTTATCCCATCGTTAACTCTGCGTTAACAGATCCTGAATATACCTTCTTTTCAGCTCTGCTTATTCTCCCACCACTTCATCGGTAACTCATCGTTAACTCTGTGTTAACAGCAGGCGTATTCCCTTTCTCGAACGCCAGAAAACTCACTCAAGTAACACATTCAAAATTTATTGTAAGAAGAAGTGTTCTCCATACATTGCATGATGGCGGGCCCTATCTTCTTACAGTAAATTTTCAAGGTGTTTGTTGAGTGGGTTTGCTGGCGTTCGAGAAAGGGAATACCACTGCAGATCCTGAATATACCTTCTTTTCAGCTCTGGTTATTCTCCCACCACTTCGTCCTTATCTCATCGTTAAGAGGACGCTATACCTGACGGTGCATTTTTTGCCGCCCATAAGATTAACATTGCGAGCAGTGATTCATTTTCAAGGTTTACCCTTGGTTGGAAAGACACAAAATTTTAACTGTACCTAGCCCTAACAATGTTCTAGGGAGTGTTCGAAGCAGATTTCCCAATTTCTCACTGGTTTCTTTTATTGCAACTGTTTTGCAAATGCTAGTAGTGATGCACGATGCAAGAACAAGAACAAGAAACGGTATTTCTTGTTCTTGTTCTCGCAAAGCGACTCTTGCTCTTGTTCTTGCAGTGAAAATAATATATTGTTCTTGTTCTTGCAGTAGAAATCATTTCTTGCTCTTGCTCTTGTTCTTGCTGCGAGAGTCTTGCAATTTCTTGCATGTACTTACATGGAATTTTCTGCTGTTAAAATGTGGTTTTTTGCCTTCCGAGCGGCCATTTTAAGTGCATTCTATCGTCGAATAGTCTGCAGAGTTTTTCGCACAAAATATGGGCTGCAATCCATGAATGAAGCTTTGGAAAAAATCTGCCTGGGTTTATGCAAGACTCTTGCGAGAAGTCTTGCAAGAGTTCTTGTTCTTGCAAGTCACTTCTTGTTCTTGTTCTTGCAGCCAAAATCAACTCTTGTTCTTTCTCTTGTTCTTGTTCTTGCATGCAAGAAGTGCAAGAACAAAAGCAAGACAAGACATTTTCGTGCATCACTAAATGCTAGCATCGCATACCTCAAGAAAAGTGCTGTATCTCGAAAACCAGTAAAAACAAGCGGTACGACACGGTCGGACAAAACTTTACCTGCTTATTAGCGTCCCTTTGGTTAAATGATTGTAGACGGAAAAACTTTTTGACGATAGAAATGGCCCCAGAATGTTCCCCCGAGTACTAGAGACCCCACACGACGTACTTCGGCAACCACCCAAAACTACCCCGTAAAAGGAGGTGGGGTGGTTCGGGAAGTTCGGAAAAACTTTTTGACAAAATAAAGTGCCTCAGTACGTTTCCCCGAGCATTTTGATACCCCATACAACGTACTTTGGAAAGTAACCAAAACTCCCCCCATAAGGAGGGGGGGGGGGGGGGGGGGTGGCGAAAAAAATTTTGACCAAATATATTGCCTCAGAACGATCTCCCGATCATTTTGAGCCCACACAACCCATATTTCGCAAACCACTCAAATCTACCCCCCTTAGGGGTTGGGGTGCTTGGATACGTTCAGAAATACTTTTTGATACAAAATTGCTTCACAACGTTCCCCCGAACAGTTTGAGACCCCATAAGCCGCACTTTAAAAGTCACTCAAAATTGGCCCCCTCCCTGGGGGGGGGGGGGAGGCTCGAAATAAGCCATATACCATTTATGACTAGTATGGCCGTTGTCACGTGTCATATCCACAACTACTCATATACCACAAACAACTGAATCCACTGATTTCACCCTTTTACAGGTCAAGGGGGGACTTCCCCCCTTGCAGGGAGTTATGCAGGGGTAGTGGGTGGTATCATTGGATTTGTAATTATTTGTTCTATAATTGTTCAAAATTTGATCAAAATCGTTTTAGCCGATTTTGAGCAAATATTTTTTTTCTACCTTTTGGGGGAGTTTTTGGGGGGTAACCCCCCTTAATTTTAAAGGGGGAAACTGGGCTTCCGGATTCTGATTTCTTCCAATTTTAGAAAGGTCACTACCGATTTTGAAGAAAATCGGTTGAAAAGTGCGCCGTCCAGGTCAATGCCACATACATAGCTAGCTAGCTAGCTAGCTACATACATACATACATACATACGTACTGACACGGAGTACCTGACCTCTTCTAAAAATTCCTGGGGGCAAACTTTTCGTCGGAGGAAAAAAGTGAGATGATTTTCACATTCCGAAGGAATGGACGTTTCCGAAATGTATATGCAAGTTTCAGTCGCTTTTGAGGTCTGGGAGCAATGACGGTTCAAAGTTGAGGTTTGCCGAAAATTGGCCCGCACGAATACAATACTTTACCTTACGTATACTCCGTATACAGGTAAAGTAAAAAATGGGAAATCTGCTTCGAACACGACCTAGAACATTGTTAGGGCTAGGTACAGGCAAAATTTTGTGTCTTTCCAAGCAAGGGTAAACCTTGAAAATGAATCGCCGCTCGCAATGTTAATCTTATGGGCGGCAAAAAATGCACCGTCAGGTATAGCGGACCCTTAACAGATCCTGAATAGACCTCCCTCCCTCTTGATCAGTCCTGCCCAGAGAATCCAATATTCCAAAAATATGCCAAGCCCTCTCACTCTTAAGAAGACAGTAAGTATTAGCAAACAAATGAGGAGAATGGGATTTTCTTAGCGGAAACTTGAAGATATGAATCAGGGAGAGTCTTTCATATTTCATATCGCGGCGCGTCAGGCGGGAAACGCGCATGTGTGCCGTTGGACATGTTTCATATCCGGTTATGACAGGGGGCGGGGTCTAATATTTTACACCAATCACAGGCCAGTATTTTGTGCGGCCTTGAAAGGACAGGAGAGATGGTGGACCAGTACTTCAGCAAATCATGCCTAGGAATGGGAAAATAGCTAGGTACTTATTCAGTTATTCAAAACACTTTTTGATATTTTTCATGAAAGGCACATTTTCTGCACATTTTATGAGGATAGCATTGGATATTTAAATGATCTGAAATATAATACCTAGGCCTACCTAAGTATATATTTTTAAGGACGACCACATAATCGTGTTTGTTTACTTACGTTATTCTGCTCATTTTATGAGTAAACTATAGGTATTGGATACCTATTTAAGGGTCCGCTATACCTGACGGTGCATTTTTTGCCGCCCATAAGATTAACACTGCGAGCGGCGATTCATTTTCAAGGTTTATCCTTGGTTGGAAAGACACTAAATTTAGCGTGTACCTAGCCCTAACAATGTTCTAGGGAGTGTTCGAAGCAGATTTCCCATTTATTTACTGTTTTTCGAGATACAGCACTTTTCTCGAGGTAGCGATGCTAGCATTTGCAAAACAGTTGTAATAAAAGAAACCAGTGAGAAATTGGGAAATCTGCTTCGAACACTCCCTAGAATATTGTTAGGGCTAGGTACAGGCAAAATTTTGTGTCTTTCCAACCAAGGGTAAACCTTGAAAATGAATCGCCGCTCGCAACGTTAATCTTATGGGCGGCAATAATGCATCGTCAGGTATAGTGTCCTCTTAAGATAAGTGCTAAAATATTCTAAGTAATATGCCTTTTTTTTTAACGGCTGAAATTAACAGACTGCAGGTAGTTAGTTACCTCACTTATAGTGATGTTACGATCGAGTGATTTTTGTAAACAAAAAAATTTTGGCCGTTAAAAAGACATAGGTATACATACCTATTATTTTTTAGAACATTGAAATAATACCCAATATAGTATCCTCGTAAAATGTGTAGAAAGAAACGTAAACAAACTCAATTGTGTATATCAGGCCCGTATCCAGAAAGCGGTTATGGGGGGGTTTTAGTGTCAAGGGTCAAGGGGGGGGGTTAACCCCTTAAACCCCCCCCCCCCCCCCCCCCCCCGTGGATACGGCTATGGTGTATATAATATAGGCGTTACATTGGGCGTAACCTAGAATTTCGATTTCTCTCTATCGCCTGTGGTGATTTCCGGTACTTACCTATTGATTTGATCAATATAAAGTTCGATTACAAGTCCCAGTGGGTAGGTATAGGTACATTTATTTGATATTATGATGAAGTTGACTGGCATATCCTTAAAGGTAGCTTTCACCAGTCTCACTTAACGATAAGATAAAATGGATAAAAATTCCAATCATATGTTTAGCTTACAGAAAGATGCAAACCATCCTATAAACCTATAAAAACTTGATCAAATACGTCATCATATTCGAAAGAACGTACATACAAAAATTTTCCTATAGATACAATTTTTATTGATTAAATATTTTTAATCCAAAATATGATTGTGCAACCATAAGTAGTTGTACAGGTACTATACTTATCTCGGTATCTTGTGAACATTAATTTGATCGTGTGCCTAGCTGGCACGTCCCATGTGTTGTCGATTTCCCCTTAAGGCGCATCTACCTGGTCACGCGATATTTAGATAATCAATCTATAATTTTCAAATGCATGTTAAAGTAAAAAGCGTGGTTGGGTGTTTTCTCCATGTTGTGGTTGTCTAGTTAAGGCCGAAAACTGTATATAGGGGGGCTAGCAGCCCTGGGATTGTATTGGAAACGCAGTTCCAAATTTGAAAGTTACCGCATGTGCTTCAGTAAAAACAGAAATAACACAAAGAAAACAAACGCAACATTTCTTTCAAAAGTAAATATTTTGGTGGAGTCATAAAAAAGTGACGGGACTCATTGTTTTTGTCATTGGGAAGCCTCCGGTTCGTGTTTCGAGATTTTTTTAATGATTTGGTTATTTCTGCATTGCTGACACTATCCAGATGCGTCTTTTCTCTATAACGACGGGGGGCAAGCCCAGCAACTAGACCATTTCAAGAATTATCCATCGTGCTCAGCTGGCAGCACTACCAAATGCCAGCTCCCCACACATTGTGTTAGTACCTACACGACAGGGACCTACAGTTTTAGGTGGGTTCTGAACCACCACAGCCTCGACATACATTTCACTTGATAGGGATCGAACATTGGACCTCCATCGTGGGAGCCTAGTGCTCTGGCGACTGCACGAGCAGTACGTTCCATTTCAATTGCAGAGTACAATATGTTGAAAAGAACGTTTCATTTAGTATACAATTGGAATGGTCTCCATGGGAACGAGAAAGGATGAACGTCCACGTTCCACGTCACGTCATGGGTTTTAATATCACAACAAAAGCAGAGAGAGGAAAGAGATACGTCACTGACATATCTCTCATTTCGGTCTGTCCTTTCTATCATGCGCCGAGAATAGTACTACAATAGAAAACCACAAAAGAATACAAAAATGTAATAAAAATAGTCAAGCTGTTATGAAGCGTAAAGTCTCAGTCTCCAAAAGCTTTGGAGATAGCCCCTAACACTAGTGTTGCCCTATCTCTTGCACATGGTTACCACTTGTGGTACTGTAACACAGAACGCTCCCGTGATCGCTTGCCATGGAAAGGGCGCCGCTGTGTCGCCCTAAAGGGCAAGACCTCTCACCCGTCAACATTAAATTTTTTTGTTAAGTATTTTTGGAAAAAGGTGCTTATAGGACCACAAAATCCAAATTTAATTTTAACCCTAACCCTAGCGTATCGTAGAAAATGCGTCAGCTGATATAAATGTATAGGTTGATATCATCGGGAATAATAAGTTAGCTGAAACGTTTTTGGTCAGCTGGGGCCGATTTACCCAAATTTCTGGTTCCTATTTGAAAGGAAACGTAAAAATTGGAGAAGGTGTAGACGTGGAGTGGTCGCGGCTGGATAGCAGTGCTGAGTGTGCTGACTGCTGACATAGAGTGTTGACGGGGAAGCTCTTGATCGGATATTACTCAGCGCAGCACGCTCTGTAAATAGCGGGGCTGATATTACCAAAGTTCCGACCAACTCCTGCTATTGTCGGAATAATAAATGAGGCCGTGAGACAAAGCGGGGGGAGGTTTTCTACATATTTTTGGAACCTCTTGCTCATTTCGTAAATGAGCGGAGCCGCCTCCGAGCTACAACAGCCCCAGTCACGTCAGCTCCCCACCCGTTGTGCCCTTCTCGCATTTCAAACAGACGCCGTAAATTCACCCTTCAAGACAAGTCAACAGCCATCCGAGCTAGCCTTGCGGAAGGCGAGGAATTTTCGAATTGTTCGTGTATAGTTGGAATTTGGTGAGATTTTAAATATACCTAATCCCTTTTGTTTTAGGTGCCAAAGATGACGTCGGCAAAGATGGATCTGACGCTGAAGATACGGCTGCATCTGGAGAAGAGGAGGCGGGGGGTGACAAGAGGCAGGAGGCTGTGCGTAGACAGCGCCAGGACGCTGAGAACAACAACAGCGTCGGCGGCGATGAAGAGCCTCTACCTGGAGTGCCTGGTCACGTCATGCTGGAGGCTCTGCAGAACACCAAAGTGGCGGTGGCCCAAATTCCAGCTGCACCACGGGACGATGAAAATCCAGCAGGTTTTCAGGAGTTGGCAGCACTTCAGTCCACGCTGTTCACCTTGCAACACCAGCAGATGATGCAACTGAGCCTCATTCAGCAGCTGCAGAGTCACCTGACCGTGGCGCCCAAAGACGATGACGCAGAGTCGCCACCTCCTGCACCTGGTGTGCCTATGCCCGCTGCTCTGCCTGCTCAGAATTCGCCCAAGCAGTTGCGAATACCGACGCCGAGTAAAATCGAACCACCTCCTTCACCGCCCACGTCACAGTCTCTACCGCCCTCCCACAAGCCTCACCAGCCACTCACAATCCCCAAACCTCCACTGTCGATGTCCATTCCACCACCTCAGCATCCGTCCATGTGCTCCATATCTTCAAGTTTAGCGTCGTCCATCATCACCAACAACGATCCTCCACCATCTCTGAATGAGCCTAATACTTTGGAAATGCTTCAAAAGCGTGCCCAAGAAGTGCTGGACAATGCTAGTCAGGGTCTATTAGCGAACAACCTTGCTGATGAACTTGCGTTTCGTAAAAATGGAAAAAATTCTCTATCACCGCTCTCTGGTGGACGAAATGAACCGTTTTTTAAGCATCGATGCCGTTACTGCGGGAAGGTGTTCGGGAGCGATTCAGCGTTACAGATTCACATTCGGTCCCATACAGGTGAGCGCCCGTTTAAGTGCAATGTTTGCGGTAGTCGTTTCACGACAAAGGGGAACCTTAAAGTGCATTTCCAGAGACATAGCTCAAAATTCCCGCACATCAAGATGAACCCCAACCCCGTCCCAGAGCACCTGGACAAGTTCCATCCCCCTCTGTTAGCGCAGATGGGGAGTCAGGGTCTTTCGCCAGGGCTGCCACCCCATCCGGGTCACCCAGGGCACCCCGGCCACCCTGGTCACCCCCACCATCAGTTCCCGGGCAGTCCACCCTTCCCGCACCCTGGCCTCCCCCTCTTTCGCCCACCTTTACCACACGATCTCCTACACCGGCCGCCACCTATGCTTCCACCGCTGCGACCTCACGAAGCCAATTTACTGAAGCCACTTCTGCCCATGTCAATATTTGCACCTCGTGAAGAGCAAGATTTGCCAGCAGACTTGAGCAAACCACAAAGTCGTTCCTCACCAAAAGAATCAAGTAGATCACGAAGCGCTTCACCTGTGTCGATGAAGCAAGAGCCGTGTGATGATAGTAAGCAGGAAGATGAAGAGCATTTACGGAGTGAATGTGAATTAGAAGACGGTAATGAAGATATTAGTCAAAATAGACGTATTAGTGATAATGGTAAAAATGACAGTGAACAATTTGAAGTTGAAAGTCAACGATCTGAAAACAATGATAATGGCGCTTTTGATGAACGGAGCATGGATGAGGAGGAGGATCAACGGAGAGAACCAAAGCAAGAAATTGACGTAAGCGAAGAGCCGAAACAAGTAGATCGGTTGGAATATTCTTCGCACTACGACGATTGCAGTGTAGATAGTAAATACAGTGATGAAGAAGAGCGTGCGGATCGAGTAGACCAAGCAATCTCTGCGTCTTGCGAGCAACCCGAGAACCTTTCCAGTAAGAGTCCCGGGGCGAGGTCCATATCCGAGGCGGCTGGTCAGAGGTTACCACCGACAATGTCTTTCCTAAACGCCTCTTCCCCGCACAGTTCGACCTCCTCCCACGACGTGGACCCTGCCAAAGATCCAGCCATCTACAATTCCTTACTACCCCGACCAGGAAGTAACGACAATTCTTGGGAAAGTCTAATAGAAGTGACTAAGACTTCCGAGACTTATAAACTCCAGCAACTTGTAGATAACATTGAGTATAAACTCACTGACCCGAACCAATGTGTGATATGCCACCGCGTGCTCTCTTGCAAAAGTGCATTACAAATGCACTATCGTACGCATACTGGGGAGAGGCCTTTTCGGTGCAAGATCTGTGGACGAGCTTTTACGACGAAGGGTAATCTAAAGACGCACATGGGTGTGCATAGACTAAAACCTCCCATGCGTATGCTCCATCAGTGTCCAGTGTGCCACAAAAAGTTTACGAATGCCCTAGTGCTACAACAGCACATCAGGCTGCACACAGGTGAACCTACTGACCTCACACCAGAGCAGATTCACGCTGCTGAAATCAAAGACTATCCCTCACCCGGCGGTTTTCCCTCTCCCGGGTTTCTTTCCCAAGGCTTTCCCCTTCCATACGGCATGTCCCGGTCGGACGGTGAGAAAGAAGACGATTTTGACTTCGAGGACGACGAAGAAATGTCTAACAGCAGTGGTTCACCACACTATGCTCAGTCCTTTGAAAATCAGGTTCGAGCGATAACGAGTATGGCGTCCCACCTATCGGCAGAAGATCTCACTGTGACCCGGTCGCCTCCACCGAGTGAAATAAACGGGCGACAGTCACCTGCTTCACCTCGAAGTCATGAAGCATCCCCTTCACCACCACCCAGGCCACCTACCCCTCCCCAGACAGCGCGAGTGACAAGCCCCTCCCCCAGTGAGTCCAACTCGCAGGGTGCGTTGGATCTTACGCCAAGGACCTCTTTGGGACCGAGTCCAGGGCGAAGTCCTGGCCCACCCGGTCTTTTCTCGGGTCTGGGCCTTCTATCACCTGGCGGGCCTTCGCCGCTGATGACGTCTGCACTGTCGTCACTGACATCATCTGTGCTGACTTCGACGGCTTTTAGCCCACTGGGGATGGCCATGGGACCTGCAGGTAAACATCTTCCTTCTCCAAACCTGCATGCTTCCTAGACTTAAACGAAATCGTGTCACGGCTAGTCTTAGCAGATAATGAGTCTCCAGTCAAAATAAATCGCAGGAGTCAATTAAAGGGATTTAATTGATGCAAGTGTCGGGAGATATGATCTGGTCGTGTAGTCCATATGTTGGTTCGTGCAGCTCGCTGGCACTGGTTCAAGTGTAGACATCATTTGTGGTCAGATTCTTTAGCTGAGTTATTTACATCGATCTCGAGTGCACTCAGGGCGGGAGGTGTCAGATGTAACGTCGTACCTTTCATCTCCCAGCTGGCCTCGCATCTCTTTTACTATCTCTATTGTCTAACGCTGCAATATCTCGCACTCAGAAAGCCCCATAACATTATGCGTCCTGTGTTTGAAAATCAGTAATTTTTCTTACAGTGCGAGGGAACACCACCTGTAATATTTGTTTCAAGACGTTCGCCTGCAACTCAGCGCTTGAGATTCACTATAGAAGTCATACCAAAGAACGTCCCTTCAAGTGCACTATCTGTGATCGAGGATTCTCAACCAAGGTATGTAGAACCCTTTGCTGACCTTGCAGACATTAGTTTATCTAGGGGGGATCTGGGGGAAGCACATCGGGGGCAAACTCGGCTACCGAGGCTAAAAAGAAAAGTCAAAATCGACAGATATTCCGCAATAGTCTGTTAGAATCTGGCACCGCCGACAAAAGATCGGGTGTGTTACAATGCAATGGAATGCGACTGCAGTGACAATGTCTTTAAGGATGCCATCACGAATATGTCATCCGTAAATCAACCAAAATGAGAAATCAATCGAGCTTTGTCGGATAATCTGACATTTGGCGGGCAGCCCGCGCGCTGAGATGCATCGCGGTATGTCGCGCGCCGTGCCCCCTGACCTCCAGCACACAAATGGGCTCTGCTTCCAATTTTCAACCCTGGTGCTCGCATTGTCCGTCGGAATATTAAAATGAAAAGGTCTAGACTGGTGTGAGAGGCACGATTTGTCACAGTCACACGCCGCGAACTATGGCTCCTCCGCTGCCAACTATTGGGGAAGGCAAGCACGGGAATTTTTTGACTCTGGTCATCTTTTGATCCTCGTCTCAACAATTTCAGATCTCAGCAAAACACATTATTTATTTATTTGGACATGTTTTTTTTATTGTTTAGATGAATTTCTCAGTTTGACTGGAAAGCCGGTGGGAGGGACAAGGTATAAAAAATAAAGGTCACTTCATCGAGCCCTTTTGTAACACTGCCCCTATCCCTCATTATCGTAATATTTGCAGAAAATTTTGTGCCTATCATAGGCCGAGCGGTCAAGCGGGTCTGACTTGTGGCCTGAGAGTTCTGAGTTCGAACCCCGCAGTAGGAAAAATTTATGTACCTACCTATCTTGGCTTCGGCCCATGCACTGCTATACAATAAGATGATTTCTGTTCGCTTCCATTCGTCGGCTGTAAAAAAAAAAAACTTAAAAAATTGGGACGCCATGAATTCAAAATATTCCCAGACAGTTGCCCGAGCCCCGAAATTTAACAAATGGCGCCGAGAAAACTGAAATAAAAATAAATCAGACAAAATCCCCCGTCAAAAACCATCGTTGCGGAAAACATACTGGTTTCAAACGTTTTTTAATTTCGAAAAACAAAAAATTGATGTCACCGGAGGATAATTAAGTGTTTGGCATCCGGCGCTGATTTTTCACGTTCAACCTTATCATGTTTTGACTTTACTGTATTTTTCTTGCTGATCCGATCCCACAGCTGCGAAGCTGATCAATAGTCAAGGCGACCCGAACTAACCAGCAGTCAGCTTACATTTTGACTGGGTCGAGACCCGCAGATTAAGTTCCGTGGCAACACTAACTTTGTTCCTAGCAGACGTGAACTTTGACTCGGATCAGTTAGATCCTACTTAAAGTGCTTGTCTCCTCATTACTTACGGGAGATATCTGCGTTCAGATCGATGTTGATAAGCCTGTTTTACAAAATACAAGAGTGGCCTCACTGTGGTGTAGTGGGGAACACACTGGACTCGCACGACTGAGGTCCTATGGGTCCGAATCCTGGCAGCAGAAATTTTCCGTAGGTAGTATGGATGTCATAGCGCATATTCATTAGGCTTCGGCAAACAATCAGTTTGTTTAATTAACATCTGTGCCTTTGGGCCAAGTCCATTCATGGGCGTATAGCAGGACCAAAAACCTAGGGGGGAGGGGGGGGGGGGGCAAGCCCCCAAGACCTTCTCCTCACCTGGGGGGCTTTATTATGTGACGTATGTGTAGGTCAGAAAAATCCTGGGGGTTTCTTCCCTTGCTGCGCCTATGGCTATGGACTGCAAGCACTAATGGGTGTCTGCCAGAATCACAATCACTAATAGCTGAGTTTTCCCCCAGCCGGTGAAAGCCAGGTACCCCTTCTTGCGTCATAGCTAATCGTACAAAGATAACTGAAAATTCAAACAGATAAGTGGCTTTAAGAGCCACTGCGCGCGTATTTTGGAATCTGGAACTAAAATGGAGAACTTGTAAATCTTGATTAGATTAGAAGGGAAATGTCAGATGGCGGAGGTTAGTCTCAAAGCGAGTCCCCAGACACTAAACAGAGCTTTCGTAAATTATAACTGATCTCAAAGGGCATTAAAAATTGAGTGGGGGGGGGGGGGGGGGGTCACCCCGCTCCAAGCTGACAAAAGAACTCGGCCTTTCGACAATAGACACATTAATTATCATCAAATCATTTAAGATGGAATATACATTTGCTGTTTGTTTACGTTTTTTCCGGCCATGTTTTGAAGACATTGGATATTTTTATGTTCTGAAATATAGTATGTCTTTAACGTCATAAATTAACAGGCTATGTGCGGTTTTACGATCGGTTTTTTGTTGACATATTATTTTAACTTCAGAACATTTAGATTTCAACCGTGCCGTAAGCTGGGATGCGAACCGAGACCTCTCAGGACTCAGGACACAAGTGGGACCCCTTGACCGCTCAGCCACTGTAAGGGACATGGCCAAAGAAATGCTTCACCTCAAACTTTATTTCCTATGTACCTGTATTATAAAATTTATACCTGTTCAGTCTGCATTCGAAATTTTGAAGTGGGAATGTGGGGGGCAAACAGTTGAAGGTGGGCTCCAAATCTTCAAAATTCGAACTTGCTATCGCCGCATACAGATGACGTAGCAGCTACTGTAACCACTTGGCTAAAAAATCGAAAATCAGAGGCGTAGGTCATATAATATTTAATATTTTTCGACTTTCAGAGAGACGTAAGAGGGGGGTGGTGCCGGCATCAGTGGCGTATCCAGCGCCCCCCGGACTCAGGGGAGCTGCGTCTCCCCCCCAGTATGCCCCCCGGGTTCCCCGCGCAAGGATACGCCACTGACTGGCTCCAAGGGGTAAGGTTTTCAGCACTCCTTAGCTTACGAACAAAGGGGTGTTGAGAAAAGAATTTTTACTGAAAATTGGAGTTCCCGGACACGCAAATACTGAAGTCTCTCTATAATGACCTTTGAGGGGCATTGTTAATTTCCTCGCTATAGAGAGGGTTTGTCAAGGAACAGTTCGTTATAGAGTGGTTACCTTGCTGACTCCATCCAACATTCGATAGTGACACTAAATTCTCTCCTAAATAAATATCAGTTGAACAAAGTTGGGCTTGTGGGCTTAATGGGGATGTGCCCAAAGCGCCATGATTCTGCAGAAGAACTTTTTCGTTGATATTACCTGACTTTTAAGGGAAATGGAAGAAATCGGTCCAAAATTAATGGGGTTACGTTACCTATAGGATAACCGGGCAAACGTATTTTATAGTTTAGATACATTTTTTTAACTTGGAAGTCACTGATATGACGTTTTTTGCCGTTCCCATGTGCATGAGTTTGCACACACAGGAAACAATGTACCTACAACTGAGGAAAGACGGTATTTTTCCACTTGAGGTTGCTGGAATATTGTCAGACTTCCTGAGCACTTTCCTCCTCAAAATTTCAAACTCTCCCCAACGGACCAGCTTGACACCTACATTATAATTTTCAGGGCAACATGAAACAACACATGCTGACCCACAAAATCAGAGACATGCCTTCGCATCTCTTCGAGAGTAAGAGGTCACCACCTTTCGGTACGCAGTCATCCAACGCTGAAGACGCCGGCGCTGCCAGCGACAGCAACATGAGCAGTTCCACCGCCTTGGCGGAAGAACCGAGGGCTCCACCCCCGCCGCCCTCCCCGGTAAAAATGGAAACGCCACCACCGCCGCCGCCGCCGCCGAGTAAGCGGTCGCCACCTGAAGGGGACCTACCGATACCCAAGCGGCAACCAAGTGAGTTATAATTTTTTTTAGGAAATAACACTTGCATGTGTCGTCTGGTATCAGGCTGTATTTTTTTAGCGTTCTGTCCTGATTTCTTGAGTTTATGTTGGCTGTCTTGTAAGCTAGGGGGCTCGAAAGTCATATTATTCACATTTTTTGGAACTATTTTTTTAGGACAAAAGATCTGAACACTTAAATATCCAACAGCGTCTTCAAAAATTTGTCGGAACAAACGTTGAGATGAGTTGCTGGAAGTTTTACTTAGGTACGTTTTGCTACACTTTCAATCTTCAAATCTTTGTGGGACAAATCACGAATAGCCTATTGTCACAAATTTTTCTTCTGTAGTAAGGCGAATGATAAAAGTTTGATTTCCCCAACGCCTTTCGAATCCCCTTAACAATTTAATTTTCTTTTAAAATAAGGCCCAGTGCCCCATTAGACCTGAAATCGCCCCTTCAAAAATAAATGGCTGCATACGATGCATCCTCGGACGCATCGGCAGATAACATTCCAGCACCCCATTCCCAGAAGCATCGTGTGGGGCCAGCTTAAGTGTAGTGCTTTTGTAGAGCTTTGGGTAACTGACTAACCTGGTTTGGGTGTGATTGCAGCTATGCCGAAACATTTATGCCAAGTGTGCAATAAGAACTTCAGTTCGTCGTCGGCACTTCAGATTCACATGCGTACCCATACGGGGGACAAGCCCTTCCGGTGCACTGTATGCCAGAAGGCCTTTACCACGAAAGGCAACCTTAAGGTAACTTTCCAAAATACCAAATTCCAAAAAATAAAATACCAAGGCACTACTGGCCGAGGAGAGCCTAAGCTTTTCTGACCTCTCAGTGGTCAGGTACCTGGGAAGGCTCAGGGCCGGGGTATATTAACAATAAAAAATCTTGCCATGCCGGGACTCAAACCTGGGTCCTCTAGAACTGCTTACCTAATATTGCTAACACCCTCTACGCTTGCAATTTTGCAATAATGTGCTTTCTGCGGTGAGTGGGGTAACCTATGTTAGGAAGGAGAAAACCTCAAATACTGAGCTCCAAGTTCTGAAATATAATATGCTTTTTTAACGTCAGTTGGTGGATAATCACTCTGTAGTAAAATCACAACCAGCTCTTGACAGGATTGTCCTGGCACTCCTAGATCAGAAAAATTTCGAAGATGTTTTCAATTTTGGTCTGAAGGAAGGTATCTTCTGGTTTCAGGTTCACATGGGCACACATATGTGGAGCAACGGAGCCTCCAGGCGAGGGCGACGCATGTCTCTGGACCTCCCTCCCATCCCCATGAGCCCCAAAGATTCGGAATTCCTTCAGCGAAGACCAGACCTGTTCTACCCTTATCTGCCCACCCCGTTCCTTAACGGAGTACATCAGAAGGTACGTGAAACCATGGAGAAAAGACAGATTTTTCCCCAGCCGGTGAATACCTACTAGGTACCCAGGGCTGAGTAGGCTCAGGACTGGAGAAAATACACAAGGAATCCGTCGGGACTAGGTACTGAGTCCCCTGGCACAAAAATTTCTTGTCTTGCATTTGTTCTTGCATGCAATAAATGCAAGAACAAGAAATGACTTGCAAGAGTCTTGCATAAACCCAGGCAATTTCTTTCCAAATCGTCATTAATGGATTGCAGTCCATATTTTGTACGAAAAACTCTGCAGACTATGCGACGATAGATTGCACGTGAAATGACCATTCGGTAGGCAACAAACCACATTATAACCGCAGAAAATTCCATGAGTATGCAAGAAATTGCAAGAGTCTCGCAGAAAGAACAAGAGCAAGAAATGATTTCTACTACAAGAACAAGAACATGATAGGATTTTTACTGCAAGAACAAGAAATGCCGTTTCTTGTTCTTGTTTTTGCATCGTGCATCACTAACTAAAAGATCTTTATTTTCTTGATTTCAGTTGAACGAGATGAGTGCAATGCAAGTAGGACACCACCCCACCAACGGACTCCACCCCCCCGGAAAGTACAGCGGGCTCCTTGGTTTCGGGGGGTTCGGGGGCCCTGAAAAGGGGGCGCGCTCCCCCACAGATCCCGGAGCGTCTCCCCCGCTAGCCCTCTCCATGAACTCCAGGCGTGGCTCTCCCCCTTCGCGGGTAGGGGATGAACTTCCCCGGGGAGTGTGGGACATGCACTTTGACCGAAAGAGTGACCACAGTGAGGAGCACATCACTCCAAGGGGGGAAGGACTGGCCGCATGAAACCCGCCACCATCCCGGCCCTGGCCCTTGTTCCTCGACTGTTAGCCGGAGGTGGAGGTTCTTTGGTAGCTGAAGAAGTGCTAAAGCTGATCCTCGACGTCCAGAGGAAGAGGGAAGAATACACGGAACCGCCCTTTTTTCTTTGATTGGTAGCAGAAAAACTCCGGAAGACCTGTCAGCTAAGACGGAAGGGACAGAGAAACTTTTTCGAACCGAACCGAAAAGATACCTGGTATTTTTTCTTCAACCGGTACCTGAAAAGTGCTGAAGACGTTTCTTCCTGGATTGCAAGCTGAAGAGGGGAACAAAACTGAAAATCTCTTTCTTCAACATTACTGAAGACCTTCGTTACTAAACAAAACAATGAAGAAGAAATAAACATGCAGGAGAAACCTGTTGAATCGAATATAAAGAACAATTCAGCAGAAGAAATGTCCCAGTATCTTGAGGAAGAAGTACCAATCAGAGGACGCCTTTCTTTGGCTCTAAATTTAACCTGAGAAGAAACCAGTCAGTTCTGCATATCAAGCAGGGTCTCCCAGTGACGTCAACTCCCTAGTGAACACTTGGAGGGGTCCCAGTCAACTTTCAAACCTTTCGATATTACGGATCTTGAGTTTCTGGCTTCATAAATTTCAACGTCAGACTTTTTATGATGGCTCGTCCCCACGTGAGCCGAGCCACTTGAGAATTCGACTTCTTTGAAGTAAACGGCTAAAGTGGGGACGCGCCACTACATAGGATTCTCTTATGAAAAATATCATTTTATAGTATAAAAGAAAAAGATAATATATATTCCTGTATAGATTGCGTCCGTCAATGTGTAAATTTGTAACATTTTTTTCTCAAATCGATTATATGGAGTAAAAAAGAAAGTTCTGCGCCAGGAGAATGTTCCTATTTTCAAACTAGTCCTTAATTCATAAGAATATTAGTTATATACTGTGTCATCCGCGCCCTTAAGACTTAACTAATCATGTGTAGTAAATGAAAAGAAAAAAAATTCCAAAAAACAAATATACTAAATGTGATCCATGTTTTTTGCAACGCCTTTTTTGGTTCAAGGGGCAACGGGATAGTGCAAAAAATTTAATTTTTTGCTTTGATTTAAAAAATTGCTGCTTGAATAATCGTACAGGTACTGACTAGACATAAAAGGATAGAAAATCTCACAGTTCGAAATTCTGGCCTTTTTTTATCGATAATTTTCAGTACTCAACTGGATAACAACCTCCATTTTTATCGTTCGGTAATATCCGTTCTCCAGTAAAAGATAAACATAGTGCGCAATTCGCAGCCGTGTGAATAGCACACTATGTTTAGCTTTAGTGCACGTATCATCTAGAACTCGTCGATAACTCGACACACTGCAGTCGATCGATAAATCGAACACATTTCGATTTCTGTCACCTATGGTGAGCGATGTATTGGACAGACATTTGTGGAATTCCAGACGGGAAGTTGTCACCAGGTAGACTTTGCACCTAAGGTGGTGAGTTCAATCCGCCTTGAAAGCACATTCAAACATCCGCAAGAGATCGGGAATACCTCTTGAGGTGTTTTGCGAACTTTAAGTGTTTGAATGTGCTTCTCTGGCGTTAGAAGTAAAGGAATACACCTGCTGGAACTGTTCTCAACCCAGCACCCGTAATGTAATCTGAACTTCCCCTCTCACCGGAAGCAAGTTAACGTAGACTTCAGAATTGGCCCAGCAAGTTAACGCTGACTTTAAAATTGGCCCACAGTGGCCAGTAATGGGCCAAAATGTGAACGCCCCTATTTAGTTTCATTGTTTTCACTGGACCAAAAAATCAGAATGTATAAATCGCAGCGGAATCCTATAATTGATTATGAATCTCGATCATGTTAGATAAATATCATTAATTTACCTACCAATGTATTTGAATGATATCGCGGCATATCTTAGTGATGCAGTGCGATGTTAAAAACTATGTGATAATAATTTTCACAATCTGCTTTGTAATATAATTGTTTCAAATGTGGTAATTTTGAAAATTTTAATTTCCCCGTGTCTACCTGGTATGCACAAAGTAGGTAGGTAGATTCAAATAGTTCTGTTTAAAATAAAGGGTCCGACAATGGTCGCACTTGACTTTCTCGCAATTTGGATGTTGGTCAACCCCCCTCGCAAGGTAACCTACTAGCCCAGGATTCTAAGAATAGGTAGTCACGAAAGGCTACTATTTTAAAATAGTACGTTGGTCAGAAAATTAGGCCAAACACACCATCGTGATCCCAAAAATATTCATTTTTAAAAGAACGACACTGTAAAATATAAATAATGGTATAAAATACCTTATTGATGAAGGGGAAGGAAAGAAAGCATGAGAAGCACACACAGACACAACGAAAATGCACTGACTGCAAAGAACGTCCACCCCCGGGGCGCGAGCGCGGCTGACTGAGGGGGGTGAGGGGTGAGGGGAGTATCGATCGCCCGACTGCGCGGCCCGGGGAAGCTTCGCGCGCTTTCGCCGCGCGCAGTTCTATTATGAATCTTATTATTTCATCCTGTATGTAAACCAGTGGTACCCAACCTTTTTTTTATCGACGTATTTTTTTAAGGTAAATCTTGTGAACCAGAACACACACAAAATTAAAACCTAAATTAATAAATTAAAATTATTAATTAATTAATGCACTGCCAGCATGTTATTAATCGTTACCGTATCACGGACGGACGGATATTTTTTCAAAACCACTTTTTTGGACTCGGGGGACCTCCATGCAGGATCACGGGAAACTCAAAATCTCATAATTGAAATTTTGCACGAAGATATAACTTTCTTGTGGAGATGGCTCGTTATGTAAGAGAGCTGGACATATCAGGTTCTGTGATTAGTGTTGTTCCGGCAAATGGCGAATAAACATATTCAAAGTCAAGAAAGTCTTTTTATTATTAATCTTACATTAAAACATGGTGTCAGAAGAAGTGTTTAAATAAGTCAACAACTAAAAATGCCAAAGAAGGAAGAAATGGAAGAGGAATTAGAAGAGAAGAAGAGAAATGCAAGATCTCGTGTTCGCACAGGGTTAGACCCGCTTGATCTAGGCAAACCCAACTTGGCACACGAGTGGCGTACGTGGAAGACAGCATTCAAGATTTTCATGCGAGCTTCATCTTTGGAAGAGGAAGAAGATAATAGGAAAGTTGCTCTACTACTACACCACATTGGGATTGGGGCGCTTCCCATTTTTCAGTCATTCAACGTCGATTTGGACAACGTCAGGTATGAAACCCTTCTGAAAAAGTTTGAAGATTATTTCAGTCCTAAAAGAAACATAGCAATAGAGAGGCATAGTTTCTTTTCTCGTAAACAGAAAACGAACGAGTCAATTGATGAATTTGTAACGTCATTACACAACTTGAGTGCAACCTGTGAGTTAGGCACCTTGCGAGAGGCAATAGTCAAAGACATTTTTGTTGTGTTGTGCCAGCTGGCCCGGGCAAGTATAGACAGAAAGGATACAGCCGGCGCCAGCGGGTACAGCAAGCAGTCTCTCACTAACCACCATACAAGAAGGTTTTCCTGCTTAGGTATCCCCTCGATAACGTAACATGGTGGCAGCGGTAAAAGTTCGGTTTCAAACAGTGCAAAGAAAAGTTTTTAAGACTCTTTAGAGAAGAAAGTGTCTTCCGGGAGTGCTTTAATAGTATAAAATGCCAGGCGGTGCAAGTGTCAGTGCAGAATCGGGCAGTACGGCATCGGCATCGAACATGTCTATTTCTCCGCCGGAAAAGTTCGATTTTCTGAAACCAGAAAAGTGGACTGCGTGGAAAAAACGTTTTGAAAGATACATAGTCGTGTCTGGATTAAGTAATAAATCGGAAGTAGAAAAAATTGACCTTCTCGTATATATTATGGGAGAAGAGGCCGAGGACATTTTGATAAGGTCTGGTTCGGAATTGAAAGAACTAAAGCAAGTTATAAAATGTTTTGATGATGTATTTTTGCCTCAAAAAAATGTAATATACGAAAGGTTTGTGTTTAATTCGCGAGTGCAGCAATCGGGTGAATCGGTTGACGCGTTTATAACGGATCTACATCTGATCGCGGACAGGTGTGAGTACGGTGCGTTAAAAGATGAACTAATTAGAGATAGAATAGTCGTTGGTATATTAGATGCGGGAGTGAGTGACAACTTACAACTGAAGAAGACGCTCACACTCAAGGACGCTATTACGATAGTGAAGCAGGCAGAAGCTCAGAGAACCCAATCGAAGGCGATCAGAGGGGGATCGGAAGCTGTGGCTGCAGTTCGAGGGCAACAACGGCACCCTGGAGGGGGTGTAGAGCGCCAGAACCTGAAGCCAGGGGATGGGCATCGACGGCACCTACAAGAGAGGGGTGCAGGGCCCCAACGACACCCAGATGGGGGTGTAACGCTACAGAAATCATCGGGTGAGAGAAATCCAAGTAATGCATGTAAATTCTGTGGTGGAGGTACGAGACATCAAATGAAAGACTGTCCGGCCAATGGGGTGAAATGTTTCAATTGTGGTGGACGCAATCATTTTTCTAAGGCATGTTTAAAGCCTAAAGTTACGAGAACTGTAAAAGACAAAGATTTTATAGGTGTTATAGCCAAAGTTAAGGAAGAGAACCACACAGGGAGGTTTAGATACGTAGAAATCCTAGAACTGAACTGTGAAGTGAGATTTATGATAGACACGGGAGCTGATAGAGTGTGCATTCCCTATAATATGGTGCCAAGTGGCAAGAGGCACCTAATCAAGAAAACTACGACGGAATTAGAAGGTCCAGAGGGGAGCCCCTTGGTGATAGTAGGGGGACTAAACGTCACGCTAAGTCTCGAAGAAAAAACATACAAAACAGAAGCACTAGTAATGAAAGACGTTAAAATACCATTGCTAGGGTGGGACGCCACGGAAGCTTTGGGGGTGTTTAAAAATGCAACCAAGGAAAAGAAGACATACTCAGTGCGAGGATCGTTTACTGGGGTAAACGTCAAAGAAGAGTACCCAGGACTGTACAGGGACATTGGGGAGTTCCGAGAAGCAGTATCCATTACGCTGAAGGCTGGAGCAACGCCATACGCGCAGATAGTTCCAAGGGTTGTTCCACTAGCCTTGCTGCCGAAACTCAAGAAGGAATTAGGACGTCTTCTGAGTCAGCAAATCATAGAACCGGTTGAAGAAGCGACCGACTGGGTAGCTCCAATTGTTGTTGTAGATAAGGGAAAAGATGAAGTACGTTTATGTGGTGATTATACGAAGCTGAATAGATATGTAAAGAGGCCCTATTTTCCAATACCTAGTGCTGAAACCACACTAGGACAGTTAAAGGATGCAACAGTTTTTTCTAAAATAGATATTACTAAATCCTTCTACCAGGTTAAGCTGGATGAACAAAGTCAAATGTTAACTACATTTATAACTCCATTCGGGAGGTACAAATTCCTCAGACTTCCTTTTGGAATTTCTAGCAGCACAGAACATTTTGTTATGAAATTTTCAAAACTTGTGTTGGATATACCGAACGTAGTTTTTCATGTTGATGATGTTTTGATATGGGGCAATACAGTTGAAGAACATGATAACATTCTCAGACAAGTTTTGTCTCGTATGGAAAAAGAGGGCATTACGATAAATCAAGAAAAATCTGTTTTTGGTGTAAAGAAAATAGATTATCTAGGTCATGCGTTGTCAGAAGATGGCATTTCTATAGACCCTAATCGTGTAAAAGGGATTACTGACTTTCCCGCCCCTGAAAGCAAAAATGACTTGCAAAGATTTTTGGGTATGGTAAATAATATTTTCGCATCGCGATATTTAGCAGACAGATCAGAGGTACTGGCTCCTCTGCTGCATTTAATGAAAGATGAAGTCATGTTCACGTGGGGGAAAGATCAAGAATCTGCTTTTCAGGAAATTAAGAAAATGTTATGCAAAGCTCCATGTTTAGCTTTTTACGACCCTTCAAAGAAATTAATAATTAGTGCAGATGCAAGCAGCTACGGAATAGGTGGTTGTTTATTTATAGAAGATAAAGATAAGAATCGTGGTATAGTAAGTTTAATCAGTCGTACCCTAACTGAAACTGAAAAAAGATATGCTCAGATAGAACGAGAATGTTTAGCACTTACTTGGAGTGCTGAAAAGCTGAAAGAATTTGTCACAGGGGTCGAGTTTGTTTTCGAAACTGACCACAAACCCTTGGTTCAAATTCTACAGACAAAGAATATTGATGAGCTGACACCTCGTCTGCAGAGGTTCAGAATGAGACTGATGCGCTATGTGTACACTGTAGAATATGTGCCGGGGAAGAGTTTAGTTATTGCTGATTGTCTTTCTCGAGCTCCAGTTAGAGATTTAACGAATGAGCAAGAAGAGCTAGAAGAGGCTACTGAAGCTTATGTGAATTTTATTGTATGTCATTTACCAGTAAAAGATGAATACATGAAGAAAATAGAATTAGAGCAGAAAAATGATCAAGTGTGTAAAATGATCAAGCTGTACATTCATGAGGGGTGGCCATCACAAAATAGGTTGCCAGATTACATGAGAGATTACTTCCAATACAAGGATGAATTTTCGGTTTTCAATGAATTATTGTTGCGGGGCAACCGAATTGTGATACCTCCCACTCTGCATAAAGAAGTCCTAGATTTCATACACACTGGCCATCAAGGCATAAATAAATGTCGTAGGAGGGCTCAGATGAGTGTATGGTTCTATGGATTGTCTACTCAATTAGAAAATTTAATAAAAAATTGCCCAGAGTGCATACAGGAAAGGGAAAATCCCAAGGAAACGTTTCTGAAAGAAGAAATTCCAGATAGACCATGGCAGAAATTGGCTGCAGATTTATATAAATGTAATGGAAAGTGGTACCTGATAGTAATAGATTATTTCTCAAAGTATTTTGAAATTTTCCCACTTTCGTCTCTAAATGAAGATTGTATCATTGAAAAAATGAAAGAATTGTTTTCTAGACTAGGTTTGTGCGATGAAGTCAGAACTGACAACGGCGGTCAATTTATGTACAAATTTAAACAATTTGCTAAGGAGTACAATTTTGTTCATATTACAATGAGTCCAAAATATTCCCAGTCAAATGGGCAAGTAGAAGCGGCAGTTAAAACTGCAAAAATGTTGTTAAAAAAGAATGAAGACATTCATAAGGCATTGTTGGCCTACAGGGCGACTGCGACTCCTTTAGCAAATGGTTTCTCACCAGCAGAACTACTGATGGGTCGAAAGTTCAAAACGAATGTACCTATGTTGTTTTTCCCAGAAAATGAGAGGAAAGAAGTTAAAAAGTCTTTTGAAATGGCCAAGAATAAGCAAGAATACTATTATAACCGTCGCCATAGGGCGCGAGACCTGTCTACCTTAAAAGTAGGGGATAGTGTTTGGATTGTAGATTTAAGGTGCTATGGCACAGTTCAGTCAGTCCTGGAAAATCGTTCGTATATTGTTGATACACAGAATGGCCAGTATAGAAGAAATAGATGGCACCTGGTGCCAGCGCCCTTCAAGGGTAGTAGCAGTAAATCTGAGAGAGCCCATCATAGTTTCCCAATAGAGGATGAAGATGTTGATTGTAATGATAACAATGTTAGTTCTGCTGGAGGTAGTGTTAGTGCTAGTGTTCCGAGTGCTACGCGGATACCGAGACCGGTGAGGCAAAGAAGAGTCCCAACGTGGACAAGAGACTTTCACTTGTATTGAACATTGTTTAAGTGTTTTATTCTCATTAAAAAAGGGGGATGTTGTGTTGTGCCAGCTGGCCCGGGCAAGTATAGACAGAAAGGATACAGCCGGCGCCAGCGGGTACAGCAAGCAGTCTCTCACTAACCACCATACAAGAAGGTTTTCCTGCTTAGGTATCCCCTCGATAACGTAACAATTTTCATCTGTGGCCTGCGTGAGGAGTACGGCCACATCCGAGAAAAATTACTCGCCGAAGGGGACATTCCGTTACAGAAAGCAATGGAGACTACAAAGGCGATGGAGATGTCGAAGGTCGAGAGTAACAAACTTCAAGCTGGGGCATTCGTAGGAGCGGTGCAGAAAGGAAGAAATTCAAGACAGCCACAACGTGAGCAACAGGCAGCTGGATGGCAGAGGAATCGGTCCAGAGGTCAGAGTCAGAGTCGTCAGAACTACAAGTCCTACACGGAAGTGTGCAGCCGCTGCGGGCAAGTACACAGGAAAAAGTGTCCCGCAATGGGAGTGCAGTGTAGAAAGTGTCAAAAGTTCAATCACTACGAAAAAGTGTGCAAGTCAAGTGCTTCAAGCAGTCCATCTGTAAAAAAAGTCAATGATCATGATGATGATGATGATATTTTTGTTGGTAAATTAAATCCTGTCAATGATGATGGTGGATGGTACGTCAGCCTAAAAATAAACAATGTAGTTGTCAAGTGTGAGCTTGATACTGGCGCTAGGGTAGATTTGATGCCACTTCATGTCTATAAGCAACTTGGCTTTGCTATGTCAGATCTGCAGCCAGCAACTAACAATATAATAGCAGTCAATGGTCAAAAAACTCCTATTCAAGGTAAACTCCATGTCAAAGGAGGGCTTAATGGCAAAGAGCACAACTTTGTATTCGCAGTCGCTGATTTACCATGCACTACTCTTTTGTGTTTAAAAACATGTGAAAAGTTGAGACTCATCGAAAATACGTCCAATGTACAAAAGTCTTATGTTACTCACAAAGTCAATCTAGACAAATATGAGAAGGTTTTTCATGGTTTGGGTTGTCTGCCAAGAGAAGTTAATCTCGAAGTCGATAAGTCAATCCAACCTGTGGTTGAACCTAACCGTCGAGTACCATTCAGTCTAATGGAAAAATTAAAAGAAGAACTAGCACGAATGGAAGATTTGGGTGTCGTAGAAAAGGTTTATGAACCTTCCGACTGGGTGAGTTCTATCACACTAGTGTCAAAACCCAATGGATCCATCCGTGTGTGTCTAGATCCACAAAATCTAAATATGGCAATAAAAAGAGCTCACTGCTCCGCACCAACTATTGATGATGTCAAGGCAAGCCTCAATGGCGCCACTAAGTTCACAGTTTTGGATGCAAAAAATGGTTTCTGGATGTTAAAGTTGAACAAAGAGAGCACCAAACTATGTACTTTTAATACCCCATTTGGTCGACATCGATTTCTCAGACTACCTTTTGGTATCAAGGCCAGCAGTGAAATTTTCCAAGCAGAAATGTTATACCACTTTGGTGACATTCCTGGTTTATTAATTTATGCAGATGATTTTTTGATCTATGGCAACGATGACAGTCATGACAAAACTTTAGAAGCAGTTCTTGAAAGAGCAAGCTCTATAGGTCTAAAATTCAACAAAGAAAAATGTCAGATAGGTATGAACAGTATCAAGTACCTTGGACATCTATTTTCTTCAAAAGGAATGGCCTCTGATCCAGACGCTGTTCAAGCCATACTTGATCTGCCTGTCCCTACTAATGTGCAAAAACTTCAAAGTTTTCTTGGTTCTTTAAATTTTCTAAGCTCATATATCCAAAACTTGTCTGAAAAAACCACTAATTTACGTAAATTGACATGTCAAAACGTCCCATGGGAGTGGACGCAAAGTCACCAAAAAGAATTCGATCAATTAAAAAAAGAAGTTACCGAAACTCCTATTTTAACATATTTCGATAACTCTAAAGAGCTAATTTTGTCAGTTGACAGTTCAAAGGATGCTATGGGTGCATGTATCATGCATGGAAAGAGTCCAATAGCTTATGTATTACATACGGGCGAGAAAGTAAAAAAAACCAAGTGTATTGAGGTTGACGACTTAATCCAAACTTAAGTACTTATACTGTCTCACTAGATTTGGGAGGTTAACGTTGAACTGTACAGAGGATTAACAGGGCATGGGATCGTCATGTTTACAAACACCTAACTATGTCAACAATATCGATTTCATTCAAACTAACCACCTTACTGATGAAAAACAGGTATAACAATTCATAGGCTATTAAATCAGCTCGGTAAAAAAGAGACAGAGATTTCGTTCTGAAATATAATGAGGTTGTTTTGAAGTCATGTAAAAACTGATACTTACAGTTTTAGTTCCAGTAACTTGGTCAGTGACTATCAAATTGGTATTGTTTACATTACCAGGTGTTTACAAACAAAATGGTGTTTGACCTTAATGACAGTAGTTGCATTTGGGATGACATTTGACACCATTGACACCGCATTGACATCCAGCAGAGGTGTCTCCTTTTCCCTGAAAATAAAGAAAATAATTGACATCACACCAACCAGTTTGTCCCAGTCTGAATTACAAGCGCGGCACTTCTATATCGCTTAAAACCCGCTGGCTTTTAAGCTGGGGGAGTTGTTGGGTGTCCTGCACTTGTAGGCCTAAATGGTCAATATCGATAAATGCTACGAATCATCCGATTTACGCAGGTGTTCTCAGTGACGGGCAATTAGAGGTCAAAGCCTACGTGAGAATAATGTCCACGCGTGTTAGGCTAAAGTATTGATTTTTCTGATTAACTTTAAGAAGATGACAATCCTACTTGTTCTAATTAATAGCCGCATTTACTTTAAGAATGCAGACTAGAAAGTTAGGTCATTGCTCCTGTAGGAGCCTATAAAACGAGGTGTCAGAGCTAAAGACAGGGAGAAGAGAAGGGAGAAGTGAAGAAGTGTCTCTTAAGGGTCCGCTATACCTGACGGTGCATTTTTTGCCGCCCATAAGATTAACAATACGAGCGGCGATTCATTTTCAAGGTTTACCCTTGGTTGGAAAGACACAAAATTTTGCCTGTACCTAGCCCTGACAATGTTCTAGGGAGTGTTCGAAGCAGATTTCCCATTTTTTTTTACTGGTTTTCGAGATACAGCACTTTTCTTGAGGTATGCGATGCTAGCATTTGCAAAACAGTTGCAATAAAAGAAGCCAGTGAGAAATTGGGAAATCTGCTTCGAACACTCCCTAGAACATTGTTAGGGCTAGGTACAGGCAAAATTTTGTGTCTTTCCAACCAAGGGTAAACCTTGAAAATGAATCGCCGCCGCTCGTAATGTTAATCTTATGGACGGCAAAAACTGCATCGTCAGGTATAGCGTCCTCTTAATAGCCGCATTTACTTTAAGAATGCAGACTAGAAAGTTAGGTCATTATTGCTTCTGTAGGAGCCTATAAAACGAGATGTCAGAGCTAAAGACAGGGAGAAATGAAGAAGTGTCTAATGAGTGGTAGTGACCACTTATAACTTTAAGAAATATATTATTCTATTTTACAAGCATCCTGAAGTCTATTCATCTGAAATATGGGTAAGTCACCTTATCTACTATATTCAGAGTACGCCCAGCCTCGGCCATCCTATGACAAGACAGTGTCCCCTAAAGCGTTATCCTCCGGGTAAAATCGTGCCTTCCACCATCCTGCCGATAGCTAACTGCAAGATAAAGCTTTCGGCCACTGTTTCAGGAAGATAGACCTACTAACTGCACGGTAAGAAACTAGTTAGATATTTATTTCATCTGATATATAATATTTTAAATCCACTGTCAGAAACTTACCGCAGGTCCCCACCTGGGTCCCCTTGTCACCCAGCAAATCTCAGTCTTGCACATTGAGCATCTCAGCCAATCACAACCCCACTTCTTCATTAGCACCACTTGACACGTCGGACACGCCATTGCGTCACCACGTTGTACCATGTCCTGAAACATTATTCATGATGGTTTACAACCAAATACTGTTCAATAATATTAAGGGCGACCGATTCGTGTTTGTTTACGTTTTTTTCTGCACTCTATGAGGATCCTATTGGATATTTAAAAAGTTCTCAAATAAAATAAACAAAAACGTGGAGGCAGACTACCGTACCTCTAACATAGAGCGCGTCCTCCTAGCCTCAGCATTCGTGTCACTAGACGATCTCAGCCGGTCTTGGTAAGCGCGGCAGTTGAGGCCCTCATGAATCGCCTGACACGTCAAACAGTTGACGTGGGAGCAGACAGGACACCGAAACTCGTTGACATTGTCGTCGAGGACGCACCACCCTTGGCAGTCTGGCGTCTTGCAGTGGAACGCGTTGCCCATACGACGTTCTGCTTGCGCCACACTTCGTGCTAGGTGTTGCTCGAAAACTGTGCGAGGAACCAGCTAGAACAATTAAGTAGCCAAGTGGTCTACAGGGCTGTCTTTACAGGGACACCGCTTCGATCCCGACCTCATCAAAATTCATTCACCTCTGATATGTTCAGCGTGACAAGTGAAATGTATTTCGAGGCCCACCTAAAACTGTAGGTCCCCATCGTGTAACAGTACCTTGAACGGCCCTCTTGTCGTAGCTTATCGATCGATATATCGAAAGTATAGCTGCGTTTCTCTGTAGTAATCGCCTATTTGGGATGATTTTGTTCCTTGCCAAAAGTATTCACTATAATCATACAAGTGGTGTCAGTGGAAGTTAGCTCTCCAGCAATGGCTCCTACTTGCGACACTTTCCAAGATGGTCGCGCATGTACCAGTACTACCTATATGGTACCCATACTTAATCTTACCGCTTTAATCTCTCTTTGCTGCAGAACACTTTCGCAAGAGTAGTTGGCGTCTCGATAAGGACACTTCACCTCAGCTTCTTCATTGAACTCCACCGTCTGCGCCAGGCAACCCCTGCAAAGTAATTTAAGGGCGTCGCAACGCAGTCCTGCTGCATTAAGTTTTTTCTGCACACTTTATGAGGAAATTATTGGATATTTAAATGGTATGGAATTTCCTCATAGAGTGTGTAGAAAAACATTAACAAATAGCGAATATTTCAGTCTTAATTTTATAGTCTAGATCTAAATATCTGACGGTTTTCTTGGAAAAGGTAGAGACTGAAATCTTCAGACTTCAATATACCTGCAGAAGGTATGTAGGCATTCTCTCAAAACCACCCCTTCGCCGACAGCTTGACCCGTAAGGCAAACAGGGCAGTCGAAAACTTCAGTGTTGACCACGCAGTCAGCACTATCCAGATTAACCAGCTCCAGGTAATGCTGCTTATCTTGGTCATTCTCATCTGGCTCCTGAGAAAAAAAGTTCTGCAATGTGATTATTTTTTAGAACCCAAAATTTGTTCCAAACTTCTCCCTTCGTAGAAATTTTTCATTTCCGGTTTCATAGTTGAGACAGTAGAGTAGCTGTGTCCTTGTCTGACAGTATCGATATTTTTAGTTGATGGTTCCTGCACTTAGCTTACAGTGAGATAAGAAGCAGAAGATGCGGAGCTTAGCAGAAGCAGCCAAAGCTAACGTCACTTTCGGTATTTTCGCCTCCTAAACCAGCCTAAAATCCGGCCACTTTAGAGTGTAATAACTTTTTGTTTAGGGACCAAATCACCCCCTTACCTTGAATAGGGGTAGGTCCAGAGACTGGTCCCTCCTGAGTCTTTTGAGCTCCTGTTCCACAGGGGTGGGGGTAGGCAGAGGGGCGTAGCCCGGGGGGCGCTCTGCGGCGCACGCTGCGCAGCCAGGACGCGCTGCTGCGTTAACGAGGGTGCAAACTGCGCACCGCCAACCGTTACGCTGGAGGTCTTCCGCGCGACGGTTTAGCTTCTCAATTGTTTCTTTAACCGCATTCACAGAAATTACCTGAAAATATTCGGAATCAGTTCTGACCCCATAATGCTCTTTGTTGACGTGTTTTTCTGCCTATCAAAAGATGAGAAGTAAAATCAAAAACTCCAGCTCTTTTAACCGTGTACGGAGGGGCGCAGCCAAAATCTAGCCACTAAAAATATCACTAAGTATTTCTCTCTATAACGACTGAAAGCCGAGGTCCTTTGACAGACCTCTCTATAGCGAACAAACTCACATCGAGGACGTTTTACAGAGAGACTACTTAATGACAATCTTTTTGCTATATCCGTCTATACTAGGGTGCAAGGGATAAGGAAACGCCTCAGGCGACGACCCAGCAAGTGGCAGGGTGACCAAAACAACTCCACCCCTGTGTAGGCTGGTGACGTCACCACCGGTTATTCCTATTACATTGCGGTACACTTTGGTCACCCTGCCACTTGCTGGATCGTCGCCTGAGGCGTTTCCTTATCCCTTGCACCCTAGTATAGGTATTTTCCAAAAAATGGTAGGGTACCTTCAAATCTTTCTTGAGCGTGTCGTTCGACTGAGGTTTTATCAGGTCAAAAATGGATCTGCTTCTCTGTCGCGGTCTCGTTTCGGAACTTTCCCCCGCTTTCTCCGGTGGCATGGACTGCGATTTGTCCCCTCTCTCAGACTCCCTCGGGTTGTCTCTCTTCTCACTCTCTCGCGACTTGTCTATCTCGCTCGACCTCCCTCTTGCGTCACCAGACTTATCTCTCATCTCATTCGACTTCTCTCCTAAGTCGTTTTCTTGTGACTTGGTTGCTTGGTTCGGCTCCCGACTAGAGTTTCCGTTCGATTGTTGGGGTGTTACCTCGGCCGGTTTTTCCGGCAGACTAACGCTGGTTTGGAGGGGAGGCCGTCTTTGCTGCAATGGACTGAAAGGCTTGGCCTGCGGTGCTGGCTGGAGAACCAAATCTTCATTCTAAACAAAACAGGAAATTTGCAGTGGTTCATTTAATCGGAAGTTAAGTGGAATACAGTTAAACACCCGTTAAATTCCTATCAATACATGGTAACGGAAGTTGTTGACCGGGTATTGTGAAATCCAGCCTAAGCAATACAATTTGTTTACGTTTTTTCTGCACACTTAACGAGGAAAATATTGGATATTTTAATGTTCTGAGATATAATACGTCTTCTAAGCGGCCGAAATTAAGAGGTGGTATTGTGATTTTACGATCAAGTGATTTTTTCAACAAACAATTTGTTCGAAATTGACCGATCGTAAAATCAGTACACGCCTGTTAATTTCGGCCATTAAAGCCATATTATATTTCAGAACATTTAAATATCTAATAGTATCCTCATAAAATGGGCAGGAAAAAACGTAAACAAACACTACTGCGTAGACTCCCTTAAGGGTGTTAGAGAGACACCGAGACTATAGGGAAAAAAATCCACTACCTTTCTCTCGTTTTCAACAACGCCATTGGCTACAGGCGGAGAAGCAGATTTCGACTGACTCCGAGCATTTTCAATAGTCCTCTGAATAACCCGCACTGCCGCAGCTTTGCCGGCCACAGGGACCTCCCTCTCCGGGCTGTCTTCGGACTCGGAGTCACAGTAGCTATAGCGATCTTCTTCATAGTTGTAGTACCAGCCTTTGCCTAAAGGTGGCTGCGCTGTCGCCTTGGCGGCTTCTTCAGCATTAGCTTCTTCCTTTTCAGGTGCCGAGGGAGTTATGTTCCTTTCCGGTGCTTCCGGTTCTAGAAAAATTAAGGGGTTACAGTTTTCTAGTTGAAAGTAATTATTTTCTCTATTTATGGGAAAAAACTAGAGATCTCTAACGTCATTGGTTGCTTTATTAGGTAGTGATATTTGAAGTATTTTGAAATGCCTATATGAAAAAACTGTCACTACCCCTGCAAAATCATGATTATGTAATTTGAAAGGGTGTACAGGTATTTCAGTACTCCTCCCCCTGATGAATACCTGGCCTGGGGAACTCCATTGCCGGGCGTGATTGCGACCAAATTATCCCCTTTTGTACGCACCCTGTACCCTACTAGGCTCTCCAGAACAAATTTAGAAGCTGAGCTGAAGAGAGTGTTTAGAAAGCTAGTGCCTACAGACATCTAATTATAATAGAAGAAATGAAAGAGCGGCAAGAACAAGTGAATCCAATCGGACATTCACAGATCCAAAAATACACCAGGGCCCTCCTCGCCGCTGCAGGCTGCACTGAGGGGCTGCACCCTTTTCTATTCCACCGACACGATTACACTGTCAACACTGGGACTCGTTTATTGTCATAGTGTGAAATTTAGGAGCTTCGGAAATCCAATTTGTACCGGTTTCAATGGTGCCGTATAGCACTCACAAATTATTTCTGCCTGAAGGGAACAAGGACCCAAGTGCTACAGCTCATCACAAGCCCAATTTAGTTACCGTAAGGGCTCAAGGTTTTTCCCAAACTATAAAAAAGCGGTTTTTATTTATTTCCTCAAAAAAATAATTTTTGATCAAATGAACCGAAAGTAGCTAAAGATACTCCTAGTGGCTTCCCCGACAAAAATCAAGCTTTGCACTAGAGAAGAGACCTTGTAGGACTTACTGAGTCAAAAAGATTGAACACTGACAAAAAAATTTGTGTTGGTAACCGTAATGAATTAGAAAAAATTTAGCAAGACTTACCAGGAGCGACCAGATAGAGAAAGATAGGACAGCGATCCTGGGTAACGCCCAGGTCCTCTAGTGTGCGAAAGTCTTCAGTGGCCAGCTGTTTCCCCAGTATCCATCTCTGGACGTGGGCCGGGATTTGGAGGTCGTCCTGCACCTTCACCTTGAGGTCGGCCACGGTCATGGACCGCGTCACACGAAGAGGGATCGGACCCTGGTGCGAGACCTTGTCCTCGACGTACATCTCCACCCTGTAAACAAACATTTTCGTCAGAATCACGCCCGATGTCGACACCAGAAAAAATGTAAACAATTCATTTAACTTACGTGATGGTAGCAGGCGGAGGACTCGGAGACGGCCTTGACCTTGTGACGTAGCAGTTGACCTTGAGCCCCGCTAACTCCCGAGCTAGCGTGGCAGCTTGATCATGCCGCCCAGCGGCGATGGCGGCCTCTAGGCGGCGTAGGAGCCGGTTAACCGCAAGAGTATCGGCGGCAGACGGGTCAAGCGCCGCCCGGAACTCGGCGACGCCTGAGGCGCGGGTCAGCTGAGTTGCGAGCCTCGCCACTTCACGCCCATTGCTGCTGGCATCGCTGACATCGCTCGCCTGAGGAAGAATAAAGACTGTAGGTACATTGCTGGTTTGGTGAGGTTTTTAAATTCTCAAATTTGATTGTAGAACATACTGGATGTATCTTTTTAGCACCTACGACTATTCGCACAAGTTGTGATTTTATTTTTAGTCAAAATCACTTTAAAGCGAGTATATTTACAAGGTCCCATCACGGTTGTCATAGGGAATAACTCCTTCAGAAAAATATCAATGAGACACTTTCAACACAAGTAAAATGAACGAGAAATAAAAAATTAAAAGCAAGGCCTGAACTTTCCTTAATTACGCTGTGATGCGTCTGTAGACTCCCAAAACACAAAGAAAACAAATCAAATGGTTAAGATCGCTCTTAAACGCCTAGTTTTTCTCGTATAAGGGGGGATTAGGTACCGTTAACAAGCTCACCTGGGGGTAGTTAGCATACACGTGGGCAGGGTAAGCATTTCCAGTTTTCGATTCAATAATATTGGCCAAATCGCGAGCTCGCATCAGTTCAAAAGGTCCGTCCCCCAACCGGCGCGCCTTTTTCAGCGATGTGTACGGTTCCCCATTTTTCATTCCAACCGTCGAAAACCGGTGAATAGGGACAGACACGACCGGTTCTTTACGAACATTTTTCGTTTCTGAAGGTTTCTTTCGCACTATGATGTCCTCGAGAACGGTCGTGGTAGTGACTAGTAACGCCTCAGCAGGTTTGCAGTCTTCTTTTCGTATTTTTTTGATCGCCCCGTATTTTGCGGCTTCGTCCTCCAAGCTCTTCGGGCCATTAACCACCTCTCCGGGATCGATTCTGTTGACAGCTCCATCTGGCAAGGATCCCCTCCTCGAGCCGGTGGCATTCACATTACGGTGATTATTTTTAACTGCCTCATACTTCGGGAGCGAGTCTTTCATCTCTTTCAACATTCCCTTCAATTTTGATTTCTCCGCTTCGTCCAATGATTTTTTTGCTGCGGCGTCTCTTAGGCTTGTCATTGCTTCGTTGCCAAGGGACTTGACGAAGAACGCCAGCCGCTTCCTGCGGAGTTCATCGAGATCTCCCTCCTTCGGGTCATTGCCTTTCTTTGTTTCTGTTTTGATAAGCACATCCCCTGTTTTTGAGAGGGTTAATTTCGCTGAAACCTCTTCTTCTTTTGGTGGGGAGGCTTTGACGGGGAAGTATTTTTGTAGCTCCCGCTCCCAATCGATTTCGAGCTCCATCTCACTTTTTCGCTTATCGCTCTGCTTCTTCGCGGGATTGTAGCTAGGTTTGCAGGCACTGCACGCGTCGCACCTGTTTTTCCACTGCAGATTTTCCAGGGTGCACCGGGTGCAGGTCCAGACGGGTTCTTGGTACTGGTTAAGGGTGGCTGCGGAGGAGGACGGTTCGGAGATCTCGTCGATGGTAGAGACAGGGCTCGGCGAGTGCTGACGTCTTCCACGGTGATCGTACACCGGCATCAAGCGAGGGGGTACGAGGGTAGGTTCCACCTTCACCACCTGAGGTTCCACAACCCGCACTTCTTCACTCACAAACTCCCTGGTGCCCACAACTGCAGCCGTACGGATGTCTGGTTTACTGCACACAGCCAAAGGTAGATCTCCCTGGGCTGGGTGAGCCGGCTCGGACTGAGGGCCGGAATCTTGCCGCGGCAGCACTGACGGATTCACTGTTATCCTCGTAACGTGCCCGATGGAGTTGAACAAAGAAATGAGTTCTCGGGTGGAGTTCCGCTTTGGGACATCCGCTTCCGCTGCGTCGGCGCCACCGTCCCCGTAAAACTTGGCGTCACCCGCGTCTAACAATTGCTGCTGGTGAACCTGCTCCTTGCGACAAATCTCAGCCGCTTCGCGATCGAGTTCACTAATGTTTGCCAGCATGGACAGACCGGACTTTCTTTTTTCGTCTCTCTTTTTATCTTCATTTCGAGAGAAGAAGTTGAATTTAAGAGGACTAGCTTCTGGGGAGACAGGTGGTCGGGCGATACCTACTTCCGGCATCCACTCTTCGGAGATCTTTTCTTTTCGCTTTTCGAGGCTTTTTCTTTTGTACCACGGTCTCGGAGATACGGGAGATGTGGGTGCGACTTTTGCAACGTCAGGAGGTATGGGCGAAGGAGGCAGAGCTTTGTTGGGCTTCAGAACTCCCCGCTCCAGTCTTAGCGTGTCGTTACACATGACACCGTCTTCCCTATTTGTCGCTGCCATCTCAGCAGCCGCAGGTTCTGTGTTTTGGGGCTCACTTACGTTATTTTCAGTCACAAGATCAGCACTAGTATCACTTTCAACAACCTCCGCACCAGCAGTGGCTTCTTCGACAGCCGGTTCCGGGGGTAAGGGCGCCGGCCGTTTCTTCTTGGGGAGACTTCCGTTCCGAACAGATGACAGGGAGGGATAGAGGAGGTCTCGGGGCGGTGGTACAGGGGGCGCCGGCGCTCTCCTCTTACCATGCACGTGGGCAAAGGCCCCAGACCTGCGATCTTTGTACGACTCACTTGCAGACCTTCGGTGAAGTTGACGCGCGCGGCCCTCCAGGGTGTTCGGCAAACTGACGTCCCGACGCTGAGGAGGGGTCGGTGGCAGCGGCGCCCGGCGCTTCTTTCTCCGATCAGACCCGAGAGCACTCTGGTACTGCGCTCCAGACACAAACGCGAAACTGCTCACGGTCGCAATACTGTACAGAGTGTCTACACTTTCCGCGTTGGCCAAACGGCTACGCGTGAACAACGGACTAGACGCAACCGACGGAGCGTTGAAAGCCTCCAAATCAAGATCCCGGGGCTTACTCTTCCGGAACCATTTGAAAAACGAGAAGATTCCTTTTTTCGCTCCCCCGGGGGCGGAAACAGTGCCGGATAGCAGGCGACGGGCGGGGGGGCACGGGGGGCCTCGCCGGTCTAACTCGTCTTCGTCGATGCGGCGGAAGGTCCCGCGGACGTCGCTCATGGTGCCGGTGGCTTCCGCGTCCAGGTACGCCCTGAGAAAGGCAGGCTCGTACAACACGCCTGACGTGTCACCATCCTCACGCAGGGCACGCGCATCGCTGGAACGCCGCCGCGGCGACGGCACAGGCGGGCCCTGCTGCCGCCTTTTTCGGATCGTCGGTGTCGGGTGGCTTACCGACTGAAACCAAACCAGAACCGCACATGATTCACCCGCACATGACACTACACTTAACACAATCACTATTCAAAACGAGTAGGTCGGCACCTACAGCAAACCCCGTGAAACACCAAAAAATGCCACTTGTAACTTTGAAACAGCTTGGTGAAGTATCCAGAGTACGAACTCTGATACAACTGGTGACAATATAAAGTTATAAAGTGCCCCTACCAGCACTGCCATCTATTTAAATCCACTGCTGGAATTTGAGGGGCAAAAAACACCACACAAAAACACTTGACGTTAGTTGATACATGCGGTGCACAGGGCCAGCCATTCACAAATCCAATCTCTTTTGACCTGTCACTAACACTTGAAACATTTTATAACGCCTTGGCGTTAAAGGGTGATTATTCAGTCAGAATCACGACTGACAGCTGACTTTTCGCCGGCCAGTAAAGGTCAGGCACCCAGGATTGGGCAAAAATCATAAGAGAAAAATTTAAACAACTCGGGAACAGAACCTGATGGTCCTGTTCTTAAGTTAGTTTCTATGAAATCACAATTGTTAAAATAGTTAGTAGACACACGATGAGAACAAGCTGTTAGGGGAAACCAAAAAATTAATAGAACAACTTCAAGGCACGTCCCACTCTACCTCGGATTCTTCATCAACTACTGATGTCTGGACTTCAACTGAAGAAGCGACAAATGACTCAGTAATAAATTCTTCTTCCAATTTTTCTTCAGCTAAACAGTCTTCAGTTTTTGGAACTTCAAGAGCGACTGAAGTTTCTGATTCTGGTATCAGGGAAGTCAAAGCTTCTTTGATAACTAACTGCTCCTTTATTTTCTGTTCTTTTTCTTTTCTTAGTCTCTCTTGCTCTTTAATTTTATCTTCTTGGTCTTTCTTCAATTTCTGCTCTTGTTCTTTCTTTAGTCTCAGTTCTTCTTCTTTCCTTAGTTTCTGATTTCTTTCCTCCTTTAATCTCAGTTCTTCTTCATGTTTTCGTTTTTGTTCTTTCTTAATTTTCTCTTCTTGTTCTTCCTTTAGTTTCTGTTCTTGTTCAAGTTTTAATTTCTGATCTTTCTTAATTTTCTCTTCTTGCTCTGCCTTTATCCTTTGTTGTTGCGCCTTTAATTCTAGTTGTTCTTTCTTTATTCTCTGTTCTTGTTCATATTTTAATTTCTGTTCTCTCTCTTCCTGAATTCTCAGTTCTTCTTCCCTGATTTTCTTTTCTTGTTCTTTCTGATCTTTATCCCGAACAGTTACTACCTTGTTCACAGTGTTCTGCTCACTATCTCTTTTTGTCGTTCGTTCTATTTCGTTCTGTTCTTCTGGAATTACCGTTCGGACGGTTTCTCTTCTCGTAAACTGTTCTCCGTGGTCTATTCTGATTTCATTTATCAAATCCTCTCTTCTACTGAGTTTCCTCTTTGGCGCTTCAACAACCAACTCTTTCTTCTCCCCAATAATCCGCAGAAAAAGAGACTCTTCGACTTCGGGAGCCGGTTTCGCCAAGTCATACAACGACTCTGGATTTTTACCAATTTTTCTCCTCCTCGATTTCGAACTATGCTCTACATTTTTCAACTTTTCTAGCTCATCCAAGTGTTTTTTGAACTTTTCAAGCTCGTCTAGTGTTTGCTGGCGTACACTCGGTACACAGGGAATCCTGCTTTCAACAGACAACCCTCCCCCTCTACCAAGGGAGTCTAACGTTCGGACATTTGCTATCGTCAATGGAGCTGGTTTTGCTACCGCCACTGGTGATAGGGGTTTTATAATTTTGCTTTCCTCAGGTTTGCCGCCGTTTATTTGGCTTACAGCGGTTTTGAAATTTAATGCGACCTCTGGGGGGTCTCTATGTTTTGGTTTTCGGTCAGAAGGAGGCAAAACGCGGGCCAAAAACTCTTGAGATGTGGAGGACTGCGGGAGGGATAGTTTTCGGATGATGGCTTCGCTTTGCTTACTGATTGGCTTCGTTCCTTCGTCGTAAAAGTTTTCGCCTGTGAAAAGTCCCATTTCGATCAAAGAAGGGCCAGGGACTAGTGGATCTCTGTACACAAGGAATTTCGTCAGAATCACGACCCACAGTTAAATATTTCTTCAACCGGTGAAGGACAGGGGCAGGGTGGAACCCACCCTTAATCCTCAGTTATGTGACAGTTACCCTCGAGATAAAGTCCAAAAGCTACTAACATGAGTTCAAACTATTAGATTCCTCATACGCCCCTTTACACTGTATGCTTATTTGTTCTAAAATATAATATATCTTTTTAACGTCAGAAACAAGGTTTAGCCAAAAATAAGTCGATCGTTAAACGACAACACAGTAAGTAATCTACTATTTTCTGAACTTTAAAAATACATATTATATTTCAGAAAAAATAAATAAACAGTTTATTTCATGAACCAGCAAAAAAAGAACCACAAAAAGAGCATTACCTACTCCGAACAAAACTTTGCTCAACTCGGAGAAATAATTGAAACACTGAGTCACATACCCAAGAATCACTTAAAAGAGTCACATCACATTACTGATGCAAAGTCTAGCCGTCCGACTACCGGCAACAGTTCCGACTGCAGCCACACCAAACAGTGAAAAGCTGCCAACTAATTTCAGACCGTCAACTGTTTAAAAGATGGCCGACAGTGTGTTTAGTAGTGAGGCGGCCATTTTTCTTAGGCTGAGGGCCGGTGACAGGCCGAAATACCGACAACTGTGTCATCTCTGAACGGAGATTCACATTTTTTTTTTGTCCCTCAGAGGAGTTAAAGTGGGAGGTCGTAAATGTGCGGGGGGATTTTGCCCTCCGCGCAATCACCGACGCGATTTTTTGATGAGTGCATCTTGCATAATAACCGCTGATTTAATCGGTATGAAAATTTTAAGACCCTGTTGGTGCTTACGGCCCTTGGCTCGAAGGCACAGCCAACGATTAAGGGTCCGCTATACCTGACGGTGCATTTTTTGCCGCCCATAAGATTAACATTGCGAGCGGCGATCCATTTTACAACAATGTTCTAGGGAGTGTTCGAAGCAGATTTCGCAATTTCTCACCGGTTTCTTTTATTGCAACTGTTTTGCAAATGCTAGCATCGCATACCTCAAGAAAAGTGCTGTATCTCGAAAACCAGTAAAATAATGGGAAATCTGCTTCGAACACTCCCTAGAACATTGTTAGGGCTAGGTACAGGCAAAATTTTGTGTCTTTCCAACCAAGGGTAAACCTTGAAAATGAATCGCCGCTCGCAATGTTAATCTAATGGGCGGCAAAAAATGCACCGTCAAGTATAGCGGACCCTTAAGGTTCAAGCACCCACCAAAATGTGTGCCTCGTCAGTATTCCGCACACTCGGATATGCGGATCATAAGGACTAGCACACATCGGAATTTCAAGGTCATTACTCCGGAAACTGCCAGTGCCATGTCGCATGGTCGCAGGTATAAATCAACCAGGATTTCAAACAGCCTTAGGTGGACTTAGTTCTGCGATCACTTGGAGGGATACACATTTCTGTACATAAAGGGGTCATTTCGTCAGGATCACTCCACACAGTTTCCTGTGAAACACTACCACTTAACCACCCAAAATTTGGGTACGGAAACCAAGTATAACAGCTGAAATCTACTTAGATAACAAAAATTATGTAGATCACTACGACGCCTATAAAAGGCTATCACTAAGGTCATACGAAATATTAACTATCGTGGCTATAACAAAAAAATATTATCTAACTTTTACCGACCTCTTATGACGACAGCAACCAAAGCAATTATTTCAGACTGTAGGCACTGGTACTTGTTCACGTTTTGTAATGACGTTGGATTTGCTCTGAACTATAAAATTGGATTTTAACGTCTGAAAACCTCCTAATACTTACTCAGGCTGTGTCTGGTTTTGAGCAAGCTCGACTCCTTCATAATTTTGTCAATCGGCACCAGCAACCCCCTCTTAGGTTCACAGGAGAACAAAATTCGTTTTCGCCAAGTTCCGTCGATCCCTCCAACCGGCATCGCCCGATCAAGTTCGATTCCGACAGTCCATCCGGTCGTTATTTCTGGGATTCTCCCGATCCACCGAACAGTAGCCGGCTGGGGCAATCCGGAACCACTTCCTAGCCATGCCACCCTCTCGCCCACAAGAACAGGGGGGCGAAAATTTTGAGGATCACCTTCCATTTAACTGAAACGAAAGAAAAGTGTCTGAAATCAAAGACTGTAGGTCCCCTCTTGTAGGTACCAATACCATGGCTGTGGACCGACAATTCTTGAAGTAGTATAGTATCATCTTCTAGTACTACAAAGACAGCAGTAAAGAACCACAAAAAATAGCACGAGCTATTTTTAAACAGACCATGGCCTCACGTTACAATGCATCTGACCCCTTCCTCTTCAAGAAATTAATCAAAATCAATTAAATATTGATAAATTAATTACCTGATTGTTGTCTGGAATAGTAGAATTAAAAGAAATAATGGGAAAAATTGGAGGAAATTATTTATTTTCCAGAAGTTGAAAATTCGTAATGTAAACAAACCACCAGCCGCCTATTGTGATGATTGGCAGTAGCAAATTTCTTAAAATATTTTAACGTTAATATAAACTATTTATTACTTTTTAGTATATTTAAATATAAAATATACTGTTATTATAATACAAAATTTTGTTACACTGAAAAAATACGTTTTAAGCTGTATTTCAATTTTTTTGCTACTATTTATAACGGCGTCGTCTGCTAATGTTTATTTATACAATTTGAGGAAATAGGTTTGACTCAAAAAAATTTAGAACAAATTTGACTTTTTAAGCCCAAAAGTGGAAGTATCACCTTGGTTGTCGACCGAAGGATCGGCCATGAAGCCTACTTTGGTTGCTGACGAAATGTTCCCCGAGGGTGCTGGCCCTTACAACGACGTTGAAGAGGTAAATCACATAATATTATGTCACATCGCAAGCCCAACACTTACGCAAATTGTGGGCATACGATTATCTTATAGTTAGAAGGATGAGGGGACAATCATAGTCGATCGTTTCAAGAAGTATATACTTACCTTTTTGCATGACATCATGTCAAGTGAAATGAATATCAAGGCTGTGGTGGTTCTAAAATTCTAAACCCACCTAAAACTGTAGGTCCCGATCATGTAATTTGTACCTACTGACACGATGGCTGGGGAGCTGTTATTTGGTAATCCTGCCAGTTGAGCACAATGGATAATACCTAAGTACTTACGTTTTTTTTTACAGGCAGGTGGTTCGGTCAGCTTATTAATGGATCTAGCCGCCAACGAGAAATCTGTGCATTCCGATTTTTTTAATGGTAAGTGATAGAACCAAGAGTACCTAATGTACGTAGGTACGCTGGCCGAATTCTGCAATCAAGAAAACTGAAGGCAAATCCGGTTTGCTTGAGGTAAAATACTTTATTATGAAACATGCAAAAAATAAAGATGTAGACACAACAGTTGTCTTGAGTCCTAAATCCAGACTAGCTTGGTACCTATGGTAGGTAAATCAGAATAACGCTAAGCTCACGTAAGGTACTACCTTCCGTCCTAGAGCCAGGGCCGGCCACTCCATAATGCGGGTAATGCGTGGCGCATTGGGGCCCGGGGCCCGCGGGCCCCCAGATTTTTTCCAAAGTATTGCCCGGGAGTGGTCCGCATTGGGGCCCGCGAACGCTGTGGGCGGCCCTGCCTAGAGCCAATAAGTATCGCTCTGATAGGTCATAGACCTCCTACGTCACTAGTAGCAGTTTATCCACCTTTAGAATCCTGTTACCCTGAGTGAGGTATTTTCTTTTTCCGGAGTTGATATGAGGTTGGGGAGCAGTAACATAAAGTCCTTAGGCACAGTGTACTTCGTTGACACTTTTCTGATGAAACTTTATTTTGTTTTCCAGATTTTGAAGATCTTTACGATGACGACGACCTCTCTTAGTAGTCCTAGTTGACCCAAACCTCATGCAACTCTTCAACCCTCCAATACAACACATTTTCATATAAGGCTAGATTTCACCACTTTCTTATTGTATACTATAGTGTCTCCTAACGAGGGGATTTATGTTATCGTATGTTTTGCTTGCGACAAGTGTCTTGCGCTTGCACTTGTTTCTCTGCGATCGCTCTTATCATAAGCTAAACATACATAAATCCGTTCGTTATCCTCTCGTTAGGAGACACTATAGTACCTATACTATAAGTGATGAAATCCAGCCTAAATTGACCCAAACCTCAGCCAACAGTTCAACCCTCCAATACAACACATTTTTTTCATATAAAGATTTCGTATATTTTTTTATTATAAGAATAACTAAGTATACTTTACAAATAAAGTCTCCCGATGCAGGAGGTATAGCGCGCATCTAGTCTGAGATCTCGGATTCTCGGGAGCGCTCAATAAGTTTAACCAAACTCAAGGTATATAGATTATAAAGGTTGCTTTGTCTGAATGTAAGCAAAACAACCGTACAACCACTCAGTCGTCATCAAGAGACCCTACATTCAACGGAAACAACGTCTTGACTTAATCCTCACTACACTGTGCTGTTTCCATTTTCTGAGGAAATTTGGTCTGGAATATAATATGTCTTTTAACGTTCGAATCAGAAACTAACGGGCAATCAAAGAGTTTCTGACGTTAAAAGACAAATAATACTTCGACCTTCACCAAACAGCACTGTGGATGGGCTTCATATATCTCGCCGAACTCTAAACTCCGTTTTTAGTTACAGCATACCTGCTTCTTGGTATGATATCTCGATACATACTGGTAGGTGCACCACCATTAGGGGCCATCTTGAAGTAACGCAAGGTGATACAACGTGCTGGGCAATGTTTATAAACAAACCCATACAACAATCCAATGCAACACTCACTTGTTCAATAAACAATGCCATAGAAACAACGCGGTTACGATGGGTAAGCTCTTGATACTATCGATCGATAATTGCGACAAGATGGCGGTGCACGTAACGGTATCTATCGAGATTCGATACTTCTTGCTACAAATCTTATCTACACCTTAGGGCCCAGCATACAAAAGTGCCACAAGATTTCTAATATACAAGTCCATAAGCTAAGTACTAAAGTGTTAGATATGCACCCATCTATATTTAACTCATAATGGAGTTAACAGTTGGATAGAAATTGTCAAACTTTCATCATTCCAACGATAAGATAAACTGTATAAATAGTCCAAGTATATGTTTAACTTATGAGAACTTTGCCATAAGCTAAACATACGACATATTTATATAATTTATCTTTTCGTTACGGTGTAATGGTGAATGCCAACCATAGGGGCCCTAACTCACAGTTCTCCGATATAAGAAAGCCTCGGTGAGACAGCCTTCCAAGGTATCGTAAGTAGGCAGAAGGGGTGACTTCAGGTAGGCATCACGGCAGATTTCTTAGCGTGAGAGCTCGGAACTTTAGCGCAGCCTTAGAAAACCCATGGCTTGCTGTGCGCTCCCATCACAAAGCGGCTACTTAGACTGGCTCACCAAGGGTTCTGAAACCAGCTATACGTATCAAATTTCTCACTGGATCTCGTAGATAGTTCCAGCCGTTGATACGAATACCAAAATCAAAATGATAATCACTGAAACAGATCTTCAAGTTTGAAATCAAAATAGAAATGATAAAAAAATTAACAGGACATGGGATCATGTTCATCTGAACCAAAACAAAGCACTGTTCCTCGTGTTATAGAAACTAGAGAAAAAGTGGTTTGTACAGGTGAACATAAATACATCACCCTCTCCCATCTCCTGTTAAGAACTTTCAGTTTACCTCTCAAAACATTGTCATAACAAGCAAGATTAACGTCACCTATCTCAACGTTCTCTAGAGATAATAGATAATCAAAGATAATCTTTTAAGATATGTCGATAGATACCGGTAAATGCACCATCATGAATAACGCAAGTGAAAGGAGGTGCCACGTGCTGGGCAATGTTTATAAACAAACCCATACAACAATCCAATGAAACAATCACTTGTTCAATAAACAAACGCCACCATAGAAAAGCTTTCGATATTATCGATCGATAATTGCGACAAGATGATGGTCCACGTACCGGTATAAATCAACTATCTATTAAGGGTCCGCTATACCTGACGGTGCATTTTTTGCCGCCCATTAGATTAACACTGCGAGCGGTGATTCATTTTCAAGGTTTACCCTTGGTTGGAAAGACACAAAATTTTGCCTGTACCTAGCCCTAACAATGTTCTAGGGAGTGTTCGAAGCAGATTTCCCATTTTTTTACTGGTTTTCGAGATACAGCACTTTCTTGAGGTATGCGATGCTAGCATTTGCAAAACAGTTGCAATAAAAGAAACCAGTGAGAAATTGGGAAATCTGCTTCAAACGCTCCCTAGAACATTGTTAGGGCTAGGTACAGGCAAAATTTTGTGTCTTTCCAACCAAGGGTAAACCTTGAAAATGAATCGCCGCTCGCAATGTTAATCTTATGGGCGGCAAAAAAATGCATCGTCAGGTATAGCGTCCTCTTAAGGGCACTTTACAGTTCAAATAGACGAATCATCAATTCAAAACACATCTACAGTTAACATTCCTGTACAAGGCAGTGTAGCGCTAGTTTCCATTCTCATTACAAAATAAAGCATTTTTACTGCACGAGTGCAACACTGAGTGCACTATGCGAGTTTTATTTTACGACGCAGTGCATATGCATGCGACCATAGCGTGCACTGAGTACAAGCAGTGATGGGGGCTCGGAAAATTTCCGGAAATTTCGGAAATTTTCCAAATAGTAAAATTCCCTTTCCATGACTTTTTTTAAATCGAAAAAAATAATCATATAAATTTTTTTAACTTAAAATATTTGAATTTCGCGGGGTTTTTTTTACTGTCACGTTTGCAGCTGGGGCTATACCAGTCGTTTATTTATACACCTGAAAATCAACTACCGTTCACAGAAATCTTAAACCGTTACTTTAGCTATCTTCAGAATAGCATTCTGAATTAATTATTAATACACTTAAAGACTCCAGAGCTTCAGTTTTGAGCTTTTTGGTGGCTTCTTAGACGCGGATGATACTTATCAGAGATTAAGGGGTCGGCAACTACTGCGGCATCACATAATCCACCAGTAGCTAAGCCTGTTAGGCGTTATACAGCCAATCAACACTAAATTTCCAACAATTTCCACATTTTCCGAAAATTTCCGGAAATTTTGCATGGAAATTTTCCGAAAAAAAAAAATTCCGGAAAATCCCCCATCACTGAGTACAAGTAAATAAAAAACACTTCTACATCATATCCTATGCAATCAAAGTCATCTTCACATTGTTCCAGTGGTTTCACCAACAGTTAAAAGTTAACTGGACTTTAGATGTTTCAGTTTAACGGGGAGATAAGTTTACATTTATCGGGCAGTTAAAATGGACTCATGAAGTCCATCTCAAGGGTGAGGTTTGATGATTAAGTAACAGTTAGCCTAACCCGAGGATTACGTCCATAACCCATTGCACTAACCTTCAGTTAATGTTTAACTGGAGACAGTCGAACCCACCCTTACCAGCTTTTCCTATTCGGGCACATTGAGCAACTTATTAAGAGGGCATGGGAGAGGGTGATGTTCATTAATATTCGCCAGAACCAAAACAAAGCACTTTTTCTCATATTATCATAGAAACTAACCTCCTTATTGAAATAAAAACATTGCAAATCCTTAGTCAATTCTTTTAAGAACATAAAGTAAGCAAAAATTCATTAAAAAGACTATTGGTTACTCTACAGTGTTTGAATTACCAAACATCAACAAACCCACTGACGCAAAATGGCGAATCTCTCTGTTGATGTTTGGTAATTCAAACACTGTAGAGTAACCAAAAGTCACCTTAATGAATATTAGCTTACTTTATGTTATTAAAAGAATTGTTAGGGTGCGTCCCACCATGCCCAGTTAAAATTAAACTGGAGATTTACCATGTTAAATTTAACTTAAAAGTTAAATAAAACATGGTAAACATAGGACAAAATCTCCAGTTTAATTTTAACCGGGCATGGTGGGACGCACCCTAAGAAGGTTAGTTCCTGTGATAATATGAGAAAAGTGCTTTGTTTTGGTTCAATTGAAAAAAAATAAATACCAACTCTCTCACTTCATCTTGAGGCGCAGCTCCACTTCAGGCAAATGTCGAATCACCAATGTTTACTTTCGGAAGCTTCATTTCCACGTCTACACTACGATATCTCGATCGATACTGGTTCGTGCTGGGTAATGTTTGTAAACAAACGATAACATAAACTTTCGATATTATCGATCGATAACTGCGACAAGATGGTAGTGCACGTACCAGTATCGATCGAGGTATTTATAGTAGCTCCTGAAGTTAAGCATAGCCGTAATATTCAATCCTTTTCTGGGTGTTGTGGTATTTGACCAAAGTGGCGCAGCGCCGTTAGGTAGAGAAAGGTAGAGAAATCATAAAAGAATCATCTCGCGTTTGTAAGCAAAATTGATACTTCTAAACACATATTTGTACAATTTTTTTTAAATAAGAATCAGAACCGAATATTAATATTGCGTTGGGTGACTTCGGAGAAGACGAGGTCTGTCAGTGCTGACTTCAGGCAACAGGGAAATCAATAATTAATTCACTAATTAGAAGTTAATCTAACCAAGGCTGTTTCCACATTGCTGTTTGTTGCCGTTTTTTAAACGTCCATTACTTGAGGAAACAGTTCGATATACCTATATTTGTTCTGAAATATAACATATCCTTCTAACGACAAAAGTAAAACTGGCTATGTTGTAATTTTACGATCGAGTGATTTCACAACACAGCCAGTTAATTTATACTCCAGAATATTTAAATATCCAACAGTGACCTCAAAAAATGGTGGAAAAAAAACGTAAACAAATAACAAATGAATGAAGTCTAACACTCCCTGTTAACTTCAACCAGAATAATTGTTTTTGTCCTATCTAACAAATAAATAATCTAAGGCTCCATCATTCGGTATACTCTTTGTACCTATATCCAGCAATACAAAATATGTAACGAAACTAGATGCACACAGGACCGAAATATCTTCCATAAGCTTAACATGGTTTCCATGGTAACTGAGTACTATATAAACTTGTGTCTTTTTCTCAGTGACATTAAGAGGTAGAAAAAGTTTAAAGTTGAAACAATAACTGCAGGGTTCAGTATTGCGCTGCATATTCGTAGTATGCATGTAGTTTCATCATACATATAATACAAAAAAAAACTCACCATCCCAATTTTACAACACTCCGACAGAAAAAGAAAACATCTTAACAAAAAAATATTAGATACTAAAAAAACTTAAACTATGAATGCCAACACAACGGGATAAGTGGAAAGATACATAAATCTGTACAACTTAGATCGAGCCTGTACAAAAATTATACATGGTTGTCAACTTTTTCGTCTCACCAGGGTTGTGACTTCGACTTCGAAACGAGTTTCGAGATGAATGTGAAAACGAGTGAGGAGTCGTACTGCACCTGTTGGCGAATGTTTCTTACCACCTTATCGGTGACAGAAATGCCTGGAAAGACGACAAAACGGATACCTATGTTCCTAAGAGATGATACCTAGCAGTTACATTGATGGTTGTATTTTTTTATACAACCACATAAAAAAGCGTATTATCGAAAACCTACATTTTAGACCAAAAAATGACAGTCAGTGTGCTAACGAAACTTTTCGTGAAGTTGTTAAGGGCCCGCTATACCTGACGGTGCATTTTTTGCCGCCCATAAGATTAACATTGCGAGCGGCGATTCATTTTCAAGGTTTACCCTTGGTTGGAAAGATACAAAATTTTGCCTGTACCTAGCCCTAACAATGTTCTAGTGAGTGTTCGAAGCAGATTTCCCACTTTTTTACTGGTTTTCGAGATACAGCACTTTTCTTGAGGTATGCGATGCTAGCATTTGCAAAACAGTTGCAATAAAAGAAACCAGTGAGAAATTGGGAAATCTGCTTCGAACACTCCCTAGAACATTGTTAGGGCTAAGTACAGGCAAAATTTTGTGTCTTTCCAACCAAGGGTAAACCTTGAAAATGAATCGCCGCTCGCAATGTTAATCTTATGGGCGGCAAAAAATGCACCGTCAGGTATAGCGGACCCTTAAGGCTATTTTTTTACGCTTGGACTTCAAACTTTGTGAGAAAACTTTTGGATATTTAAATATTCTGAAATATAATGTCTTTTTAAAGTCACTACTCATGAGGCTATGTTGTGGTTTTTGTCACCAAACAAAATTGTCCGAAATTAACCGATCGTAAAACCACAACATAGCCTCATGAGTAATGACTTTAAAAAGACGTATTATATTTCAGAATAGTTCCAATAGTATTCTCACAAAGTTTGAAGTTCGACCGTAAAAAAAAATAGCGAATGTATATTCAGCCTTAAGGCTGCTCCACATACAAACCAAATCACATGTTCGTTCCAAAGTCTCCCATAACTTGTTTCTACTGTTAAGAAATCTACCCCTCAAAAAACGGAAAACAAAAAAATAATTCTGCAGCCACGTGTGACAGACAAACAAATGCCACATTTTTGTCAACTTGGCGACAATATTTCAAGGAATAGTAACTAGCTTTTAAGCTGAACATACGAGCGGCTACATTCATATTCCAATTGACATCCAGAGGGATGATTGAGGGGTAATGCGGGAGTGAGGGAAGCTTCTTCATCTCAAGTTACCCCTGCGAATTCGGGAAAGGAATCTTGGCACCTACCATAATCGGGTTTGTATATGGAGACGCCTTAACAGGGCTTTCACATCCGCCATTTTGGTTTTTTATTTTTTCGTATAATCTTTCTAAGGGTCCAAGCACATATGTGTTTAAGAATAGGTGATCCTTGATTGGAGCCTAATAGAGAAATCAAAGAAAAAATAAACATCTGCAAAGTGGCGACAAAAAACGAAGCTCTTCTTAAAACCAAGATATTGACAATGAAGGACTGTGGTATGATCACGGCCATGTTTGTTTTTTGCAGCTTGCAAATATTTACTTAGTATGCGAATGGATTGCAGCACTTCCAGAGACTACTAATATATATTTCACTGACCGAAAAAAAGCAATATGACCGTGAACTTATCAGTATCAAGACAGGGAGATTTGTCGCCAACTTGTGGGATGGTGAGCGCACGGACTTCACTACGTACTTAGCTTACCAATGCCACACCAAAGTAAACAACAAAATGGCGGCCCTCTGTTCGTTATTTGTACTGCATAGCTTGAGCACGGGAGACTGCGACGTTTGTCCCTTATTCCAAGCCTCCTGCTACTACCGGCCGTTCACCTGTCGAAAATAAAACAAATTAGGGTGGATTTCATGACTACAGGCAGGGTGGGTAGCTTAAGTTGTCGGCGAGACTATACCAGGGAAGAGGGGAGTCTGCAAATGGTTTATTTCTGCTGCTGCCCATCTCTTCATTATCATCCTACTCCTCTCCATCATCATTCTACTCCTCTTCATCATCATCCTACTCCTCTTCATCATCATCCTACTCCTCTCCATCATCATCCTGCTCTTTATCTACCCCTTCATCTACTCACGGCCGTGCTGTGACGCTGCGGCTAGTGGGTATCCATCTCTTCATCAGTGGCCGTGTCATCATCCTCCTCCTCCAGGTATATTGGGCCCTCCTCCTCATCCTCTTCTACCCCATCATCTCTCTCAGTCGCGTAAGAGCTGGAGGCCTCACCCATCACATTCTTGTGGACCATTTCTGAAAATAAATAAACATAGTCAGCATCCGTCAAAGTTGCCAGCCGGATGAGTGGATTTACAGAACAAATAAACATCAAACAGTTTCGTCAAAAACCCCAACAAATAACATTATATTTTCGGGTAGTAGTAAGAATCAGGTACTTTGTATGGCAGACGACCTACCTTCAAGATAAGGCGCGAGTGCGCGTGGTATCATGGTTTTTGCGCGAATTAGCGCCTCAGGCGTGGCATCCCCCGTGTTCAGCCCCATCATCATCCCCATTCCCTGCAGAACGTGCGATTCGTCCTTGATTTCGAATACATCGTCAAAATTGAAGAAATACTCTTTTCTGAAAATAAAAAATCAAGTTTGAGAAATTTTGAACCTTCCTGCTCATTCACCGGTTGAAGCGGACATGCCGGCAACCGACACACGCCTCCCCGCCTGATCACCTCCGACCGCACTTCGACAACTTAAACTAATCTTATGGGAGAAACAGCGTCCATCACGGTGGCCAGCGGCATGTCTACTTTTATCGTCTAAAACAAGCTTCTGTTTTAACAGACAGGTCACTAGGTACTTACCGGTCATTGGACACGCTGCAGTTTACGGTCGTATTCTGATTGGTGCTGACTACCAGCATGGGGAGTTGGATGGCAGCGCTGGGAGCAGGAGCTCCATGCATGGCTTCTAGTTCTCTGTTCCTCTCAACCAGGTTCTTAAACGCCACCTGTGACAAAACGCATCCATTAAGGTCGACTACACGTACTTGATTCGCAATGCTACGTACTTCAAGCCCTACTCCGAAGTTACAGGGCGAGTGAAAAGTGTTTATAGGGGGATGTAAACCTGAGACTCTTTGTCGTGAGGTAGTGTTGTATTTTTGCATGAAATGGAGTTATAAGCCCACAGGAGCGATTTTAAACAGTCAACTACCAGTCCACATGTTTTTTTGACAGATCGCGGAAACACAACACTATCTCACGCGAAATGTTTTTTTTGTAACGTTTCGGACTAAAACAGTATGATTTTATCGTCAAATTTAGTAGAAAAGCTTGATAAATGTTTGTAGTATTTACCGCCGCCATGTTACATGTTGACAATTTTTATTTCACTTACGGAAGTGGGTAATTGCAACACCATTTCTCTACTTTTTCTCTTGTAAAAGCTAAACATAGTGTCCTACTTTCACTCGTTCGTTTCGCGTTCAAGTATCACACTATGTTTAGCTTTTAGAGTAGACACAACCAATATGATATTGCAATTACCAGTCTCCGGCGGTACTAATATGTAAACATTAGTTTCGTCGAATATTTACTTTCGCACAGTGGTTTTGGTGGAGTTCGTCGAGAATGTATATACAGCCTTAACGTTTGTTGACAAAAATCACTCGATCGTAAAATCACCACACAGCCTGTTAATTTCCGCCGTTAAAAAGACATATTTCAGGATATTTACTATAAATAGGTACCCAATACCTAGTTTCCTCATAAAGTGTGCAGAAAACGTAAACAAATATTATTACATTATTATATTTATGACAAAACGTCAACAAACCTGCATTGTCACTAAATTCTTTGATTTTCTGACAAACTTTTATGTACTTATTTATTTGTTTGGCTTACCTGTTGGAGTATAAGAGACTGTAGAGTTTTCTTTTTGTGCGCCACACGCTGTATAGCACTTCTCTCTTCAGCCTCCATGTTCCTCGGTGAATTTTTTAGCTTGGGATACCCTGTAGGCAGCCCCAACCACCGGATCTCTTTCTTCTCTTTAGAGATTATGTTCATGGCCATAAGAACGTTAAGAGCGTCGTACACCCGACGCCGAATGTTTTTTTGGTCGTAGTTCTGGAAAAAACAGAGAAATAAAGGGTTTGACAATGGGATTACTTCACTTTCTCGCTCCAATGTGGTTTCTACTTCTTTGCAGATGGTATACAAATTCTCAAAATTCCATAGCACGCCACAGACTCTACGGCTCAGCCCCCATTTCGTTGGCACCTATATAACAATAACTTGCTTTAGGACACAGAAACTAGCGGCAATTACAGGTACTACAATGGAGACGGGAGACCCAGTATTATCGCTGACTGTTTATAGCAACCACACAGCAATGAAAAGTTTGGGAAAATGCCTCGCTGTTGTGCAGTAAATTTTTAAGGTCGGAGACGTAAAAAGGACTAGAATTTGCCCGTCCACAAATGAGTAACTTCACGTAAACTTTATAAGATAATAAGATGAAGTCGAGGGGTCAAATCAGTCCAGACCTTCAAACAGGTACACAACATGGCCGTCGGTAAGCAGTCTATGGTAATATAGGTCGTTGTTTGGCACGTCCGTCCTCCACATACCTGGTCCATATTTGGCTGGAAGCCGCAGCCTGTGAACTCGGCGACCAACTCGTCGGCCACCTCGTTGTAAGTAGTCTTTCCTTTCTGCCGAACCTTTTGGCAAACCTTCATCGAGAAGTGACGAAGTCCTTTTCCGCCTTTTTCGGACCGACGCCGTTTACCGACGTAACTACTGCAATGAACCACCGAAAACTGTATTTTTTGTTTTGTTATCTTGTAAATCCAGTTCAAAACAGACAAGTATGTCCAGCGGTAAAAGCAAGACACCACTGATTCTTGATATTTATCAAGATGTCAATGCAACAAATAACCACGCTGGTGGTTATAAACCGGCCTAAAACTGTAGGTCTCAGTCGCGCCTGGCCTGGGGAGCTGGTAGAAAAAATAATTCTACAAAAAAATGCAAAGGCTTTTTCGAAAAATCACTGCCAAGCAACCAATGAAGCTAGAGAGCTCTGGTTTTTTTCAACAAGTAAAGAAAGGATTGCTCTACGTCACGCGGTATACTCTCCTCTTAAATAATGGGTACTTACTTGTCAGCAATGTAGTCAGGCTCAGGGGACATACGCTTAACAGTGGTAGGCGTGGCGCGGGCGGAGGGGCGCCTGGCCCCCCCAGACAGTCTCACACTGGTTTCACTGGGTGATTGGAAGGAATCCTGAAAAAATAATAATTTTTTAGAAGAATACTGGGTGGCGATTCTAGTTTCTGAGATAACCATTCGACTTCCTATGCTTCAGAACAGAAGTCTCTCTCTAAACGACTGTCAAGTGATCATGTAAATCTGCTCGCTATAAAGAGAGTTCGCTATAGAGAGGGTTCAGAGCGAGTCAGGGCTTATGAAGGTACCGTAGCGCCACTCGTTATAGAGAGGTTTTCCTTACAGAGAGTGCCAACCGACAACCGGTTAAGATGGTACACACATTTCCTCTTTGTTTACGTTTTCATTTTTCGACCATTCTTTGAGGACACTATTGAATATTTAAATGTACTGAAATATAATCTGAAACCAAATTTTTCCAAAATTAATCGCTCGTAAAATCACAACATAGCCAGTTAATTTCGGACGTTAAAAAGACTTATTATATTTCAGAACATTTATATATCCAACAGTTTCATCAAAATCAGAACTTGTCAGCAGCTTACTTGTTCTGAATGGCTGAGCTGATAAACTTTCGAGGCAGATTCAGGTCTGCGTATGACCTTGTAAGCAGGGGAGGTTGGTGACGTCACTCTGGGCTTCCGCACGTAGAAGTTGCCAGAGTCAGAGTCCTGGGAAGCCCCAAACCAAAATTAATTCAATACGTCCTGGAATGGGGGGGCCGGAATGGCAACTCAGGAATGGCGGGTACCTGCACACCTCAGTACACAAGGGGATGATTTAGTCAGAATCACGCCGAGGTGTTTGCACGATACTGATACTGGTACGTGCATGACCGTCATGGGCCCTGGCTGCTCTAAAAGCTAAACATAGTGTGCTATTCGAACACGAAACAAATGACTGCGAATAGGACACTATGTTTAACTTATGCTGGAGAACGAATACTAAAAATCGAAGTGTAATTACCGATCTCGATCGAGTATCGATAGAAGATTGTAAACAAACACACGCCCCACCCAAGCCCTGGTAAATTTATGCAGACCGCTGGGATCCAGGTCCCTACCTCAATGCCTCACCTACCTAAATAGACATCCGGTCTCCTGCCCAGTTTCAACCTACCATAGTCACAGTTCCCATTCGACTATAGGTCCTGGGTTCGAATCCTGGTAGCAGCAATTTTGTGTTGGTAGCATGGATGTCACACCAAATATTCATTTGGCTTCGGCCAACAATCAGTTTGTTTAATTAACATCTGTGCCTTCGGGCCAAGGGTATGGGCCTGTTTTTATCTTAACATGACATGGGAGTAGTCATGTTTATTTTTGTTAATCTCAACCAAAACAAAGCACTAGCCTCCTTACTGAAATAAAAACATTCCAGATCCTTCCCCTACTATGTTTTATCTTCATTAACGAGTCTAGTTCCTATGACAACGAGAACAAAAGTGCTTTCTTTTGGTTAACTTAAGAGGACGCTATACCTGACGATGCATTTTTTGCCGCCCATAAGATTAACATTGCGAGCGGCGATTCATTTTCAAGGTTTACCCTCGGTTGGAAATACACAAAATTTTGCCTGTACCTAGCCCTAACAATGTTCTAGGGACTGTTCGAAGCAGATTTCCCAATTTCTCACTGGTTTCTTTTATTGCAACTGTTTTGCAAATGCTAGCATCGCATACCTCAAGAAAAGTGCTGTATCTCGAAAACCAGTAAAAAAAAATGGGAAATCTGCTTCGAACACTCCCTAGAACATTGTTAGGGCTAGGTACAGGCAAAATTTTGTGTCTTTCCAACCAAGGGTAAACCTTGAAAATGAATCGCCGCTCGCAATGTTAATCTTATGGGCGGCAAAAAATGCACCGTCAGGTATAGCGGACCCTTAAATAAAAGTCAGCACTCCCATGTCCTGTTAAAGACGTCTGCACGTAGGTACGTAGTTATCGGCAATCAGTTGGCAGAGCAGAGTTGAAAATCAATACCAGTATCGTGTGTGTGTGTGTGGCACTCTACTCTATATTCATTTTTCATCGGTAACGACGGGGTCACGACTAACGTAACCGAAAACTTTAAAAAACTGTGCAAGTGGTTACAGATAAATGACAGTAATCTAATTCCTGAAATTTCACTACAGCGTTTTTGAAAGAGAAGCAAACTGGCTTTCACCATCCTGCCGATAACGAACTAATCTTGCAGTTAGCTAGAGGGCTAGTTATTGACCTCAGCAACATTCCCAAGGACCACCCGAATTGACACGAGAAAGAATTTTTTGCCATGGTCTGAAATATCAGTAAAGGGGGGGGGGGGGGGGTAAGTAACGAGAAAAAAATGATTGCGTCGAGTCAAATTATACACTGTAAACCACGGTAACTAACTCCAGTCACGCACAGTCACAACTACCTACACCCTGCACCACCTCACAGCTAGTCACAGGTTCGATCCCAGTAACCACCAAAAAGTTTTTCCGGTCGGCATTCACTTCACCGGCTGGGGGTACACTCGACTGTAGGGCGTGATTCTGTTAATATAACCCCCGTGTATACAGATGTCATGAAAATTTTAGAATATACAGATCACAAACAGAGTAATGTAGAAGAAATCGACAATCGCCCATGGAGAGAAGGAGATATAACGCCGAACATACAAAAAATATCAAAGACAGCTGTTACAGTAATCACAGGAAGCATAGCGCCAGGGTACCTATCACGCCAGGCAGTCGGGTTTTCCCCCAGACGGTGAAGGCCAGAAAAATCTCAAAAATTCAGGACTAGAACCTGATAGATTTTGTTCGAAATTCCTCTTCCTATAAGGGGAAAAAGCGAAATTCCTCCATACAAAATCAGCCTGAAATAAAATGCTGAGTCAGGGGTGGTGAACGAAGGGCGCTTTCAATCAATATAGCAAATCCAACACCTCCCCATAGAACAGTCTCGATAGCCGAGAGGTCTACAGTCTTTTTGAGTCACACCAGTTCGATCCCAATTCTACCGAAGTTTTTCTTCACCTCTGGTATGTTCAGCGTGTCAGGTGAAATGAGTATCGAGGCTGTGGTGGCTTGGAACCCACCTAAAACTGTAAATCCCCACTGCGATGACTGGTGTTTGGTAGTGTTGCCAGATGAGCATGACAAGTACTTCTTGAAGTAGTTGCTGGACTTGCCCCCCATCCCTAGGTACTCATATATAACTCAAACTAAAAATAATAGCACTTTTCGAAAGTAAAAATCCATGCGATCAATCACAGAATATGTAACTTCATTGCAGGGCTGAGCACAGCTGTAAGGGGGCGAGAATGGAAGAGATTGATGAGGAAACTTTGGGGGATCCAAGGCGGTGCTGAAGGTTCAAGGAAAGAAATTCTGCCACACCTGAATTTGCAGCCCTTGCTGCTTATTTTCAAAGTAGAAGTTTCCTTCACAGCGGTTAACTGAAGAAGCACGAAAGGGAAGACATTGTTCTGCAAGTACCTAGGTCTCCGAATGACGTCATGTGACGCTAACGAATAAGAGCCCACCAACGATACAATGTCAAGAAGTATCCATCGTGGTCAGGCATTTCAACCGGAAACTAAGGAGGACAGCAGCAGGTGACACGGTTAGGGAGTTCGAAGCGTTAAGATGGACATACCTACACACAGGCATGACCCTACTGTACGTCACAGTTCGCTGGGCAAGCCCTATTCTAAAGGGGCGATCATCACTGTAGAAGGGGCCAACAGCCCGAAGAGGGTTGCAACCCTTCGCAGCTGACTCCACGTGGGCCATTGTGAGCGGGCTACCCCTTCATTTACCTATACTTTCCCCTACCTTCGCGCACATTCTTGTCTCAGACACCCTCTAGTAGTCAACTTCAATGTAGCGGCAGCTGTAGTTCTTTTAAAAAGGAGGCTCATAAGCCAAATCACACAATCTTGTTGGCTTTTTTTTTTCGATCATTTTTTGGCTCGAATTATATTTCAGAACATTAATATCCGACCTACCGGATGTACAGACTCAATACTGTACCGAATTATCGCAGTAGCAGGGTACCAAGCTATGAAAGCGTGGTTCTCCCCAAATCACCCCTAGTGTTAAGCCCTGGTCTTTCGTAAATAACTCACGTCATCATCATCACGGTAGAGCTGTTTGATGATTCCCGATGACGCGCGGACTGTGCCGCCTTGGGAGCCTTGGACCTGGCGCCATGCCCTTGTCGGCGCCGTAGTGTGAACCACTTTTATTACTTGAGGTTTTCCTGAAAAACAAAAAACACAAAATAAGTAGGTAGACTATGTTAGGCGGGAGAATACTGATACATCATAAGAATTTTGAGCAAGGTTACCTTTAGTGTTCATGGGTACCTATGGTAATTTGACCTTTAGGCCTTTAGTGTCCATAGGTACCATGGTAATCTGACCTTTAGCATGGGTTACTGACACGGTAATCTGATCTTTAGTTCAACCAAAACAATGCTGAACAATTCAGGGCTGAAGAGAGAGCAGAAAAACTTTGCTGCTGACTGGAATCGAACAGGGCCGTCAATATTCTTCTTAAGACAGTACCTACCACGACAAATCGGCATTAAGGCGCGTCCACATTACCATAACATTGCAAGCCCCACAGGTGTTTCACCAATGTTTACTTTCGGGATAGATTCCTCATAGCTTTCGTACAGTGGCTACAAAGCTACTTATTAAATAATGTTGGCTATGAACTGTAATAATTGTAATGCGTACTCGCCCTTATGTGTCTCAATACGGCCCTGTCTGTCAATAAATGTAATCTGAGCACCTATTATAAACATGACTTCTTATCTGTAGGTTCATGCAAAAATATAGGTAAATGTGCAATAGAACAAACACATAAAAACCAATAAATTAAAGTAAATAACGCTCTAAATGGATAATTAAACGCTGCCTGGACTTTTTGCCCATACATTTCTCCAGGACTCCAGGTAAAAGTACCCAAGGACAACGAGTCTCCAGAGCCGCTTGGGTGTTGCCTAATTTTGTGGTCGACGGATTGGAAAATATAATAAAACCTTATACCACAGAGAAGCTTCAACATTATTTAAATAAACGGAATCATTAAAAAATAAATAATTAGGCACACTAAAAAGAAAATGGGAATACTGACGGTGCAAGCGGCCATTCGAGGCAGTACGCCATCTCACCAGTTTTAGCCTTCCCTGCCAAAAACCTACTCACCATTGGCGTCGTGGATTAAAAAATTCTGGGTAGTCGGCTGGGCCATAACTGAAACCTCTGCTTTTCACTGGATCCACTTTTAAAAAACGAAAACCAAAATTTCACTCCGAAATTTAAATTTCAACATGAGCCCACGGCTGCAAAGAACCCCAGACCGTCGTCAAAATGGCGACGCAAGCAGTGTTTCTTTGGGGGGCGCTAGCCGGGCCAGTTTTTCGAGCATAAACACAATTTTGGGTTCACAAGAAAGCCCAGAATTTGGGGAATACGGGGATGTAAAAATATTGGGGGTGGGTTGAAAACTGGAGCAACAGGAACACTGAAAACAGGGGCGTGTGTGTGCAGGACACTGGGCTATGCAAGCTTGGCGGCAGATGGTAACAAAGCACAGCAGCTGATTCGCGGGAACTGGTCACGTGACATCCATAGAGTAAGTTATACAAAACAAGATGGCCGTCTATTTTTGGCGGTAAAAGTTTTAATACTCTCTTTTTGGCTATTTTCATTATTATTTATGTATTATAAAAATTATGTAACCTATGTTTAATAAATAATTAATTTTTATTTTCTTTCCCTCGCGGGATTAACATTACAACAACCCAATTTTTTAGTCAAAATATTTTCTAAATTATTTTTTATTGTTTAGGTCATGGATTCTTTAGTTATCACTGTTATTTCCCTAAATTGTTAGAATTTTTCTCATTATTTAATAATACTAGTGTAATGTGGGAAGCTGGTGTTCCAAAGAAAAATAAAATAAAATAAAGTTTTAAATAAATTGACGGTAGCAAAATTTGGCGGGAAAGTCGATTTGTTTTCTTTTTGTAGAAAATGGCTGACACCGGCAAGATGGTGGCGAGTAATGCAGTGACGCTTTTAAAATCGCTTATATTCCAGATAAAAACCTTATCAGACGTTTCCATGTCTTGAAATCCCGATAAAACGCAACCCCCCTGAATGTGGCGTGTTCGGAGTGTATAACATGGTGCAGAAAGTTGCAGTATGCTTGCCAGATCATATTCTCGAACTGATATTTTCCTATCTGCAGCTGCAAGATTTAAGAAACTGTTCCTTGGTGTGTAAATCATGGTATTCTTTTCTAAACGATGAAAATAACGATGTGTGGAGGTTACATTGTGTGAGAAGACTAGCAGAGGAAGCTTTGAAATCTGATCTCTTGACGTCCGTCCCGACGTACAAAGCCAAACTTCGGGCGTTTTACCATGCGTGGAACCCTTTGGACTGCTCTAGAAACATATACATTAAACCAAATGGGTTTACCCTACATAGGAACCCGGTAGCACAGAGTACGGACGCTGTTCGGGGGAAAATAGGGTTTCGCCATGGGCGGCATGCGTGGGAGGTGATTTGGGAGGGACCCTTGGGCACTGTGGCTGTCATAGGCATAGCTACGTCCGAGGCCCCCCTTCAGTGTCCTGGGTACATCGCCTTGCTGGGCTCTGATGAACAATCTTGGGGCTGGAACCTCGTGGATAATCACTTACTTCATAACGGAGACTCTCAGGGCAACTACCCCCTTCTCAACAACGCCCCTAAGTACCAGATAGGGGAGCGAATACGTGTAATACTAGACTGTGATGACAACACGTTATCCTTCGAGAAGAACTACGAATTTCTAGGTGTAGCTTTTAGAGGTAAGTCATTTTTAGTCATTTGTTTATATCTGTCTTTTACTGTCGTGTTTCCCAACGTTTTTAATTGTTTGGCACACTACCCGAGTGGTGAAGACGTCTGCTTTGTAAGTCGGAGAAGCGTGGTTCATATCCTAAACTATTTTCCCTTACTTTTTTCTCTCCTTCCACAAACACACAGCTGTTCGCCATATCTTGTTCTAAAAACATAAATACCTAGTTTAGGCAGGAATTTAGCAATCGAGTGGTTTGCGTCCAAAAAGGCAAATAACCACATGGTTCCTGTTCATTTTTCAGTGGCGCCTCAAATTCATGTATTTATTTATTGTTTTATGTATATTTGTTTCAGGTCTACCTGACAAAAGACTGTTCCCCTCGGTGTCAGCGGTGTATGGCAATACAGAGGTCTCAATGGCATACCTCGGCCCTCCACTCGATGGCTAACATCGGCTCAAGTCGCCACTGCAACACTGTCACAGGTACCAATTACCAAGATCAGAGCTTTACGGAGAGGGTCACCCACCGAAGTGGTTACCACGACCAGGGTTGCTTGAATTTAGTTTTGAAAGTGGCAAGTGCAAACTCTGTTCGCTGGGATGGCTGTCTTTGTAAAAATAACTGGACAGTAGTACTTACTTACTACTCGTTACTAGTAGGTTCTTTTAAGAGGACGCTATACCTGACGGTGCATTTTTTGCCGCCCATAAGATTAACATTGCGAGTGGCGATTCATTTTCAAGGTTTACCATTGGTTGGAAAGACACAAAATTTTGACTGTACCTAGCCCTAACAATGTTCTAGGTCGTGTTCGAAGCAGATTTCCCATTTTTTTTACTGGTTTTCGAGATACAGCACTTTTCTTGAGGTATGCGATGCTAGCATTTGCAAAACAGTTGCAATAAAAGAAACCAGTGAGAAATTGGGAAATCTGCTTCGAACACTCCCTAGAACATTGTTAGGGCTAGGTACAGGCAATATTTTGTGTCTTACCAACCAAGGGTAAACCTTGAAAATGAATCGCCGCTCGCAATGTTTATCTTATGGGCGGCAAAAAATGCACCGTCAGGTATAGCGGACCCTTAATCAACTGACCGTTGCTGGTTAGTGATACCTCCCCACGTCCATGCTCCCAGTAAAAATGAGTCGTACATTGATTCGCACCCAGGTCCCCTCGACGAAGTTCAGGTACCCATTAGGGCTGGTATGCCCAAGACCGAGCAAGGCTCACTATGAAAAAACTCGACAAGTCTGTATTAGGGTCCGATTACACCTTACAAAAAAAACATGATCCTATTTTTAGATGATCCTATTTTTTTAGTATCATAAAATTTTAGAAAAACTGTAATACACTTCACAATAAAAATATGATATGGTAAAAAAATAGAATTTCGAAGATTTTTAGGGTCCTTTTTTGAACCGTTTTAGGTTAAATAATTTCTGCTATATTCTTTCAATTCATCGTTATAAGAAATTCGTACTCCTCCACATTTTCTATTAAAATACGGGTCATTTCCATTCCACTTACCTCAGCCGCCATTTTTAACGGACTAACCCAACAACAGCAAACACATCGTAGCCTAGAGGAAGGTAGTCGCAGCAGTTATGATACAATTTGTACCGGCCGATACAAATTGTATCATAATTGACTCAATTCACTTTACACCTTACAATTTTTCTTGATCATATTTTTTTATGATCATATTTGGATTGGAAATTGTAAGGTGTAATCGGGGGCTTAGAAGCTGGATCCTTTTGGTTGATCAGATGGATCGTAGAACTAATCTGATATTCTTTTTTTCAGAATTCCGGATGCTCAAGCCTTCTCTACTGCAACATATTGTATAGCTGGCTAGCTTTATGTATCCTCTCGTTGTACCTACCCACCAAAGAAAGAAAAAATGGATTTTACCCTGGATGTCGTCACTGGACAATTTACCTAGCCGCTGGCCATCTAGTGAGAGGTAAATACGCTAAAATGCGGATTTCAACACTTGTTTAATACTATACTGCGATTGCACTTGTCATAAGCTAAAGATAAATCTGTTCGATAGGAGACACTATAGTACACTTTTAAGAAGTGGTGAAATCCAGCATAAATACTGACAGTTACTTGGAGCTAAGTGATATTAAGCTGGACGGAAGTGTTAAGATGTCCCACACAATCGTCAGACACGTGGCAGTAGAATGATTTTCCTTCCCATTTTTCGAGGACACTGTTGGATATGTCTTTATAACGGCAGAAATCACCTAGCTATGTTGCGATGATTTTGGACAAATTTTCATTATGGGCACTAATCACTCGTTCGTAAAATCACAACATAGCCAGTAACTTTCTGACGTTAAGAACACATATAATATTACAGAACATTTAAAAGCGACCACACAATCGTGTTTGTTTACGTTTTATGAGGAAACTATTGGATATTTAAATGTTCTGAAATATAATATGTCTTTTAACGTCTTAAATTATGAGGCTATGTATGTTGTAATTTCACGATCGGTTAATTTTGGACAATTTTTTTGTTGGCAAAAATCACTCGATCGTAAAATTACAACATAACCTCATAATTCATGACGTTAAAAAGACATATTACATTTCAGAACATTTAAATATCCAATAGTTTCCTCATAAAGTGTGCACACAAAAACGTAAACAAACACAATTGTGTTCGCGAAAAAAATATATAAATAACCAGGATTTATTTACGTTTTTTCGGACCATTCTTTGAGGACACTGTTTGATATTTATTGTTTAAAGTATAGTATGTATTTTTAACGTCAGAAAGTAACTGGCTAAGTTCGGGCATTATAGACATATTATATTTCAGAACATTTAAATATCCTCAGAAAACGGTCGAAAAAAAAATGATAAACAGGATTTTGTAGTGAGCCTGAATTTGTGCAGTAAATTGGTTCAGTGATAGGTGTTGCCTCTGTCTCATTTCTACGTTCTTGTTAAATGTACCTAATTATTGTTTTTAATTTCTGTATATGAATGAGTGATATATTTTCTAAGTAGATACCTAATCAATTGTAAACTACTTTCTGCCAATACACGAAATAGCTGAAAATCGCTTAATTTGGCTTAGGGCCTCGGTAGCCCAGTGGTCTAATTGGTCATCTTTAGAAGAACACGAGCTGGGTAACACCGGTTCGATCCCGGTCCTGCGAAAAAGTTTTTCTGGTCGGCGGTGTTCACCTCTGATTCGGAACCCACCTAAAATTATTATAGGTCCAGTTGCTGAGCTAGCTAGAGGGTCGAAGCTTTTCCTGGAGATCGAAATACAACCGAACTATAGAAGAGGAAGTCTCGATCGAGTATCGATATAACAGAACCAAGGAAAGTAAACAAGTGTAAATGATTTTATACATGTACTTATTATTCTTAGAACAATTACAATGACATATTATTTAGGTACACGATAGGTTCTTCCTAAAAATAATACTACCTTATCTGGATGATGAACTTTTTCGAAGGGAACATTATCTCGAAAAAGTCACTCGCATTCAAATACGTGTAATTTTCAAGCCCCCTAATAGACAGACAGTTTTCACTTTGAATATATTTTCTCTTAACGGCCACCATACATTCTCGACGAACTCCGTCAAAACCACTGTGCGAAAGTAAATATTCGACAAAACTAATGTTTACATTTTAGTAAAACCGGAGACTGGTAATTGAAATATCGTATTGATTGTGTCTACTCTAAAAGCTAAACATAATGTGCTATTTGAACGCGAAACGAACGAGTAAAAGTAGGACACTATGTTTAGCTTTTACAGGAGAAAAGTAGAGAAATGCTGTTGAAATTACCCACTTCCGTAAGTGAAATAAAAATTGCCAAAATGCAACATGGCTACGGTAAATAGTACAAACATTTATCAAGCTTTTCTACTAAATGTGACGATAAAATCATACTGTTTTAGTCCGAATCGTTACAAAAAAATATTTCGCGTGAGGTAGTGTTGTGTTTTCGCGATCTGTCAAAAAACATGTGGACTGGTAGTTGACTGTTTAAAACCGCTCCTGTGGGCTTATTACTGCATTTCATGCAAAAATACAACACTACCTCACGACAAAGAGTCTCAGGTTTACATCCCCCTATAAACACTTTCCACTCGCCCTGTAACTTCGGAGTAGGGCTTGAAGTACTTAGCATTGCGAACCAAGTACATGTAGTCGAAAATAGCGAATGTATATTCAGCCTTAAGTGTCTCCTAAAAGTTCGCTATAGAAACTGAAATGTTGGTGCCACTGTATAGCGATCGCTAAAATGGACTTTAACAACTTGTGAAATCAACCGTAAGACAAATTAAATTTTTCCCGTTAGACATAATCCAATCGCGTTCTAAGGGGGTAACTCTGTAAACAGGTTTCACAGTTCACTAAAGTCTACTATAAGGTACTCATTAAAGTTGAGTACAACGTGGCACCAACGCTATTGTGAACTTAACGGGACACTATAGTGCGGATTTCACCAGTGGAACTTAGCGGTAAGATTGTATAAATATTTCAAGCATGTGTTTAGCTTATTGGCAAACCATCCTCTAGACCTTGCTATAAGCTTAACATGTGCTAGGAATATTTTATTCAATTTATCGTATCGGTTAAGGTGTAATTTTAGATATTGCTCTTATACTGAGGGAAAGCAAACGAAGTTCTCCAATCTGGAAGACATGTAATAATAAAATCCAAAATGTCGGGTGAAACCTACTGTTAATAAACATTTAGTATAGCATAATTTTGTTCTAAGACTGAGCTAAAGTATTTAAGGCTATGATGTACCTGACGATGCATTTTTTGGAAAAAATGCATCACCACGTAATACACAGCCTTAAGTAGTAGATATCTATATAGTGGGCTCTTGCATACCTACCTAAAATAGGTTATAAAAAATAATAGTTGAAAATAGCCTACTGAACTAACGACCTAATCTTACTGAAAAAATCTAAATTTCTTTATTTATTAACTTCACAGCTCCCGTGATAAAAATAAATGTAGGCTTTTTACAAAACTTTTATGGAATTTTCTTTTGTTAATCTAACGTATATTTACAAGATATAGATATTTATCTAGGTCTACAAATCCAAGAGGTTATCGCGTTGGAACGACGTAGCGGACCAATCACGCTGCTTGAGAGATAAATTCTGGGGCTTGTGATTGGTCGGATTGCTTTGACGTCATCGTTAACCGAGACAACTTCTAGAATTTATAGGCCTTGCTATTTATATTATTAAGTAACTACTCGTATTGAATTATTCGAGACATTTCATAAGGTATTTGCAGCTTTGACTTAACTGAAAGAATGGCCAAAATATTTGAAAACAGAAGGACTTTGATCACACTAATCACAAGTTAACTGAGGGTGGGTTTCACCAGTTAAGTTTAACGGTTAGTTAAACTAAGCATGTGTTTACAAACGACTGGCAAAGGAAACAATATTACTTTCATATAAACTAACTTAACCGTTTTCAAATAAACATTTTTCTATGGGGTGATGCAGGACTTACAACAAACTTTCATTACTAAAATAAAAACATTTGGAACATCGTTTGCACAATGATAACTAGTCAGTCTCGACCACACAAACCCAAGGTAGATACTATTAGATTTCATTTTTACATTTCTTATTACAATATTCATTTTATTATACAATACAAATTAAGGGGGAGCTCAAGCGAGTTACATTAAGGGTGTGCATACAACTCGGTTTAGGAAACTGTTGGATTGTTGTTGAAAATAAGTGTGGGTCCCACCATACTCGGTTAACGGTTAAACCTCCGTTAGTTCTTGTTAAAAAACTTTAACGGAGATTTAGCAGTTAACGGAGTATGGTGGGGTGCGTCCCACCGTACTCGGTTAACATTTAACTCCAGTTAAACTAAATTTAACTGGAGTTTAACAGTGGGGGTTCCCTTAGTTGTGATTTTACTGTCGAGTGATCACAAAAATCCATATTATATAGCAGAATAAATAAACCCCTGCAATCTAACTCACTTGAGCTACCCCTGAGCAGTAGGTAAAATCACAATGTAGTTTTGAAGCTGCCTATCTCGTTAAGAGTGAGGTACACCGTATGACGTCATTTGACCTTCATATTTCAACATTTATCAATTTTTCAGTCTTACAGTGATTTAGAGCAATGCTTTCTTTCCTTATTGCAAAAAACTAGAGTCTCTAGCGTCATCGGTTGCTTTGCAACGATTTTTTGGAAATACCCTTACACTTTTCGGGTACTTTTTTTTTTGAAAAATCGTTGTGTAAGAACCAATGACGTTAGAGACCTGTAATTTTTTGCAGTAAATGAAGAAAAGATTGCTCTAGAAACGACTGTCAGACTGAATAATCAGTAAAGAACCCGTGTTAACTGAAATAGTCGTTAAGACAGCTACTACATCGTGATATCTGCTTACAACGTTCAATTTACAGTTTCCATTATGTGCACGGAAGTTTTGATCACAATAGGAATCCTATAACAACCACACTACACTGGGGGAGTGTAACAACTCTTAAACACCGTAAACGTTATTTTGAACAAGTAATAGAGATCAAAGAAACTAAATCGCCTAGAATCAATTTTAGAACATTTCATTCTAAAGAAAAACGGACCGTACTTTGGAGGAAATAAACATTTTAGGGGTGTTAGGAAAAAAATATATTTTTTCTGGGACGCTACAGGTATTACTTGAAATACAAAACCTAGTATAACGACCTTCATTGCAGTAGACTGCTTACCGGCGGCCATCTTGCGTACTAGTTAGAAGGTCATCATACTGGGCCCCTTGAAATTTCGAACCAACTTCGAACTGTTTGAGGCAAGTAGCAGAAGCAGGTACCTTTGGTTTGAGACTGAAGTTTTCTTGAACTATGGGTGATTGTTTACAGGAACGACTTGATAAGATAATAAGATAAGGTCAAGGGGTCAAACCAGTCCAGACAGTGATTCCCAAGCCAAAGGTACCTGCTGCTGCTACCTGACTCCAGAAGTTTGATGTTGGTTCGACCTTCAAAAATTGGTACGCAAGATGGCTGCCAGTAAACAGTGTATTGTAATGAAGGTAGTTGGTCGTGTCAGCAGCCACAAACTGTAGGTATCAAGAAACATATGAGCGTGTAGCTCGATAAACAAAGGATAAATAAATTAAAATAACTGAGTGATTATTTGTTTATGAAATGAAATGACCAGGAAATATGAAACCGTACCATCGCAACAATAAATAAATAAATTAATAATTCGAGATCCATCGATAGCTTTCCGTCAATCATTCACTTCAGTTTTGACTTCAGCATTTTTTTTTTCAATAAAATTTATTTGCTGTTTTTAAAACGACAAATTTTGATGGCTAGACACTCTTAAGTTTGACCTTCTAGCCGCTAGAAGAGTAAAATTTTCACCTTCTAGGAGTTGTGCTGATGGAAGCTCATATACCTTAGTTGTTTTCTTTTGGGCTTCTATAGCAGCTAGACGTAAGACGTAATTTTTTTGCCGCTAGAAACTTCTTGTTACTAGCAGGTTATAAAAGCTATCTTCTAGCCACAAGAAAATGGAAATTTTTACTTTCTAGCAGCTAGATATCCATAGACATAATTTTCTAGCCGCTACTTGAATTGTTTTCCTGCTAGCCACTAGATGCTCATTAGAGCAATCTTCTAGCCGTTAGAAACTTGTCCTTCTAGCGGCTAGATGCTCATAGACTTGGTCTTCTAGACACTTGAACATTCTAGCGGCTAAACACTGGTAAGTTTGGCCTTTTCCGTGGCGTCAGTAGTTTTGCTGCCCGCCTTGTATTTGGCTTTCGTGAGAGACGTGAAGGCCTCGTTGCAGCCAGACTCGGGGCAAATACTGACGGAGTAATGGCGCGCCCGGCAGTACTGCTTCAGATAAGTCGTGGCCCAGACCCCGAGGACCCCCAGCAGGATGCCTGCGGCACCCACGATGATCAGGTACCAGCTACTGCTTACGTGCTCCCCTCGACCCACCTCTGAAATGGTAGAGATATTTGTGGAGATTTGTTCTAGAGAAAATTGCCCAGCTCTGGGTACCTACCGTTCAGGGGGTGGGATTCTGTCCCAAGTCACAAATTTTTTACCTTGGCAGCTGGGGCAGCAGTGCTGCGGAAGGTGGCCGCACCGTGTGCTGCAGTCTAGAGGTAGGCAGGAACTGACTCCACCCTCCAGACAGCTGCACTGCTGACATTCCGCTGACACCCACACCTCCCCCTCAGCAAACGTTCTGTTGCCCTCGTGACACTGTCTGTCATCGGGGTGACCTGAAACAGCAGATTACTAAGCTTTTCCCAACTTGTCCAAATTTTTTCGACCAAATCATCCCTTGTGTCCTTACCTATACAAACGGAGCAGCACTGCCCCTTTGCCAGCACTGGATGTTGGCAGTTAGGTACGCTACAGTGCTCTGTATAGCACAGAGTCTTCCCGTCTTCGCAGGTACAGCTTTCGCACACCCCTCTGCGCCAGGTTGAGCCATGGCTGTATAAAGGGCTGCACGGGAACCCTATCGCTGACGCGCTGAAATCAAGAACATTTACATTACATTTTCTGCAAGTCGATAGGCAGTAAATTAAGTTTTCCAAAAACTTTCATTTCTTACAATTCCTGACCAACTTACAAACTCGATTATATGGGTGCTTACTTGGGTTTTTTGGGGCAGTAGGGGCAGCACAGCTCGGGGCTGAAGACTGGCTGCCTGCAGGGGGTTGGAGGGCACCTCCTAGTCTCGCAGAGTGCCTGACCCTGGTGGCACAGGCACCGGGTGCAGGGCCCCAGGACCCAGGAGTCGCCTTCTTGTTTATACCCACCGTCTAACGAGTAGCAGAGTGCAGCTTTGGGTGCCACAGTCTCGTTACCCGAACTGTCTGAAAAAAAAATTCAGCTATGAAGCGACTTGTCGAGACTTCGCCTGCAGATTCATGATTATGTAATTTCAAAGTCGGTGTACACCAATCGAAATATTGACAAGCACACCGACTTAGAAAATACATAATCATGAATCTGCAGGCGTTGTCCACAAGTAATTTTTTCTATGTTTTGAGCCAATGTTAAGAGGTTGAGTAAGAAGACTCGGGTTATATAGTCTCAACTTTCTGGGGGTTTTTCCTGGGAATAGATGGTTACCTGGCCTTCACCAGTAGGGGGCAAAACTCGACTATCCGCTGTGATTCTCAATTCTCATCAAATCAGCAATCCATAAGACCATTCCCCACAGCAAATGAGATTCGTTCTATGTTTTATACAAGAAGTTCCAGCACAAAGGGATACGATCTTGCAGACAAAGTTCTGCTTACCTGGGCATGCTGCACAGCAGTCGGAGGAAGACTGGAACGTAGGCTTGACGCAGTTGAGAGGTGGGCAGATGACCAGCGTGCACATCTCTACTCCTCCGCGGCAGAAGCATTGTCTGCAGCCGTCCAGCCAAGTCTCTCCGTCACTGTGAGTCGCCCCAGAGCTACTCGTGCAAGACCCGTTCGGTCCTACAATAGAATCCCGAACATACATTCGCATGAGGACAGTGGGCTGGACTGAGCTATGAAATAGTAGAGAAACCACTCCAGGAATCTCGTTGGGAATCTCGTTGGGAATCTCAGGCAATCATTGGAAATCTTTATGAAATCTCAGGGAATCTTTGAAATTTCTGATTTCTGGAGTAATTAATCCTTCGGGGTGCATCTTTCCACGAATCTAGTTGAGAATCTCAGGAAATCTTTTTGCAATCTCAAGCAATCTCTGGAGATCGTTAACCCCTCGAGTAGGACCCTGGTTCTAGTCCAGATATATCGAGATTTTATGAGGCGAAAAAGTATCTGGCTATAAGCTATAGTTGATCCCTGAGACTCTCCATCATCGCAGAACTAATTCCACCTACCTACTGTACCTATTTAAGAACGGTATAACGGTATGCCTTTACCTGGAAGACATGCACATCCGTAACATCCGTCTGCGTCTCGTTCCAGACCGTATTGACAAGATAATGTGCAGTTTAGCGACGTAACAGGAGGGCAGTGTGCGGGAACGCTTTCTACGTTTCCACCTAAACATTAAAGGTACAGATAAAGATACAGTGTGCTGGAGATCCCTCGAGTCCAGAAAAGTGACATCGTTGCTCGTGATTCTCATCAAAAAAGAAGTGCGTATAAACGAACCTTCGCAGCGAGGGCAGCACTCCCCGGGCACATGCACCGGGTGCTCGCACGACGCGCACATAAACGCCTTGCACTTCTTCTTCCCCCTATCGCAAGTGCATGATATGCAGTTATCATCTTCCCAGGTGTCTCCATTGCTATGAAGCTCCCCTCGAACTGACAGACATCCTCCAGGATCGTCTGAGAAAAAAATCAAAACAAACCAATTTGAATTTGGCGCCAATTTGTCTACCTAGCCGAAAGTAACAGGCTGTGTTGTGATTTTACGATCAGTTAATTTTGGAATAACTTTTTGTTGCCAAAAATCACTCGATTGTAAAATATAAACACAGCCATTTAAATATCCAATAGCTTCCTGACAAAGTGTGCAGAAGAAACGTAGACAAAAAAGTTCCTGGCTAAGTTTCAGAGTTCTAAATCGTGTTCCACATCATTTGGCTGACAGCTAAAGCACGGAAAGGTTTACCGTGGATAAAGCGAAACGGTAGCTTACAAAAGGATCGCAATCGTAACTCAATTCACGGCGGTAAACTCAGAAAAGGTCTCGCTCGCCACCTGTGGCGCCTAGGCTCAACGTCACTTCTGTGCCCCGAGGAATTTCCGAAAAGGATCACTGCCGGATCATTTCGTTATTTCCCCTTGGATACAAATCTTACTGGAAATCCGTCGAGCTCAGTACACGACTGGGACCTACAGTTTTAGGTGACAAACCACCTAGTCCAGTAAAGTTAGACAGATTTCAAAAATTGCTCGAAGTCTAACATCTTTGAAAAGGTTTTTTTTTTTCATTAAACAAAATCTCCGTTTACGTGAATATACAATATTATAGATTTCCAATTTTCGATAACCCCAATACCTATATTTTTCGCAATTCCTGTGTTTATAAGTAAGTTGGTGATCCGTGTGGTGATGATCACATAGCTGATCACTCCCGAACAAACCAATCCCTCTGCAGTTTTTCCACACCATGGCCATCATCACTCCCTGGTATGGGTTCAAGCTATTGCTACCAAGCGTCCTAGACTTAGATGGGGACCTACAGTTTAAGTTGGGCACCGAACTGTAGCATTGTATACACATACATAGGGAACCAAAAAGAAAAAATTTCGACACACCGAAGTTCGAACTCGCAACTTGCCTGATTTGTCAGTATGATTAGGCTCCTCCGCACTGAATAGTGGCATAACTTTCAATAATACATGTACCTTAGACTGAGAATCTTGTTTTCTTACCGACATGTTCATTGCAATGAACGAGACCATGGATGCAGGTGCAATTCGAAGCGACGTCGTTCAGCCAACTGCTTCCATTTTTGTGAATGGAGTTCCCTACTAGGCACGATCCATTCGGCTCTGAAAATAAAATTCAAACACTTCAGGATTCGAACCTTAGTCAGATTAAGAGCAGCGAGAAAGTAAAGTGAGACCGTTGTCAACTTACGGAGGCAATGGAAGACGTCGCAGCAGAATCCGGGGGTGCCGTTGCCCTTCCGTACCACGAGAACCCTCAACCCTTCGCCACAGGCAGGCTCAGGGCAAGCTTTGGGGTAGCACTCGCAGACTTGAGGGGTGGCACAGCACTCGTGAGGGTTCATGTGTGCTGGTAAGCGGTAGCTGTCGTCCGGACAAACTTCTACTTCCACAGGACATTGCACCTCGCTGCAGTCTGGGTCTGAAACCAAGAAGGGGTAGGTCAAGAAAAGGGTAACGGAGTTGGGAGGGACAAGCCTAGCAAGTAGACCATTTCAAGAGTTATCCATGGTACACGACGGGGACCTACAGTTTTAGGAGGGTTCTGAACCACCACAGCCTCGATATACATGCCGATCAGAAAAACTTTGATGGATAGTACTGCATCTAACCAACAACACAAGACAACAAAAACAACAACGATAGAGCCATTAGTAAACACGGGCCGCTAACTAAAAGCAAAACTTAGAAAGATAAAGTGGAGGACATCAAATTAAATCAAGACTCCTTCCCAGCGGACCCGGGTGACAGAAACAAAGCACCGAAAAATTCAAATGTGCGTCACGAGACTAAGCAACAAAGTATAAATATTAAATTTAATGTGCCGAGATAAATGAGACCCTCTTTAGCTTGAAATGATGGGCTGGCAAGCAGCAATTTCGCGAGGCGGGGGAGCGACACTGAACAGATGCTATACGGGCAGAAAAATACCAACGGGTTAGAGGTCACCCATACAGACAAGTCCCAAGTACCTTTGATAAATCTGAGAACTTAACTTTTTAAAGAGAACCTGCACGTTCTTATCATGACGGGGACCAACAGTTTTAGGTGGGGTCCGAACCACCACAGCCTCGATATACATTTCCGTTCTGAATGCCACGATCAGAAAAACTTTGAAAGGATCGGGATCGAACCGGTGTGACCCACAGTCGGGTTTGTTAAGTTAAAAAGCCATATTATATTTCAGAACATTTAAATATCCAATAGTTTCCTCATAAAGTGTGCAGAAAAAACGTAAACAAATAGCGAATGTATGTTCGGTCTTAAGTACGCCTGCAGCAATTTCGAATTCCTCATTGAACTAGATCAGAGAATCCACGAAAAACAGATGCCTGCATTCCATGGATTACTCACAAACGATTGTTGTACACAGCAATGAATGGGCCAAAAGTCAGACCCATCATCGAGGCTTCTAAAATTAGGAATGATGTTGCAAAGATTTTTTTTTTTTTTTTTAGCGAATGTAGTCCCTGAAATTACTAATACTAATTACTAATAATTTCACGCTTCCATCTTGTTCCTCTGTAAGTAGTAAGTAAGTAGGTACATTACCGTTCTAGTAGGTAGTAGCTATAATAGGTATCTCTCTCTATGGTAGATATACTCGTATTATCTAATACTTAGTATCTGATCTACCTATTACTACTACTACTACTTAACCTACCTACCTACCTTGTACAGGTCGAGGTGGGATGGGAGAAAAAAAGTACTAAGTTACTATGTAAAGTACTAAGTACAAGTACAAGTCAAAAGTCAAGTACAGTAAGTATAACAAGTATAAGTAAGAAGTGAAGTAATCAAGTAAGTAGTAGTAAGACTAGTAAAGTACTAAGTAATAAGTACAAGTGCAAGTCAAAAGTCAAGTACAGTAAGTAAGTAATACGTATAAGTAAGAAGTAAGTAAGAAGTGAAGTAATCAAGTAAGTAGAAGTAGTAAGTACAAGTACACGTACGTCGTACACGTACACGTCATTTGTCGTTTCCCATTCCCATTATGAGAATTTTCGGATTCGAACTTCGATTCGAACTCGGAACTCGGCAGTCGTTTTCGATTTCCCTCACTCGTCACTTCTCACTTTCTTTTCGGATTGTATGAGCCTCCTTAGAGGCTTTCAAAAATTGCCAAAAGGCTTGGTATTTCACAAGCCTTAGGCGGGGTATTGGTATAAGTTTTCAACTAGCAATAATCGCACCTCGGTATAACCTCATTGGTTACGATATTGCCACTGCGCAAAGCATACCGACCCCTGCGAACCACCCCGGTGTAACCCCTCCTGCTTACAGACTCGGTCACCCTAAAACAGCCAAAAAAGGGCTTTAAACTTGTAACTGGTAGTTAAAAATTAGTATCACTGTTAAAATGGGTTTTATATAATGATTATAAACTAGGTTTTAAATTTTGAACGATGAAATTTGACGGTTAGGAGGCTATTTCGTGTTGTGTTTCTTAAGAAACGTTTTTGGCGCCATCTAGCGGAGGCGGGTGGAACTATTGAACTAAAGCAGTGGCGGTCGATCCATTCTTGTACGGTTACACTGTCTCATTGTTTTCCGACCAATTTTTGAGGAAACTATTGGATAATTAAATGCTCTGAAATATAATGCGTTTTTTTAATGTCAGAAATTAACTTCTGTTGTGATTTTACGATCGAGTAATTTTGGTCAATAAAAATTTCCCAGGACTCCAGAAGGTTTATCTAGTACCTACCTATCTAGTAGATAATAGGTTCGACGATCCTTGATATAAACATTTAACTGGTGGTTACCGCAATGTTTAGCTTACGGATTTGAGACTCTAGGAGGGCTACCTGACGCATTAATCCCAAAGTTAGTTACGAAGAGAAACATGTAGGTATTATTTACGGGGGTGTCAGTTTGTTTCCTGAATCTGAAGGGTAGGTATAGTTAACGAAAGGGTAGGTTGGGTGATCACCAGTTAAGGGTTAGTTAACCTATCAAGAGGTTCAAGTTGGAAGAAGTTAAACCCTCCATTAACTCTCCTTTTGAGAGTTTTCTCAAATCAACCCCAGCTGAGCTGACGGAGAAAGAAAATGGGCTCTGGTTCACTGGTTAGGGGCTGCTGGAAATAAAGACAAAGCCCCCCCCCCCCCTTCCCCCTTTCCCCCTTCCCCCCTTCCCCCCGGTACTGTGCTATCGGCAGTCTTGAGAAACAAAGGAAACGTAGCTTTCTCCTTTCTTTTAACAAGATCCTGCACCATTACGAGAATGTCTAAAAAGTCTGGACGAAAATTTTTTTGACTCACTTTTTGTGCAGCGGCGTCTTAAAAAATTGCACACTTCATGAGGAAACTATTGGATATTTAAAAGTTCTAAAATATTATCTGTATTTTTAACGGCCGAAATTTTTGTGGTTACCCTGTTAATTTATTACGTTAAAAAGACGTATTATATTTCAGAACATTTAAATATCCAAAAGTAATCCTCATAAAATGTTTTCTCGGAAATCATGCCTGGCCATCACCGACCGTTCTTTACCGTGAGGCGCAGCACATTCGTAGACATCGCAGCAGTCGCCAGGCCGGCCTGTCGCCCGGCGCTTCAGCAGTGGAGCCTGCCCTGGCAGCTTGCACAGTGGTCTGAAGCAGTGCCCAGCGTTACAGACGCACACTCCGTCAGCTAGGTCCAGGTTCGAGTCTGGAGGACAAGGCTCTTCTTCACTTTCCGCACCGCAGTCGTTTCCTGTGCAATTCCGACCCACATCTGCGAGAAAGAGAAAAGAAATTTGTTAGGAGGAGGTTTAAGAATGAACATAGGTACATTCGCTATTTGTTTACGTTTTTTTCTGCACACTTTACGAGGGCAAATTATCTATCGTGCTCGGCTGGTAGCACTACCAAATACCAGCTCCCCACCCATTGCGATAGTTATCACGACGAGGACCTACAGTTACATGGAAATTCTCACAAGAACTGTTTAAAAAGTCGTCCCTTTTCGGCTTGTATTGGCACACATTCAAAGGTTTCAATGAAAAAGTCCAATTTCAGTTTATTTGATGGGTTCAGGGTATCAAAAAAGGAAAATGCCATAGGTCTTTGATAAAATCATGAATAGAGAAAAGGCTGAAGGTATAGCAGTCATAAAATAGGATGAAAATCGTAAAATACCATCCCCACTACCTTTTTACTACCAGAGGACATTCTGTAAAAACCCTTCATAAAAGGATCACTCAAAATGTGAAGCTATACCGGAAAATTGCAAGGGTTGTTTCTGGAGGCTCTCGTCAGCCCTGGCCAGTCATGAAACCTGAACCTTTCCTCCACCAGCGCCCTCTCCTCCACCCTTGCACCTAGGTTCTAACCTTGACCTTTCAAGAATTTTTTCCTCCTACTACCTACTTATACAGTTTTTAATGGGTTCCAAAAAAAAAAAAAAAAACAGAAAAACTTTGATATTGGGATCGAACCGGTGTGACCCAGCTGTTTCTTTAAAGACAGCCACATAGACGACTAGGCTATCCAGGGTGTTGCTATATAGAGCAACAGCCCGGTATATGGGGTGCAGAATGGGACGCACCAGGTTGGAGGGCTCGGACTCGGCCCCAGAGAATCATTTCATCAGACTCGGCGACTGCTCGCACCCTCGCGGGAAATCAGGACCTTCTCCTTCCCCGTCTCACAAACTTCTCTTTGTTCTACGCAAAAATTGTCTCACTAAAAAAAAAAATACAGTACATCTAATCCCGACTGTACGAAATTTTTTCTGGTTAATTTTGCCTGACCCTGAGCGAACCTGGTACCTGGACTTTACCGGCTGGGGGAAAAAATCGACTGTCGGACGTGATTCTGACGAAAGATCACGAAGAGGTTGTAGCGCCAAGGAGCGATATTTCCTTATAAAAAGACACAAACACAAAATAGATTACAGAGGAAACCAGCAACTCGTATTTGCATTAATCTAAAGAAGTAATATAAAAGCATTCATTTTTTCATTTATTTCCGACAAAAAGAAAACTTGACTGTAAAGTAACGACAAATTTCACATGAATATTTCGTTTGAGACGAAGCGACGGACCGAGAGATAAAAATCTTTTGATATAACATTCATCTCTTCTCGTTATATGCTCCTCATTATGCATTTCCTCGTATAAAAAGAAATATATTACAGTTGTGATGTAATATGTAAAAACTTGAGCATCCCCCCCCCCCCCTTTTCTGTGCCCTACAGCCTTTTTGTCCTGTGCAGACTTTAACATAGCAAAGCCTTCTGTGGGTTTCACATTGCCTTTTCCGATTAATGAGAAAAAAAGGGTTTTTCATCAAAAGGCTGCAACAATTGTAATTATCAGAGGCGAACCCTTTTGTATTATAATCGGAGATTAACCTTTTAGTGCAAAATTCCGTGGTACAAATACGTATCGAACGCATGAACTTTGTAATTTAGACACTGTCACTGACTATTCGGACGAGTAATTTTGAAATCGAGGTGTTCCCAACTCCCTACCCATCGTGTTAATACAGGACGGGGACCTACAGTTTTAGGTGGGTTCCGAGCCACCACAGCCTCGATATACATTTCACTTGACATGCTGAACATATCAGAGGTGAATGCCGAGCAGAAAAACTTTGGTAGGATCGGGATCGAACCGGTTTGTTCCTAGATTCAAGGTTTATAGTTTGGAAAGGATTTAAGTTTGATTACTGTTCCTAATAGATTAGGCACAAATTCGCTATTTACAACAATGTTGCAGACAATCTGGGGCTTCCTTCACAGGCTGAGAATATGTGTTGCGGAAAGCATAATAGGCGTTGACAGGTAGGGATAAAAGCTCTGTGGTTAGCTTCATAAGGTATGAGCTTCCTTCCCTCTCTCCCCCTTCGAACAAACCCCCAAAATTATCCCCCTTTAAGGGTGCGCTTCACCTCACGATGCATTCGGAAAACTGTTGGATTCGAAAAAGTCACTTTGGGGAATCTAGATATACGTCAGCAGCGGGTAAAGAGTATTATAGTGTTCCCTTAAAGTTCACTTTAGCGCTAGCCACCCTTGCACCCTGAAATTCTACGTTTTCCCCACATTTCTAAAAATGAAAATAAATTTGAACGACAGCAAATATCGAATAAACGACAGCAAAACTCGAGCTAACTTCATTTTGCTCTTTGAAACAAACGTAATTGCGTTATAGACCTGTGTTTTTAGTCTTTTACTCTCCGTTTTATGTGAAACAAACCTGATTTGTCAGTTCGGGGCACGGTAAATGAACAAAAACTGGAATGGGAGCCAATGAGACGTACCTAATGACCTGTATGTATTCAATGATTAGTACGAACGGCCGAACGTGGGAGTCGGTACACGGTGATTAACCAACGCTAATTTGTAGGCATTCATTCGGCCAAGGTAACCTCGATAGCCAAGTGCTCTCGATGTTTTTCTTTTAGAGGAACACTGAGTCCCACCGGTTCGATCCCGATCCTATCAAAATTTTTCTGATCACCATTCACCTCTGATATGTTCAGCATGTTAAGGGTCCGCTATAACTGACGGTGCATTTTTTGCCGCCCATAAGATTAACATTGCGAGCGGCGATTCATTTTCCAGGTTTACCCTTGGTTGGAAAGACACAAAATTTTGCCTGTACCTATAGCCCTAACAATGTTCTGGGGGGTGCTCGAAGCAGATTTCCCATTTTTTTACTGGTTTTCGAGATACAGCACTTTTCTTGAGGTATGCGATGCTAGCATTTGCAAACAGTTGCAATAAAAGAAACCAGTGAGAAATTGGGAAATCTGCTTCGAACACTCCCTAGAACATTGTTAGGGCTAGGTACAGGCAAAATTTTGTGTCTTTCCAACCAAGGGTAAACCTTGAAAATGAATCGCCGCTCGCAATGTTAATCTTATGGGCGGCAAAAAATGCATCGTCAGGTATAGCGTCCTCTTAAGTGAAATGTATGCTGTGGTGGTTCAGAACACTCCTATAACTGTAGGTCCTCAGGCTCTGACCCAACTAGGTAGAAGAAGAATGATGACGAAATAGTTTTTCAAATGTACGGTGCCCATCTGGTGCTCCACACCAAAACCAGATAAGGTGGCTAGTCATGGTGTGACTACGCAGATGGTGCAGAAGGCACAAGAACCTACAGGCAGCTCATGCAGAGAAAAGTGAACGGGGAGTTCGATTCTACTGGCCACGAAATTTTTTTTATCAGGGTGTAGAATGCTACTCAAAGGGGTGTCTAAACTGTGTTTCACTAAGGTAAAGTATTTATTTATTTTGAGTACATGGAAAGAAGCCTAAGAAGCCTAATCTGAGGTTCGAATGAAAGTATAATCATAAAAATGTAGGCGTACCCCGTGTGTATTCCTACCGTGCTAAAAATAAAAGAAATTATTAGAATAATGTGACTGAAGCTAAAATCACAGCAGACACTGCTATACAATCATACAACGACATAATGCGATAACTGTCGCCAAAATACAAAAATGTCGTAAAAGCAAAAATTAGTTCAGAAACAGAGGCGTCATGCCCCACAGATGACCCACAACTGATGGAATATACGGCGACAAAGAAAAATACTGTCGCCAAAATACAAAAATATTGTCGCAGAATCAAAAATCAGCGCAGACATAGCGGCGTCATGCCCCACAGATGACCTACAACAGATGGGATATAGGATAGATACATCCATCGAGCGACAAATGTGCCGCCTGCAATGAATATTAAACAGTCATCCATGCAATTGTGTCGCCGTGAATGTGAATGACACACTAAATCACGTGTGCATCAATGGGTGGCATAGCTTGGAGGCTACAAGACATAGGACTGATAAGGCGACATGGGAGAGGCGATTTTTTTAAAAATTATTACCTGAACCAAATCCTTACTAAATTATTTTAAGAACAGTCGGCAAAAAGTTATAAAATTATTTTTGTTTACTTCACAGCGGCCGAAGCCAGCCATCCCAGCTACCAAGAAAAGTTTACTGATACTAGAATTCGACCCAGTGGCCGGACTTACTCTACATATCTTAAGTACCTATTCAAAGCTAGAAGTAACTTGGAACTTAGCCTTGAAACGCTTTTTATTTCCTTTTTAGTCGTAAAATTTGCCGTAAATGTTCCTTTTAAAGTAATACAAATTTCTGCAGTCGCCAGTGGGTTGCTGGCAGTGTTAAATGTATGGCAATGAAACCGAAAATATTTTTCTTGGCCTTAATACTGGCGTATACATCCACCTTAACTGAAGGTAAGTTTACTATAGTCAAAATACTGTTCTTTTTGGAATAGGCCGAGGTCGGCTCTCCTTACCCGGCTGGGAAAAAACTCGACTGTAGACGGGTTCTGACGAATTCATCCAATTGATTGCAGGTCGGCTTATCGAAGAAGTTTTCGAAGGCATCAGTGACGACGACCTTTCTGCGCCAGGAAGGTCCTCCAACATGGCACGTTCCTTTTTCGCAAAGGTGTCTTCCTTTTTTTCATCGAATGCCACGGCCTCTTCACCCTTAAATCAAGAGTCAGCCGCTGAATCTGCAGGAAGAGTGAAGAGAAGTCCGATTTCCCGCCAAGAAGCTACACAAATATCGAAATGTCCCGCTAAACCGACGACCAGAGTGGAAGAACAGTCGAAAACTACGACTCCGAAACCCAGCCGAAAGCCAACAACAAAGAAACCGAAAACCACCACGAAGAAAGCGAAGAGACCAAAACCGACCACAAAAAAGCCAAAAACGACTAAAAAACCTAAAACGACCAAAAAACCAAAAACGACCAAAAAACCGAAAACGACTAAAAAACCAAAAACCACCAAAAAACCGAAGAAAACAACAACCAAGAAACCGACGACGGTGAAAGACACAGACACGACGGTTGATACCGACGACACTTCAGTGCTGGCTGCAGATCTCAGTCTGACCGGACTCGACGGTTCTGAGCGAATTAAGCTGAATATTGAGAAAGCTTAATAAAGTGAGGATAAGAAAATAGAAGGTCGTTTTTTGAGGACACAGCTGGATATTTAATTGTTCTGAAATATAATATGTCTTCTTAACGTCAGAAATGTGATTTTGTGATTGAGTAAATTTTCTCTGACAGACATAGAGTAGTGGATTAGCTCAATGGCAGGGGGAAAACTCGACTGCAGGTCGTGATTCTGACGAAATAACCCCCTCCCTTGTGGGACTGTAGAGTAGAGGGATGTAGAGACATCCCACTGTAGGCCTGTAGCACCATGGAGGTTTTCTTTTCCGTATCTCAAACCTGTACCCATTAATCACCACAATATGACGTCATCGGGAGACCACTTGACATTCAAACTCTTCAGGCCTTGGACGCCTTCCATCAGTGATAATTAATGACTGCATATCGGTGCAGCGACAATGCACGTCCGGGTCGCTATCACCTTGATCACACGTTAACAATGATTATTACCAAAGCATACACTTTTGATGGCACCCGCGATAAAATTTGACCATGGGGGAATCGTGACCTACCTCAACAATAATTGGGTGTCGACGTTTCACGCCTCATTTCGCGAACCAATCAGCAGGCGCCAATCTTGGTCACTATCTCGAAGAGGTGCTGAATAGAGCCACATTGGCAAAATTTTACGCCCTATAGTTACGACTGTTAAGGGCGTTTGTTTACGTTTTTTCTGCATATTGTATGAGGATACTATGGGATATTTAAATGTTCTCAAATATAGGTACTATGTCGTTTTAATGGCTGAAATTAACAGGCTGTGTTGAGTTTTTACGATCGGTTAATTTCGAACAAATTTTTTTTAGTGACAAAAATCACTCGATCGTAAAATCACAGCATAGCCTGTTAATTTTAGTGTTAAAAAGACAGATTATATTTCAGAACATTTAAATATCCAATAGTTTCCTCATAAAGTGTGCAGAAAAAACGCAAACAAATAGCGAATAAGTATGTTCGGTCCTAATGACATGATAAAATTTCTAAATATTTCCAAAATAATATGTTTAGCTAATGAAGAGAGGTCAAGCACCCTCTAAATCTTGCCATAAGCTTAAAACAGAAACACCACAACAAAAAATCTAGAACCAAAAATTTTCCGTCATATTTTAAGCGCCCGATGTCAAATTCAAACACGCCCATTCTATAGAAACATTCTAATTTGCATCTCTCACGGAGTTCCTCGACAGATGGCACTAGAAAAACGATTGGAATGAACTTGAACTAGGTATGCAGGTACATTGCGAAGAACCAGGTACAGGTGTGTGTAGGCCTGATACATTATGCATTCATACACATTCATGATTGTCAAGCCATTCGTGTTCACATATCCGCAGATCACCCAAGCGTTTGTGATAAAAAATACATTGAACTTGGGTCTATTTTTATCACGATGTAGGTACATTGTGATAATTCTTACGTGAGCGTGAGTGTTCTATATGGGAAACTTAATGGCCAACACCTATCGTGACGAAAATTATGTTTGTATCTTCCAACACAGTTGGATATTTAAATGTTCTGAAATATAATTTGTCTTTGTAACGGCTGAAATTAATAGGCTACGTGGTAACTGTTTTGTTGACAGAAATCACTCGATCGGCTGTTAAAAAGACATAGGTATTATATTTCAGAACATTAAAAATAGCTTCCACATAAAGTGTGCAGAAAAAAACGTAAACAAATAGCGAATGTATATTCTGTTCAAACAGGGGAGAGGATGTGTCTGTCTGTATAAAGCACAAATACATACAATAAACCACTATACATATTGTACATACTATACTACATACCATACGAGAATACGTTGCTCATCCGTTATAAAGGGGTGCAAATGTATAACTGAATGGCGATGTAAGCTTTTGTTCATTTGCTTTTATCATCATCAGAATTTCGAGTTTGATGTTCAAATTTCGCGCCAGATTTATTAAAAAGAACAGTTCAAGCTTTGTTGAGTAATAAATTGATGGATTAGTGGAGGGGGTTCGTTTGTTACTTTTTGAGCTCATCATTGAACTCAAAATTGATATTTTGAATTTTAATTTTTTGATGACCGAGCAGGGGGGGGGGGCAACTATAGACCCATTTCCGGAATGAGCTTGTCCTTGTCAGACTTTGATATATCGATATCTTTAGTTGATGGTTCCTACAGTTAGCTAACAGTGAGATAGGTAGCAGAAGATGCGGAGCTTAGCAGAAGTAGCCAAAGCTTACGTCACTTTCGGTATTTTCGCGTCGTATACCAACCTAAAATCCAGCCACTTTAGAGTGTAATAACTTTTTATTCACTGGTCAGAATCAGCAAAACTTTGACATGATCGGGATCGAACCTGACCTGACTTCTTTGAACCTAAAACGTCACCAGAAAACATATCAAACGACAAATAGAGACACGCCTGACAGTTCTATCAGAAAGATTTTAAATTATAATAGAACAGGTTTTGCAGGCTCCCACTGTACATATCCATCTCACTGCATGTACACAGACTTCAGTCATAAGCCAGCCTCCCACATTCGAATCACCACCTACCCATTTTTTTTAATGCATAATTCATGGCTCTTTTCGTCACAATTTATGTTTTTATTTGAAATGACAGTATGTTAAAAAGTGCTGGTGTTATTTTAAAAAATCGTTGCCAAGCAACCAATGACGGTGGGAACCTGACGTCTGTTGCAATAAGCACAAAAAGAACTGTTCTATACCGTGAGCAAACAGAAAAATCAATAGCTACCCATATTTATTGCAAAATCGCCTTTAACTGAATTATTAAGGATAAATGACGGCAAATGGCGCTGACCTGTCTGTCTGTCTCTATTTTCCTAAGAAGACAGACACTTTGTTTGAGAAAGAAACAGTGTTCTTACCTTCTTAAATAACAGGATAAGAAGAGGGGGCTAGTGCATAAGAGAAGGGTCTGATAGGGTCACCTTACGAAAAAAAAAAGACGGTTAACTTTGTAAGATGGCCCAGTAACAACTGTTTGCTTATACACTCCATCAGTCTTCTTAGCCTCTTATTAAGAAGCCAAGAACACTGTTTCTTTCTCAAACAAAGTGTCTGTCTTCGTAGGATAATAGAGACAGATACAGGTCTGCGCTAAAGTTGGTTCCATCCATGCTACGACTGTTAACAACGACTTGAGTTATCGGCTGGTTAATCCGTCCAATAAGTAACTAGTAACTACGTGTGGTAAAGCATGCACTGTGGTATATTCGAAATAGGTTTCAGATCAAAGGAGAGGAGTCGGATTTATTAAGGCTACACTTGGTTTTTGATTGGCACTTTGGCTACTCCCATGCGCTTTTGTGATGTTCCGCCACAATGGGATACAATGACAGCTTCAAATAGTCTACTCATAAACTGCACGATGAGTCAGCAAAGTCAGCAATAAATACCCTTAACCTTAAATGTCTTATTTAAATTTAGATTATATTTAAAGCTATAATTAACTATAAGTAGCCACGATGAATTATAATGTGTTGACCTATTGACCCGGCATTAGTCGACGCTCTTAAGGCTGTATATACATTTTCGACGAACTCCACCAAAACCACTGTGCGAAAGTAAATATTAAACTAATGTTTACATATTAGTGCTGCCGGAGACTGGTAATTGCAATATCGTATTGGTTGTGTCTACTCTAAAAGCTTAACATAGTGTGCTATTTGAACGCGAAACGAACGACTGAAAGTAGGACACTATGTTTAGCTTTTACAGGAGAAAAAGTAGAGAAATGTTGTTGAAATTACCCACTTCCGTAAGTGAAATAAAAATTGTCAAAATGTAACATGGCTACGGTAAATAGTACAAACATTTGTCAAGCTTTTCTACTAAATGTGACGATAAAATCATACATTTTGTAGTCCGAAACGTTACAAAAAAATATTCCGCGTGAGGTAGTGTTGTGTTTTCGCGATCTGTCAAAAAAACATGTGGACTGGTAGTTGACTGTTTAAAACCGCTCCTGTGGGCTTATTACTCCATTTCATGCAAAAATACAACACTACCTCACGACAAAGAGTCTCAGGTTTACATCCCCCTATAAACACTTTTCACTCGCCCTGTAACTTCGGAGTAGGGCTTGAAGTACGTAGCATTGCAAACCAAGTACGTGTAGTCAACCTTAAGGGCGTTTACGCAGTCCTGTTTACGTTTTTTCTGCATGTTTTATGAGGATAATGGATACTAAAATGTTCTAAAATATAATATGTCTTTTTAACGGCCGAAATTAACAGGCTGAGCCGTGATTTTACGATCGGTTAATCACCCGATCGTTTCCTCAGAAAACTAGGATTAAAAATATCACAGCGTTGTGTCAACAGCCTTAACTACCTCACATTTACAGTGAAAGTTAACAAATCTATCTGTCGTATAGAGATTGCGGTGAAATGCAGCCTTAATGCCGTTATTATCGGGGCTCTGCTTTGCCCGGCCGTTCGCCAATTTGTCTTTCTTTTGTTTCACTCCTGACTGCCTCTATATAAAGTTCATTATTCCATCATCCATCTTTTTCAAGTTGTGATTAATGGTGAAACTATGTTTTTATGTTCCAGATATTTTCGAAAATTATATACGTTTCACTGCTGTTTTTATCTGAAAGTATCCATTTTTTTTTTTTCGGGAAGTTTCACGCTTTGACAATTATACCCATTGTTATTATGCCTATTTTTGTTTGAATGGTTTGTTAGGTATGATATTAATTTCCTTATCGTGCAGTTAAGTGAGTAAGGCTGAATTTCACCACTTTCTTTTAGTACCAGATAGTGTCTCCTAACGAGAGGATTTAACGAACGAATTTACGTTTAGCTTACGACAAGTGCGATCGCAGAGAAACAAGTGCAACCGCAAGGCACTTGTCGTAAGCTAAACATACGATAACATAAATAAGTTCGTTAAATCCTCTCATTAGGAGACACTATCGGATACTATAAGAAATTTATGAAATTCAGCCTTGGTCTTTCCATTTTATCTTGCCGTTAAAAGTCCACTAGCAAATTTGCTGATAAGGGCGCTATCGGCATTTAGCACTATAGTACACTTTAGGAACTGATGAAACCCACCCTCAATTTGTTAAAAAACAAAAAGCCAAAAAAAGCCAAAAAACAGCACTGTGGAGTGAAGTTTTCACACAACTGGGAAAAAAATCAAAATTCGGTTGTTGTAATAAAATCAAAGAGTTCTGTGGAATTCCAACCATGCTGTTGGCACGTTGAAAAACAGTTGCTCCAATCAAAAAAACTCGTTGTATCAATTGAGGTCGTATGCCAAATTTCAACAGAGAGTCTTGATTTGTCTTAAAAGAATTTGCCAATCAGCTGGTGTCAAGATGTCAATAAGTCGTTTCAACACATCGGGTGTAGATGTCCAGTGACAGATTGACATGAGAGTCATTCTGACTAACAAATAATTCTGCCAGAATCACGTAGAATAAATTTATACTATTCCATTCTATTAAGAACATAAAGTAAGCGAAAATTCTTTACAATGGCTTTTGGTTACTTCCGAGGTGTTAATCTCGTTCGGAATCTGATTGGGAATCTCAGGTGATCATTGGAAATCTTTATGAAATCTCAGGGAATCTTGGAGTAGTTAACCCTTCGGGGTGCATCTTTCCACAAATCTCGTTGAGAATCTCAGGAAATCTTTAGAAATCCTCATGCAATCTCAAGCAGTCTCTGGAGTGGTTAACTCCTCGGTTCCTTCATAGCTTTTGAATTACCAAACAAACCCACTAATCCAAAATTACACCTAAGCGTCTTCTCTACGTCTCCACTTTGCGGAATATAGCTCCCAAAGGTTCTTAAAGGGTGATGTGGGTTTCGGCCAAAGTGGGTAGACGCCGTAGGTAAGCAACTAAATTAAAATTGCGCGGGAAGTTTGAATATTTGAAATGGAGGGAATCTGTATGAGAAGCAGGTAGCGTTAATCCACAAACAGCAGGTGGGGGAGTTTTCAAGGGGGTGGGGGTGCGTTATTGGACGCTTCAACGGTTTTATCCCTCCCAACCCCCACCCCTATTCCAGGCACGTCGTAGACCAATCACATTTTGTGCGACCGTTCTGTGCGATCAGGTCAACATGGAGTAGGTACTGTCACAGGGTAATTGGGTCCGAATCACTCCCGACAGCTATGTTTTCCCCCAACTGTTGAAGACCAGACACTCAGGAAAAATCTCGAGAAGGCAGGGCTCGATCTTGGGTCTTTCTGCTTCTTATAACTCAGTACCTTGCCCACGAGCAAGAGGTATAAGAGAGAAATTATGGGAGGTAGGGTATTTTGTTCGAGATAAACTTTTCGGTTATTTTATTGGGAAGATCTCTTTATCTCCACGTTACAGAGCTGGTGAAACCCACCCTAACTGCTGTATATTACAGGTACAAAAAGGTACCTGGCTAGACGGTTCTATACCAAGGCCAAAGTTAATAGGTCCCTAATAAATGGACAGCCCGCGCGTGGTTCAATATTGACAGACACTGTTTGCCCATACCACAGCTGTCAAGTTCGATTCAACTCTCGCGGGTGATAGATACTAGATACCTAAGTTCTTTGATGTAAAGGCAGGTGCACGTTCATTCCTACCCGACTGCTATGTTTTTTATAGTCGAATATTCTGCAGTTTAGGGTAGGGTGCAATTCACTACTTCTTAATGTATTTGACCAGTCCCTAAAGTCAACAATAGTGTCCCGTAAAGTTCACTTTAACGTTATTCTTCCGAAATAAAAAGGAAACTACGAAGGTGAAGATATGTGACACCCTGGACTGGACGCCCGACAGTCGATTTTTCCCTCAGTCGGTGAAGGCCAGGTACCTAAAATGGCTAGCGAGACCCAGGGTCGGGAAATAGTCACCTGGCCGAAGCCGAAGTTTGGAAGTGGTGAGATGCAAATTTAGAAGTGGGCCGAAGCCACTATCACATCTATATGCCGTATAGGAAAAATATTGGTTACGCAAAGATTCGAACCCAGAACTCTCATACACAAGTCTGCCACTGGGAGGCACTGCTATAATATGGTATTATTTCTTCAGTGTAAGTACGTCAGGTAGGTATAACCGAAAATTGTACGAAATTCTTGTACCAAGTCTAATTCAGTTTCGCAATTAAAAATTAGAACATAAAACAAAAATTATAAACTCCGAATAAACAAAATTTATCGCGGTTGAAATTGGACTCAATTTGGGCTCAGTTTGGGCTTCATTTCCGGTTCATTGTCAAAGGAATGGTGTCACAGAACTGCCAACGGCCGCAATTTCAACTTCTTGAAATTAAGTTTGGCAACTTGAATCAGCGTTCAAATTACAACTTATTTATCGTCCCCATTCATGGGCACATCAAGTTTAAATAAGACGTTTCTCAAGCCTTGCAAGGCCTTAATATCGCACAGGTTCGATCCCTGCCGTATCAAAGTTTTTCAGATCTATTAAGGGTCCGCTATACCTGACGGTGCATTTTTTGCCGCCCATAAGATTAACATTGCAAGCGGTGATTCATTTTCAAGGTTTACCCTTGGTTGGAAAGACACAAAATTTTGCCTGTATACCTAGCCCTAACAATGTTCTAGGGAGTGTTCGAAGCAGATTTCCCATTTTTACTTTACCTGTATACGGAGTATACGTAAGGTAAAGTATTGTATTCGTGCGGGCCAATTTTCGGCAAACCTCAACTTTGAACCGTCATTGCTCCCAGACCTCAAAAGCGATTGGAACTTGCATATACATTTCGGAAACGTCCATGCCTTCGGAATATGAAAACCAACTCACTTTTTTCATCCGATGAAAAGTTTGCCCCCAGGAATTTTTAGAAGAGGTCAGGTACGCCGTGTCAGTACGTATGTATGTATGTATGTATGTATGTATGTATGTATGTATGTATGTATGTATGTGGCATTGACCTGGACGGCGCAGTTTTCAACCGATTTTCTTCAAAATCGGTAGCGACCTTTCTAAAATTGGAAGAAATAAAAATCCAGAAGCCCAGTTTCCCCCCTTTAAAATTAAGGGGGGTTACCCCCCTAAAACACCCCCAAAAACTAGAAAACAAATATTTGCTCAAAATCGGCTCTAACGATTTCGATCAAATTTTAGACGATTATAGAACAAATAATTACGAATCCAATGATACCACCCACTACCCCCGCATAACTCCCTGGCCGCTAAAAAAAGGGGGGAAGTCCCCCCTGGACCTGTAAAAGGGCGAAATCAGTGGATTCAGTTGTTTGTGGTATATGAGTAGTTCTGGATATGACACGTGACAACGGCCATACTCGTCACAAATGGTATATGGCTTATTTCGAGCCTCCCCCCCCAGGGGGGGGGGGGGGGAATTTTGAGTGACTTTTAAGGTGCGGCTTATGGGGTCTCAAACTGTTCGGGCGAACGTTGTGAAGCAATTTTTTGTATCAAAAAGTTTTTCTGAACGTATCCAAGCACCCCACCCCCTGAGGGGGGGTAGATTTGAGTGGTTTGCGAAATATGGGTTGTGGGGGCTCAAAATGATCGGGAGATCGTTCTGAGGCAATTTATATGGTCAAAATGATTTTTCGCCACACCCCCCCCCCCCCCCCCTATGGGGGGAGTTTTGTATACTTTCCAAAGTACGTTGTATGGGGTATCAAAATGCTCAGGGAAACGTTCTGAGGCAATTTATTTTGTCAAAATGTTTTTCCGAGCTTCCCCATCCACCCCACCTCATTTTAGGGGGTAGTTTTGGGTGGTTGCCGAAGTATGTCGTGTGTGGTCTCTAAGTACTCGGGGTAACATTCTGGGGCCATTCCTTTCGTCAAAAAGTTTTTCCGTCTCCAATCATTTAACCAAGGGTTTATTTCTAGGAATCACGCAAGTAAGCAGGTAAAGTTTTGTCCGACCGTGTCGTACCGCTTGTTTTTACTGGTTTTAGAGATACAGCACTTTTCTTGAGGTATGCGATTCCAGCATTTGCAAAACAGTTGCAATAAAAGAAACCAGTGAGAAATTGGGAAATCTGCTTCGAACACTCCCTAGAACATTGTTAGGGCTAGGTACAGGCAAAATTTTGTGTCTTTCCAACCAAGGGTAAACCTTGAAAATGAATCGCCGCTTGCAATGTTAATCTTATATCTTATATCTTATATCTCATATTATCATCGAAACTAACCTCCTTATTGCAATAAAAACAACGTAGGTACTTACTTAGTCAATTCCTTTAAGAACATAGAGTAAGCAAAAATTCATTAAAATGACTTTTGGTTACTTCACATTTCAACGGATAGGCGAATTTTACACCCAACTTATCCGAGATCTCGAACATTCTCAAGGGTTTCAACAAAGGTGCCATTATAGGACAGAATCACGACCTTATTTCTATGGTTTGGACATTAGGTGCCTATCTTTTATATATCTTCAGCTTCATCTTTCACGAACGATCTTCGGACGGCTGGAGAGTCACGTTTGCTTTCAAACCGAAAAACACTTCGGCCACTTGGCAATCACCGCACAATAGGCGAAGAAAAACATCTAACCTGAAGATAAGTTACAGGTCGAGCTAACGGAAGATGGTTAAAAAAGATAGGCATAGCCGGATCTAGTGATAGTATCACCTGTATTCCCCCAATATTTAACTGCGACGGATTTCACAACTCCAGTTTAACGATCAGTTAAATTTACCTCCTTGAAAAATTAACTATATCTTGGCGTTAAAAGTCTTCGTTACGATTAGTGGTGCACAAAAATTTCTTGTAGTGCTTTTGTTCCTGCATTTCTTGCATGCAAGAACAACAACAAGAGTTGCTTTTGGCTGCAAGAACAAGAACAACAAATGACTTGCACAAGAACAAGAACTCTTGCACGAGTTCTCGCAAGAGTCTTGCAAAAACCCAGGCAGATTTTTTCCAAAGCTTCATTCACGGATTGTAGTCCATATTTTGTACGAAAAACTCTGCAGACTATGCGACGATAGATTGCACTTGAAATGGCCGTTCGGTAGGCAGCAAACCACATTATAACAGCAGAAAATTCCATGTGTATGCAAGAAATAGCAAGAGTCTCGCAGCAAGAACAAGGACAAGAGCAAGAAATGATTTCCACTGCAAGAACAAGAACAAGATAGGATTTTTCCTACAAGAACAAGAGCAAGAGTTGCTTTGCGAGAACAAGAACAAGAAATGCCGCAAGAACTGCCGTTTCTTGTTCTTGTTCTTGCATGTGCAATAAGCAGGGACGGTGGAACTCGAACCCAGGACCTCAGTAGTGTTTGCCCACAGATGAGGCCGCAAAATTACCTTTTTTTTTAAATGGATAGAAAAGGTTGGGGCCTTGGGACAGTTTGATAAACGTATTTCCGCTCTAACTTCATAACAGAGCGTTATAGATAAGAATATCACCGTAAAAGAATTCCTTTCGGGGCCATAAATCAAGTTTAAGTTGAGTAACAAGCGATAAAGTTGAGAGCTAGACTATCCGCCAACCACGTAATTTTGGGAGGTAGCTTTGCCCTCGAGGGAACACTTGAGGTTTCTCTTAATAAAATCAAGTTCAGGCTGCGCTGTAGCTGAAGATGCATCCTACCTGGGTGGTTGCCTTTGGGCCACACCGTCTCGATCCATGACAATGAAAATTTGTTCCAAAGGTCTTCTCCCTTCGTAGATATACCGCGTTGAAAATTTCTACTTCCGGTTTCATAGCTGAGACAGAGTAGCTGTGTCCTTGTCAGACTTTGATAATATATCGATATCGTTAGGTGATGGTTCCTACAGTTAGCTTACAATGAGATAGGTAGCAGAAGATGCGGAGCTTAGCAGAAGTAGCCAAAGCTTACGTCACTTTCGGTATTTTCACCTCCTATACCAACCTAAAATCCGGCCACTTTTGAGTGTAATAACTTTTTATTTAGTGGTCAGAATCTAGAATGCGATAATATAGAAACTAAGTCAGCCATCAAACTACATAATCCAATCATTTCCTGAGGTACTGATTTCTCCCAAGCAGCCCTCCCCTATTACTACCCTGGACCAACAGTTTTCTCAGTACCTTAGCGTCAAAACAAAAAATTTTGTTTACAAGTTCTCTCCGAACAATTACGTACCCCAAAAACTTTCCTTGCTTTCTAGAAAAAAAAAAAAAAAAAAAAATCCTAGATAAGTCTTGACTTCCTGAGAAATACATCAAACTAAAAACCGAAATCATTTTAAAAAAAAAGTCGAGCAAACAGAAATTTCAGCAGAAAGCTATCTACTCCGAAGCCACAATTTCGAAAAGTTCTATCCCCAGTGGGGTTAGTTCCAATAACAATTTTAGTATGAGAAAGACACGAGTACCTATATACGCTGATCACAAGTTATAGATCCATCAGCCTCCCGTGGGGAAGCTCAAGGTTCGAATACAAAATGGGATTCTCCCTTTCAGTCAGCAGCACTGAAACAATATCACACCTGCGGGTATATTTTGCATGGAATTTGGAGAATCTGTACATCAGCCGCAGAGAGGGACGAGGGGGTAACCACTCCAGAGATTCCCTGGGATTCCATAAAGATTTCCAAAGATTCCCAACAATATTCTTAGAAAGATGAACCCCGAAGGGGCAACCACTCCTAAGAAATTCCAAGATTCCCTGAGATTTCATAAAGATTTCCAATGATTCCAACGAGATTCCCAACGAGTGGTTATCCCCTCGGAGAGGGACTTCAAGCGGTGATGCAGAAACCAAGAAGTAGGTTTAGGGGCTGAAAATTTTTGGTTCCGGTTTCATAGTAGGTTTCATAGTTGAGACAGTAGAGTAGCTGTGTCCAAAAAAATTATATAAAACAACAGAATTTTCAATGTTCCTGATGTTAAACAACGTAAATCAATTTTTCACTATAGCGAAGGGGGTCGCTATAGGGAGAACTACTGTACCTGTATGTATATAATTATTACAGCAATGCAAGCAGTGTAATATCCTTTGTTTATACATCTCAGAGACAAAATACGTATAGGACTAACCGCGTAAACAAGAGAAACCATAGAAAAAGGAGTCTCGCAGCTCGCAGCTGGCTGTAAGCGAGTGGGTGACGTTGACTAATTCTCCGAGATATATTTCTCAAGCCGGCGTCGTTAGCGTAACGATTTTGCCGCCATTTGTAAGCTATTCAGCACTAAATGTAAAGCCACAGTGACATAAACGTCTCAGCCACAGTGACATAAATGCGTCCGTCACAAAAGTGGCGGCGCCAGGCGGCACAACCAAAAGCCTCTGGACTTCGTCAAAATACCAAAACACCACTACGTCATACGGTTTTGGCAACGGTCGAATTTTACTTTCTCGTAATATATCTATTGGTTAGATGGCCAGCGGATTAAGCTTCACCGGGGCGCCAAGCTAGACTATTTTAAATTAAATCTAACGTTAGTTAAGAGCACCTAGTAGCACCTGTACTTGTTTACGTTTTTGCTGCACAGTTTATGATGATACTATTGGATAATTAAATGTTCTGAAATGTAATATGTCTTTTTAACGGCCGGAATTAACAGGCTGTGTGGTGATTTTATACGATGGGTTAGTTTCGGAAAAAATTTTGTTGATAAAAATCACTCGAAAACAAATTTTTAAAAAACCAAAAAAACTAAAAAGACCCTGACTTATTTTGAAATCCTCTCTATAGCGAGCTCTCTCTATAGCGAGCAAATTTACACTGTGCCTTCACTACGGTAGATATATTTCCCCAAGACCTAGCTAGTTTTTGGGACCATGCAGAATCAAGGGAAACATAAAACTGAAAATCGAATTTTCTCACGATTGCAATACTTTATCACCATTACATTATGGCTAACGAGAAAGCAATAAATCTCCTGATTACAGAATGCTGAGGTATTCCCGAAACGTCATTCATTTCTAGAGTTCTATTTTTAGTGAATCGTTTTGGAGCACGGGCTGATTCGAGCTGTGGCGTGGGCTGGCGTTGTAATGGATGAACTGTGTCAGTGGTTTAAATATCACATTAGTGCACGATGGGGACCTGCAGTTTCAGGGCTGTTCTAAAAATCACCATCTATAGACATCGAGGCTCGAGGCTAATTGAAACTGAGCTTTTTATCCTCCTCTTTTGAGCGTTAAATAGAAACTCTTAAAGATTTTTTTGCGAAAAAGGCAATTACTTCTCTGCTAGATTAAAAATAAATACACAGATAAGTGCAGTGTAGAAGCAAGGAACGGATTAAGGGATGCAGCCAGCCAAGATATAAGTCTCTAATCCGGATTACTACTTACTTCCCATCCCGTCTCTTCAAGTACTCAGCCTTAAGGCTATGCTGCATCTGACGATGCATTTCTGCCGAGAATATGAAGGAACCAACTTTAGCGCAGATCTGTCTCTATTATCCTAAGAAGACAGACACTATGCTTGAGAGAGAAACAGTGTTCTTGTCTTTTTAAATAACAGGCTAATAAGAGGGTGCTACTGTATAAGAGAAGGGTATAGGGTCACCTTACGAAAAAAAAGACGGTTAACTGTTTGCTTATACACTTCGTCAGTCTTCTTAGCCTGTTATTTAAGAAGACAAGAACACTGTTCACTGTAATTTCAGCTTTTGATCAAGGCTTAGAAAACGCAGTTGTATTTGAGAGTGAAATCATCAGGTACAGCTTTCAAAAATCATCAAACAGGTGCAGCAAAGCTACAAAAAAGTCTCATAAGAGGCTAATAAAAAATAAAAATATCACATTTCCACGCTGCTCCCACCGCCCCAAAGCAATCCTCTGTTTTTTTTTCGTTTTTTTTTTTCGAAAAAAACATGAAATTCAGGAAATGGCCATTGAAGCTGGTGCGCATCATTGACTTTTGGATATTTTGAATGCTTTGAGTTGTCCAGTCTGCCCCCCATGTGGCCACAGTGCTGTACGGTTCGATTTCCAGATCAGGTCATGCAAGATCAGGATCAAATATATAGGAGGCCTCACGGAAAATACTAGACTCCCGAAATTGAGGTCTCGAGTTCGATTCCAGTACCAGTAATTTTCAGCTGTTTGTTGGCAAGTGGCCTCTTGATGAGGGGCTAAGAGGACGCTATACCTGACGATGCATTTTTTGCCGCCCATAAGATTAACATTGCGAGCGGCGATTCATTTTCAAGGTTTACCTTTGGTTGGAAAGACACAAAATTTTGCCTGTGCCTAGCCTTAACAATGTTCTAGGGAGTGTTCGAAGCAGATTTCCCAATTTCTCACTGGTTTCTTTTATTGCAACTGTTTTGCAAATGCTAGCATCGCATACCTCAAGAAAAGTGCTGTATCTCGAAAACCAGTAAAAAAATGGGAAATCTGCTTCGAACACTCCCTAGAACATTGTTAGGGTTAGGTACGGGCAAAATTTTGTGTCTTTCCAACCAAGGGTAAACCTTGAAAATGAATCGCCGCTCGCAATGTTAATCTTATGGGCGGCAAAAAGTGCACCGTCAGGTATAGCGGACCCTTAACCACTCCAGGAATCTCGTTGGGAATAATTGGAAACCATTATAAAATCTCAGGGAATCTTCGTCTTTCTATTAATATCGTTGGGAATCTTTGGAAATCTTTATGGAATCTCAGGGAATCTCAAGGAATCTCTGGAGTGGTTTCCCCCTCGCCTCTTGACATGCTAAATCGACAGCTGTAAAGTCGGAAGAGTTTTTTCTACGAACAATCTCTGGAAAAAGAAGTACATGGGTTCATGGAAGAATTCTTGCGTGAAACCTTGTTCTTCCTATCAATTTCTTGCTTCTGTCCTGTCTGTTCTGTTCTTGCTTACAAGAACTAGAAATGAACGTGCATCACTAATGAATGAAGTGTGGTAGAGAAGGGAGGAGTTGTTTATATACCCCGTCTAGTTGTCAGCCAAAATATGGCGCCTGATTTACGTTAGGTAGACAACTTCCGTGATGATCCCCCTTAGGAGGGGAGGAGGCCTTAATTATCCCCTCCCTGCCTTCCAACTCGACAGATGAGCATTTGTAAACAGCATCACAAACTCAAAATTACTTTCGTTGCCTTGGGGCTGTTTTGTCGTTTGTATCAGTAGCCAAAATTTCAATAAAGGCCTGCTTATCATTGTATTGAGATGCGAATCCTGGGGGAGTTTCCCACTTTACGAATAAAGTTTAATTAGGAGATAGATCTCCTAGGGGAGTAGGAATCATTCCAGAACATTCATCAAAATTATGCCGGGTTCTAGTGGGGGAACAAGCCCAGCAACTAGACCATTTCTAGAATTATCCATTGTGCTCAGCTGGCAGCACTACCAAATACCAGCTCCCCAGCCATCGTGATAGCAACATGACGGGGACCTACAGTTTTTGCCACTTATTTTGGACCTTCTCTATAGGGGAGTCTCTACTAAAGCGAGCAAATATTCATGGCCCCTAGTTATAGAGAGATTACTATTGGATATTTAAATATTCTGAAATATAGTGTGTCTTTTTAACGGCCAACATTAACAGGCTGTGTAGTGATTTTAGGATCGGTTAATTTCGGACACATTTTTGGGTGATCATGTTAAAAAGACACACTATATTTCAGAACATTCAAATATCCAACAGTGTCCTCATCGAATGACAAAAAAACATAAACAAACAGGAAATTCATATATTGTGGTTGTAGGCACAGTAAACCTTGGGCATTCCCAGCCTTGAGGGGTACCGGACCTTCACCGGCTGGGTGAAAACTCAACTGTCGGGCGTGATTCTGACCAAATTACCTCCAAAATTAACTAAACTGATTTCAGCGTCAGACTTGTCTTTATTGTATTTCAATAGGAGGGGCTACCGACATTAACCTCAGAGCTCATTTTATTCTCTCCATTTTCAAATGAACGTCGTGTTTCACATTCGCCTTTCCGTCGAATTTCGATATTTTTCCCGATACGCAGTCGATCGGAAACACGGAATCCTCATTTGAATGGAAGCATTATACTATGATGGAGCTGTGCGTGGGAGAACCGCTGCGAAATCGCGAATGTTCCCCCCTGCTCCCCCTTAAATAATTTATCCACCGCATTCCTTCATCCCCCACCCCTTCAACCCCCCCCCCCCCCCTATGGAAATACCTGCTTCTCTGCGGTTACGACCCCATTTGGCGACCTTCCAGGGCTCCAGACACAAATTCATATGGTTTCCTCCCTTCCGTTGGGTAATCAATTGTACATTCTGACTTTATCAATTCCACCTTACTCCAGTTTACGTTTTTGCTTTCGAATTTGGGGGTTTATAATGCAGGGGTGGTGGTCTTTAGGGGAACACACCGATCCTATCAAAAAATTTTCTGCTCAGAGAAATGTATATCGACGCTGTAGTAATTCGCTATGTCTGTGTTAAAGAAAATTTCCGGCACCGGGATTCGAACCCAGGACCTCAACTATGAGTCTAATGTTTCCCCACTGCACCACGGTGATGACCCTCTATGTACTGCGCTTCATGGCCTATTAGAAGTGATGCGATAAACCAATGAAAACTCATCTAGCTCTGGAATTATATACGTCACATTTCAAATTTCGCGTCACCATATCACCGGTTAACTTCCCCCTCAGTCATGGTTAGTTAAAACATTGATGTCAGGCATAATTACCACTATCCCTGTGCCACACCCGTATAGTCATGACAATATTTTATGACCTAATGCTCCCAATAAGCTTTGTTTAGTAAAGCCTTCACAGCCTGTTAATTTCGGCCGTTAAAAAGACAAATTAACAACAAGAACATTTAAATAACCAATAGTATCCTCATAAAATGCGCAGAAAGAAACGTATAGAAACACGACTGCGTAGACACCCTTAAGCCTGAATTTACCTACATTCGCTATTTTTTTACGTTCAAGTTATTTTCGTCACAAAAAAAATTGTCCAAAATTAACCGATCGTGAAATCACAACATAGCCTCATGACTCTCATGAGTAATGATGTTAAAAAGACACATTATTTTTCAGAATATCTAAATATCCAATAGTTTTCTCACAAAGTTTGAACACCAAACGTAATAAAATAGCGAATATATATTCAGCCTTAAGAGGTAACAAACGATATTTGCCAAGAAGCAGAGAGTAATGGGTAAACAAAAAGAACGTGTGCTGCATTAATATCAAACAAGGCTGAAAAATGAGGTCGTTTAAAGTCACAGCCTCTGAAACACGATAACAACCAAGTCAACCCAGTAACTTTCACGCTAACAATAAATTTATAACGTAAGGGTGCGTCCCACCATGCCCAGTTAAAATTAAACTGGAGATTTTGTCCTATGTTTACCATGTTAAATTTAACTTTTAACATGGTAAATCTCCAGTTTAATTTTAACTGGGCATGGTGGGACGCACCCTTAGTGTAACGAAAAATGAGGGAAATACTAACAGTGGGTGAAAATTGTTGTACTAAAACATGTAGAAAATTTTCGAAGTTTTTAATTATTTTTCAATACATCTCGGTTATAACGCCCTCAGTTTTTAAGCAAAAATCCAGTCCAGAACATATCCATTCGCTATTTGTTTACGTTTTTTCTGCACCCTTTATTAGGATACTATTGGATAATTAAATATTCTGAAAAATATCGTTATATAAAGGCCAAAATTATAACAGGCTGTGTGGTGATTTTACGATTGGTTAATTTTGGAAAAACGTTTTGTTGACCAAAATCACTTGATCATGAAATCACTTCACAGTCTGTTAATTTCAGCCGTTAAAAAGACATATATTATATTTCAGAACATTTAAATATCCAATAGTTTCCTCATAAAGTGTGCGGAAAAACCGGTAACAAAACAAATAGCAAATGTATATATTATATATGTTCAACCTTCACCTCAAAAATTGCAGATAAAGAGAATAATTCAGGCACGGCATTTTGAAATGTCGCAGGAACTAATTAAAATCCCTGCTCCATATCAAAATTAAAAAACCAAAAAATGAACTGAAAAAATTTGCATAGGTCAAAACCGTAATAACATCCCAAACTGCTGACTCAGCGACCTTTATAAATCCAAAACCCTGCAATGCTCCGATAGCCAAGTGGTCTAGAGATGGTTGACTTTAAAGGAGCCGGGTCACACAGGTTACATTCCGATCCTACCAAAGTTTATCTGATTGGCATTTCACTTAAGAGGACGCTATACCTGACGGTGCATTTTTTGCCGCCCATAAGATTAACATTGCGAGCGGCGATTCATTTTCAAGGTTTACCCTTGGTTGGAAAGACACAAAATTTTGCCTGTACTTAGCCCTAACAATTTTCTAGGGAGTGTTCGAAGCAGATTTCCCAATTTCTCTCTGGTTTCTTTTATTGCAACTGTTTTGCAAATGCTAGCATCGCATACCTCAAGAAAAGTGCTGTATCTCGAAAACCAGTAAAAAAATGGGAAATCTGCTTCGAACACTCCCTAGAACATTGTTAGGGCTGGTACAGGCAAAATTTTGTGATTTTCCAACCATGGGTAAACCTTGAAAATGAATCGCCGCTCGCAATATTAATCTTATGGGCGGCAAAAATGCACCGTCAGGTATAGCGGACCCTTATCGGGCCTGTGGTGGTTCTGAACCCACCTATAACTCTAGAACTCTATCGCGGTACTGTTGCCAACTGATTTTAGGCCAGAAACGCATTGTAGGGGCTGGAATGCTGCCACAAAAATTCAAAATTCAGCTGCCCTGTCGGAAGATGTCGTTACTTCCCTGTGATGTCCCTGCGGCGCCGATATTTCTCTTTTTATGGCTTTTGTGACCCCAAACCCAACAGGTAAAAAGGTTTTTTATATTTACGCGAACAAAAAAACGGGAAAGGCTGTCAGCACCTAAGAAACTATACGGCCTACCCGCACCGTTTATTTCAGACAATGAAAAAGTTTTACAGTTTTTTGAAATTTTACACTGGGTCGAAGTACCTCAGGGAGCTAGTAGCAACAGGACATAGGTTCGAGCCGCAACTTTTTGAGACTTTTTCATGTAGAATTGTGTTTGACCGCCATCAAGCTCAACACTGTAGTGCGTGATTCTGCCCAAAAAGCTAACCTTAGTGTCCTATTCCAATTACCGTACTAAATGCAGTATACCGTACCCTAGTGTAAAGAAACATGGCACAGTAACCAGAGCACTGGACTCCCACGACGGAGGTGGCAGGTTCGAATCCGAGTCCCTGCAAATTTTTCAAATGACCATTGAAAGCATGTATTTAAAAAAACCTCTGACACCAAAACTTTGTGCAAAGTCGATGAAGACTAGATTGGGTCAACTGACCTACAGCTGACCTTTCCGGGTTGCTTATTCAGTTCCGGAAGGGTTCATCAAGCGATTGGAAGAGTAAGCAACAGTTCTTCGGGCGAAGTTCTGACACTTCGGAGAGATTGAGTTGCCAAGTTTCAAATTTAGACAACATGAATTATTGTGCGACTTTCTTAAAGTTTGTTGTTGAATACTCGTACTTAACTTGATATTTAACTTATCGTTACTTTGTAAGAAAGTTTTAATCAATTTATTATTATTGGGGGAGTGGTTGCTGCATTTATTGCTGATTTTATAATAGAAAAAAAAAATTTCACAATGTCGAACACACATTCGCTATTTGTTTACGTTTTCTCTACACACTTTATGAGGAAAATATTGGATATTTAAAGGTTGTGAAATATAATATGCCCTTTTAACTGCTGCAATTAAGGGTCCGCTATACCTGACGGTGCATTTTTTGCCGCCCATAAGATTAACATTGCGAGCGGCGATTCATTTTCAAGGTTTACCCTTGGTTGGAAAGACACAAAATTTTGCCTGTACCTAGCCCTAACAATGTTCTAGGGAGTGTTCGAAGCAGATTTCCCATTTTTTTTACTGGTTTTCGAGATACAGCACTTTTCTTGAGGTATGCGATGCTAGCATTTGCAAAACAGTTGCAATAAAAAAAACAGTGAGAAATTGGGAAATCTGCTTCAAACACTCCCTAGAACATTGTTAGGGCTAGGTACAGGCAAAATTTTGTGTCTTTCCAACCAAGGGTAAACCTTGGAGATGAATCGCCGCTCGCAATGTTAATCTTACGGAAGGCAAAAAATGCATCGTCAGGTAATAGCGTCCTCTTAACAGGCTGTGTTGTGGTTTTTCGATCGGTTCATTCCGGACAAACTGTACGTTGGCGAAAATCACTATATCGTAAAATCACAACACAGCCTGTTAATTTCGGTCGGTAAAAAGGCGTATTATATTTCAGAACATTAAATATCCAACTGTGTGCAGAAAAAACTCGGCAAAAACGGTCCTAGAAGTGTTTACCCTATATTTAAAAAAATAATAATAATAAAAATCTCCTATCAGCTGTGCATGCCTATATGGCTCTATAGTGTTACCGAACAAAAAAAGATTCATCTGTTTTTCAAAAATAATAAATCTATTTCTGACAACGAGAAATAGGAATTGTGAACATTGTTGCAGAATTAACGGACAGTCACCCCGTAGCCACGTTGAAAACGTTGAAACCCGTCTGTGAGCGAAAACGACACAAACAAAGGCAGAAAATGATTTATTTTCCCAGACCCGTCCAGTATGGTTAGAAACTGGAAAATCGTTTGATCACCCGATCAAACCACTGATCAATTTTATTACAACCACACCAGTTTCAAATCAGATATTTCACCAGACGTACGTTAGACATAAATTCTTCAATCCCGGAGTAGAAATTTCAAGTAGGTAACCCCTCGTGAAGTAAGTTGAATTAAAGTAAAATAAATTAAATATAAATCAGATTACATTTTTTCTCCACACTTCATGAGAAAACTATTGGATATTTAAATGTTCTGAAATATAATATGTCTTTTTAACGGCCGAAATCAACAGGCTGCGTGGTGATTTTACGATCCAGTAATTTTTGTCAACAAAATGTTTGTCCGAAATTTACAGAATATCACAACAACGCCTGTTAATTTCGGCCGTTAAAAAGACATATTATATTTCAGAGTATGGGAAGAAAAATCATTCTACTTTGAGTCTTAACTTGTGCATTGAATGCACTGCAAATTTCTGTAAAGTTTCTGTAACCGAATTGAACCAATCTGGCTGGAGGTTTTTTACCTCAACTGTCCTTCCTGCGACCCAATTTCGCGTTCCAATTTAGTTTTATTGCTCAATAGTAAACCCAATCCCGGCTGCAATTCTCTTCCACTGTTAAGGTATACGACACGGGACAGTCCGAGCAACAAATGTCACACAAAACCAATTTAAAATAAAACAGGTTGCGATTAAGTTGAAACCTACAGGTGGTGAAACTAAATGAATGGTCTTCAATTGTTAATGAAAAAAATGGTCTCTTTTTACATTCTCGTTTGAGTGAAATATAGGACGCTATACCTGACGATGCATTTTTTGTCGCCCATAAGATTAACATTGCGAGCGGCGATTCATATTCAATGTTTACCCTTGGTTGGAAAGACACAAAATTTTGCCTGTACCTAGCCCTAACAATGTTCTAGGGAGTGTTCAAAGCAGATTTCCCATTTTTTTACTGGTTTTCGAGATACAGCACTTTTCTAGAGGTATGCGATGCTAGCATTTGCAAAACAGTTGCAATAAAAGAAACCAGTGAGAAATTGGGAAATCTGTTTCGAACACTCCCTAGAACATTGTTAGGGCTAGGTACAGGCAAAATTCTGTGTCTTTCCAACCAAGGGTAAACCTTGAAAATGAATCGCCGCTCGCAATGTTAATCTTATGGGCGGCAAAAAATGCACCGTCAGGTATAGCGGACCCTTAGGTAGAATTACGCTGCCTAAAAGTTTACTATAGCGTTATCCTACCGATAAGATGGCGATTTGGACAGCCCTGGCGTGATAACTCTCCATTTCTTAACACATCTGTCGTCGAGATATAAATCTAAATAACTGATTCGGCTCCTAATGACGCTCCCAATGCCGATGATGACTACGTATGACCGTGGCCAAATCATTTCAAGATCACTATGTCAATCCAACACATTTAACGCCCCGACTCGTATATATCTCACTTGGCGGTCTAGTGGGAGAACACAAGCCTCGCACGAGTAAGGTCCTGGGTTCGAATCCCGGTAGCAGCAATTTTGTGTTGGTAGCATGGATTTCGGCCAGCAATCAGTTTGTTTAAGAGGACGCTATACCTGACGATGCATTTTTTGCCACCCATAAGATTAACATTGCGAGCGGCGATTCATTTTCAATGTTTACCCTTGGTTGGAAAGACACAAAATTTTGCCTGTACCTAGCCCTAACAATGTTCTAGGGAGTGTTCGAAGCAGATTTCCCAATTTCTCACTGGTTTCTTTTATTGCAACTGTTTTGCAAATGCTAGCATCGCATACCTCAAGAAAAGTGCTGTATCTCGAACACCAGTAAAAATAAAGGGTCCGACAACAGTCGCACTAAACTTTCTCGCCCCATGTGATTTTTTTTTTTTTTTTTTTTTTGGATTTCTTTGAGATTTTTTTGCGGGCGTAATTTTTAAGCAATCCAAAATCGGTTGAAAATGACCCAAGAGCATCTATCTGAGATCACTCCCACCAAGATTCATGGCTGTCATTCTATTACTGTAGTCCCAAATGCGTTCCGACCATTCAAAAACGTGGTTTCTCATTCTCAACTCATTTTCGACACTTTTTTGACTACAACAGCCGTAATTTTGAAGATAACAAAATTATGTTCGACAGATGTTTAAGTTACATTGTTCTACACAAATTTACCAAATTTCATGACAATCGGTCAATAAATGTGAATGGCGCCGAAACGATCGAACTTTGGTCCAGAACGGCCGTAATTTTCAACCAATTCAATTTTAGTTGCAAATGACCTCGAAGCATCTATTTGTCAACACACATACCAATTTTCAGTGTTATAGATTGAAAAATGTACCGTCGGCGCTTGTCTAAGTAACCAAAAACACGATTTTTGAATTATTTTGGCGTTTTTTTGACAATAGCGGCCGCAATTTTTGACCAATCAAAAAATCCTTGAAAATACCTCTCGGCAGTAATTTTAGACAGGTCCATACCAAATTTCATCAAAATCGGATGAACGGTATAGGCGCTAGAGCACTGCACGGACTGACGGACTGACGGACTGACGGACGGACTGACGGACGGACAGACTTTTTCCAGAAACCACTTTTTTGGACTCAGGGGACCCCCAGGATCATGGGAAACCCAAAATCTCAATTTCGAAATTTTGCACGAAAACAATACTTTCTCGCCATATATGGCTAGCGAGAAAGTAAAAATAGGACATCTGCTTTAAACACTCCCTAGAACATTGTTAGGGCTAGGTACAGGCAAAGTTTTGTGTCTTTCCAACCAAGGGTAAACCTTGAAAATGAATCGCCGCTCGCAATGTTAATCTTATGGGCGGCAAAAAATGCACCGTCAGGTATAGCGGACCCTTAATCTGTGCATTTGGGGCAAGGATGTGGGCTGTAACCACCAATAGGTGCGTTAGCCCTTAAATAAAATGAAAACCAAAAACTCATTCAATTTGAAATAGTGTATAGGTACGGTGGTGGTACCGGGTGAAGGCAGCTTTGTAGGGGCACCTATAGGGTAGGGTCACCCGGCCTTGACCTGTTTACGCGTTTCAATAGCGCAGGTGTTCAAATTTAGACGAAATTTTCTTTTTTAAGGAAGTAATTATCTCGGAGGTGATTGCCCCCACATCGCTGAAATTTTATATTTACACGTTGGCTCCTTTAATTAGGCGGTCTACCGATTTTTGTAACGGTAACTTCCATAACAAGGGAGTTACTGAGGAAAGCAATTCCTCCCAAACTTTTCATCTTCTACCATCACAATAGTCAGAATTGGGACTAAAAGTATGTATAACGGTAATTTCATTTGAAACAAAGGGATCGGTTGAAACAACAAAGTTGATTAATGAAAGGTACAGCCTGGGGACAGTTCACTGACAGGTATATGTTAAGTCAACCAACAAATACCTAATTAGCTGTATGTAGGTTCACGGACGGCCACGCTTTTTGGTGTAGACTCTTACTACTGAGGTCGCGGGTTCAAATCCTGATATCGGCTTTTTTTTTTTGTAGCATAGATGTCACAGTGGACATACCCACTCATGAATCTCATCGGTATTTGAAGCTGCGATCTCCGACTTACCAAATAGGACGTCTTATTCGCTAAGCCACCCTCTCTACAGGAATTCATTATTAATTTCTTACCTGAAATTGAAAGACAGGCAAGATTAGTTCATTACAGTTTTGTCAATAACAAAATTCGTCAAGACTTAATATTATATTTCAGAACAAACATCCAGCACTGTCCTCAAAAAGCGACATTAAAAAACGTAAACAAACCGTATTTTATCTTCAGACCAAACATATTTGTTTACGTTATTTCTGCAAACTTTATAGAAGGAAACTATTGAATATTTAAAGGTTCTGAAATAAAATAATATGCCTGTTAATTTCGGCCGTTATTATACTTATTTCAGAAAATTGAAATATCCAATGGTATTCTCAAAAAATGTGCAGAAAAAACGTAAACAAATGTAGACGCCCAGTATGTAAATAGGAATGGAAACGTTCGGGGGTGTATAGGATATCAATCCAAATTCCGGATTAGAAAGGGGACAGTTTCAGTAGTGCGCAGGTGAACGGCCCGAACGGCCCGAACGTGTCGAACGTGTCCTGGGTCCACCCTTTCTAATCAACCCTCGGATTTAATACGAAAGGCTCTGGATCACGGTTCTGGAAAAATCTAATCTCGTCACTGTAGATACTAATAACTCCCTTGAGTTTGTTCGTTTTTTTATCCAGCGTCTTTCTTGTGCGTCTCTCAGGTTTTGACTCTTCTCCTGAGAGGTCAGGGTTTGAATCCCGGCGTAATAAAATATTTTCCTGTTATGTGGCATAGATATAATGGCGGACAACCAAAGTCATACTGGTTCAATCGCATCCCGGTTAAAATAAAGGGTCCGACAACAGTCGCACTTAACTTTCTCGCCCAGAATGATTTTTTTTTTTTTTTTTGTTTTTTGAGATTTTTTTGCGGGCGTAATTTTTAAGCAATCGAAAATCGGTTGAAAATGACCCACGAGCATCTATCTGAGATCACTCATACCAAATCTCACGTCTGTCATTTTATTACTGTAGTCCCAAATGCGTTCCGACCATTCAAAAACGTGGTTTCTCATTCTCAACTCATTTTCGACACTTTTTTGACAAAAACGGCCGTAATTTTGAAGATAACAAAATTCTGTTCGACAGATGTTTAAGTGACATGGTTCTACATAAATTTACCAAATTTCATGAAAATCGGTCAATAAATGTGAATGGCGCCGAAACGATCGAACTTTGGTCCAGAACGGCCGTAATTTTCAACCAATTCAATTTTAGTTGAAAACGACCTCGAAGCATCTATTTGTCAACACACATACCTATTTTCAGTGTTATAGATTGAAAAGTGTACCGTCGGCGCTTGTCTAAGTAACCAAAAACACGATTTTTGAATTATTTTGGCGGTTTTTTGACAATAGCGGCCGCAATTTTTGACCAATCAAAAAATCCTTGAAAATGCCCCTCGGCAGTGATTTTAGACAGGTCCATACCAAATTTCATCAAAATCGGATGAACGGTATAGGCGCTAGAGCACTGCACGGACTGACGGACGGACTGACGGACGGACTGACTGACGGACGGACTGACGGACGGACAGACTTTTTCCAGAAACCACTTTTTTGGACTCAGGGGACCCCCAGGATCATGGGAAACCCAAAATCTCAATTTCGAAATTTTGCACGAAAACAATACTTTCTCGCCATATATGGCTAGCGAGAAAGTAAAAATTCTGACACCTCTCGAACGTGTGATTTACTAGAAAATTAATTTTTTTCTCGGGCAATATTTCAACGCTGCACCGATAAAACTCTTGCTAACCAATGAACCACAAAAATAGCTGTCTGGATAGCTCGACACTTTAACGCTACTTGGATGTCATTTTGAGATCACTGACTTAATTTTCCATTATGAACTTGCTTTACCACTCAGTGTTACCTCCCACAAGCTGTAGTCACTTTCTTTTTACTTTCTCGCTAGCCATATATGGCGAGAAAGTATTGTTTTCGTGCAAAATTTCGAAATTGAGATTTTGGGTTTCCCATGATCCTGGGGGTCCCCTGAGTCCAAAAAAGTGGTTTCTGGAAAAAGTCTGTCCGTCCGTCCGTCCGTCCGTCCGTCAGTTCGTCCGTCAGTCCGTCAGTCCGTGCAGTGCTCTAGCGCCTATACCGTTCATCCGATTTTGATGAAATTTGGTATGGACCTGTCTAAAATCACTGCCGAGACACATTTTTAAGGATTTTTTGATTGGTCAAAAATTGCGGCCGCTATTGTCAAAAAACCGCCAAAATAATTCAAAAATCGTGTTTTTGGTTAGTTAGACAAGCGCCGACGGTACACTTTTCAATCTATAACACTGAAAATTGGTATGTGTGTTGACAAATAGATGCTTCGAGGTCATTTTCAACTTAAATTGAATTGGTTGAAAATTACGGCCGTTCTGGACCAAAGTTAGATCGTTTCGGCGCCATTCACATTTATTGACCGATTGTCATGAAATTTGGTAAATTTGTGTAAAACCATGTAACTTAAACATTTGTCGAACAGAATTTTGTTATCTTCAAAATTACGGCCGTTTTTGTCAAAAAAATGTCGAAAATGAGTTGAGAATGAGAAACCACGTTTTTGAATGGTCGGAACGCATTTGGGACTACAGTAATAAAATTAAAGACGTGAGATTTGGTATGAGTGATCTCAGATAGATGCTCGTGGGTCATTTTCAACCGATTTCCGATTGCTTAAAAATTACGCCCGCAAAAAAATCTCAAAAAACCAAAAAAAAAAAAAAATCATTCTGGGCGAGAAAGTTAAGTGCGACTGTTGTCGGACTCTTTATTTCAATTAAAAAACTCCTAAAGCCCTATTTTGACTATTTTGAGTATCGAAGACGTTCCAAAACAAAAAGCTAACAGTGGGACAGCAAGAACAAGAGGTTAATGAGCCTGTTGCATGGGGTATCGAATTACAGCGAGTTGAAAATTTTAGTTTCCGATTTCGTAGCTGTGTCCTTGCCAGACTTTGATATATCAATATCTTTAGTTGATGGTTCCTACAGTTGGCTTACAGTGAGATAGGTAGCAGAAGATGCGGAGCTTAGCAGAAGTAGCCAAAGCTTACGTCACTTTCGGTATTTTCACCTCCTATACCAACCTAAAGTCCGGCCACTTTAGAGTGTAATAACTTTTTATTTAGTGTTCAGAATCTAAAATGCGACAATACAGAAACTAAGTCAGCCATGGGACTACATAATCCAATTATTTCCTGAGGTACTCTGGTATAGTTCTGGAACAAGAACGAGAACAAGAACGAGAAATTATTCTATGTTCTTTTTCATGGAACACTATAGTCGCTGAACCGTGACCTCGTAAGCACATCATCGAGAAAAGAAAACAAACTGACTGAACATTCACACGTAATTTCTTTGATATGCTTGTCGCTTATTTTTGCCAGCCCCCTTCAAGGTCCATTTCATTTCACGCACCATAGACTTTTCAGTTTAACGAGGGTTTAACCGAGGATTAACGATGAGTAAATCTCCAGATATGGTCGTGGTACGCAAGACGATGACGGCGGCTAATCCGTTCTGGTCGAATGCGTCTAACAACCGTCCAGTCTGGCCAGTAATCCCTAGAACCGAAGCCCCCCCACGTGGCTACCTAGGGCTCCAACCTTGCTGGCCCAAATTTAGGTACGGGGGTACAATCCAGGGACAATTGGAAATCAAGTTTCAAGGGGCGTGTTTGTTTACGTTTTTTTCTGCGCATTTTATGAGGATACTATTGGATATTTAAACGTTCTGATATATAATAATATGCATTTTTAACGGCCATCATTAACAAGCTGTGCATTGGTTTTATCGGTTAAGAGGACGATGCATTTTTGGCCGCCCATAAGATTAACATTGCGAGTGGCGATTCATTTTCAAGGTTTACCCTTGGTTGGAAAGACACAAAATTTTGCCCGTACCTAGTCCTAACAATGTTCTAGGGAGTGTTTGAAGCAGATTTCCCATTTTTTTACTGGTTTTCGAGATACAGCACTTTTCTTGAGGTATGCGATGCTAGCATTTGCAAAACAGTTGCAATAAAAGAAACCAGTGAGAAATTGGGAAATCTGTTTCGAACACTCCCTAGAACATTGTTAGGGCTAGGTACAGGTAAAATTTTGTGTCTTTCCAACCAAGGGTAAACCTTGAAAATGAATCGCCGCTCGCAATGTTAATCTTATGGGCGGCAAAAAATGCATCATCAGGTATAGCGTCCTCTTAAGGTAACTCCTAACCATCAATACAGGTTCGTTTTACTCCAGTATCTATACAACGCAAGAAAAATGGAAAATCTTTATCAAGAAAAATTGTGGTCCGTCAGAGTTCGAACTCGCAAACTTTTGTCACATTGCAACCACCAGGCCATGGTTATCCCCTCAACCACCTTCTCCTAATAAGGGCCCAAGGGTTTTAGTCATCGGTTAATTTTGTTGCCGAAACCAACTTCTCGGCGTCACGGTGAGTCACTGAACTGACTCATCTAACCGGACAAACAACGGCTATGTCAACACAACCACCCAGGCCTAGTCGCTCTATCCGGACCAGAGTATCTGGAGGCCCTTTGTTCGGTCTGTCCAAACAAACAGGAAATACAGAAGTATCTCTGTGTAGATCTGACCCAGGCCGAAAAAGAAAGAAACTATAGTCTCAACAACACAGGAAGCATAAGCACCCAGGGGCCTCAGCCCTGATGATTCCTGGCTATCACCGGCTGAGGGGAAACTCGACTTTCGGGTGGGCTGGAGAATGGCAAAAACCAAGAAACAGTGCTTGATTTCAAGGGTCTCCCATCAAAGACCCATCAACAACGTTCCTTAAGTTTGGTTATGACTGTTATGAGAGTAACTAAACCAAACTACTTAATCGGAGATTAACAGTATCCTTGGCTTAGCCGTCACCTTGACTTTGGTTAACTCGAGCACGTGTGTGCAGTTACCTAGTCCGCGACCGATTGATGTGACCAACGCTGAGCACGAACGAATGAGTTGACGAACGCCCCACAAGTAGTGTAGTTCAAGTAAAAAGTTTTTCACGTCGTTCTCGAGGTTGTGGTGATCTATAACCCACCTAAAACTGTAGGTCCACTTCGTGCTTGGTAGCGCTACCAGCTACTAACGTACAAGTTGACCTACATTGAGGCCATGAGCTCCAACATTGTAAAACCATTTAAAAACTTATTCAGTTTAATTTATTTTCTTTCCCAAAGTTTTATTAACGTAACAGCAAAACTCCAAAATTATAACTTGAAAATCCGGACTATTTTAGCTTGCTTGAAACTAGTTGAGGAAACCTCAAATTATGTTGTTAAACGTTAACAGAAGAGGAAGCTTTTGAAACTCATGTCAAAGCTAAAGGGAAGGGCCGGAGGACCTTTGGGGGGGAACGCCCCACATTACCCCCCCCCCCTAACTCGAGCCTTCACAACGCCTCCGCACATTCCTTGTGGTTAAAAGGAAATTCCAGTGGGGGGGGATTGCCCCCCGGACTTAGATTAGTCATACACCAGCTGCCGACCAAGGAATCTTCCAACTTTCCTGATTATTCCTTAACCTCTCTTTCCCCTGAACCTGCATCGTCCTTTCAGTTTCCGGGAGGGGGGGGGGGGGACTGAAGTAACTACAGGGGTTCAAAAAAAATCGCTTAAAAAACCCCAAAACAGGGTAACTTTAATGAAACTACGACGTTCTGAGGGTGTTTTTTTCACCCCCCCCCCCATGCAGTCGCAGCAACCCTTCTAAGGTAAATTATAAAATAAACTACATAGTTACGGCAGTACCCTCAACGACACTACTCCAAAACGTAGCCGGGGTAGCTCAAAAGGTTTGATATGAATTAAATATGCCTTCAGTGTTTTGGGCCACGCGGGCAAGCTCAAAGTCACTAGCTTTCAAGTTCCACTGGGAGGAAGACTGCGGCAACAAATGCCCCAAGGAAAGAAAAACACTGCGAGACCCAGGTTCAATCCCGACCCTCTCAAAAATTTTCCTGCATCTGGTGGGGAGCTGTACAACTAAAAACTAAGCGAAGAAAAAAATGAATATCAGAAGAATGATTAGTTGGGCGCGATTAAGTCAGAAACGTTCCAGAAAAAGAGGGGAAGTCATTACCCCCCCAAACTTTTCAATGAAGTTTTCAATGGGGGGAATTAAAAGATGACCTTTTTGGTTCCCCCTCGATTTGGCAACATGTGTAGCTACGATTTGGCAACATATGGTTTTAATTTCCTTCTCTGGTTTCCCTCAATTGTGAAATTAGAAAACTCACTAAACCGTACTTCAAACTTTCCCGAGGGTAGAGGCTCCAACACTCGTTTGTGTAATATCCACCGCCCTTAGGCCTTTTCCAGCTCCCCTCCACATAATCCTTTTCGGGGAAAATTATTTTCCCGGAAGTGGAGGTGACTAGCACGTGGAGAACGAGGTGGGGGGAAAGGTGGGGGGAATCTTGTTACTACACGACGAAGACCTACAGTTTTATAGGTGTGTCCCGAACAACCACAGTCACATTTCACATGCTGATCAGAAAAAATTTCGGTATGATTGGCGTCGAACCGGGCAACCCAGCTCTCAGATTTCCTCTAGCGATAACCATCCAGAATCTAGGCTACTTGGGGCTGGGGGAAAAATCGACTGTCCGGGGTGATTCGAACTAAAAGACAAGTTGAAAAATTGTACAAAGTTTCAGCTATATTGGATGGGACGAGGTCAATAAAATGTACAGATCCAATAAAAAATTCTCAATTCTTTGACAATCCCAAACGTACCCGCCCAAAATACATAGCTCGTAAATTACCAATCACTTACCACATCCCATCTCCGACTCCTCCACAAAAAAAGAATCAATATCAAGGGAGCGTCCTGCCGTCCTACCAGGTACACGAAAAAATATTGACATTAAATGTCAACGTTCAACCGTATCAGGTATCGAGTGGGTTCGTTATTGATATTTTTTTAGATAACCAGAAATTGAGGTACGTGGGTCGCTCGCCTTCGTTTGACCCTCGTACATAGGTACACTCGTACACAATAATTATACCCATGTTTGGTTGCAAGTGCGCGGGCGCCGGTACGACCGTAATCATGTGAAATCAATAGTATACCTTTCTGTAATGGATTTCGAAGCAAAAGAACCTGTTTCTTTCGACTTCTCTTCACTACTGGATGCTAAACAACTCCATTTTTTTGTTCGGCCACTCCTTCTAACGCGTATTCGGTCGTATGGGCGTCGTAATCGTCCATCAATTCGTCATGGATTTGTAAATTTGCCTCCAAATATGTGCTGTTAAGGCCATTTCACACGGTATGAGAGTAGCAGGCAATCATAGCCTAACAAAAAAAATTTCGAACATCTGTAAAATGTCTGTCTGTTTCTGCTCTAGCGCCTAAACCGTTCACCCGATTTTGAACATATTTGGTGTGTACCTGTCTGAAATCATACTTTGAGAACATTTTGTAGGATTTTTTATAAAACGTTACGTAGCAGATGATACAGAGAAAATTCTGGCAATAACAACCTTTCCCAAAAGAAACTACATACAGTTCTATAAGCCAATTTGGTGTGGCATCCATGCTACCGGCTACCAACAGAAAATTATCGGTACCTATCGGGATTTTAAGGGTCCGCTATATCTGACGATGCATTTTTTTCCACCCATAAGATTAACATTGCGAGCGGCGATAATAAAGTAAACAAATTTGGTCATGGGAGCAGACAGCAGCTCAATGGCGCTACTTTGTATGTTTTTAAGTTTAAAAAAAAAGGAGGGAAAAACTTTATGTTCTTTTTATTTCACACGATACATTTTCTATTTCTATTTTTCTAAACTAAACTAAAATTGTATTCCCTGAAGCACGGAGAAGGCTTCGTGGAACCCCGGCAAGGCTTCGCGGAACCAAATGGTTCCGCGGAACACAGTTTGAGAACCACTGGGCTAGGTCGTGGTCACTTGGGTGCCAAACAATGGATTTAGGCAACCGTTTGTCCGTCACGACTGAGGGCCCAGACGTTCAAACCCTGATGCTACAAAAGTTTATTTCGCTGGATGAGACTGATGGCTAATATCTATTGGCCTTCGGAGTATTTTCGTCAGGAAATAACTCTCTATAACGAAGACCTCTCTATAACGAGGGAATGCTGCGAAGCCTTGACTTCAAAAGTGACTCATTTTTAACCCTCTCTATAGTGACCTCTCTTTACAGCGGCCAAATTTACATGGCACCCGTTCGTTATAGAGAGAGCCACTGTCATTACGAAATGTCAACAGTGTTGTATATAGGTAATAGGTTCTACAGCCTTTGTGCTGATGTACAGGCGAGGGGTTAACCACTCCAGGAATCTCGCTGGGAATCTCGTTGGGAATCTCAGGCAATCACTCAATCAGGCAATCTCAGGCAATCTTTACGAAATCTCATGGAATCTTGGAAGTTTCTGGAGTAATTAACCCTTTGGGATGCATCTTTCCACGAATCTCTTTGAGAATCTCAGGAAATCTTTGGAAATCTTCATGCAATCTCTGGAATGGTCAACCCCTCATGTATAGGTACTTATATTATATTTCAGACAAAAAAAAAATCCACCATATCCACAACAACAGAGTGTTGGAACATACTGGTGCCACCGTAGCGCCATTTTAAGAAGGCGGTCCATCTAGCCGCGACACTGTTTTTGCATGCGCACCCCGGTTCTAAAAAAAACAATAGTTTTTGTCGCGGGCCTGACCGGCGACCTTGACAGTGGACCGTCATTCGATCCCGTCACGTATGAGCCTATGCCTGCGCCTCGCGCCAGGTTCTCAGGTTACGGCGCGAGCCTCCAGACTCTTAGTGCGCCGCGGCGCCGCGCCTCGCCTATCGGATGTCCGACATGTCCACATGTTCAAGGTCTTTCCAGAGGAGCTCACGCAACCCACATTACTTTAAATAGCCGCACGAGCTACCATTCCAGCCCTGTAGGGCCGGCTGGGGGAAAAACGGACTGTCGGCCGTGTTTTTGACAAATCATCCTCTAGTGTCAAAATGGGCCAAAAGAAAGACACTATATCCCATTATGTCCTGGGCTTTCTGGGACTGTAAATATCCGAAATTAAGAATCAAGAATACCACAAGAATCGACCATTTTTTGAGGATACTTGAATATTTAAATGTTCTGAAATATAATGTCTTTTTACTTTCTCGCTAGCCATATATGGCGAGAAAGTATTGTTTTCGTGCAAAATTTCGAAATTGAGATTTTGGGTTTCCCATGATCCTGGGGGTCCCCTGAGTCCAAAAAAGTGGTTTCTGGAAAAAGTCTGTCCGTCCGTCCGTCCGTCCGTCCGTCCGTCCGTCCGTCCGTCCGTCAGTCCGTCAGTCAGTCCGTGCAGTGCTCTAGCGCCTATACCGTTCATCCGATTTTGATGAAATTTGGTATGGACCTGTCTAAAATCACTGCCGAGACACATTTTTAAGGATTTTTTGATTGTTCAAAAATTGCGGCCACTATTGTCAAAAAAGCGCCAAAATAATTCAAAAATCGTGTTTTTGGTTACTTAGACAAGCGCCGACGGTACACTTTTCAATCTATAACACTGAAAATTGGTATGTGTGTTGACAAATAGATGCTTCGAGGTCATTTTCAACTAAAATTGAATTGGTTGAAAATTACGGCCGTTCTGGACCAAAGTTCGATCGTTTCGGCGCCATTCACATTTATTGACCGATTGTCATGAAATTTGGTAAATTTGTGTCGAACCATGTAACTTAAACATCTGTCGAACATAGTTTTGTTATCTTCAAAATTACGGTCGTTGTAGTCAAAAAAGTGTCGAAAATGAGTTGAGAATGAGAAACCACGTTTTTGAATGGTCGGAACGCATTTGGGACTACAGTAATAGAATGACAGCCATGAAACTTGGTGGGAGTGATCTCGGATAGATGCTCTTGGGTCGTTTTCAACCGATTTTGGATTGCTTAAAAATTACGCCCGCAAAAAAATCTCAAAGAAATCCAAAAAAAAAAAAAAAAAAAAAAAAAAAAAAAATCACATGGGGCGAGAAAGTTTAGTGCGACTGTTGTCGGACCCTTTATTAACGTCTGAAATCAGCTGGATGTGTTGTGATTTCAAGTATCTGTAAAGGAGCCAGGAGCATTTGACAAGAGGTAGGTACCTACTAGATATAGAAAATATGAGACATGAAATTAGTAAGTAGGTTGCAAAAATATAATAGGATTGTTGACTCTAACAGAGCCTTAAAAATTAAATGTGCGAATTAGAGCTGTCGTTCAAATTTTTGTTAAGATTCGTCAAAATGATACTTAGTTAGGTATCTTTGGTTTAATGTACTAATAAATTATTAGGTTGTGACCCTAGCCAATGCTAGGATGGTAGGATACATATTTTTCGAGGGGTTAACCACTCGTTGGGAATCATTGGAAATCCTTATGAAATGTCAGGAAATCTTGGATTTTTATTTTGGAGTGGTTTCTCCTTCGGGGTTCATCTTTCTATGAATATCGTTGGGAATCTTTGGAAATCTATTTATGGAATCTCAGTGGAATCTCAAGGAATCACTGGAGTGGTTACCCCCTCGATATTTTTATTGATATTTTTAGATATACCTTTACTTAACTGTCCAGTTAACTCCCAGTGGAACAAACCCGAAACCCAGGTAAGTTACGAAAGCTACACTCACTAAACTCCAGTTAAAGTTAACTGAGGATCCTTAAACCCATACTTTCTCCCCCCCTTCTTCGGATACTGACCATTTTTTTTGGAGAACACTGCTCCTTCTCTCCTAACCTCCAGTTAAGTTAAGTTAACTGGGGATCTTCGAACCCACTTTCTCTTGAAATACTGGCCCCATTGTCGGAAAATTACCTAATAAATAACCGCCCGACGTGGAGGATATGTAGTAGTCAATATTAGAAGACAGGTTCATTCGTCAAAACCAACGCGTACATCACTTTCCTACTTTAACTGACGGGTAGCCGGAGCTTAAAGGGACCACAGCCGACAGCTCTAAATAGAGCTATCTATTCTATAACGGGAGATTAATGGCCGGTTAAATAATACATGGCCGGTAGCCGATGGATGATAGATAGGCTGATCTATAACGTTGTCCAAGATCTGAACGGTATTGTTTTTTAGATGAGACCTGGTAGCCAGTGAGGTACAACCTGGGTCACAACTTAGAATCGAAACCTGTGACCTCACTGTGGTCTAGGGGGAAAAGACTAAACTCGCACTACTGAGGTCCTGGGTTCGAATCCCGCGGTTCCAGCATTTTTATGTTGGCACAACAATCAAGTTGTTTCTATAATAATTAAAGTTCTCGTCACAAGAAGTTATGTGACAAAACTCACTCCCAACAGTCGAGTTTTCACATAGGAAAAAATTTCTACAACTCGGGAGTAGATCTTGGGTCCTCTACCTTCAAAGCTCAGCGCCCTGCTGCCTCTGAATGGCAGGAGATTATTATGAACCTTGAAGAAATGTAATAGTCTGCACTGTTCCCAATTTGTTCCACTGCTGTGTCCAACAGCCTCTTAATTATTATACCTGAGATTAAAACTACAGGGGAATAAGCTAGATTATACACGCACTTCAGTTAAGGCTGTGCAACACATGACGATGCATTTCTTCTTCACTGTGGAGTTGGACATACTACGATGAAGCCTACTTTAGCGCAGACGTATCTATCTCTCTCTATTATCATAAGAAGACAGACACCTTGTTTGAGAAAGAAACAGTGTTCTTGTCTTCTTAATAACAGGCTAACAAGAGTGATCGAGTGCATAAGCAAACAGTTGTTACTGGGTCATCTTACAAAGTTAACCGTCTTATTTTCGTAAGGTGACCCTATCAGACCCTTCTCTTATACACTAGCACCCTCTTCTTAGCCTGTTATTTAAAAAGACAAGAACACTGTTTCTTTCTCAAAGTGTCTGTCTTCTTAGGATAATAGAGACAGGTCTGCGCTAAAGTTGGTTTCATTATAGAACAAGAACAAGTTTAGGTTGCAAGAACAATAAGGACTGGTCACTACAGACCTGACATTGAAAAGAAGAATCCAGAAAAAAAATTCTTCTTCCACTAATCAGGTTATTATTGGAACCTTGCGTGTACAGGAAGAATGAAATTAGCGGTCTTGGTATGTATTGTAGCTATTGTTAGGTATAAGGATCAAGAATCCGGTCTATCCCTCGTATGTATCAATTGATGAGGGTTCTGCAAAAACGAAACAACCAGCAGAAACTATTTTCTGAAGTAAAAAAATTCTTGACAATTTTTTTCCAGTAATTTTAGAAGATAACTGAAGGCTAACCTAACCTAACCATACTCTCTCCTTCAAATTACTCCCAAGAAAAAAATTCTGACGCCTGAGGATTCGAACCGTCTCACTGATACTCGCAGGAAACGTAGAACAATCATTTAGCTCCAAAACGGTTCTATCAGAATTTATGGTTGTGACCTCGACCTCCCAAAAATCTCAGAAGAAATTTAGAAGTGCGTGAAAAAAGCTTCTGACACCATATGACCAATTTTAATTAAGTCTGGTACCTACACGTAGGAACCTTGTTGCGAGAAAGTTGCGAGAATGGGAGAATGCGAGAAAGTTAAATGAGACCATTGTCGCACCTACAATGTTACAAACAAAATCGCATAAAATTGAAAATAATATTATGGTTTGGTTCCTTTTTCCACTGCATCTTGGTTAAATTATTTCATTATTGATTGGAGCAAGTCAGTGAGATGAAAAAGATATCGATTTTGATGTCGATCGCCTCTCATCAAGGCTATAGGAAGAATCAACGAGTTTTTCTTTAGTCTGAGTTTTATCTAGATCGACTCAAGAGTGGGTATTCAAGACTAATGCAGGGAAGATGGGAAATAGTTCGTTAGTCAGACTCTTATCTAGATGAGAGTTTCTTTTTTACCCGGCTGGTTAAGGTAGTAAGTTGCCAGACATGCAGATACATACTTCAATTTTTATCGATACTAATAACATAAATCAACCTAGTCGAATACAAAATAGCAAAACAGGTAGAAGCAAATTTTGACGATTCAGGGTGTGTATTCACATTTCCATAAGGAAAACATAGGCGCCACATTTGCGACCCTGGAGTGAATGGGGACCCAGTTCCATTGGAAAAAGAAGCAGTGGAAAAATTACCAAAAACCTTCGAAAAGTACAAGATCTGTTAATGTGCAGGTTGTCTAGTCTGAATATGAGGCAGGGTCTCTCAGTGACGTCAGAGAACGCTGACCAATGACAGTCCTTTGCGTTGAGTCGCTCAACAACTGCCTTTGGTCACAGTAATTTGACGTCACCGTGTGACCTTTCTCCAGTTTTGGATGCGAGAACCTCAGAATTTCCAATCTTGAGCACAGTGGGCGTTTATAGCCATGTTCCGCATACCTGAACCATTGAAATAGGTTGGAAAGTGTCGAAACCCGGACAGGTCCCTAACATTAACAGCGCGGCTGATGACACCGGGCCTTATAAGGCATAACAAGTCAACAATAAGCTGCTTGGGCAAGTTTTTGTGCCCACTGGCGCCTCTCACGAGCCACATTAAGGGGCGCCTCCGCAACATAAAAAAAATTCCACACGCAAAACACCCAAGTTCTAGCCTCTTCTTGTCGAAGTTTTTCCCTGGTAAATCTTCCGTACTCAGCCCTAGCTGGGGAAAACTCAACCAAATCATCCCCTTGTGTACAAAGGTCACAAAAGGTGCCACCCTGTATCCCCCTTTTCTAAGGGTGTTTTTTAAAGAGATATTATACTTCAGAATATTTAAATTTCCAACAGGGTCCCCCAAAAAAATAGCCAGAAAAAAACAACCAGCAAAGGCAGATTCCAGTTCCAGAAAACCACGCTAAGGTCTCAGTTTTCGACCGAACAAATTTTCTGTAAAATAAATCGTCGTGTGTAGACTCCCCTTAAATGCCGTGACTGTTCGAAATGGCAATGTAGTGTGCCTACCTCGCGTTCTATAACTTAGGGCCTGTAGGTTACAAATGGCCAAGATGGGTCACGCGCGCCCGACAAGCGATTAGGTGCGACCTTAGCTCCAGGGATGCATTAAACAGGTTTACAAGTTCCCAACTTTTAGTCGACAATTGTTTCAGAGACTTATATGGGATTAACGAAATGGCCCAACTACCATTAGGCGTTGATACCGACCTCTAACAAGGTACAGTGGCGGCTTCATCGGGGTCCCAGGTTTCGAATCCCGGACCCGGCAATTTTTTTTACTGGTACTAAACAGCTGCTCTGTTAACGATCTTATATAGGGAAAAAGCATTGCAAGTTAGTATTCCTGTGCTCTTCAGTAACTCTGTCTGTGCTCAAGGCTAGCGAAAGAATGGTCTCCCATCGAGGAGATAACCACCACCAATGTTTTTTCAGAACGGTGCCGAAAAGCCACTAAAACATTGTTAAAAGGTGAGGCGACAGTGACAGGTTTGTTAACAAACAGCAGAAGATGTAAACTACGTGAGAAAAAACCAAAAACAAATTTTCGTAGAATCCAAAAAATCACAGGGAGACAGAAATAATATATAATTCACAATTTTTTCAAGTTCTTATGTTAAGGCACACAGTTTTCCAGGAGGGCTTTCGAATTCGACACGAGTGTAGCATTAGGGGGGATATTGGCAATCCCCCCCACCAAGGCACCCCCCAGTCAACTCCGCATTGCCTGCGAGAGGTTGAAAAACAAATTTCTTCCCTAGAATTTTCAAGTTTCAGCGCGTGTTCCCCCCATTCGAAATAGCAGGGTTATCCATCAGGGGGTGGCTTTCAACAGTTTTCTATCGTACAGATAAAGTTATTTTCCCGATAGTGAAGCTGAAAACTTTATCTTGTCGTTAAAAGTCCACTAGGGACGTTATGACAAAGGATGGTAAAAGGCGCCAACTTTTCTGTTCAGGGGGATAATGCTAAAGTGAAGTTTTATGGGGCACTAAACTAGTCATTAAGAACTGGTCACATCCACGCCAGACAGTCAAATATTCCTCCGGCTGGTGAAGGCCAATACCCACCAGAAAAATTCTTGACCTACTTGTACTAGATCCGTCTTCTTGCGGTATAGCTCTCCGCTAATCTCACTCACGTTTTCTCAAAGGAAAAAGAAATAACAAGCCGCAAAGCTCAGTGCAATAGAAGAAACATTTTCAAGGCAAAGGAAAGATAGTTTGAACTGCAAATAAATTTTGATTATCTGGAGCACGGTCTCGAAGGAGCTTTTTCTCCCTCGCGAAAAAAAACTCAGACAACTTCGGAAGCCCGCAAGCCACGGAAATAATAAAGAACAAACTTTATATGGGGAAAGGGAAATGCCTTACCCTTTGGCTATTTTGATTCTATTTGCTAAAGAAGTGCCCGAAAAAGATGGCCCAATTTCAGGAATATTATTAAGCGAGTTACACCGACTGCTAAAAAACGCTGCATGAAATAACAGTGACTTTTCAGAGTTGTTTCTAACTGAGAAAAAACGTGACATCTGCATAGTTTTGTCTTTCCTTTCATCAAGGACACTTCTAGATTTTCATACGTTCTAAAATATTGTATGCCTAGTTGGGCAAATTGCGATTTTCGATCGAGTAACTTTGAAAAATGTTTAATTGACAAAAATCACTTGATCGTCCATTCGCTATTTTTTTACGTTCCGATTTCAAACTTTGTGAGCAAACTATTGGATATTTAAATAATCTGAAATATAATATGTCAATATGTCTTTGTAACGTCATTACTCATGAGGCTATGTTGTGATTTTACGATCAAGTGGTTTTTGTCTCGAAAAAAATATCCCAAAATTAACTGATCGTGAAATCACAACACAGCCTCAAGAGTAATGACAATGACTAATGACGTTAAAAAGAAATATAATATATATTTCAGAACTTTTGAATATTTATGTCAAAACGTAAAGAATCTGCATTGTGTTAAAAATAGTAAAAAAATAGAAAAATTTTTCTTTTTAGGAAAATTAAACCAAATTTCTTTTCTGTCCTTGCTTGTTTATAATCACGGGCGTTCGGGTGGAGACTGCTCTTAAAACAATCCTTGCTGGCTTTACCGCTAACTAAAATTCGTTTATTTTGTCTACCTTTGGTAGTTTCCGCCTCGCTGGCTATTGTTAAATCAGTTAATTTCAACTTTCTCTCGAATTAACGTTTTCCGATGCAGTTTGGCTTTCCACTCGAATAGTCTCATTTTCATTGCGGGTCCGGATTCTGTTCGTTTCATTATTGCACACTTCAGTACCCCAAAGTTAAATCAGGGTGCTTTATTTAACTTTGAGAATTAGAGTGCTCTCTATAGCGAAACCTCTCTGTATAACGAGCAAAAGTTGCAGTCCCTTGATTAACCCTCTCTATAACGAGAATGGTACATTGTTGCTCATTATATAGAGAGAATATAATGTAGGTATTGACGGACAAACGGACCACGGATCAAATCACCACAAGTCAAAATTTTTCCCGGTGAACCTCGCCCGGCTATGGGTCTACCAAGCCTTGATACGAACTAGGCCTTCATCGGCTGAGGGAAAACTCGACTTTCGGGCGTAATTCTGGCCAACCACCCCCTTCCAAGTCATACTATATTCCAGATCACTTAAATAGCAAACAGTGTCCTCAAAAACAAACATCAAACTTCTTAAGAAATGTAAACAAACAAGTACACCCTCCAAAACCACCCCTAACCTTAAAGTTTGGACTAGTGATGTGACGGTAGCTCAGGTCAAACCTCAATTAACGTAGATGACCAAAGTGGGACGGGGGGTGGCAGGCTAAATTGGAAATACCACACCCCAAGGCATACTTCATACTTTGGAAACGACCCTTACAACGAACCACCCCTGACGGAGGTGAGCGAAAATTAACCCCTAAAACCCCGCTGGAATGTGTACCTACCTACCCTTCTATCTTCAGCCCTAATTATCACTGAACTCCTCTTCTTACGTTCATTGCGAAGGAGGGGTTGAAATTCGAACGAAATTCCGTCTTAGGCTGCGTCCCACCCTACTCGGTTAAGAGGACGCTATACCTGACGATGTTTTTTTTTTGCCGCCCATAAGATTAACATTGCGAGCGGCGATTCATTTTCAAGGTTTACCCTTGGTTGGAAAGACACAAAATTTTGCCTGTACCTAGCCCTAACAATGTTCTAGGGAGTGTTCGAAGCAGATTTCCCAATTTCTCGCTGGTTTCTTATATTGTAACTGTTTTGCAAATGCTAGCATCGCATACCTCAAGAAAAGTGCTGTATCTCGAAAACCAGTAAAAAAAATGGGAAATCTGCTTCAAACACTCCCTAGAACATTGTTAGGGCTAGGTACAGGCAAAATTTTGTGTCTTTCCAACCAAGGGTAAACCTTGAAAATGAATCGCCGCTCGCAATGTTAATCTTATGGGCGGCAAAAAATGCACCGTCAGGTATAACGATAAACTCCAGTTAAATTCCACGGTAAAAACATAATTTAAACGAGTGCCACAGAGTAAATTATCAGTTTTTGGTTAGCTGTAGTGGGAAGGCCAAGAAGTAGGAGTCTTGGAATAAATTCAAAACTACAAAAAAAATTTCATTGTACTCGGATTCGAACCCTGGGTCACCGTCGTGAGACCCCTCTACTTGATAATAAACAATAATTGGCTGAGTTCATACCATGCAACACTTCCACTACACTCGTGAAGTGCAGTGTAAATAAAAACCGATAAAAAGTTCATGCACTCCATTAAAGAAGTTTCAAGAGAAATGGCAGAGGTTTTCGAACTGGTCTAACCAGGAAATTAATCATTTCCTTCATTCTTCGTCTGTCAGTTCGAAGTCAGTTTCCTCTGTCGTTTGTAGAGTGAAACTTTAGGTCATCCTTCAATGTCGGGGGGGAAGTCCTACAATCCTCAGAAAGGACATTTCTTATATAGAATTTGGAATTAGGTCCTAATGTGAAATAAACTCTAAAGATCTACGATAAAACCAACTTCAGCGTAGACCTGTTTATCTGTTTCTATTATCCTAAGAAGACATGCAGGCACTTCGTTTGAGAAAGAAACAGTGTTCTTGTCTTTTTAAATAACAGGCTAAGAAGAGGGTGCTAGTGTATAAGAGAAGGGTCTGATAGGGTCACCTTACGAAAATAAGACGGTTAACTTTGTAAGATGGGCCAGTAACAACTGTTTGCTTATACACTCCATCAGTCTTCTTAGCCTGTTATTTAAGAAGACAAGAACACTGTTTCTTTCTCAAAAAAAATTTTCACCAGTAAATATATCGACCAACCGAGACTTAAATCTTCTTGCTGCGACCCACGCTATAGCGAGGAATTTACATGATATCTTGATAGTCGTTATAGAGAGAGAAAGGGTCATTAACACACGTCAACAACCAGCACGTTATCTCCAGTCCACTGGTGTCGAAATGCTCATAACTCATTAGTATTAGTCATAATTATACTGCAGCAAGTGAGAAAGAGGCTGATATTCTCATTACCGAGTTGTAGTGTCAGGTGGGAAAGAGACGGAGCTTCTCGTTACGGAGTTATTTACGATAATTAACTGCATTGAGATAACTGATAGTGCTAATGATGGAAAAAAGAAATTGGTACGCTGCCCGGCAGGGGCTCTGCTATGCCCCCCGCTCAATTTGAAACGCATGAACTTTGTTTGGATCAGTGATCATTCACATTTCGTATGCTATAGACCGGCAACTCGATGTTTCAATCTTGATTAGATGGATCCAAATACATGTTGATCCAAGTGGATCCAAATGTATGTTGATCCAGGTGGATCGGTTACTTACAGGTTGATCCATGGATCCAAGTGGTTCGGTACCTTAAATGTTGATCCATGGATCCAAATGGATCGGCAGCTTAAATGTTGATCCATGGATCCAAGCGGATCGGCAACTTAAATGTTGATCCATGGATCCAATTGGATCGGTAACTTAAATGTTGATCCATGGGTCCATCCAAACGAATTCATACATTACAGATTGATCCATGGATCCAAGTGGATCCATTATCCGTCATCAAGCGGTAACTCTATCCAAATGGACTAAACCTGTGACCTTAACTGACACTTAAATGAGGATAGTCGAACTAACACATATCTTGAATCTAATTTAACCACCGGTTAGTAATCTCACTGGCTTGAAACGCTATGATTCTTTGGCAATGTGGAGTCGTTAGTATCCGCCAAAGGGCCCGCCGTTTCCTTCGTAATTCTAATTTCTGATTTCAATTAAAATAATTTAATTTCGTGCTTTGCTTCAAGTCTGACTGACTGTAAATTTTCGTAAAAAGAACAAGCCAAAATTTATTTTGCAGGTGCAGTCCAAAAAAAATACGTGAATTAGTCTTGCCAAAGAGCTAAAGCATCGAGTGGTGTAGCTAGATAACGCAAGTTCGATTCCAACCCTATCGAAGTTTTTCTCTTCGGGGTTCACCTCTGATAATGTTCAGCATGTCAAGTGAAATGTAAGTAAGTATATTCTAAAAAAAAAAAAAATTAAATTAAATTAAATAAAAAAATATATAAAAAAATGAACCTGATATCAACATCTGAGTATCGAATAACAAGAACAAAAAGGTTTATAGCAGCAACAACTGTGATCCCTGTTTGCTGGCGCCAATAATTAAATGCCGATCCATTATGGTGTCCATTTGCTGCCGTGGGACGTTCGTTATTCGCACATTTCCCGCAGTAAAATTGTTTTTTGAAGGGCTCTCCCCACTGCCCAGATCGCAGAGATGGATAAATTGTGTTTCACACAACCCCCTTCCCCCTCCCTACCCCCTACGATAGGTGCTTGATGATTTGCTGGAATTTCTGTTCAGTTGCTACCGAATTCGGCGCAATCGCGAAAAATTTACCCCTCAGAAAATCACTGAATTATGTAGTCTGATGGCTGACTTAGTTTCTATATTATCGCGTTTTAGATGCTGACCACTAAATAAAAACTTGTTACACTCTAAAGTTACCGGCTTTTAGGTTGGTATAGGAGGTGAAACCCCCGAAATTGACGTAAGCTTTGGCTACTTCTGCTAAGCTCCGCATCTTCTGCTACCTATCTCACTGTAAGCTAACTGTAGGAGCCAGTAACTAAAGATATGAAAGTCTGACAAGGACACAGCTACTCTACTGTCTCAACTATGAAAGTGGAAATCAAAATTTTGAACCCGCTATATCTACGAAGGGAGAAGACCTTTGGAACAAATTTAGGGTTCTACAAAACCGTTTATAGAAGTCCTCTAGATTTCCAGCTGGCAGCACAACCAGATACCAGCTCCCCACCCGATGGGGACCTTAACAGTTCTAGGTGGGTTCCGAACCACCAGTCTCGATATACGTATCACTTGACATGCTGAACATTTCAGAGGTGAATGCCGACCCAGAAAACTTTAATAGGATCAGGATCGAACTGGTGAGACCTGGATCCAACTACCTGAATTTCTGTCTTATCTCCGCTTCAAGTAACACCGCAATCAATATTTTTTCAAAGAGATAAAGAATTACACGTCAACACCGATACCTAAAGCCATCGAGTACCGTTTCTTCGTCCTCGTCCATACCTAAGAAGACCAAGGGCGTAACTAATTCTTAATTTTATAATAGTACTTCTTACGAGCTATAAACGTATACCTGAACAGGAACCTTATCGCATCAGCAATCGCAGAAACGTGTTTACAAATTTCTTCGAGTTGAAAAATAAAAAATCGGGAGTTGATATTCCAATTAAATTAAATCGGATATAACATACTGCAGCCAGCGCCGCCATTACTCTTCCTAGCTAAAAAACTTGACATTTTTCTTTTTTGCGTCATGACGTCTCAGCTCGCGAGAGAGTGTGTTGAGGATTAAAAAAGTCTTGAAGATTTAGTACTTCAATATTTTAACGTTCGATGATACATGGATTTCAACACATTTGATAATAAAACTATTGTCAGCTAATTTTTTTAGATCCGAAGCTTATGGGGGCTATGGGCTATTTCGTCAGAATCACACCTCAGCACTAGCGCTAACAAATACCAGCTCCCATACGAAGACGACATACAGTTTTAGATGGGTTCAGAACCACCACAGCCTCGAAATACATTTCACTTGACATGCTGAACATATCATTGGTGAAAACCAGAAAAAACTGGATAGGGTCGAGATCGAACCGGTGTGACTTGGCTCTCTAGGGACAACCTAGACCACTAGACTATCGAGGCTGTTAGTTCAGGATGATAATGGCAGACTTGGTTCAGACTTTGGAACACATGGGAGCAATTCGAGAAACGTCAGAAAGTTGTTTCGAACTTGGTAACCGCAAAACTGATGCGCGGCACGCATGAGAGCTCTTCTCTCTACTCTCTCTCTCTCTCTCTCCTGTCTCTTTGGGAGAGAGACGTGTGGTTTTCTCCACACTTCTAGCTACCCCACAAGTTGTCAAGTTACGGCAAGCACAGCTTCATCTCAAGCTGACCTGCTTTCGGGCCGCCATTTTGTTTTATGTACTTATACCTACGATGAACCTGGCTAAGAAGAGGGTGGTAGTGTATAAGAGAAGGGTCTGATAAGGTCACCTTACGAAAAAAAGACGGTTAACTCTGTAAGATGGGCCAGTAACAACTGTTTGCTTATACACTCCATCAGTCTTCTTAGCCTGTTATTTAAGAAGCCGAGAACATTTTTTCTTTCTCAAACAATGTGCCTGTACGAATACTTTCGTCTACTTACCTGTACGTAGGTATGCTTCCTATATTTCTCTTACATTGCCGTACCAAAAGGTAGTAAACTCTTATCGTGCAGAACAAGTAGGCACAGTAATAATTATTGCTACTGATAATTACAGTTCTCCGTCTCGTTGGCCAAAAACCGCAGGTACCCGAACGGATACCTAATTTACGATCTTTAGGTAATGGTTTTTCCAGCCTATAGGTATCTACTACTACAATTCTGGTACACCACAGGTTTAATTTATTTAGCCGAAGCCAAAAAAAAATTTGTTTCCACCGGGATTCGAACCTAGACCTCTCGGGACACTGGCCAGTCGGCTACTATAATATTATAGCTCATTCAGAAAATAGACCATCCATTACCGGCGGACAGATACATCCAACACAAATACATTGTTAATGATCAAAGGATTTGACTACGGTTGCTCTTGACTTTCTCGTACCATTCAGTTATTTCTATATTTTTTTAATTTCAGATACTGATGTTGTCAGTGATACGTCCAAATGCTGGAGAAAAATTTGTTTACTTTTTTTCGACTATTTTTTGTGGACATTGTTGCATATTTAAAATGTTCTGAAATATAGTATGTCTTTTTAACGTCAGAAATAAAATGTCCATCCAAAATTATTTTTTGTCCAGAACAAGACATCACTGGATATCACTGATTTTATTTTCATCGAAGATAGAGGTAGTGGGAAAGTAAAAACTGATCTAGTTCAGTCATACATCACAGGCGGAAATAATTACGGTTCAGGTATAGCAGCATTTAGAGCCGCTAACGACTTTGGGCTAAGACCTCATACATCATTTTCAGGCCTAGCAGGCCAGGTGAGTTTGGCAGTGCCTGAAATTAACCACTACGTAGCATGGTACGTGGGTGAGTCCGTGTTAAAACCAATACGTGTAATATAACCTCATGGCCGGTAGCTGTTATAGTACACATCACTCTTGCATGAGAGTAAATTCTAAAAAAAAAACAGGGTTTCCAAAATTATTTTTTGTTCAGTTGACACAATGATCGAAAAGAGTTTAGCAACTACAATTCACATCTGTTTAGTCTATCCACCCCTGGATATCACTGACGTTAATCTCAGCAAAGAGTGTTGCGGGGATATATAGCCACCTACAGTTCTGATTGGAATAGGGCCTAGAATTACAATATAACTCTATATACCAGACTAAACGCAAAAAGGGCGTATATTCAACATTGGGACTCAGAGCTATACTGAGTTGGAATTCCAGGATCGGGATGGCATCCCTGTAAAACTGCCATCCCTGCCTCCCTGCCAACCAGCCGGAACGCAGGCCAGTACGTGGCCAGTATTGCCAACCAGCCAGAAGAGCAGCCTTAAGCGTGGGTTGTGAGTTGGATGATCATCTTTAACTTAACACCCGTTAACTGTAACTAATAATAACACTAACCACCAGTTAAATGCAATCATCGAACCAATTGCCAATAAAATAATTCCTGGCATAGAAATATCACCGATACAATCAATTCAATCAATCAAACGAAATAAAAATACTTGGCAACATATTCAGTCGTTTAGCTTTCATTCTGACCACACAGGCAACAATAAACTCGACATTCATTCACATTCACATTCCTATTTGTCGTTTCAATCGATTTCATCAATTCGACAAACTAGAATCATTCGAGAATTTTCAAAAATAGTTCTATTGCTCGATTGAAACTGCCGGCTAATAAGCTTGTTACATGGTATCGAATTTGGAGAATCTTTATATCAGCCGCGATACAGGACTTCTAAGCGGTTAAGGGTCCGCTATACCTGACGGTGCATTTTTTGCTGCCCATAAGATTAACATTGCGAGCGGCGATTCATTTTCAAGGTTTACCCTTGGTTGGAAAGACACAAAATTTTGCCGGTACCTAGCCCTAACAATGTTCTAGGGAGTGTTCGAAGCAGATTTCCAAATTTCTCACTGGTTTCTTTTATTGCAACTGTTTTGCAAATGCTAGCATCGCATACCTCAAGAAAAGTGCATATCTCGAAAACCAGTAAAAAAATGGGAAATCTGCTTCGAACACTCCCTAGAACATTGTTAGGGCTAGCTACAGGCAAAATTTTGTGTCTTTCCAACCAAGGGTAAACCTTGAAAATGAATCGCCGCTCGCAATGTTAATCTTATGGGCGGCAAAAAATGCACCGTCAGGTATAGCGTCCTCTTAAATTTGTTCCAAAGGTCTTCTCCCTTCGTAGATATAGCGGGATGAAAATTATGATTTCCAGTTTCATAGTTGAGACAGTAGAGTTGCTGTGTCCTTGTCATACTTTGATATTTCGATATCTTTAGCAGAAGCAGAAGACTCGGAGCTTAGCAAATAGTGACGTCATTATCGCCTCTTTTTATTTAGTGGTCAGAATCTAAAATCCAATAATACAGAAACTAAGTCAGCCATCAGAGTACAGAATTCAATTATTTCCTGAGCCAATAGTAATTCGAGAATTTTCAAAAATAGTCCTATTGCTGAGTCAGTGGATTGAAACTGCTGGCTAATAATTGCGGTAATGAGCCATTTGCAATCAGCAGTGCGCGTAAACAGTGTTGTTTGACGTAGCTCAGACTGGACGAATTATTTGTACTAATTGTTAACGCAATTAACTCGAGCAGGGCATCAGCAATTACTGCGGTTTGAACCTCGGTCAATGTGCGGAAGGTCAGCTGTTCTTCCACTGGGCTGACCTCTACTGGAAATTTTTTGTATTTTCTCCCTGCATCGTTCATTTCTACTGAAATTTGGTGTGCACCTGTCTAAATTCACGACTCAGCTGCAAGTTAAAGTATTTTTTTTAAACTATTTTTAACAGAAGTTATTGACGAATTGGTGACGACAAAAATTCCTCTGCGTCAGGATCTGAACCGCGAAAGAAAGATGTCCCGATATATATTTTTTCTTCTGAAATATAATATGCCTCTTTAGCTGACTGTGTTGTGATTTTACGACAGAGTTACGTAAACAAATGAATATTCCGTCTTAGGCTGGATTTCACCACTTTATAGTGTACACTACCTATGAAAAGTTAGAAGTCTTTCTCGTTTATTTTCCATTTTTATAACTTGAACTTGTTGAAACGTACACCTAATCAAAGTAGACGTAAACAAAGCAGAGGAATTCTAGTGACACGAAAAAACCTACCACCAATCATATCCCAAGTTATTACCAAGTATGGAGCTGGATGTACTATAGAATCCATAAACAACAAAAAACGTTAAAAATTATGGTGATAGCCATCTTTGGTTTTATAGTGAAGGTTTAACGATATGATAAGTTTTGCGGCTACTTTAACGATAAGATAACAATTCGATCGTTAGGAGGCACTATAGTGAGATGGTGAAATGGTTAATAAATATTTAGCCCAAACAGCAGTGAAATAGCAAATATCAGTTTGACCTTGTTTTGAATTTGCCTACCTACTCTCCGTGTTAGTAACCTAGTTTTTTTGGCTCCGGTACAGAATTTGGTGCAGTGCTCACGAGTAAACATAATGGTGAAGGTGACTGTTGCCTAAATATAACAGCGTGATTCAAACTTGGCACATCTGGCTCTAAATAACGTCGCTTCATGAACTGATCTTGCTCTGTACTTTTTGATATCCTATAGACTCCCCAAGCTAAACAGGCTTTTTATGGGACTGACATGTGGAATCGTCAAATTATAATATCTCCCCATCCATCATGACAGTACACGACGGGGACCTACAGTTTTAGGCGGGTTCAGAACCACCACAAAAATTTTGACCCGATCGGGATCGAACAGCCTATGACAAGTGCAATCACACTAAAGTATACTTTAAGAGGACGCTATACCTGACGATGCATTTTTTGCCGCCCATAAGATTAACATTGCGAGCGGCGATTCATTTTCAAGGTTTACCCTTGGTTGGAAAGACACAAAATTTTGCAGAACAATGTTCTAGGGAGTGTTCGAAGCAGATTTCCCAATTTCTCACTGGTTTCTTTTATTCCAACTGTTTTGCAAATGCTAGCATCGCATACCTCAAGAAAAGTGCTGTATCTCGAAAACCAGTAAAAAACCAAGGGTAAACCTTGAAAATGAATTGCCGGCTCGCAATGTTAATCTTATGGGCGGCAAAAAATGCACCGTCAGGTATAGCGGACCCTTAAGGAAGGATCTTATAGAACAGGTCCAACATAACCAAGAAAAATTAAAAGTTACCTTCACTCAAATTGGACCCCCTTTGTTGAAAAATGTAAAAAAAAGAAATTTAATTATCTGGCTCCGTAGAGAACCTAACAGGGTTGTAAATATCTATTAGAGAAGAAGAGGTGGAGGGGGATTTAAAAGGTAGAACACTGTTTTCTAGATATTTTGGAATATTATTTCTAAATTTAGCACGTTGTAAAAATGGGTTATTAATTTTTATAACTTTTTGGTCTCATAGATAACGAATACAAACAAGAAGAAACATAGGCGCCTGGGAGGGAGAGACTTGGAACTTAGAAGAGACGATATTTCTTCATCTGAGGCTAGTGGAAGTTCATCATAACCTATTGGATATTTAAATGTTCTGAAATAAAATGTTTTTTCATTTTAACGCCCGAAATTAAAATATATTAAATTAAAAAGATATATATATTTCAGAACATTTCAATATCCAATATCTTCCTCATAAAGCGTTTAGAAAAAAACGTAAACAAATAGCAAATGTATCGAAAATTTATCGAAATTGGGTTCGAATACGTATCAGCAATCGATCACTTATAACCAATTTTTGAATTCCACACCACCCTAGCTTTTAATTAAGCTAATTCCTGATTCATTCACGAAAATAAACAGTGAAAATGAAATTCCCTCGAGGGCTGGGGCTTTTTAACAACGGCTCTGCAAAATATATACTTTCTGTTTACTTCAAAACATGGACCTAACTTCGAAAACAAAAATATACGCCTACCGAGCACGAACCATGAAATGAATACTTTCCCTCTTATTATCTTCATAAATTTTCATACAATTTGGAACTTACTAATAATTTCTGTATTTTGAAATGATATAGATTTCCTTCAGCTGGTGAAAACCAGGTAGTCCATAGTAAGGTAGGTCACATTAGTAAGTCAGTGTGTCATCGAGTATAGAACTGTCATCGATAGCTGACTAGGTCGGTTACTGCTGACTGACACACGACTGACACCAGTGACACACGGTTTACGAGGCTGACCCCTGACCTCAGCCGCTGCAGGCCACATTCCCCAGCTCTGCTGATCGTCAGCTGCCAAGGTGAGCTGTCAGCGACTTGGGTGGTGCAGGAGGCCGTAAAATCGAAAGGGAATTTGCGAGAAAGAGTTTATGAATTAAGGCTGAAAATACACGTGGCGCCAGAATGGTTAGGTTAGGTTAGTGATTTTTTTTGAAAAGGAAATACAGTTTTTTTTTTTTTTTTTTTTTTTTAGACCAGAACACCTCAGTCTTGAATGGGAGTACCGTCAGTTATATCCAGGGGTGAATAATTTGGCATCGACATGAGTGTTACTTTTTTGTCAGTAACTTCTCTTTCGTTAAGATTTCTTAAAATTCCTTTTATATATCGCTGAATCATGGTTTTAGACATGTTCATACCAAATTTCATCAAAATCGGGTGAACGGTATAGGTGCTGGAGCACAGAACTGACGGACAGACACACCATAAACCTGACAATGACCTATGAAGGAAGTAGCCCAGGATCGACTTGTTGACTATCAGCTGGGAGAAAACTGGACTGTAGGGCGTGATTCTTTCCATGTCACCCTCTGGTATGCAGAGTGCTTTAGGGAATTTTTTGTTAGGTTTTTCAGCTAGCGAGAAAGTAAAAATAAATTCTCTAGTTAAGAAACTATCTGGAAGATAGTTGCGACTTGGGTGGCGGACCCCCACCGTGCAGAACAAACTCATTAGCAGAGACCGGTGACAGAAGCAAACAACACCAGCGGAGTGTGATTATGTAGTTTACACTACGTTAAACACCGTGCTACAAAAACATGCTTATTTTCACGAATAAATAGGTTATGGTCCAGACAAAGTACGATAAAGTGAAATGCATTATGCAGCGATTTGCTGGGGGCGTATTACCGTTCTCACAGCACCAGTGGAGCGCCAAATTAACACCAAAAGTTGCGAGAAACGCCACTGTTAAGGGAACTATATAGGTAGGTATAGTATAGCCACTCTGACCTGCCTGGCCCGAGGGCATTCTGTGTACAGTGAACAGTGCAAAATGCCCTCGGGCCAGGCAGGTCAGAGTGGCTATAGGTACTATACCCAGTGTGCTTTTTTGGTGTAGTAAAGTGTCTAGAAATCGTTGGAAGTGTCATATCCACAAAGTATTGTTAAGTATTTTCCGAGGGGTTAACCAGTCCAGGAATCTCGTTGGGAATCTCGTTGAGAATCTCAGGAAATCTTTGAAAATTTTCATGCAATCTCAAGCAATCTCTGCGGGCCTATTACGGATCTCGTATCACGCGAAACACGCCTTTTTTCCACGCAGATATCACGAAAAATTGATTTTGCTATTACGGATTGGTTTTTGGCGGAAGGCGACCGCCCTTTTATCACGAAGCGGTAACAAGGTTTCGGAGTGTGAAAAATGCTATTGTGTGTTTTATTTTTATATTTTGCATGCTAAAAAAAAGAATTTACGATTTCAAAACTTCAAAAACTGGTTTGTTTTGTTTACTTTCCAGTTTTGGTTAAAATGAAATTAAAATATGATATTTTACTGTTTTGTACTCAATAAATTAAATAATATTACATTTTAAACTGTTTTTGAAGTTAAACATTGAATATTATGAGTTATTGAAGAGTGGCGATGATTATAAGTGAGGCAAACAAAACACTGTCGCTAAAATGCTGCGGTAGCTACCGCCGGCGTCTTAGTTATCACGAAAAGATCCATAATCGCAGTTTTGAGATGCCCGCGGTATCTAAATGGCGCGTTTTGCGTGAAAGCGCAGTTATCACGATTTTTAGTGCACGATCCGTAATAGGCCTGCTGGAGTGGTTAACCCCTCGGTATTTTCCGCTCGTCAGGTGAAGCATAGCCTGAACTACAGAACTTCCAAAACATACAGGGTGGGAATTAATCAAGAATTATCCTCGTGCTCAGCTGTTAGAGTTCACGATGGGGACCTACAGTTTTAGATGGGTTCCAAACCACTTGACATGGGGAACAGGAATAAAGGCCATCAGAAAAACTTTTACAGAATCGGGATCGAACCGGTGTGACGTGTGACCGGCCCTCAGACCACTGGTCTATCCACAGGCTAAAGTCCGGCAGTTAATGTGGCATCAGCTCGGCGGCGTATCGGGCAAATTGGCGGCGAGTGGGAGATATGACGGAGATGGTACCTGCATACCTGATTAGGTCTATCTAAGCGACCGCGGGTGTGTTTCGGTATGCCGCGCAGGCGCCGCTACCATCGTACCTGCGATCTGAGAGATTTCGTACCTCAGGTTGGGCAGGTTCAGGGCCCAAGGCCGCATTTAGCATAGAGCCTACGCCGCACTCCCCGATGCAGCTTACTATATTGTCGAAGGAACGAATTAATGGCCACAATGGCCGCCGGGTGGTCACCATTGGCTACACTGCAGCACGAAGGGGAACTGCTACCTGGAAGGGGAACTTTTCTCGGAATGCCTCCCTTCAAAGTCGCCATTAATTCGTTCCTTTGACAATACTATGGCAGGATTTGGGATAAATCATTAACAGGGCATGGGAGAGGTACATGTTTAGTTACATTCACCTGGACCGTTATGTTGTCATGGAAACTAACCTCCTTATTGAAATAAAAATATTGTCTAAGAACCTACATTCATTTTATATAATCCCACCTAAAACTGTAGGTCCTCGTCGTGTAGTAACACGATGGGTGGGGAGCTGGTATTTGGTAGTGCTGCCAGCCGAGCACGACGACTAATTCTTGAAATGGTCTACAGTTGCTGAGACAATGTCAAATTTATAAGTCTGGAGGCGACGTCCTTGGTTTTCTCTCCCAAAAAAAGCAGAAAACCGTCTTTTTTTCGGCTCCTTCCCAAAATCCAGGCCTCTTAGAGAATGAAAAATCCCGCTAAGTCTCGAAAAGGCTGAGAAAAAGAGTTAAGCGACGAGGAAGTGCTCATCTGTCTCAGCTCTCGGCCAAGAAATATGAGTCTAGCTTTGGCTTTGGACCTCACCACTCGGGAGAGTTAGCTTCTTAAGGTTGGGTTGCACCATTTCTTAAAGTATGCTATAGTGTGATTGCACTTGTCATGTCATAAGCTAAATCTGTTCGATAGGAGAAGTGATGATATCCACCTAGAAGTGTCCCCTAAAAGTTCACTATAGCGAACTAGCTTTAACCATCCTGCCGATAACAGCCTTATCTTCCCGTTAGCTAGAGGGTTCATTTACCTTGCTGAAAAAGAGCTCGAAAACTACGCTGACGGCATTTCGACTTACCTGTAAATAAAAACAGAAAAGTTGAATAAAAGTCAAACAGGTGGGGAAAATTAACCAGAGCCGCTACTATTTAAACTGAGATTAAATAAACTGTCACTATCTGTACGATATCTTTATTTGTAATTTTCCTCATATGTTGGTTATAGAGCAAGGGAAGTACGTAAATTGTCACTAACACCAAAAAAAACCAAATTTTCGGATTTTTTTTTTTTTTTTTTTTTTTTTGTGACTACGGCTCTATACTCTCCTCTACAGCCAAAACTGTTCAACCAATTTCGTTCATATTCGGTACATAGACGTATAACAATAATCCGCAGAGTTACTATAAGTTTCGTTACTATCCGAAGGTTTGGACGAAAATGGTAACCAAAAACGTAAAAAAAAATTTTAAAAAAATCACGTCACAAAATACAAAGTGGTGCGAAAAATTCAGCAATCCACAAAACTGAAAATTGTGCAGCAGACCATAAAGCAACTCCAAAAGTTTAAAACTAACAACAATTTAATTTGCATCACATAAAAAGGCGGATAATTTAGCGCGGGAAACATAGCCGTTTTGGCGCGGTAATTTGAATGTTGATTGGCTGGTGGCGACAGTGAGAGTGTACAGCTCTCCCAACCTCCCCTACTAACGAGGTTTGTAATTAACAATCACTGATTCTCTGAATAATTGCCTCAATTAACGAATGAATGGGCTCCTTCAAAAGAAATTCGCGCTCGATATTTCAAGCCACCGTTGCACATGCACAATCATTAACTAATCATTAATTTGTTTTACAATTAAGGCTGAATATACATTCTCGACGAACTCCACCAAAACCACTATGCGAAAGTAAATATTCGACAAAACTAATGTTTACGTATTAGTACTGCCGGAGACTGGTAATTTTAATATCGCCATTGGTCGTGTCTACTCTAAAAGCTAAACATAGTGTGCTATTCGAACGCTAAACGAACAAGTGAAAGTAGGAAACTATGTTTAGCTTTTACAGGATAAAAAGTAGAGAAATGCTGTTGCAATTACCCACTTCCGTTAGTGAAATAAAAATTGTCAACATGTAACATGGCGGCGGTAAATAGTACAAATATTTATCAAGCATTTCTACTAAATGTGACGATAAAATCATACATGTTTTAGTCCGAAACGTTACATAAAAATATTCCGCTAAAACCGCTTCTGTGAGCTTATTACTCCATTTCATGCAAAAATACAACACTACCTCACGACAAAGAGTCTCAGGTTTATATCCCCCTATAAACACCTTTGACTCGCCCTGTAACTTCGGAGAAGGACTTGAAGTACGTAGCATTGCGAACCAAGTACGTGTATATCCCCTTAATTAAATAACCTGATTGTTGGCCGAAGTCAAATGAATATTTGGTGTGGCATCCATGCTACCAACAGAAAATTGCTGCTACCGGGATTCGAACCCAGGACCTCAGTCGTGTGAGTACGGTGTTTTGCCACTAGACCACAGTGAGGGAGGCTCTACGAACGGCTCTCACACAACCTAACCTTACAACCTTTGCAAGAATTCTCAGGAAATGAAATAAGAGCTAAAATAAATCAGGATTATTAATAGTGGGTACAGTCATTTCAAAGAAGCCCAGGCCGTTCCGCCTGAAAGGTTTTTAGATAAAGCTAGTCTAAGATCTATAGATTACAGAGGTTACCCCACGAGAAAATGAATTTTACGGTCTCCCAGTGACGTTTAAATCATGTTCACCAATCACGATTTCCCGCTGGAATACCTGATAGGTCAGTGCTCTATCAGGAGAAACGACTTTCACAATAGTAAGCGCAACCTTTTAAATCTATGGGCCTTGCTCTATCTGACAGGCAGTGCACGAACGACCTAGGGCTACTGTCCGACTACGTCACCCTAGCAAAGCAGGCATAGGTCATGAACCTGTATACGAGGGCTTTCAGCGAGATTATGCCTGTTTAAAAACAATCATGACGTACCCTCGTACTATATAAAACCACGCTATTGTGTTTCAAGTCTTTTTAACAAGGCTTGTTTGTTCTTGGGAATTTATGGTCGCCAGATGGCTGAGATAACCTCTAGTTAGTTCAAGTTGTACTTAGGTACATCTTGGTGCATGGAATAGGTTTCGATGACGCTCCAGTTAAAGATGCATGGAAGTTAGAGTCGTAGGGTGCTATAGATTCCCGAGTCTAGCTAACTGACACATAACCTAGTAAGTTAGTTCACGACGGGGACCTACAGTTTTAGGTGGTTTCCGAACTACTGACTACTGGGGATAGTTATTCTAGAATTTTCTACCCAAAAGTGTTTCCTGTAAGTTAAACATGCGTTCCTCAGACTCAGAAATAAAATTCCAACTGGAATTCATAACCCAATATGGCACCCATGTTTAATTTACAAGTTAACAAGTATGACTAAACTCAGCTGAATATTACAGAAATCTTTATTTTAAAGTTTTACGAAGAAAACGGAGGGCCCTTCTACAATTTTGAAGAACGAAAAATTCTTTTCACCATGAAGAATGAAGAGGAAACATTTAAAGTACTGTGAGAAGGTCACTTAGGCTCGGTACGACCACTTTGACTAAACAGTACTTAGAGAACAAATAAAAGTGAAGTGTGCGTTAAAGCCAGGCAGGAAAAGCTGAAATCACGTCAAGAATTTCCCCTCGGGGTTTAGTGCCACTTCAATGCCCTCATTTCCTTAATTAAATGACTTTCTTCTATAGGCTTAATTTGTTGCTAAGGTTACGTTTCCAGAAGCAAGAGAACTTCCCTTCAAAAACTCGATTTTAAGGCGTGATTCTGCCGAAATCATTCCCCCCTGAATAGCAATAAGGCTGGATATATCAAAAATCCCCGAAAGGCGTAGGTAGATTTCGAAGATTACTTCCATCCACTAAAAGCAGTCTAAAATCATTGAGAAAGAAACATAAACAAATAGCGAAGGCTTCAGCCAACTCTCCTTCGGCTTCGGCCCAGAACAAAATAAATAAATAAAATAATCGGGGAGCGTGATAAAATACATCAATTCAAAATTTTCAATTCAACTTGCCACGTGTAAGGAAAAGAAAATAATTCAGAAGATATATCGAGTTGAAGATAAGAAGTTTTACATTTGAGCAAAATGAGCGAGTCAGCAGTGCCTGTATCGGAGACCTGTCACCTCGCAGATGGGCAATGTGCTGAAAATTCAATCCAAACTTACTTCATCCGATTTTGTCACTGATTTCGAATTCATCGTGTTGCTCACCGTTAAAGCGCAATGGGAGTAGTCATGTTTATTTTTTATTTTCAGAACAAAAATCTTTTTCTCCTATCGAACAAAATTATTTTATCGTATGTTTAGCTTATGACAAGCCCAATCGCACTATAGTTTACTTTAAGGGTCCGCTATACCTGACGCATGACGGTGCATTTTTTGGCGCCCATAAGATTAACATTGCGAGCGGCGATTCATTTTAAAGGTTTACCCTTGGTTGGAAAGACACAAAATTTTGCCTGTACCTAGCCCTAACAATGTTCTAGGGAGTGTTCGAAGCAGATTTCCCATTTTTTTACTGGTTTTCGAGATACAGCAATTTTCTTGAGGTATGCGATGCTAGCATTTGCAAAACAGTTGCAATAAAAGAAACCAGTGAGAAATTGGGAAATCTGCTTCGAACACTCCTTAGAACATTGTTAGGGCTAGGTACAGGCAAAATTTTGTGTCTTTCCAACCTTGAAAATGAATCGCCGCTAGCAATGTTAATCTTATGGGCGGCAAAAAATGCACCGTCAGGTATAGCGGACCCTCAAGGTGAACAGAAATAAACATCATTGCTCCCATGTCCCATTAAATGTATTACACAGTCAAGTTGCAGATCGAATAATTTGAAGCGGAACTGCTATCAGGCTTTTCAGCGGTTCTATACGTGAGTCTACTTGAAAACTTTGCAGACGTCTTTGTGTAAAGTGTGTAAATAAGTTATACATTGTGGAAAACTTCCCTCTTCTCAGATCTTGTAACATTTCAATCTAATTATGAACTGTTTGAAATTATTAAGTGAAGTATTGTACTACTGAGCATTAATTTTTTAGCATGGATATTTAATATACACGAGAATGTGAGTTCTCAGAATGGGACTAAAGAAATCAATATACTTATTTAATACATATTTAAGAAGGTCGGCCATCTAGACGTGCAGCGCCGCAGTTTTTATGTCATATTCAACAGTTTCCTCGGTAAGGCATCCCCTAAAAGTTCACTACAGCGTTATCTTCCCGATAAGAAAAGTTGGTTCGGACTTTTAACGGCAGGATAAAGTTATCTGCTACTTTTCTAGGGAGCTATGGATAGCACTGGCAATTGCACGACCGCAAATGGCCATGGCTGCTCTAAAAGCTAAACATAGTGTGCTATTTGAGCGAGGAAAAAAATACTGCGAATAGGACACTATGTTTAGCTTTCACTGGAGAACGAATGCCTTCGAAAGATAGAAATTTTGGTGCAAATACCGTACTAAATATAGTCTGCCATAGAGAAAGGTATAAACAAGCGTTTGGAAGCGCCATAGCCAAAGCTACAAAGAAGCAACTGCGGACCAAGTGTGCTCAAAAGGAAACTAAAACGTCAAATTGGAAGATCGAAAAAAGCAAGGGAATGAATCAAATGTTGTGACAAGCCGGTATTCCATTGAAGGTACAAAAACAGGAATGCCTCGCGGCGTATTTGATAAAAAATTGAATTGCGGCGTCGCAATCTTTCGTATATTTCGCTTATGGAAGTCATAAATTTATGGGAACCTATATCTTGACAGCCGTTCTTATGCGTGTGGCCAGATGGCGGGCGTGATTCTGACTAGATTGTTAAACACTTGCCCAGGTCTTTTTTATGGCCCAAGCTACCGTAAATGTTATTTATTTGACGTTATCTAGATTGAATCGTAATCGGATGTTCTTTGTGTTCTTCGAACCATTTACTTGTATAAGGTAGAACCCCGATAACTCGATGGTATATAGGAGGTGAAAATACCGAAAGTGACGTAAGCTTTGGCTACTTCTGCTAAGCTCCGCATCTTCTGCTACCTATCTCACTGTAAGCTAACTGTAGGAAACATCAACTAAAGATATCGATATATCAAAGTCTGACAAGGACACAGCTACTCTTTTGTCTCAACTATGAAACCGGAAATCAAAATTTTGAACCAGCTATATCTACGAAGGGAGAAGACCTCTGGAACAAATGTAGGGTTCTACAACACCGCTTAGAAGTCCTTCATCGCGGGGCTGATATTGTATACAACTGCCTCATTCTGGGAATGATCTAGTTGGAGGTATGTTTTCCTTCAGAAAGGGCGTTCGGTATTTTCGTTGTAATAAGAGTGACTCCTTCTGGGATTAACCTTATCTCAGGCGCCATGACAGTCACGACACGCTCTTTAAACTTGTATGAGAGACAAGTTGGGCCCGCTTTTGAAACTAAGGGAGGGGGAAAGGGGGGAGAGGGGGAGAGAACTAATGTTTACAAAGAGTGCGGGCCTTCCCTGGAGAATTCCGAGGAAACTAGACAAATTTGGAGAACCTGACCCGTAACACATTTGGGGGCCTCTCCTACGCCTTTCGAGCCTTCCAGCAAAGGTGCTTAAGGCTATGCGGCAGCTGATGGTGCATTCATGCTAACAGTAGACCGGAAACTGAGTTACAATGGAATAGGAATCGGATCTAGTCCCTATTGATTGATAAATTTCCTGGTTAATCTTGCCGGCCTTAACCGGCCGGGGGGAAATCCAACTTTCAACACTGATTGCGTCACCCTCTTGTGTACAGAGATGCCTGCATTACACTAGGCCCGTCTATGGCTCTTAAAAAAAGTACATTATATTTCAGAGAAATGTAAACAAACTTCACTGAACAGTCTGAAGCATAATCATTCTAATTTCATGATGGAAAATCATGGAAATCTTTGACCGGAGAAGGACAATGCTTGCTTTTCTGATTAAAGCACGAATGAATAAAAAAAAATGGAGAATTTTTTGATTGGCTGCTTTTTCAAGCACTTCTTCAATTTTTCTTTAGACGATTTCAGTATTTCCCAGAATTTTTTCGATGATTATTGGCGTTTTGAGTTCAGCAATCAGCATTAAAGCACTGGGTTCAATCAGGGAGTGCAGAAGCCATTGAAATCGGATGAAAAGGCTTATTTTTACTTTCCCATTTTCCCATATACGTATAATTTAGTTACAGAAGTGCGTACTTGTTTCAATTTTCATTGAAGGTACCTATAGAAGGCAGATTCTGTATTAGAAGATGATTCAGGTAGTAGAAAAACATACCTGAGGTCCTGGGTTCAAATCCTAGTAGTATCATCGATTTCCTACGAAGTATCTATACTGTCCTATTAAAAAACCATCACGGGAAAGTAAAAATTCATGGGAAAGTGCCGGTTGGTCTTGTCAATAGGCATTTGAAAGCCATTAATAAAGGAAAAGTTGCAACAATAGATCAACTAACTAGTTAAATTATTAATTGGATCAACATAATTAATAATTAACTCTGCCCGACAAAACTCCACCCCAGCCTCAAGTGGAACCATAAATCAGTACTTGGTGTTTACAAATTAACGGCCGTTAAAAGTCCTGGTTATCGATCAAACAGAACACGGTAGCTTAAGTTTCTTAAGTGAAGGTAGGCCTCTTAGGCTGAATTTCACCTCCTCACGATAGTGCCTTTTAACGTTCGAATAGCTATCGATTCGAAAAAGCAGACATCCTCTCGTCAGGGGCGTCGCGAAGGCTTTTTGCAGGGGGGGGGGGGGGGGGGGGAGACCCCGATTTTGCCAAGTCACAATTTTGCTTTTTTCATGTGATTTTTCTAATTTCTTTACAGTTATGACTGGGTTCGAATCAGCGCCTGATTAAGCTTCTAAGAGGCCCCTAGCTGGGCTCTGTTTCTAGGCCCTATTATTTTTTCCTAATTTAGTACAGACCATTTCTAGGGCCTCCATGATCTAGATGGGCATAGACACGCCTATGGCGCCGGATCACGCAGTTGCAATGTAGGATGTAGGTGAGGGCAGCAAATATTGTCGTATCAACTTGTCCAACAAATTGCTCATTTGGAGAAAATCAGTACAAGAAAAATGAAAAAAGGACCTTACATGGCCGAGCGAGCGAAGCGAGCTCGAGGAAAATTTAAGATAAGATAAAAACTTTATCCTTCATTGAGAGGGGCGAAGCGAAGCAGGATGCGGGGGAAAATACAAACGAAAAGATAGGATTCGAGCGAGCGAAGCGAGCGAGAAGAAAATTTAACTTATCTCCATAAAATCATCGTATTGCACGGAAAGAACTTTCAGTTTCACTATTATTTATTACGATTGAATTTTTTGTAGTCTCTAAGTTACAGCTTATCCAGCTCAATGGTTGATGACTTGATCCAGCACTGCCCACCGTACATCACTGGCACTCCAACAAAAAGTAGGAAAATAACAGAACTCGAAGTTTAGCCTTTACTCTTTTCCTACTGAGGATTTGAGCTAAGAAAAATTCAAAATTGGTAAAAAGCGACTTGGCTCTTCAGATCATGTTTTCCCTGAAGAGCTGGTAAAGATCCCTCATTCAAAGTTGGTAAAAAGCGACTTGGCATTTCAACTCTGCCAAGTAAGAAGTTGGAAGGGAACATAACTTGGGTAGGACTTGGATAGAACCAGGCAATAGCTGGTTTTATGGCTTTGCCAACTTAAGAGTTGGCAGAAAATTGAATTGGGTAGGACTTGGATAGAACCTGGCACTAGTTGGTTTCATGGCTTTGCCAACTTAGGAGGTGGTAGAAAATTGAATTGGATAGGACTTGGATAGAACCTGGCACTAGTTGGTTTCATGGCTTTGCCAACTTAGGAGGTGGTAGAAAATTGAATTGGATAGGACTTGGATAGAACCTGGCAATAGTTGGTTTCATGGCTTTGTCAACTTAGGAGTTCGCAGAAAATTGAAGTTGACCGTAGGTTAGGACTTACAGCCATCATTACGACTTAGCCAATTTGCCAACTTGGTAGAAAATATTTGTATATTTTTTTAATTCATCTTCGATTTACCAACTTTCGAGAATTCTTCATTTCAGGGGGGGGGGGGGGGGGAGCCTCCCCCCCCACCCCCCCCCCTTCGCTACGCCCCTGCCTCTCGTTAGGTTTTGTTGTGTCAATAGAATTCGCCTGCTTTGTTTACGTCAAATTTATTTCAACAATTTCAACCTAAAAGTGGAAATAAACGTGAAAAAACCCCTATTTCTTCGGAGAAAGAAGTTAAAATGTTGATTAGACTACATTAGACTACACCAAATGAGTCGCAGGTATGAAAATTATCGTTTTCGCTAACGCACGGAAAATCCACTCGAAAGCTAACGAAACGGTAACGGTGTATGGTGAAAGCCGTCAACATTTTTTACCGATACGATAGCGCTATCGTGTACACGATAGTCTTCACGTTAAAGTGGTGAAATCCAGCCTTAAGGTTTCAGGTTTTATTTGTTCTGAAATATAATTTGCCCCTAGGGGGTAGGTTACCCACCCATCATGGACAATACGATGGGGACCTACAGTTTTAGGTGGTTTCTGAACCACCATAGCCTCGATATACATTTCACTTGACGTGCTGAATATATCAGAGGTGAATGCCATCAGAAAAACTTTGGTAGGATCGGGATCGAACCGGTGTGACCCGGCTCTCACTGCTCCTCTCAACCAGTCAGCTATCGAGGCCGTAAGAATCACAGCAATTCTTTCTGTTGTTTACCTAACAATTTTCAGGGGCAATAACAACCGAGCTAAATTAGCATGATTTCCATAACTCGATTTTGTTGGTAATTCAATTAAATTTCACTGGGTTTATTTGTCAGTCCGGGGGGAGTGGGGGTAACTTTCGGGGGCTTTGCCCAACTTTCTGTTTTTCTTCTTTAACTGTAACTAAAAATCAGGCAATAGGACGTTACAGAAAATTGGCTGAGAGTAAAGTTTGCCACTCACTATAACGAACATCTCTCTGTAACGAGTTAACGCTAAGGTCCTTTGACAAATCCTCTTTGTAAAGAGCAAATTTGCATGGCCCTTGCCGGTCGCTATAGAGAGAACTGTACAAGCGTGATGGGAGGCTTATTTCCTCGTTTTATTTAGAATGAATAAATCTTGAAACAGAACACTATGAATATTCTCCAGAGGTCTCAGCCTACAGCAGGCAGCGAAGGATAGAAGTTCGCAAAAATGTGTAAACACAGATAGTTGAAAACAAGAAAGTTCCTTTCCCGCCTTCACCCCCCTGTCTTCCCTCCCCTCACCCCCATCCTTCCCCAAAAAGTTTCCCCTAACCAGAAGTGGAAACTCGAAACTCCTGGTTAGCAGCTGTACGATATGTAAACACATTGTTCTCGCAAGTTCCCATGCTACAAACTTGGAAATTTCATTGTGTAATGCTGTAGGTAGGGAATTACTGGGGAAGTTAAATCATCAGTTAAATTTAACTGACGATTAGTGTAACATTAGGTTATCATTACTATAAAGAAAGAGCATTGTCAATCTGGAACCTAAACAAGAACCACGTCATAATCTTGGTCAAAAAAAAATTTCCCAAAATTAACGGAAAGAAAATTACAACTTACTATACAAAGTCACCAACGTTAAAAAAAAGGTATACTATATTTCAGAACAAATCACAGAGGAGGGAACCTATTTTACGTATTATTAGCGAATATATCAGACAAATACCTACCTACTGACGGACAGGCAACTCAACACCACTTAAGTACCTACTCATTCGAGTAGTCAGAAAAGATGGCGCCAGACTTCAAATTAAGTTATTCTCATGACTTATGAAGTTGTCAGAATCCTTGAAGGAAATGGGACTGAGTGCGTCTTCGTACGTGGGCAGGTTAGGTACGTGTGGGCAGGTTAGGTATATATATGCAGATAATTAGTCTGTAGGTACAAGTGATCTAGGCACGAGTAGAACGTAAATTAATTTCAACATAAGAACGTGATCTGAAATCTAATTATTGCATTTGTACCAGCTGGTGATGCATATGTACGCAGCACACACCTAAAACTGTAGGTCGCCATCGCATACTAGCTGAGGGTTGGGGGGGATAAGCCCAGTAACTAGAGCGGTTTCAAGAACTATCCATTGTGCTCAGCTGGCAGCACTACCAAATACCAGCTCCCCAGCCATCGAGTAACGATGGGACCTACAGTTTTAGGTGGGTTCCGAACCACCACAGCCTCGATATACATTTCACTTGACATGCTGAACATATCAGAGGTGAATGCCGAGCAGAAAAACTTTTTGGTAGGATCGGGATCGAACCGGTGTGACCCGGCTCTCACTGCTCCTCAAAAGTCGACCATTTAGTCCACTCGGCTATCGAGGCCTTATCGCATACTAACAGAGCTGGAGAGTTGGTAGTGAAACTGTCTGGTTGTTGCGCTTGTTTCCAATTGGATACCGCGATTTCCCATTCCCAGTAGTTTTTGAGATTGAGAAGAGACGGAAAATACGTGTTATTATTGTCTCCTGCAAGATAATGAGTGAAGGACAACGCCATGTCTTGTTTGCAGAAGAATAATAAAGCACGTCAGTCAGCGGGAAAGAATGCACCGATGATGATGTAAGCGTCACGGCGCAGTTAGTCTAACACGGGCCTAACACGAGCGAAGCTTTCAACAGGAAATATACACCTGACCCAAAACAAAGGACACAATATCGGATATTTAAATGTTCTGAAGTATAATATGCCTTCTTAACGGCCGAAGTTAACAGGCTGTGAGGTGATTTTACGATCGGTTGATTCCGAACATGACGAAAATCACTCGAACGAAAAATCAAAACACAGCCTATTAATTTCGGTCGTTAAAAAGGCATATTATATTTCAGATAAAGTAAATTCCAGGAAAGTTGGAATGAAATTCTCCCTAAATTATTTCCCCCATATTTCCAGACACCAATGAAGCTTTCTTACATAACGTTGGCGAAAAATATTAGTCAAAAATATAAACAAACAATGCATCAGGTTTTGCATTTGTTTACAAGTCCATAACAATCAAAGTGCTAAAGCAGGGTTTACACATATCTATGTGAGGTTTTTATGTTTAGATGCAAACATCAGCTAAATGTCAGCAAACATCAGAATTTGGAATGCAACAGATGATGCAACTGTTTACAAGTGCGTTCTATTGTAAGCCCTAAAGCGGGTCTTACACGTGCAGTACTTAGAAGTCTGAGAACTTAAGTCCGAACATACATTCGCTATTTGTTTACGATTTTTCCGCACACTTATGAGGAAAATATTGGATATTTTAATGTTCTGAAATATAATATTATGTATTTTTAACATCATCTTGCCGTTAAAAGTCCTGTAGCTAACGTTATGATAAGGGCGCTATCGGCAGGATGGTGAAAGACACCAACTTTTCTTATCGGGAGGATAACGCTATAGTGAACTTTAGGGGACACTATAGTAGACATCAGGACCTTGTGAAATCCAGTTCTTTGGAATGTATTTACAATGTTTTTTCGTATCTTTGATTTTCTCAACGTCGTCGAAAAATTAAATTTGGGCTTCCTGCTTCGCTTTAGGCTGAATTTCACCACCTCACGATAGTGCCTTTTAACGTTCAAATAGCTATCGATTCGAAAAAGCAGACATCCTCTCGTTAGGTTTTGTTGTGTCAATAGAATTCGCCTGCTTTGTTTACGTCAAATTTATTTCAATAATTTCAACCTAAAAGTGGAAATAATCGTGAAAAAACCCCTATTTTTTCGGAGAAAGAAGTTAAAATGATGATTAGACTACATTAGACTACACCAAATGAGTCGCAGGTATGAAAATTATAGTTTTCGCTAACGCACGGAAAATCCACTCGAAAGCTAACGAAACGGTAACGGTGCATGGTGAAAGCCGTTAACATTTTTTACCGATACGATAGCGCGATCGTGTACACGATAGTCTTCACGTTAAAGTGGTGAAATCCAGCCTTAGTTATTTCTTGATCCACTATAGGTTTATTTTGGTTATTGAGACCCACTATAGACATCCATGCTCCCAACAGAAAATCCGTCCCACCGGGATTCGAACCCAGGACCCTCCCATTACAAGTCCTGCGTTTTACCGCAAAACCACGGAGGGCTGCAGGCACTAGAGGTGTATCGAGGTTCTTTATATTGTTGCGGAGAACGATACAAAGCTCCGTTTGACAAAATTGAGCAGCCCCCATTCCAGCATCATCAAAATTTCACAACCTCCCTTTTCTGCTTCTGCTGAATTCAAATTCTGCTGGTGAAGTCACTTTCAGGCAGATTTTGGATCGTTCAGTTCAAAGAAAATTTTGCGGTTTCTGAAATTTTTAGAGTCTTGGGTTTGATTCCAGGTTTCTTGGACCTGTACGTGAAAACATTAAGTTTTGAAAATTAGTAAATTATCCGTTGTATATTCTTATTTGATAACTTTTATTTCTGCAGTTCAAGAAAAAGAACTAGAAATTATTTCTTCTTCTCTTCTTCTTTCTTGTTGTTGCATCGTGCATCACTAAGTAGTCCAAGTCAGGCTGGGAGCGTACCGATTAGTCATAATTTCTTAAAAGATTTTCAGTTGACGCCGATCCGGATTTGGGTTCCATATCCTACCATACGCTAAAAATGCCAATCCGACCCTGAGCAGATATTTCCCTGATCAAGGAAAAGTTTTGATCAGCCCTAGATTTGCAAAAAATTATGAGTAATCGGTACTCTCCTAGCCTGACTTGGACTACAGGCGAAGAGAATCTACCATAAAGGTATATATAACAGCCACCAACGCGAAAGGCAACCACGTCCGTAGATAGCTTAAACACGGAGAAAGATAGCATCAGACAAGTCTAGTAGCAATCACAAAGGCCATGAAACCAGGGAAACCGGTTGGAGCGAAAGGAAAACCGGAAAACCACTTTGTATCCGTCCAAACTGTGGCGCTTGTCAAGCTGACAGTTAGCAGGGATGCTCACAACTCTGCCTTACACAAGATGCTATCGCTGCTGGCATGGGGTAATTTGCTTCCCCCAGCCTAAAGCGGTTAAAGGGGGAGATTTCAGGTTTCACAGTCAGCAAACTGAAGGTTTTCTTTAGATATGAGGCAAGCGGATCTACTCCCGAATTGTTCAGAATTTTTCTAGTGAGGTCTATCGCACCCTTGTGCATTTATAACGGTACAAACTATACTAACGACCCCTTCCTAATGACTAGTGATGCACGAAGCAAGAACAAGAACAAGAAACGGCATTTCTTGTTCTTTTTCTTGTCCTCGCAAAGCGACTCTTGCTCTTGTTCTTGCATGAAACATCCTATCTTGTTCTTGTTCTTGCAGTAGAAATTATTTCCTGCTCTTGGTCTTGTTCTTGCTGCGAGATCCTCGTAATTTCTTGCATACACATGGAATTTTCTGTGGTTATAATGTGGTTTTTTGCCTACCAGACGGCCATTTCAAGTGCAATCTATCGTCGCATAGTCTGCAGAGTTTTTTATTTAAAAATATAGACTGCAACCCATGAATGAAGCTTTGGAAAAAAACCGACGAATCAAGCGCCACTGTTTGCGAGTGGCAGACAATTTAATTTCGACCTTATTTCGATTATTGAACCAAATAAAATAACAACAAGAACCAACGCGCTAGACCACTTATAGTTCGAATAGCTATCGGGTTTTCCACGATAGCTTACAAAAAAGGAAGTAACGTCATCCTCCACTCTACCTTTTCATCCCAGAGCTGAGGGAGAGTCTGAGAAAGTTATTGGTGTCCTTTCTAGAGTTTCCTTTGAGTTCATCGTAAGGTTTCAAGTTCCTTTTCATGGAATGAACTAAAAAAAAAAAAAACTCGACTTTCTTTCATTAATTTTCTTGGTCGTGAAAAAATAAATTTTATCTCTTTTTATTTGCTCACCCAGACGGTAGAGTTCTCCCCAGCTTAGGGTTAAATTTTTTTAAAAACAGGTGACAAGGTTTGATTTTTTTTGGCCTATATTTTATATTTCAGCTCTATACTGGACTTGCGTTCCTGAGAAAGTTATTGGTGTCCTTTCTAGAGTTTTCTTTGAGTTCATCGTAAGGTTTCAAGTTCCTTTTCATGGAATGAACTAAAAAAAAAAATTCGACTTTTTTTCATTAATTTTCTTGGTCGTGAAAAAATAGATTTTATCTCTTTTTATTTGCTCACCCAGACGGTAGAGTTCTCCCCAGCTCAGGGCTAAATTTTTTTAAAAACAGGTGTTTGATTTCTACGGAAAATGTTTTTTGGGCTTATACTTCAGCACTACTGGACTTGCCGTTCCTGAATTTGGCTGTCACTAGGTATTGTATAGGTACTAGTCTCTTCAACGTAACTACAAAGGTGGTAATAATATGGTCAGAACCACGCCTGACAGTCGAGTTTTACACCAGCCGATGAAGACAAGCCTAGGGCTGGTCAAGGTACACTATAAAAAAAATCTAAACACGTCGGGAATAGATGCTGATCTTGACTAAGAAAGTTAATTAAATGCAGCAGTGCGGCAAGTGCATTCTTAAATGAATAAATAAATTTGACCTTTAAAAACAGGCAATTACCGTTTAAGTCCGTCGGTCTCGTTTTTGATGTCCGTATAATGGCGAGAGCCTTGAAAGGCAATCTGAGTTCTCATCAATTGAAGTGCAGTTGCACTTAATTGCAAATCCTTGTTCTACTAATTGAAAACGAAATGTACTTCTGCATCATGTTATAATAGTCTGCAGCCTACGTAGAGCTTGTCTGATTTGTTTTCAATCGATGGGAAATAGTCATCTTAAAAAGGGTTCCAATTAAGAACGTTTCTTGCCGAGGGACAAGCCCAACAACTAGACCATTCCAAGAACACGATGGGGACCTACAGTTTTAGGTGGGTACCGAACCACCACAGCCTTACAGCGTTCTTTTAAAGGCAACCATTAACATCACTCGGCTTCCAACGCTTTCTTATATACCTACACAGCAGTCTGATGTGTTCATTCAATTTTAAGGCTCCCTCGGGTAGTTATTTACAACCTTACTTGAAACCCACCCCAACTCCTCAACCCCCCCCCCCCCCTCCCCCTTCAGCGCCGGGCTACAAATTTTATTAAGCAGATTAGGAGCGAGGGCAGTCCATATAAATCGTGAGGGCGTGAGGGAATCTAAATTGAACTTTGGTTTTAAAAAATTCTTCAGAAAGCGAAGTTTCTCTTGGCGTGGATATTTGAGTCACCGAACAAAGGTTCAAGGTTCGAACACAGGGCTAGGTAAAATTTTTCAGTATACTAAACGAAGAATAAGAAACTGGGCTGCCGCAGTTAAAAATAATTGAAGGTTAGTACAATGTTTTCCTCATGGCTTTCGGCTAACTTAAGAGGACGCTATACCTGACGATGCATTTTTTGCCCACCATAAGATTAACATTGCAAGCGGCGATTCATTTTCAAGGTCTACCCTTGGTTGGAAAGACACAAAATTTTGCCTGTACCTAGCCCTAACAATGTTCTAGGGAGTGTTCGAAGCAGATTTCCCAATTTCTCACTGGTTTCTTTTATTGCAACTGTTTTGCAAATGCTAGCATCGCATATCTCAAGAAAAGTGCTGTATCTCGAAATCCAGTAAAAAAATGGGAAATCTGCTTCGAACACTCCCTAGAACATTGTTAGGGCTAGCTATAGGTACAGGCAAAATTTTGTGTCTTTCCAACCAAGGGTAAACCTTGAAAATGAATCGCCGCTCGCAATGTTAATCTTATGGGCGGCAAAAAATGCACCGTCAGGTATAGCGGACCCTTAAACCTCCGTGAATTGTTGTAGTGGTCATCATCGGCTGGGGAAAGACTCGACTGCCTGTAGTAATTCTGATAGGGGTAACAGAAAAGGCATTATGTTTTTAACAGCCATATAGAAGCCAGGTTCGATTTGCAGCCAATCAAAAATTTCCCATGGCGTGTCTTGACGAAAATGAACAAAAGTTCGGTCCAGAAAAAAAACCCCGACCGGTTAAAGAGAGGCTTGAAGAGCTCCCCACCGCCGAAGGCTGCTTTTTTTGGTTTTGAGTATCTATCGGGAAACCTCGTTGCCCGCGGGGTGTTCTGACTTTTGAGATTTGAATCGAAGTAACGGTATACTTTTTAATTGAAGAAAATCAATACAACTTCCCTTCCGACCTCTACTATCTTTCTTCTCAGGGTTTTTTCTTTCACTGGCTAGGGGAATACTCGACTGGCAGGCGTGATTCTGACCTATTTGACCCTGGCCCTTGTAGCGCCATTACCGAGCCTAATATAACACGGAACACGAACGTGCATGTCCTTCATAGCTCATGTGAAATGAGTCGAATAACTAGGTGATGCAGCTGGCAAGGCCAACAGCCAGATGCTATCCACCTCACAGTGGACTCATTAAGAGGATGTTCAAATTGGTGCCATTAAGGGGACATTTAAGTCGGTGCCTATAATTCCAAAACCTTACGAAGTTATTCGAATATAAAGGGTCCGACAATGGTCGCACTTGACTTTCTCGCAATTTTTGTAAACAACAAATTTTCATCATGGGAAACCCAAAACCTCAAAATCGAAATTTTGCACGAAGACATAACTTTCTCAGCCCATGTATTACATACGGGCGAGAAAGTAAAAATAGTGACGAAAATGGATCTCACTGACATATAGGAGTACAGCCAGTTCATTCGCATTAATCAGACATTGCCCCAGTGGCCAATCCGCCCCCGCCTCCGGTATTTGTATATCCTAACATTACCCCAGTGCCCAATCCGCCCCCGCCTCCGGTATTTCTATAGCCCAATCAATCAAGCAATTTCTGGTTTTGACAGGGAAATTGCTCGCAAATTTTAAAATTGAGCGGAGCATTAAGGCACCGGCCCGAGGAACCAGAATTTTCTCTTCATTATTTATTTTCCAATGTACAACATAATGATAAATGTATTTACAACATATTTTTTGTTGTTGCGTCACTAAATGATTGATGACGAAAAGTACTAAAAAGTAATTTTACGTCTGAATGATTGTTATACCTAGAAGAACCCACCTAAAACTGTAGGTCCCCATCGCATCACTAAGGCTGGGAGGACCATTTTCTCGTACAGCAAGAAGGCAGGAACATTAAATCAGATTTAGCTTTTCCGGGGGCTGAGTTCCAGAGAATAAATTACCTCCAGCTAATTAGAGCGGTCGTCAAAAGGAATAGATTGTAAAAGGTTTATGTAAAAGGCTCAAGCACAGACGCGTTAGTCTAGAAGCAGTCTTAAGAGGCCATTACAACACAGTATATTAATTCCGGTTTGGGATGCTTTACCCTATATTTAACTACAAACATCCAGGCAACAGACCACCAAATTAAGGGGCCTAGCAAATTTCTTTGTCAACCCTTTTTGATATAAACTTTTTTCCAAAATTTGTTGTTGTTTCTGTTTTCACTTTTCCGTACACACAACGTATACTTCAGGAAATTTAGTTTTTCATGATGTTCATGAAATATGTCATGTGGGTAATCAAAATACTCGTGGAGACTTCCCGAGGCCAGCTGACTTGCCAAAATAACTTTAAACGTAGAAGGAATATTAGGATCTGGGAAAATAAAAAATATTTTTTTTTTCACCATAGCTTCTTAAACGGTGGGGGTGTGTTGACTCTATTGAAAAAGACATTATCCTCGGAGGTAAATATCTAAACTTCAGCTTCGACATGCGGGAAACAGTTATGAAAACTGCTCTTTGACAAAAATTGTAGCACTTGACATCTTGCTACATCAATGAAACATCATTTTAGACACAACTTTGGAGTACTTATCTGTATATCAGCCGCAATCAATGACTTCAAAGCGGTGTTGTAGAACCCTATATTTGTTCCAAAGGTCTTCTCCCTTCATAGATATAGCGGGTTGAAAATTTTGATTTCCTGTTTCATAGCTGAGACAGTAGAGTAGCTTTGATGTATCATTTGTTGATGGTTCCAACAATAAGCTTACAGTGAGATAGGTAGCAGAAGATGCGGAGCTTAGCAGAAGTGGCCAAAGCTTACGTCACTTTCGGTATTTTCATAAAAATGTAAAATCCGGCCATACCTCAAGCTATGTTTTGAACTAACCGGAGGATATTGAGAGACAACCTCTACAGTTTAAGGGTCCTTGTAGTTGGGCTGAAGCACAGAGCAGGATGTTTGTTGATTTAACACGTCTGTGGTGACCTTGACAATGTGTGTATATACCTTGTGCTAACTACACTCGAGAATTCCTCACATTCCAAGTCTGTTGGAGCGATATAGCTCCAATCAACACTGATAACAAGAGCACACACAGTCTTGAGAACAACAAAAGCTTAATGGAACATTCTTTTAGGTCGTAAAAACTGTGGGCAGGAAGGAGAGTCAGTTCGAACATACATTCGCTATATTAATTTCGGCCATTAAAAAGACATATTATATTTCAGAACATTTAAATGTCCAATAGTTTCTTCATAAAGTGTGCAGAAAATAAAGGGTCCGACAATGGTCGCACATGACTTTCTCGCAATTTTTACGCCAGCGGTATCGAAAATTTTGATATTTTTTATGTAATTTATTTTTTTTGGACCAAGATTTTAACTTTTTCTAAAAAATATTTTTTCATACACTGGACAATAATTTTAGGCACCTACTCACCGGATTTCAAACATATCCGTCAAATGGTGAAGTGTCGTTCTATGTCACGGCCTTAATTTTCAAGTAATTGAAAATCTATTGAAAACGACCTTGAAGCATCTATCTGAGACTATTTTCACCAATTTTCAAGGAAATCTGTCGATTAGGGTTGTTGCAAATCCGTCTTAACCAATCAAAAACGTGATTTCCATTTATAGAAAATTTTCCTACGATAATGCCAATAAAACATCAAACTAGGTTAAAGTACACCTCCCTACCAATTTTTATTGAAATCGATCGAATAGTGCTACCGGAGTAACGACCAAAACGTTTCGGCCAAAACTGGGCCAAGTTATTGGCCCACCTCCAAATGATTGTAAAAGACCTAAAAGCATCTATTCAAAAACACTTTCGCAAATTTTCAAGGTTATAACTTGATATACGTAGCTTCCAGCCCTTCTTAACTGTCAAAAAACACGATTTTTTTGCCTTTTTTTTGACCATAGCAGGCGCAATTTTTGAGTTATCAAAGTTTATCAAGATATTTACATTAGGTACCTACATACCGAATTTGAGCAAAATCGGACGAACGGTGTGAAGTCCAGTTGCGCGACAGAGTGACGTACGTACGTACGTCGGACGGACATTTTTTTAAAACCACTTTTTTGGACTCGGGGGACCTCCAGGATCATGGGAAACCCAAAATCTCAAAATCGAAATTTTGCACGAAGACATAACTTTCTCAGCCCATGTATTACATACGGGCGAGAAAGTAAAAACGTAAACAAACACCACTGCGTAGACGCTCTTAATGGACAGTGTCCGTACAATCCTGTCGGTCCCTTGACAAACCATCTTTATAGCGAACTCTCTCTCTCTAGCGAGCAAGTTCATATGGTCCCATCTCGGTCGTTACAGAGAGACTACATTCACTCTCCTTCAGTCTTCATCGGCTTTCGACAGAGCTTTGAGCGGCACCCAGACAACAGCGGAGGTACTTCTAGAGAAGAGGCTCTTGACATCTCGACGCCTCCAAAGACTAAGAGCTATTGACTTTCGGACTTATCCGGCAGATAGGGACTTCAGCGATAACTGAGAGGTATAAAGACGAGAGGTGCGGTATAGCTGTACAAAGGTCCACTTCAGAATAAACCACAAAAGAAACTTATTCATGCCGGTGACTTCAAAAAAAAAGTCTTCACAAAAAAGACGGTTAACTTTGTAAGATGGTCCAGTAACAACTGTTTGCTTATACACTCCATCAGTCTTCTTACCCTGTTATTTAAGAAGACAAGAACACTGTTTCTTTCTCAAAGTGTCTGTCTTCTTAGGATAATAGAGACAGATCTACGCTAAAGTTGGTTTCATTATACAAATGTTTCGTAACGTTTATTTACCCAGGACATAAGTACCAGATAACATATACCCATTTAGCCGGAGGCTACGATTACTCTAGTAACATGTGGTTGATGTACTATCTTTTGTGAAAACAAGCAGGTGGTAGGAACAGGAACAGGTTCCAACCGCCGTATGATATATCGATATTCAATTACCACGCCACCATTTCATGAATAAATAAGGCACTGATTCCATCTATGTTACACATAACCTTTTGGAACTAATCCAAGAGATAAAATGTTAATAGTGACTCCAGGACTCGATGGTGATGATAAGTCCCAGAGTTCGAATTTCGGTACTACCAAATTTTTTCTGCCGTGGTATTAGAAAATAAAGTGCAGATGATAATCAAACAACCTGACTGTGGGCCGAAGCCAAATGAATGTTTGGTGTGGCATCCATGCTACCAACACAAAATTTCTTCTACCGGGATTCGAACCCAGGACCTCAGTCGTGCAAGTCTAGTGTTCTCCCACTACACCGTGAGGCCGCAATAACTGTATTTTAATTTTTTAGAAGGGCGTAGGCTTATATCTCAGAACGGTGTGAAAGAAACGCCCAAAAAACCTGAACGTCACAAAGAAATGGACCTATACATGAATGTATTCACGATCAACTTCTAAAAGCATTATCAGCCTAGCCTTTTACGAGGAAGGGACCAGGAAAATAAAAAAGAAATACTCTCAAATCTCCCCGATAACGCCGAAGCCCAAGATCTATCATTTTATAAGGTTCTTTCCTCTGAATGTCAAGCTTGCTTACCCTGTGACGTCAGTTTAATGTGACCAATAGTCTTGCGAATTTCCGAACTAAAAGGATTTTTATTGGGCAGCATGGTTTTGCGTTAAAATCCGACTCTGTTTCTTCCTCTAATAGAACAACCTGTAGAGTAAATAGATCTTGGCGGCCGCCAACACCCAGTTTGTTGAGATTAAAATCGGCCGAGTTTTTGGGCCGCAGATTGTCAAATAAGACGCAAAGGAATGAAAAACTTTTCGGGGCGATAAAGGAAGCCTGAAAAAAAGAAATTTCATTAAATTTCAAAACCAATTTTGGTTACCAGAAAGTTTTAGTTCGTATGAAAAATAGATATTGGTGAAATTTAATCAAATTACTTGAAGGAAAATAAAACTTGAAAAAAAAATCACAGCCAAAAGATTTCTCAAAAAACATTAAAAAAATGGGCTCAGAGGCTTCGAAGGGTCGAATCTCAACTTGTACAAATTTGTCCCTGTCAATATTGCTCTGGTCTTCACTGGCTAGAGAAAAACTCAACTGCTGGTGGTGATTCTGACGAAATTACCCCCTTGCATGTGTACAGAGGTCGGAAGACTGGGAAGCCTCTGCACGCAATAGGGTAACTCAGATAAAGATCCACAAAGGGGCTCCTGATAATTCGAATAACCGCTAAAAGGGACAAATTGAGACTTCAAAAAGGTTTTTGCAAACGTCATGTTTCATCCGACGTTTTGACGAGAAGAAAAATGCATTTCAAGGGAAGTTGTAAATTGGTCCTCTTGTCACTTTGACACGTGCCAAGCACCATTGACAGTCACACGATATAATTACTCTAACCCAGTTGTTGTAAACACTATGTTTAGCATAGGGAAACATGCCAAACGGTCTAGATATAGAAAGTCGTAGCAATGCCCATTACAAAGTTCCAAAAAACGAACTATATGTATATATAGCGAGCTTAAAGCGAGCAATTTTATACGATCCGGCCGTAATAGAGAGAGTCAGAAAGAAACGTCAACAAACAGCATTGTCTGCACTATATACCTTCACGTTAAATCTCAGGTACAAAAAAAAATCACAGTAAACAAATAATAAAAGCTTTCTCATGACATGTTCATAATAGAAATAATGAAATGAAAATGAATGTCACTTCTCATTGTTTTAACAAAATACAAAAGAACCCTTTGAGTTAATGCCCCCTTTGAAAAAGTTCACCATATTTTCCTTATACCCTTTCTAATTTTTATTCAAAATTCAGCTCATAACTCTCAAGTTATTTTCATTAAGACTGAAGCGTTCTTATGAAAAAAAATTCCACAAGCCTGAGTTCGATCTGATTATTGCCAGCAGAAAATTTGCTACAGCCGAGAAAATACTGTTTTTGTTATTTCATGTAAGAAGAAGGGTAAGACAAGAAATTTTCGAGCATCACTACTTTTCTAGCGCTAGCGAGAAAGTAAAAACCAAACAACTGGTGTTTCTCTCTGAATTAATTTAAGCTGACTGACCACCTGAGTGACACCTCCGGAAGCGAGTAATTTGTCATTTCGCGACACCCGCCCACCAATTTCGGTGTCAGGAGCCTTTTGTATAGGTCATGTCAACCTGACACAGGATGACCTAATTCAGGCAGGTCAGCTTCACGGAATCGGATTTGGAGAATCTATATATCAGCCGCGATAAAGGACTTGTAAGCAGTTTTGTAGAACCCTAAATTTGTTCCAAAGGTCTTCTCCCTTCGTAGATATAGCGGGTTGAAAATTTTGATTTCCGGTTTCATAGTTGAGGCATTAGAGTAGCTGTGTCCTTGTCAGACTTTGATATACCTATATCTTTAGTTGATGGTTCCTACAGTTTGCTTACAATGAGATAGGTAGCAGAAGATGCGGAGCTTAGCAGAAGTAGCCAAAGCTTACGTCACTTTCGGTATTTTCACCTCCCATACCAACCTAAAATACGGCCACTTTAGAGTGTAATAACTTTTTATTTAGTGGTCAGAATCTAAAATATGACAATACAGAAACTAAGTCAGCCATCAGACTACATAATCCAATCATTTCCTGATGTACTGATTTCCCCCATTCGGACAGTAGTTCAAGATTAGGAACGAGGCTGAATTTCACCATGTAAAATTATCCAGCCTAAGGCGGCTGAGGCTTGCTGGCTTGCTGGGTGACTTAATCTCTGTTTACAAGTTTTGAAAGAAAACTGAGCCGGTTAAACTTTTAGGTTGGATTAGTAGGTAAGCTCAGATTTTGGAAGTTAGCTGCCTTAGGCCCATATTAGACGGTCGATTAATCTGTAGAATATTCAGTGTAATATTTCGTCAGATATTCGTTCGACTGGATTTTTTTTTTCAGCATGTCGATCAATAAGACTTATTTATATATTATTATTTTACCTTCTGAAGTTCAAGGAAAGAAAAGCAGTGTAGGGTGTCTTACCTGAAAACAAAAAAAAATGATAATTTTTATCGACCAAAAAAATGACAAGAATTTCAAAGGTTTGCTGCTTCGACCAGAAGCGAGCACGTGGCACATAAACGTGTTTACAGCAAAGATACATCAACATGCACGGCAGTGCATGCAGCCAAGTTTTAAAGAAAAAGAAAGCGCGACAAAGCCTCGAGCACTGCCAGCATGTTATACAGGAACCAGAGTTGTGCACTTTTCTTGCCTCTCTACAGGAGGCAAGGGGGCGTGGCTCGAACAGTGGGTACCCTTCTCCTGTAGTAGGGTCCCACGGGACCTCCAAAATTAAATTTCAAACTTCTACGTCCAACCGTACCTGAGCAGTGACATCCCAAACTTAGCTGTTTTTGAGGGTCACTCACTGACTCACTGACTCACCTATACAAATTATTAGCATGTTCCAGCGGCACGATAGAGCTGAAACTCGGCATACTTGTAGGTACCATCCCCAAGACACCCAGAAAAATCGCAAACCCGAAGTACCTTCAGTATTATAGGTTCAGGTTCGATTCAAAGTTCCCATACCAACTTATGGCAGATTGTGCACTTTTCGTGCCTCTCTACAGGAGGCAAGGGGGCGTGGCTCGAACAGTGGGTACCCTTCTCCTATAGTAGGGTCCCATGGGACCTCCAAAATTAAATTTCAAAATTCTACGTCCAACCGTACCTGAGCAGTGACATCCCAAACTTAGCTGTTTTTGAGGGTCACTCACTGACTCACTGACTCACCTATACAAATTAGCATGTTCCAGCAGTGCGATAGAGCTGAAACTCGGGATACTTGTAGGTACCATCCCCAGGACACCCAGAAAAATCGCAAACCCGAAGTACCTTCAGTATTATTGGTTCAGGTTCGATTCAAAATTCCCATACTAACTTATGGCAGATATTTACAAAACAAATACTGCCTCCAGCTTCTTGTCCTAACAATAAATACCTACCTATACCTACCTACAATGTTGTGAAATGTGGATATGTCTCCTTGTTCTTTTCAGGTACGATTACGTACTACTTTCAGGTATCAGGTACAAGAAGGTACTATATTTTCAGGGATGGGAAGGTAATTTGTGTAGATTCGTCAGGCAACTTACTTTCAGGTACGAGTAGGTACATTTCAGGTACGGGATAATAATTTGTGTAGATTTGACAGGGAACTGGTTTTCAGGTACTGGTAGGTACTTTTCAGGTATGGCAAGGTATTTTGACTCCATTCGACAGTCAACTTGTTTTCAGGTACGAGTAGGTACATTTCAGGTATGGGAAGGTCATTTGTGAATATTCGACAGGAAACTTGTTTTCAGGTACCAGTAGGTACTTTTCAGGTATTTCAGGTATGAGATTGGTAATTTGTGTATGGTTGACAGGGAACTGGTTTTCAGGTACTGGTAGGTACTTTCCAGGTATGGCAAGAAAATTTGAGCCCATTCGACAGTCAATTGATGTTTTACCTACTGGTAGAAAAACTATTGTACCACCCTACAAAAATTATATGATATCCGACCAAAAACACTCCGTGTAAAAAAAACAGCCAAGTTTATAACCCTCCAAAAATTAGCCTAACTCAACAGCCCTTAAAAGGGTTTGATATAAAAAATGTTGGCCAAGTTCTCCACATTCCCGCTATCACTCGGCCCCCAAAATTAGTGATATCACTTATTACAGGGCCAAATCCTTGGCGCGAATCACAAGGATGTTGGCGACATATTTTGTCACGGAAATGCCTGCTCTGCAGGATACCTGCTTTCCAATACCCCCGGACCGCAGCCCCATCCAACCTTAAAGTCTGTGTCTATAACCGGCTGTGAGGCTTACGTGATTTGCGCCAAGGACTTGGCCCTGTAATAAGTGATATCACTAATTTTGGGGGCCGAGTGATAGCGGGAATGTGGAGAACTTGGCCAACATTTTTTATATCAAACCCTTTTAAGGGCTGTTGAGTTAGGCTAATTTTTGGAGGGTTATAAACTTGGCTGTTTTTTTTACACGGAGTGTTTTTGTTCGGATACAGTATACACTATACATATATGTATAGCGACTGACAAAGTACCACCTAGTTAGTTAGTTAGTTAGTTTAGTTAGCAGAGGGTTGGGGGGGACAAGCCCAGCAACTGAACCGTTTTCAAGAACTATCCATTGTGCTCAGCTGGCAGCACTACCAAATACCAGCTCCCCAGCCATCGAGTAAACGATGGGGACCTACAGTTTTAGGTGGGTTCCGAACCACCACAGTCTCGATATACATTTCACTTGACATGCTGAACATATCAGAGGTGAATGCCGAGCAGAAAAACTTTTTGGTAGGATTGGGATCGAACCGGTGTGACCCGGCTCTCTCTGCTCCTCAGAAGTCGACCATTTAGTCCACTCGGCTATCGAGGCCGTTAAGTACCACCTAAATTTGGACGCTGTAAAGAAAATTCTCTATGGAGAGGGTTTAAAAATCAGCCAAGGGACATTCGCTTGTTATAAAGAGGTTTTCGTTACAGGCAGTCGGTAATACAGCACACCAAAATAGTTTCCATCCAAGAAGCACATAGCCTAACCAAATGGGGCTGCTGAATCAGCCCATGGTGCGTAACAAAAAAATCACAATGGAAATTTCAGATTTGGTTGAAATATTCAACAGTAGAAGAGAAAGAAAACATAAAATCGAGGTCAGTAAAACCTCAATTTGAAAGGAAACCCCAGCAGCCAATGAAGTGGACGAAATAACGACCTAGGGGAGGATCAACCCCCAGGGGGGGGGGGGGGTGAAAGGGTTTTGAGCAAGGTCACCGTTTATTCTGAATGAATTCTATGCGAAATTATGTCTATTGCCCCCGATTTGTAAGTTCGAATCCCAGTGGCTTGAAAATTTTTCACCCCTATATTGTCTCATGGTTCTGGGTATAGGGAGGAAAACCAACCATAGGGTAAATTATTTATTGCAGGATTAAATTTTTCATTTGTTTTTGCCAAAGGTTAAATATAACGAAAGGATAAAGCATCCAGTTTACTAAGCTGTATAAGAGTCTGATTCGAATCCTAGCTTCTACAAAAATTTCCAGTGAAGCGAGTGGTCTCCGGATCTCCTCCAGACTTCCGAGGATTTTTCACTGCGTGAATCTATATGGTCGGGACCTCGGCCTATATCCTTGATGGGTACGAAGCTAGGGGAAACCTCGACTGTAGGGCGTAATTCTGACGAAATTACCCCCGTGTGGGAGTTATTTGTATGAGATTTAAAAAATATTTTGTGCTGGGATCTTCTCCCACATCATACAGAATTTTTTACTTCATTCTTCGTTTATTTTATTATCCCTTACGCCTCTGGAACCATTTATGGATCAGATTTGTACCGGACCAACATCAGGAAATGGAATAGACGGCCAGGTTTACCCAATCGATGGATCGAACCCCCCCTGGCAGGACGACAAAGGGCTTTGTGCTGACCAACACAAAGGTATCATCGGGGGTTATATAATGCGGGGGAGTGGGGGGCGACTCCCCCACACAGCCTGTAGGGGGAGGACTATCTACAAGGTCGATTTCGGGGATGCTTAGCCGGACATAGGTTGACTAATCCACTTTTTTTTGCCTAAAACTATTTTGTTCTGAAATATAATATGTCTTTTAACATCAGAAACTAATAGTAGCGCCACGAGATCCATTGACCTGGGTGAGACCGAACATTTCTTTTTTTCAAACTTACTCTGAAATATAAGAAACTAGTTGTGGAATAATTTATGAAAGGGAGGTTCCCCGTTCTAGCAAACAATGAACGAATGGCTTTTAATAATAAATCCCTCTGGTTTTAGAGGTCTTTGAAGAAAATAAAATTACAATGAGAAATTTCTAGTAAAGGGCTCAACGCACAAATACCAGGAGAAAGAGAGCTGAAAAGTGAAAACAACCATAGAATAAAAGGAAATAAATAGAAATAAAAAGAAATACATAAAAAACTTTGCTCTTTAGTTAAGGGGAGCCCGTCCTTTTGTGACGTGTGTTTTAAGTTGCTTCTCGTAAGAGAAATCTTACAGAATCACCACCCAGGTAGGGTTCAAATATACATAAAAACTATGCTGGAACCAACTTCCCCAAACACCTGCCTATCTGTCTCTACAGAAAGAAACAGTGTTCTTTTCTTCTTAATAACAGGCTAAGAAGACTGATGGAATGTAAAAGCCAACAGTTGTTACTGGCCCATCTTACAAAGTTAACCGTCTTTTTTTTCGTAAGGTGACCCTATCAGACCCTTCTCTTATGCACTAGCACCCTCTTCATAGCCTATTTAACAAGACAAGAACACTGTTCCTATCTCAAACGAAATGTCTGTCTTCTTAGGATAATAGAGACAGTTGTACGGGGTCCCCTTAAACCCAGCTGGATTTTCCCTAACTTTGTAAACTTTCTGCAACAAATTCAACATGGAAAATAAAAAGGTTCGATACTCGTAAATGTTTCAACATCCAGGGAGGATATAGGCTTTTCTTCAAGTGGGGATGAACAGTGGGGAAGTGCCTCTTCAAAATATCCTGCTTCCATTTTTGTTTTTTATGAATTCAAGTACCTATAATACAATGGGTAAATATTTTTGAAAACTTGAATTTCCCAACGAAAAGTAAGGGTGTCTACACAGTCTTGTTTGTTTACGTTTTTTCCGCTCACTTTATTAGGAAATTAGTGGATATTTAAATGTTCTGAAATATAATGTCTTTTTAACGTCTTAAATTATTATAAGGCTATGTTGTGATTTTACTACCGGATGATTTCTGTCAACAAAATAGTTATCCAAAATTAACCGACCGTGAAATCGCAACATAGTCTTTGAATTTATGACGTTAAAAAGACATATTATATTTCAGAACGTTGAAACATACAATAGTCTTTTCATAAAGTGTGCAGAAAAAACGTAAATAAACACGATTGGGTGGTCGCTCTTAAGACTCATCCCATAAACTATTTTCAGGATTGCCATAAATATTGTCCGAATCTGACAACAAAATCTTGGCGCCCATAAATTCCGAAGAATATTTGTAGGCAATCAAAATAAAATAGCGAACAGGGCAAGTTTTTGGACAGGAGTACCTTGACTTTTTGGGGGATAATAATGGCCTTGTCAATGCTGGGGGGGGGGGGGGGGGGGGGAAATCGGGGGAGAAAGAACTGGGAGAGGAGCCAAAAGATACTAAGTAAGGGGGAAAGGACAGCAATTTCCCTTTTATGACAACCAACCGTTTTTTGCAATGAAATGGACAAGTCCAGCGACTCCATTTCAAGAATTGAAGTACCACGATGGGACCTACAGTTTTAGGTGGGTTCCGAACCACCACAGCCTCGATATACATTTCAGTTTATATGCGGGGAACAAATCAGAGGTGAATGCCGGCCAGAAAAAATTTAGGTATGAAATCTCAGAAAACTTTCTCTATAACAAACTTCTCTCTATAGCGAGCATATTTCCATCGTTATAAAGAGAGGGACAACAAAAGAGAGTGTTTTTATAACCTCAGTGACTATCAGCTCCCCTATAAAATAACGAAGAGCATTCGAACAGTTGATAAGTAAGACAAGGGGCCAATAACTTGGCGAAAAGATGGCTCACGAAAATTCAAACAATGTTTACAATAGATACCACTAGATTGCATTTTTCAATAGCACGAAAAGTTGTAAATTGCGTTTGGAACGACGTCTTGGAGAGGGTTTGACTTTAGTGCTCCTGACTTTTTATAGCTCAAGTCCCACCATATAGTGTGAAATTGACTGAAAAATTTCATTGTTAACACTAGCTGTTTTCTTTTATATGAGAAACGACCTGGCTCTGCCATATAATGAAGGTGATGTTGCATCTTAGAAAGCTAACACGACATGGGATACGTGATCTTTATTTATATCTATTCGAACCAAACCAAGCCAAGTCATTTTAATGAATTTTATTTGCTTACATTATGTTCTTAAAAGTACTGACTAAGGATCAATTATTTTTTCATTTCAGTAAGGAGGTTAGTTTCTATGATAAATAAAAATCACCGCTCCCATATCCTCTTAAGAGGACGCTATACCTGACGATGCATTTTTTGCCGCCCATAAGATTAACATTGCGAGCGGCGATTCATTTTCAAGGTTTACCCTTGGTTGGAAAGACACAAAATTTTGCCTGTACCTAGCCCTAACAATGTTCTAGGGAGTGTTCGAAGCAGATTTCCCAATTTCTCACTGGTTTCTTTTATTGCAACTGTTTTGCAAATGCTAGCATCGCATACCTCAAGAAAAGTGCTGTATCTCGAAAACCAGTAAAAAAATGGGAAATCTGCTTCGAACACTCCCTAGAACATTGTTAGGGCTAGGTACAGGCAAAATTTTGTGTCTTTCCAACCAAGGGTTAACCTTGAAAATGACTCGCCGCTCGCAATGTTAATCTTATGGGAGGCAAAAAATGCACCGTCAGGTATAGCGGACTCTTAATGCTACACAGCCGTGGTGACTTTGGCACATATTCCGCTATCTTTTCCTGCTAAGGTCAAAATTCGAAAATATATTTACTCGATCGGCTCCATGCACGGCCAAGGTGTGTGTATTTTGCGATAAACCGTTTTGATAAAAAAACTTGCAACATGAGCCTCGGTTCATGATTTCGCGACTACGTCGGCCATTTTGGATTTTTACTTGGGCTGAGAAAAATTCAGAAAAAGTTTGATAGGATCTGGTTCGAACCGGTGTGACCCGGTTCATAGTGTTGACAGTGCCTGCTTAATCAATGGGAGGCGGTGGAATATATTACTAATATTCATAAAGAAGCTTCCTACACGGTAGGGCAATAAGGTATTCAACCTAGAAACCAGAAGCTGAACCTTAACGATAATGGTGTCAGGCACAGTACCTAATCCTGACGTACGTAACGTACGTACACGCCACATAGGAGGATTAAGGGGACACCGAACATTTCACCCAACTTCGAATTATATCAACCGAACATACACTCGCACTATTTCTTTTCGTTTTTTCTGCACACTTTATAAGGAAAATATTGGATATTTAAATATTCTGAAATATAATAAGTATTTTTAACTTCACTCGGTCGTGTTCAAATATACATGTAGGCAAATTTGCTACCTCCCTTTGTTTGAACAGTCCTCCGATTTTAGGTGTTCGTCTATATAACGCTCTCCCGGTTGAATCGTATTTGCTTGAAAATGTTTTTTTACAGTTTAGAGAAATTCCTAAATTTTTAATTTATCTGGACAACCAGGCGTTTTATACTTTAGTTCCACCTATTTTGGGCGGGACAAGGTCAACAAAACGTTAAAAAAAAAAAAAAAAAAAAAAAAAAAAAAAAAAAATTGGTAGGATTGGGATCGAACCGGTGTGACCCGGCTCCTGTCTACTCTAAGCAGTGAGGGATAAACCAGTAGGTACAGCAGTAAATTCGCTATTCCAAACCCTTCAGGCACCAGTGAGAATGTCTTAGTGTTCTCGCCACATCAAAGATTATCGGATAAGCCATTAATTAAGCTGCTGGTTTCAGCAGTGGGGGTAATTAGGGACTACAGGTCAGCAGTGGTGGTTCGAACCTTTAAACCTGAATTCATCATTTTCCCTGCAACAGGTAATAGAGTTTCAGCTTACAAGAAGCCATTATGGGCGTCTAGCACTCGTGTTTATTTTTCTGCACCTTTTATGAGGAAACTACTGGACCGTTAAGAGGACGCTATACCTGCCGATGCATTTTTTGCCGCCCATAAGATTAACGTTGCGAGCGGCGATTCATTTTCAAGGGTTACCCTTGGTTGGAAAGACACACAATTTTGCCTGTACCTAGCCCTAACAATGTTCTAGGGAGTGTTCGAAGCAGATTTCCCAATTTCTCACTGGTTTCTTTTATTGCAACTGTTCTGCAAATGCTAGCATCGCATACCTCAAGAAAAGTGCTGTATATCGAAAACCAGTAAAAAAATGGGAAATCTGCTTCGAACACTCCCTAGAACATTGTTAGGGCTAGGTACAGGCAGAATTTTGTGTCTTTCCGACCAAGGGTAAACCTTAATCTTAATTCAAACTTTCACTCTTATAAAACTCGGTCGTGTTCAAATATACATGTAAGCAAATTTGCTACCTCCCTTCGTTTGAACAGTCCTCCGATTTTAGGTGTTCGTCTATATAACGCTCTCCCGGTTGAAATTAAATCTGAAGAAAGTTTAACGATTTTTAAAAAATTGCTAAAATCATAATTACTTGAAAATGTTTTTTATAGTTTAGAGGAATTTCTAAATTTGTAATTTAACTGGACAACCAGGCGTTTTATACTTTAGTTCCACCTATTTTTGGTGGGACAAGGTCAACAAAACGTAAAAAAAAAAAAAAAAAAAAAAAAATTGAAAATGAATCGCCGCTCGCAATGTTAACCTTATGGGCGGCAAAAAATGCATCGTCAGGTATAGCGTCCTCTTAAGTAAGTGTTCTGAAATATAATATGTGTATTTTTAACGTCAGAAATTAACTGGCTATGTTGTGGTTTTACAAGGGAGTATAAGTAATTTTGGATAATATTTTTAAATTTGTATAAATCGAGGCTGTGGTGGTCCAGAACCCACCTACAGAAATAAATAATTTTGGGCGTCTTACTTATTGACATAATAGGTGGTCTGGCTAAATAATTGCTTGTGGACCTAAACCTGACAGGTGCAGGCTGGCAGGTGAAGGATGGACTTGTTTTCAAATTGGCTAATAAATTTCGCGAAGTGAAAAAATGCATAGTGTTCGAGATATTCAAAAATTATTCCCCTGTTATTAAGAACACCGTCAATCGAGCCGAGCCGCAACAGTCAGCAACTTATTTCAGCTAAGTTTGTCATTAAAATATTTACGACGTTAAAATGGGGTATTAGATTTCAGAACGGATCCAGCTTTCACCGGTTTGGCCTAGTAATAAACTGTACCTGTCTACAAGAAGGATAGGCATGACAAATACAAAGAAGGTAGCGAGGAAACCAACAAACCTCAAGTACCAGCCATTATTTCAAGCCCACAAGATGGCATTAACATTCGCGAAATGGCATAACTCAATGTTAATTTATTAGTCAACAAACTACCTACGCCCTATGTACAGGATGAATCACTACGTAGGAATTCTAGGCTTATTATATGTTTTACCGTGGATTCCTTAAAAATGATATCATACGCATATGTCATGCACTTACGTACCAGCGCTCTATGATTACTAGTAGTATTAATAACTAGGCCCTCTCAATCGTCTCGACCAATAAAATAAAAAATATTTTTTTTTGCATTTTTGCCGTTAGTGGCCGCAATTTTTGAGGTATCAAAATTATATTTAAAACGTATCTTAGGACTGATTTTAGGCACCTTCATGCCAAATTTCAGCGAAATCGGTCGAACGGTGTGACCGTTAGATACGAATGAACGTATGGTCGTTTTGTAAAAATAATTTTTTGGAATTGGATGACATCCAGGATCATAAAAAACACACTGTTCTCCGTCCATGTATGACACACACGCGGGAAAGTAAAAATAAGGTACCCACATGAAGTCAGGTCTTGGGCAATATTATTGTAAGAGAGGTCTACAATACATAGGTCAAGAAAACATCGCTATTGAAATGAAAGAATGTACAAATAATGCTATGTTGTTCACATTTTGTTGTTAGGTACTATTGTACCCAAAGGTATTTTATTCTTTCAAAGGAACTAGGCACGCCCTTGAAGTATACGTGTAGGTAGGAACCAGAAAATTGCGCCTGTTGAATGGTACCTTTGTCAAATGGGTTCTGATATTTCAGGTATATGTGCAAGATTTTTGGCCTTGACTGTCTAGTAAAATTTATTTCGTTGGTTCGGAACCCACCTAAAACTGTAGGTCCCCATCGTGTAGTAACATTTGGTAGTGCTGCTAGCTGAGCACGATGGATAATTCTTGAAATTAATGGTCTAGTTACTGGGCTTTTTCCCCCCCCCCCCAAAACCTTTAATACCTAGTTTGCTAGACAGAGGTATACCTATATAAAGTACCTAGAACTACGACATCTGTGAAACCCAAGGACACGTCGAGCAACCTTATCGCAGTTGTTATCAGTGAACACGGCCCGATAGAGTTATTCACATTTCTATGCCATTATATAGCAACAGCGGTTAGGTACATCAGGTATACAGTCTCTCTCTCTCTATAGCGACGTCAAGGTCAAGGAACAATGAATATTCCATCTTTTCGTTATAGAGAGTGTTCGCTCGAGAGATACTACTGTACCTACTTCAGATACTAGCGAGCAGAAAGTGAACTCAAAGACGTCGACGGGAAAGTTGAAATAACATTTGTCAGACTGTGATGATACTGCTAGGGAAAATTCGACTGCCGGGCGTGATTCAAACCAAATAACCCTCTTCTAGGCAGCCAGGACGAGTCAGCGATCGAGACTTGATTGGCGCCATTCTCGGAAGTTGTTGACGTAGACTCCTGATGCCTAGCGTGCCTGATGTCTGCCGCACAGAATGCCAGGAATGGCATTGCTTACGTCCATTTTGCTTGCCTACTGCTTAGTCAGCGTCGGGCTCTTTCCACGTAGAATAACATACTATAAGTTTCCTCTGTCCTGCTGAGTGTATAGGTAGGTAAGCTGATGAATAAAATACAGAGCATCAGTTAGCTATAGGGTTTGTTGACGATAGGTAATTCAAACACTGTGAAGTAACCAAAAGTCATTTAAGGGTCCGCTATACCTGAGGGTGCATTTTTTGCCGCCCATAAGATTAACATTGCGAGTGGCGATTCATTTTCAAGGTTTACCCTTGGTTGGAAAGACACAAAATTTTGCCTGTACCTAGCCCTGACAATGTTCTAGGGAGTGTTAGAAGTAGATTTCCCATTTTTTTACTGGTTTTCGAGATACAGCACTTTTCTTGAGGTATGCGATGCTAGCATTTGCAAAACAGTTGCAATAAAAGAAACCAGTGAGAAATTGGGAAACCTGCTTCGAACACTCCCTAGAACATTGTTAGGGCTAGGTACAGGCAAAATTTTGTGTCTTTCCAACCAAGGGTAAACATTGAAAATGAATCGCTGCTCGCAATGTTAATCTTATGGGCGACAAAAAATGCATCGTCAGGTATAGCGTCCTCTTAACCGATCGTAAGATTACAACACAGCCTGTTAATTTCAGTCGGTAAAAAGACATACTATATTTCAGAACATTTAAATATCCAATAGTATCCTCATAAAGAGTGCAGAAAAAAACGTAAACAATCACGAAGGACAAATTTCCCAGCGAAAATGCACTGAAAATGTAAACAAAGAGCATTTTGTCTACAACCTTTAGGTGTCGCTATACCTGGCAGGTCGCATAAGGTCCTGTAGTGTTCGGTCATTCGCAAGGGTGACCCGATGCTTTGTAATCAGTAAACGACCATGCAGTGGCGGCTTGTCCGCTTCACTGGTTATCCGGGGGTCAGGTTTACAATCCACTAAACATTGACGAAGGGATGGTTAACCGGGGGGTTGACGACAAAATGATACTCAAAATACCCCTACACTTTAGCCAGGGGCAAACTGTGATGGAAGCAACTTTACCACAGACCTGTCTCTATTCCCGTAAGAAGACAGACACTTTGTCTGAGAAAGAAACAGTGTTCTTGTCTTTTTAAATAACAGGCTAAGAAGACTGATGGAGTGTACAAGCAAACGGTTGCTACTGGCCCATCTTACAAATTAACTGTCTTTTTTTTTGTAAGGTGACCCTATCAGACCCTTCTCTTATACACTACCACCCTCTTCTTAGCCTGTTATTTAAAAGGCAAGAACACTGATTATTTCACAAACAAAGTGTCTGTTTTCTTAGGATAATAGAGACAGATAGACATGTCTGCGCTGTTGGTGGTTTTATCACTGGTGAACCAGAAAAAATTTGGTCGTGATCGGGATCGAACACCGGTGTGACCGGATCGTTGGATCATGTCAAGAACCACGACGAAAAATGTCGACACCCCTTCGAGCGAAGGGTGAAAGGTTTACGTAACTTGAAATAAAATAGTAATATTTATATTGAGAAGACAGCCTGAGTGCTGTCAAGTCAAGGTGCGAAAAAGTTTTGAAATCGAAAAATTCTGGAGAGGTGGAGAATTGAAGGGTGGGGCATAGGAAGAAAGATGTCAGGTTGGTTTGCTCATGCATCAGTAGGCATGTTCTTGTTCTTTTATTCCCTTTATTTGGACCGTGAACAGGCATTTCTTTGTTCACATTTCTCTTTTTTGAGTCGTGTGGTGGGGGGAAATCCAGGCTCGCAACCATTTCCAACAGGTTCAGTAAGCAACAGCCCTTTTTCATTTTTTTCGAAAATATTTATGGGCTTTACTGCTGCTTTATCGATACGTTTATATGATTGAGTATTGTGTTTATTTGATCTGAGAGCACTATACAACATATGCCTCGAGAATTTTCTTTCAACTTGACGATGCAATCTGTATATCTTCAAAGCGGTGTTGTAGAACCCTAAATTTGTTCTTAAGGTCTTCCACCTTCGTAGATATAGCGGGTTGAAAATTTTGATTTCCGGTTTCATAGTTGAGACAGTAGAGTAGCTGTGTCCTTGTCAGACTTTGATATATCGATATTTTTAGTTGATGGTTCCTACAATTAGCTTACAGTGAGATAGGTAGCAGAAGATGCGGAGCGTAGCCAAAGCTGACGTCACTTTCGGTATTTTCACCTAAAATACCATCCTGCCGTCAGACTACATACTACGATCTTTTCCTGAGGTACAGGGTACAGTATAGGTAGGTACGAACCTATAGGCTGGAGAACTTCTTCTGTGTTGGCTGGATAGGAGCAGCAGGCGCAGAGAAGCAGGAGAAGGATTGGGAGGGTCGCCGCGTCAGCCCGCGGCCACTGTGCGACCCGCATCACGAATCCAATGATACACCACACAAATTCACTTCACTTCATATCACTAATCCACTGTTTATCTCCACAAAAGTCACTTTTTGAGAAGGACTTTTTCAAGTCACTTCAGTTTTTGACTAGAAAAATAAAATGAGGCTGGTTTGAAGTATAGGAATCTAAATCTAAATCAGAGCTGACGTCACTCGGAGACCATTACTATTATATTCGAGTAATAGAGGTTAATAATTGTTCTTTGTCTGGGGAAAATGTTCTGGGGGAAAACAAAATTTTATTATTTAGCAAGAACTTAGACGGTATAGTAAGTAATAGCTGGCAGAAGTTAAATAATATAGTCATGAAAGACGCAAAATAAGAAAAGTCATATTTAGGGATACGCTAACTAAACGATAGTGATTCATAACAGAGGCATACCTCAATATTTCCACCATTAGGCCAAAAGTCAATGACCTGTGAGACTTGAACAGACTTTGTGCCCAAGAGCGCACTCTAACACTGAATATAACATGCTGTTTGTTTAATGGCACTGCCCTGATGAAACCACTAGATATTTATTTGTTCTGAAATATAAATATATTTTATCTTTTATTCTAAGAAGACAGACACATTGTTTGAGAAAGAAACAGTGTTCATGTCTTCTTAAATAACAGGCTAAGAAGACTGATGGTATAAGCAAACAGTTGTTACTGGCCCATCTTACAAAGTTAACCGTCTTTTTTTCGTAAGGTGACCCTATCAGACCCTTCTCTTATACACTAGCACCCTCTTCTTAGCCTGTTATTTAAGAAGACAAGAACACTGTTTCTTTCTTCCACACCCCTATGTCTTTCACATCACCATATCAACATACCAGTGCACACTCAGCAAGTAAGACCAATTTAAATCAATTGAATTTAATTTGGAGCTCAAATTTAGATCTAGAATCAAGAAGATCAATCAGAGAGCAACACCAGAAGCTAGCTTTTGTCCAGACCACCACCACATTGCTTTCTATCCAGTCAGCTGCGCACTGAAATTTTTACTTTCTCGCTATATGGCGAGAAAGTATTGTTTTCGTGTAAAATTTCGAAATTGAGATTTTGGGTTTCCCATGATCCTGGGGGTCCCCTGAGTCCAAAAAAGTGGTTTCTGGAAAAAGTCTGTCCGTCCGTCAGTCCGTGCAGTGCTCTAGCGCCTATACCGTTCATCCGATTTTGATGAAATTTGGTACGGACCTGTCTAAAATTACTGCTGAGAGGTGTTTTCAAGGATTTTTTGATTAGTCAAAAATTGCGGCGACTATTGTCAAAAAACCGCCAAAATAATTCAAAAATCGTGTTTTTGGTTAGTCGGACAAGCGCCGACGGTACACTTTTCAATCTATAACACTGAAAATTGGTAAGTGTGTTGAAAAGTAGATGCTTCGAAGTCAATTGCAACTAAAATTGGATTGGTTGAAAATTACGGCCGTTCTAGACCAAAGTTCGATCCTTTCGGCGCCATTCACATATATTGACCGATTGTCATGAAATTCGGTACATTTGTTTAAAACTACGTAACTTAAACATTTGTTGAACAGAATATTGTTATCTTGAAAATTACGGCCGTTATTGTCAAAAAAGTGTTGAAAATGAGTTGAGAATGAGAAACCACGTTTTTGAATGGTCGGAACGCATTTGGGACTACAGTAATAGAATGACAGCCATGAAACTTGGTAGGAGTGATCTCAGATAGATGCTCTTGGGTCATTTTCAACCGATTTTGGATTTCTTAAAAATTACGCCCGCAAAAAAATCTCAAAAAAAACCAAAAAAAAAATCATACGGGGCGAGAAAGTTAAGTACGACTGTTGTCGGACCATTTATTTTGTTCCGTTTTCTCGAAATAAAAGACACAAGTTTATTATATTTCAGATCATATATATGTATATAGGTATAATTATTCTACTGCCACGTGTTTCGGCACGAGTAACCAGACGTGGCACGAACTATCTATACTGCCACGAAATTTATTGCCAACTAAAGGAGTACTGGACCTGCGATCCCCAAGCTATCGCACGCTTTGCGGTAACATCACTTTATAGGGCAGTACTAGTTACCGGCAGGTCTATCTGTCCGATAAGGGGCTCATGAAAGCCACAATGCTTTTATGATATACCTACAGCTGTCACTCTCTCTAACGAAAACCTCTGTATAACGAGGGAACACTACAGTTCTTCGTCGAGCCCTTCTCCACAATGTCACCATCTCTATAGCGAATACTCGTTATAGAGAGACTGGAGCGCGAAGAACATCTTTAACCAGACCGTGAGCCCCAATGTATTGTAGTAACGGGTGTTTAATATAAGTAGTTAGCGCTATTGTGATGGTGTGGCGAATTTCGCGATGCATTGAGGCCTGCTTCAAGGCCTGCCTGTAGGTACGTTGCCCAGGTATAGGTACATACCTAGCCGATGTGCGAAATACCACAGCAAGAAGGTACAATGACATTTTACGACAAGTCTGTGGGATATAGGACCCAAGCTACGTATCTAGATGATCAAATCAACTGTAGCTCAGACCTGTTTGAGAAAGAAACAGTGTTCTTGTCTTATTAAATAACAGGCTAAGAAGAGGGTGCTAGTGTATAAGAGAAGGGTCTGATAGGGTCACCATACGAAAAAAAGACGATTAACTTTGTAAGATGAACCAGTAACAACTGTTTGCTTATACACTCCATCAGTCTTCTTAGCCTGTTACTTATGAAGACAGGAACACTGTTTCTTTCTCAAACCTAGTGTACAGCAAGATACGAAGACCTGCAGGCAATTGGGAAGTTCATTTCAGTGGGTTCTTGAATTTTCTAGGTTAGGTTAGAATAGGTTTCCAAGTGACTCAGCCAACAGGTAGGTAGGTTTTTAGGTTACCTACCTACCTGTAATATGTAAACAATACCCATCAAACCAAGTAGGTACCTAATTCATACGTTACTGCCCAACTAATACGTTGGCAGGTAAGTAAATGAATTGGGCTGTTTGTTTACGTTTTTTCTGCACACTTTATGAGGAAACTATTTCGTATTTAAATGTTCTGAAATATAATACGTTTTTTAAAACTGCCGAAATGAACAGGCTGTATTGTGACTACATTATAACATTTCCGAACATTTACTTAAATATCCAATAGTTTCCTCATGAATTGTGCAGAAAAAACGTAAACAAATAGCGATTGTCTGGTCGCCCTTAAATCCACAGAACCGTAGACATAATCTCACCACAACAATATTTTTCAACACGTAAACAATAGTAAACTTTGAACACGTTCGGAAGTGAACCGCGCGGCGCGTAGTATGATATCGATCGACGGCGCAACGACCGACTCCGTCAACGAATCCCGGCACACTGACTCCTGACTCCGCTGACTCCGCTGACTCCGGCCGCACTCGGTGCAGACGACGAGTCACTCTATGAGTCAACTATCCCACCGCCGAACTCACATCTCAGTCATCTCACACCTCTCTGTTCTGCAGAACGCTTTCGGTTTAACCTGCACTGCCTGCACTCGATGCGCACTGAAATTCCCTGTGATCTTTTTTGTTTATTGGTTTTTCTTATACATCCACCTCCAAATTTTGGGTTTGGATGGAAGATGTTATCCTAATAAGACATAAGACAGACACTTTGTTTGGGAGAGTAACAGTATTCTTGTCTTCCTAAATAACAGGCTAAGAAGAGGGTCCTAGTGTATACGAGAAGGGTCTGATAGGGTCACCATACAAAAAAAAAAAAAAAAAAAACGACGATTTATTTTCAAGGTTTACCCTTGGTTGGAAAGACACAAAATTTTGCCTGTACCTAGCCCTAACAATGTTGTAGGTCGTCATCGAAGCAGATTTCCCAATTTCTCACTGGTTTCTTTTATTGCAACTGTTTTGCAAATGCTAGCATCGCATACCTCAAGAAAAGTGCTGTATCTCGAAAACCAGTAAAAAAATGGAAAATCTGCTTCGAACACTCCCTAGAACATTGTTAGGGCTAGGTACAGACAAAATTTTGTGTCTTTCCAACCAAGGGTAAACCTTGAAAATGAATCGCCGCTCGCAATGTTAATCTTATGGGCGGCAAAAAATGCATCGTCAGGTATAGCGAATCCTTTGTAAGATGGACCAGTAACAACTGTTTGATTATACACTCATCAGTCTTCTTACCCTGTTATATAAGAACACAAGAACACTGTTTTTTTCTCAAATAAAGTGTCTGTCTTCTTAGAATAATAGAGATTTTCCTGACGAGGGGGGCAAGCAGCAGTAAGAGCAGTGATTTGAAGCAGACAGACGGAAGAGTGAAAAGATCCCTCGCTCTTTAGCTTTTTCCGTTTCCATTGTAGAGGTGTCAGAGCAAGTCAAGAGGCCGGGTTCACTTAAAACTTTAAGCATTCATCTCTAGCTTTCAAAAACTTCCTGAATGACGTCAGGTAGACATAAAAAACAGCCTACATCGGAAAACTTCCGCTGTCTCCTCCAGGATTTATAACACAAATTGAGCTTTCCAGCTAATGTGAAGTTTGTTGTTAGAGTCACTCCCCTCAGCATGGACGTAATCTGGGGGGGGGCAAGGGGGCACGCGCCCCCCCTGAAATGTTTCAGGGGGGGCACTGCCCCCCCTGAAATCTGTCTCCTCGGATGAAGTGAATTTGAAATAAAGGGTCCGACAATGGTCGCACTTGACTTTCTCGCAATTTTTACGCCAGTGGCATCGAAAATTTTGATTTTTTTTTAAGTCAATTATTTTTTTGGCCAGAATTTTACCTTCTTCTGAAAAATATTTTGCAACACGCTGGACAACAATTCTAGACACCTGTGTACCGAATTTCAAACATAATATCCGTCAAACAGTGATGTGTCATTCGACGCGCAAAGTACATGTTTCCTATTTTGCATGTCACGGTCTTAATTTTCACGTAATTGAAAATTTATTAAAAACGTCCTCGAAGCATCTCTCTGAGACCACTTTCACCAATTTTTAAGAAAATCCGTCGATTAGCGTTGGTGCAAATGTGACCTAACCAATCACAAACGTGACTTCCATTTTTGGAAAATTTTCCTACGATAATGTCAATATTTGCCATAATTATTACGTTAGAAAATTTCGTTCGGTAAAACTTCAAACAAGGTTAAAGTACACCTTCCTACCAATTTCTATTGAAATCGGTTGAACAGTGCCACCGGAGTGATGACCAACACGTTTTGGCCAAAACCGTGCCAAGTTATTAGCCCACCTCCAAATGGTTGTAACTGACCTAAAAACATCTATTCAAAAACACTTTTACAAATTTTCAAGGTTCCAACTTGATATAGATAGCCTCCAGCCCTTCCTAACTGTCAAAAAACACGATTTTTTGCCTTTTTTTGACAATAGCAGGCGCAATTTTTGAGTTATCAAAATTTATCAAAAAACATGTCTACATTAGGATTAGGTACCTACATACCGAATTTGAGCAAAATCGGATGAACCCTACCGACTATTGGCTTGCTTGAACCTTGCCCCCCCTGAAAAAAAATGAGATTGCGCGCCTGCCCCTCAGTCCAGTTTCCCCCGGCCGGTGAAGGGCGCTAACCAATAGGAATGGCTCCTTGCCACTTGGAGCAACTGTCTGACGCTTTTGTATAATCGAGAATACCACGCTGATCATTTTGATACCCCACAAGCCATACTTCACTACACTTAGTAAAAACTCACCCCTGGGGTATGTCTACCCCAATATGCTCAATTTTTTTTTTCACGATAAACCTAGAAACCTGAATCCAGTAGAATAAAATTACTCTATAATACTCTGAATCTCCAACCACATAACAAACGTCTCGTTGGGGGTTAGGGGGTTGGAAACCACTGGGAAAATAATAAAGCGGCCCGAAAACATGCCTGGAATGTGGAGGGGATGGAGGGGGTAGCAATTACTCCTCTACTGGGGGTTTCGATCATTTGGACCCCCATTCGAAAATCATCACCCCCCCCCCCTGGAATTTTCAACCCCCTCTTTTGGCCGCTCAGGTAGTTATTGATTATTGATATTAAATGCCTGCCCATTAAATTAAAATATACTTCAAAGGCCAGCCTCATTGAAGATTCTGATTAGGAAAAATTGAATGCGAGTTTTTTCCCTTTGAAATTCTTTTATATTTGCCTTTAATTCATTCAATTTTTTCATTATAATATTTTTGTGAAAAAATATTCTAATGAAGAAAATATTGGTCTGAAGTGAAGGGGATGGAGTGGGGATGAATTTTTTTCCTATTAAGAACTACAGATGAACAAGTTCTATGGTCTTTAACTTGGCACCATGCACTGCCGAGCATGTAGGTATGTTCGTGCATGGCTGCTGATACAGGATAACTTCATTCCGGAAGGGAGAAAAAATTAATCTCAGAAACTACTGGGAAAGTTTTCTGTCCTGGTTACCTCTTCGATATTTCGATGGGAGACCCTTCAAGTAAACCACTCTTTCTTTGTTCTTGGTGGTACGGTACTGAGTTAGAGAACCGAAGATCTAGTCCGAACTTATCAAGATTTTTTTTAGGTGATTCTGGCTTGGGGAAACTCCGACTGTCGGGTGTGATTCTTCCGAAATAATCCCTTGTTGTTATAGAGAGGAATTCCGTGTAATCTTAAAAGCTCAGTAGCAGTAGTAGACCCGAAGTTTGGTCAAAGATCTCCAAGATAAGAAAATGAAGCGCTAGGGAGCGGATGTTGGGTCTGCGGATTCGCCGGAAGGGGTGTTAACAGCAACTTGCAGCATCCGCTCCCCAAAACGACTCCCGATATTCTCTGCTTGCTCAAAATCCGTTACAACTCTAACTTCCTTTTTTCTTGGTAAAAATTTAGAAAAAGAGAGGCTTAGTCTGAAGAAGCCTGGACAGACGAAGTCTACTTCCACTCATAGGTACAGTTGTCACTCTTTGGAAAGACACTTTTGAACATTCGGCCGAAGATTTGGCTGAGCTGTAACCTTTGCTGACGGATATTACATGACGATAAAGCGCAAAAACATAGTTATTTTATTTTTTGATCTCTTCGGTAGGTATCCAAGTAGGTATACAAGTAGGTATCCAAGTAGGTATCAAGTAGGTATCCAAGTAGGTACCCAAGTAGGTATCCTATTGGATATCCAAGTAGGTATCAAGTAGGTATCTAAGTAGGTATCCAAGTAGGTTTCCAAGTAGGTATCCAAATGGATATCCAAGTAGGTATCAAGTAAGTATCTAAGTAGGTATCTAAGTAGGTATCCAAGTAGGTATCCAAGTAGGTATCCAAGTAGGTATCCAATTGGATATCCAAGTAGGTATCAAGTAAGTATCTAAGTAGGTATCCAAGTAGGTATCCAAGTAGGTATCCAAGTAGGTATACAAGTAGGTATCCAAGTAGGTATCTAAGTAGGTATCAAGTAGGTATACAAGTAGGTATCCAAGTAGGTATCCAAGTAGGTATCTAATTGGTTATCCAAGTAGGTATCAAGTAGGTATCTAAGTAGGTATCCTAGTAGGTATCAAGTAGGTATACAAGTAGGTATCCAAGTAGGTATCCTAGTAGGTATCCAATTGGATATCCAAGTAGGTATCCAAGTAGGTATCCAAGTAGGTATCCACATGGATATCCAAGTAGGTATCCAATTGGATATTCAAGTAGGTATCCAAGTAGGTATCCAAGTAGGTATCCAATTGGATATCCAAGTAGTTATCCAAGTAAGTATCCAAGTAGGTATCCAAGTAGGTATCCACGTAGGTTTCCAATTTAATATCCAAGTAGGTATCCAAGTAGGTATCCAAGTAGGTATCCAATTGGATATCCAAGTAGGTATCCAAGAAAGTATCCAAGTGGGGTTCCAAGTAGGTATCCAAGTAGGTATCCGAATTGGTATCCAAGTGGGTGCCTTATTTTCATACCTATCGTATAACTGAAAATAGTAAATTCACGGTGGAACCAAGTACTTAACACCTACCTCTAGGTCTATTCCATTTCTCGAACGCCAGCAAACCCACCCAACTAACACCTTCAAATTTATTGTAAGAAGAGCTGTTCTCCGTATATTGCATGATGGCGTACCTTATCTTCTTACAATAAATTTTGAAGGCGTTAGTTGGGTGGGTTTGCTGGCGTTCGAGAAAGGGAATACACCTTCTAAGAACCTCTTTATTTTCATTTTCAAAGCGTTTGAAAGCTTAGGATCGCGTTCTTCTGAATTTCCACCTTGAAAAGGAGACTCGGGGGGAAATTCATTACTGAAGGAGGAAGGTTTTGAGCGAATAGCGCTCTCAGCTAACTAGGTACACTATTTTACGGCTCCTCAAAATGAGAAAACGGATAATCGTGTAAGTGTTTCTTGTTTCGCCTAACAGGGAGTCGTATCTCGCTGAATAAGTGACGATACAATTTCGACAGTCAAAGACTAAGTTATTTCTATCTTACCACATTAATTTTGATTCAGAATGTTTCTGAGGAGTTTAAAATTATCTCGATCAGTTCAGCAAAAAAACAAATCACATCTATTAGAGTGATAAGAATGCAAAAAAGAACAAGAACAAGAAGAAGAACAAGACGAAGACAAGAACATTCTTGGGATAAAATCTTGTTCTTGTCCTCATTCTTGCAAGGTAAAGTCGGTAATGTTATAAGTCTTCAACAAGAACAAGAACAAGAACTCAAAGAATCGATTCAGGGCATTTACAAACTTTCCCATTCTTTCCACATAGGTCATAGACTAACGTTATTTGTTTTTTGAAATTCTCGAAATACGGTAACTCGAATTTCAAGATCGTGAAATATGCTCGAGTTGAAGTACGTCTGTACTTTTGTACGTCTGATTCCCTCTGCAAAACTGACATAAATCCTTGAAACCAGACTGCGAAACAAAAAACCAAGCAGCGGTTGCTAAGAGAGCGGAAACTGCTCTTTCTACCCCTCGTTATGCCTTACCGGACGAATAAGGGTGGCTTCCAGTTTCCACCACTCCAACTTAACAATTAGATAAATTGTGTAAACATTCCAAGGATATTAGGCCGTTAAAAAGACATATTATATTTCAGAACATTTTAATATCCAATAGAAGCCTCATAAAACGTCATTGGTGGCGGAAGACCACTTTCCTGGGGGGTGCATGTACCCTTTAGATTTTTTCGGGAGAGGGTTGAATATTTTTTCCTATTGCCTTATGCGGTAAATTTACTTCTATATCGTTATGAAGGCTTTTTTTATAGTCACTTTTTTTTAACTTTCTGGGGGGTACACAGTCTACTACTGGGGGGTGCATTGCAAAAGGGTGCAAGGTGCAATGTAAAACGTGCAGAAAAAAATGTAAAAACTTATTATTACCTGTAAATTTTCCTATATGAAATTAGAACTGCAGTAATGCACTCTAAATGTATTACAGATTTCTGCAGGCTCTCTTATTTTTAAAAAATTCTTGTTTCAAAATTTCGTGTTATATTTCAGAATTTCAGGTGTTTATTTGACCGAACTATAGTTATTTCCACTGCTCTGGGTATCCTAAACCTAAAGCATACTAATACTATCCCCTAAAAGTTCACTATAGCGTTATCCTCCTGTTAGTTGGTGCCTTTCACCATCCTGCCGATAGCGGTGTAATAAAGTTTTTGGCGTCTTTTTCGGGAAAATAAATTTCCAAACTGTGGAATCTCGGTACATGCCCCACCATTTGGTCGCAATTATCGATCGAGATATCGTAGGGAAACCCACCCCATGAAGCGCCAGGTTTGTTTTGACAGTATATAGAGTTCCGCCAAGTAATTACAAGTTAAACAATTCAGGGTGGACGGGGTGGAGAATATTCGAACAATAATGCAATTTCTGCAAAGGATTGTAATAATGCAGACTGAAATTTCGAGCGGCGGGGGGGGGGGGGGGGGGGGGACGTCAAGTGGTTTTAAAATTACATTCGGATGATGCCCTTTTGCATTTCGAATCGTTATTTGTTGTTGCTTTGCTGACTTTGTGTGTTATACTGCGTTTTTTGTCCACTTTATGAGGGTTCGACAGCAAAATGGTTTGGGTAGTATTAGTTGTCTCTAGACAGGATCAGGGTCAAATCAGGTTCGATTCTCCTCTTGTCAAACTCTTTCAAAAGTATTTTGTTGAAAAATAAAATTTACATTTGTTTACGTTTATGCGTTCATAATAATTTTATGTTTGTTTATGTTTGTTTTTGTTTATGTTTGTTTTTGTTTTATGTTTATATTATTTACTTTTGTTTATTTTATGATTATGTTTATTTTGTTTATTTTATGTTTGTTTATGTTTATTTTATGTTTATGATGTACCTCTCAGTGGCCGAGTGGTCAAGGGGTCCGCTTTGTGTCCTGAGAGGTCCGGGTTCGAATCCCGGCGGGACGGAAAATTTTTTTCGCTTACGACATGCATGTATTGGCTTCAACCCACTTATAAGTAATATTGTCTATTTAATTATTATTTTTATTTTAGGTTTCTTTATGTTTAAACTCAAAACAGCTAACAAAGAAGGTGATAAAGGTAACTGAACAAAACTTCACTGGTGTTAAAACTGATAACGTCAGGTATCCCTTTCAATAAACTTTAAATGAGATATTTGAATGTGCTTTCCTGGCGTTGGAAAAGGGAAAACACCTGCTGGGAAGGTTCAAAACGAACAGTGACGCCATAAGAAAGAAACTGACGGAAAAGAATGGGCAAGGAGGGGAGGGTGGGACATGTTAGCACTTTCAGTAGGGGAAAATGGGGCGAGTTAACACACCGTCCTGTAGTAAGGAGAGAAAAGTTGGTGGGACGTGCCTTGATGGAGGCAATAACATTACCTGAGCCCAGCCAATGGCGATGTCGGGGCTGTAATTGACAAATTCGTGAAGTCCTTCCAACTCTGTCCAGGGTCCGGTGGGGATAAAATGGACGCAGGGGGAAATGAGACGCGTTCCTAAACGCTCCTCTCAATTTGACCAGTCACATCAAGTTACCTGTCTTTCAGTCACCTGAGATTTCGGAACTTTCAAACGTGTCAAACTTGCGAAATTTGTTGGAAAATTTAGTTCCGGTTTGACTTCACTATAGGGAAGTGTCTGACGTAATAGGACACTTATATTTCAGAACAAATAAATATGGAACATATCGAAGCGGTTATAGTTAGTAGAGGGGATGGGGACCTACAGTTTTAGGTGGGTTCACTTTACTTAGGATCAGGGCTGCGTGACTCTACACTGTAACACTGTAGTCGAGGGGGTAGCCACTCCAGAGATTTCTTGATATTCCCTGAGATTCCATAAAGATTTCCAAAAATTCCCAACGATACTCATAGAAAGATGAAATCCAAAGGGGTAACAACTCCAAAAAATTCCAAGATTCCCTGAGATTTCATAAAGATTTTCAATGATTCCCAACGAGTTTCCCAACGAGATTCCTGGAGTGGTTAACCCCTCGACAGACACCACACCCCGAGGGGGTAACCACTCCAGAGATTCCTTGAGATTCCACTGAGATTCCGTAAAGATTTCCAAATATTCCCAACGATATTCATAGAAAGATGAACTCCAAAGGGGTAACAACTCCAAAAAATTCCAAGATTCCCTGAGACTTCACAAAGATTTCCAATGATTCCCAACAAGATTCCCAACGAGTGGTTAACCCCTCGCCACACCCCCTATATACAATACCTTCATTTCACTTTACTTAGGATTAGGATCAGCATCGAACCTGTGTGACTCTACACTGTAGTTGTAAATATTAACATTCTACTTTGTTATCCACCTAGGAAACTAAGTTTGAATTAAGGATATCTCCCAACACAAAATCATTGCCGACAGTTGAATCCTGTTCAGCCTGTTTTGAGTGCTGAGACTGCTGAGAGGAAATTGAATTTGCTCGAGTAGATTCTTTTGTTTACATTTAGCAGCAAATAAACAAAGGAAGAAGGCATTCCTTTCCTTTTTCCTTTTATAACAAAGGAACGGATATTAGGTACGCGTCGATGAGCCGCCCCTCCAAATTATCTGCGCCATCCGGTCCGCCATTTGTCTCCCCCACTTCCGCCAAAATTGACTTCCGTTTTTGCGTTTTCAACCGCTCTATGCAAAAGGTATGGAAGTTTGTTTCAGTTTCATCATGTCTACCGCATTTTGTGGGGTTTCCTACAGAACAGAACAGGCCGTTGTATGGTCTCGAATCTGGAAAATCTGTATAAGCGGTGTTCTAGAAACCCTAAATTTGATCCAAAGGTCTTTTCCCTTCGTAGATATAGCGGGTTGAAAATTTTGATTTCCGGTTTCATAGTTGAGACAGTAGAGTAGCTGTGTCCTTGCCAGACTACGATCTATCGATATCTTTAGTTGATATGGTTCGTACAGTTAGCTTATAGTGAGATAGGTAGCAGAAGATGCGGAGCTTAGCAGAAGTAGCCAAAGCTTACGTCACTTTCGGTATTTTCACCTCCTATACCAACCTAAAATCCGGCCACTTTAGAGTGTAATAACTTTGTATTTAGTCGTCAGAATCTAAAATGCCGATAATATAGAAACTAAGTCAGGGATGGGATTTTCTGTGTGGGAATCCCTGAGTTGCCATTCCTAGTCCATCATTCCAGGAAGCTTGGCATGGGTGCAGCTTCAGCTGTACGTCTTAAACAGGAAGGTAGAAGAGAAAGACGATATCGTGATCTGAGCAGCATAAGTAAGCCATGGGATAAAAGATACCTTTTGCGAAAGGATTCAAACATGCGATCTCGACATTAATAACTTCACAATACGGTCAGCGGGCGGTAAAAGGATCGAAAAGGATGCGTGACGAGATCCATCTTCCGAAAGATTCCTTTTTTTTGGTGGGCGTATCACAGCAAGAGCTGGAATTGGCCGAAGCCGAAGATTTAATAGGCCGAAGCTGTTACATCCATGAACCCAGACCTCTAAGGATACAAATAGGACCACCCGTACGTTCCCCGACGGTGGGGACCTACAGTTTTAGGTGGGTTCCGAACCACCACAACCTCAATATACACTTCACTTGACATGCTGAACATATCAGAAAATTTTGGATAGGATCGGGATTGAACCCGTGTTCCTCAAAAGACAAACCCCTAGACCGCTTGGGTATCAGTATTACGTATTATCCTCTGCAGCGTGATTAATGCTTAATGGGAAAGCTGGATAAACAGTGATGATTTGATATGCAGCATTGATAATCCATTAGCCAATGGCTGCCGTGTATAGACTACATTTACATGTTAAATAACTTTTTAATCTCCTAAAAGGCTTTCCTTATCTTTCTCGTAATTGCAACGGTTATATAATTTCACAAAATTATTTAATAGCTTTTCCCAAAGATACAGTCTATACAGTTAATAGAAAGAAGGAATATACATTTGCCGCTTGTTTACATTTTTCCAACCATGTTGTGGACACCGATGGATAACGAAATGTTCTGAAATATAATGTATGTGTCTTTTCTTCAGCCAAAAGGGAAAATTAGAAATAATTCTTTGCTCGCATAACGTTATGGGTAGCAGAAATGCATCAGGTGCAGCACAGCCTTAACATTAACCCAGATCACGAGCAAAATATTTATCAGTGTTTTTAAGTTGTTAGCTAATTGTTTAAGTTATTGAGTTATAAGCTCCACGTTTAGTCTAAACTATAGAGAATAAAATATTATATTTCGCTTCTTATTGTAGTTTTATTTTCATTATAAAATATGCACCGAAAATCCCGGAGACAAAGATTAGGAACTACCCTGTGTTTAAAGGAGTCTACGCAGTCGTGTTTGTTTACGTTTTTTCTGCACATTATATGAGGAAACTAAGTAGGTATTAGATATAAAGTTCTGAAATATAATATGCCTTTTTAACGGCCGAAATTAACAGGCTGTGTCGTGATTTATCTAGTGATTTTTGTCAACAAAAAATTTGTCCAAAATTAACCGATTTTAAAATCACAACATAGCCTGTTATAACTTCAGTTGGGCTAGCGATGCGGTTACTTTTTGTATTTCACTAATGGGGTAAAATTTGGGGCGGCTCAAAATTGATGTGGGCCGTGGCCGAAAGGCAAGAAAGAAGGTTCGGCTGAGCTGACAAATGAGGTTTTTGCAGTTACAACAGCAGAATGATGTTAGTTCGTTACTGTGAGACAGGGCAAGACCATCTTTCTTTCCAGCTACTGGAGGAGACAGACGGGAATGAAGTGTAGAGCAAAACCAGAAAAAGAGCTATCAGAGGGAAATATTTGACGGTTAAAAAAACGTGGCACTAGAAGTTTTAGAAAACAGTTGATATTTGATTTTTCTGAGATACTGGAAAATCTTTTTTGTTGAACTCATGTTATTTAAACTGGTTGAGGACGCTATACCTGACGATGCATTTTTTGCCGCCCATAAGATTAACATTGCGAGCGGCGATTCATTTTCAAGGTTTACCCTATGGTTGGAAAGACACAAAATTTTGCCTGTACCTAGCCCTAACAATGTTCTAGGGAGTGTTCGAAGCAGATTTCCCAATTTCTCACTGGTTTCTTTTATTGCAACTGTTTTGCAAATGCTAGCATCGCATACCTCAAGAAAAGTGCTGTATCTCGAAAACCAGTAAAATAAATGGGAAATCTGCTTCGAACACTCCCTAGAACATTGTCAGGGCTAGGTACAGGCAAAACTTTGTGTCTTTCCAACCAAGGGTAAACCTTGAAAATGAATCGCCGCTCGCAATGTTAATCTTATGGGCGGCAAAAAATGCACCGTCAGGTATAGCGGACCCTTAAAAAGACTTTCTACGGAACATATCATCGGTCCAATGTAATGAGCTAAGTTGGAAAATCGTAATTCCGAGATATTGCTGTTTATAGATAGCACTGACCAATCAATAACAACCAATATGTTTAGCCTCACTTCACAATGGGACAACAAAGTAGCCGTGATACTACTTATTTTCATGCTCAATACCTACTACTTGCTAACCATCCGTGAAATTACGGTTTTTGGCTCATTTTAGGCCTTCCAATATGACATAACTCACTGTTACACTGAAGTTTTATATCAGTGAGTTATTTACAATAATTAAGAACTTTAGAGCGGGTATATCAACCAAAACTCGATTTGTTATTGAAAAGTGAACCTTCACGGTCCCAAATCTGCAGAAAACCCATTTTTGAAAAAAAAAAAACTGACTTAGCTCACTATTACATTTGGTCGACGATAGAAAACAAACAAGCACTGCGTAGACAAACTTCACTAGACTTCACAGATTTCAGTGTTTGAAAGTCTGCAAAAGCAGATTATCAATGCTTACGAGTTCTCTACAAGTCTAGAAACGTCTGTGAAATTAAACCATTAAATTAGTTCTCATTAAGTAATTTTTTTCTCGCAAAAAAACTCCTATAGCTATTTTTTAATTATGAATTATGTACCTAATTAACACAGTCTTACCCACCGAAATGGAAAGAAAACTTTACTCCGAAACTTTTGCTGATAGAACGACGGCTGAGGGAGAGAAGAAAAGAAGATACATATTTCTTTCGTTTTTATTTGAGGAAAGATAAAAAAGTCGTTAGTTTTTTTATTCCATAATTCCAGTTATCACTTTCCATGGATCATTTGATGACTTCAGTCATGTGTTAAATGAATTAAGGCGGCTCTAAACTAGAAATTTTCTCACTCGTAGAATAAACTTAACCATTTTCAGTATGATAGAAGTTTGGACAATTTTTTGTTTACAGTTTACAATAAAATGAGAGGTTCTTATCGTAACTAGTAACAGTAATTTTTCGAAGTTACCTTGTCAACGTGTTACCATCAAACCTTAAGGTCGACTACACGTACTTGGTTCGCAATGCTACGTACTTCAAGCCCTACTCCGAAGTTACAGGCCGAGTGAAAAATGTTTATAGGGGGATGTAAACCTGAGACTCTTTGTCGTGAGGTAGTGTTGTATTTTTGCATGAAATGGAGTAATAAGCTCACAGAAGCGATTTTAAACAGCCAACTACCAGTCCACATGTTTTTTTGACAGATCGCGAAAACACAACACTACCTCACGCGGAATATTTTTTTTGTACCGTTTCGGACTACAAAATGTATGATTTTATCGTCACATTTAGTAGAAAAGCTTGACAAATGTTTGTACTATTTACCGTAGCCATGTTGCATTTTGACAATTTTTATTTCACTTACGGAAGTGGGTAATTTCAACAACATTTCTCTACTTTTTCTCCTGTAAAAGCTAAACATAGTGTCCTACTTTTACTCGTTCGTTTCGCGTTCAAATAGCACACTATGTTTAGCTTTTAGAGTAGAAAACAACCAATACGATATTGCAATTACCAGTCTCCAGCAGTACTAATATGTAAACATTAGTTTTGTCGAATATTTACTTTCGCACAGTGGTTTTGGTGGAGTTCGTCGAGAATGTATATACAGCCTTAAAATACTGGCAAAATACTCAGCTATGAAGCAAGAGGGTCCCGGAACGAATCCCAGCTTTTCGAATTTTTCGTGGTGAACTTCGTTGGCTCTAAGCCCACCCAGCCTTGGTGGGTACCTGCCATGGTTACTATGGCAACCTACAGTTCTGGGTGGGTTCCGAACTACCACTATGCACGAGTACAGAAAAATATTGATGGGTTCGGGATCGAACCGGTGTCTGTATTTCTTAAAAGACAGCCACATAGAAATGGGCGTACCCGGACCAAAAACCTGGGGGGCCGAAGCCCCCCAGACCTTCTCTTCACCTGGGGGGTAGGCATGTCTTTATGTGAAGTTATGAGTGGGTCAGAAAAATCCTGGGGGTGACTAAATAGTTTCTTGGGGGGGGGGGAGGGGGCTTAGCCCCCCCATACCCCCTTTGCTACGCCTATGCACCTAGAACACTCGGCTATTCACTCAAGTGAAGGCGGTAGTGCGTGAGAAGGGTTGAGAATTTAATGAGAAAACAAGACATCCCTTTGGGGCACGGTCTCTCTAACGAGAGTTAATTGAATATGTGACTGAGATTAACTCTAGCACGGTGTTGGATGACAAGAAGCGTTAGTTAAACTCCACATTAACTTGGAGTTAACTTGAAGCACACCAAGTTAACTTGCTGATTTACAACATTCAAGCAGGATAAACGTATCACCAAGCAAACTTAGGAATTCGCGGCTTTCTAAATAGATTTAGGGACGTATACAAGGAGTTTATATACGGCGACATGTTGAGCTCAATATCGCTCAGAATACTCTCAGCTCTTAAGTTATTAAGCGAAATTCCGGAGCGTGTAGCGAGAGCGGCAACGTGAGAGGAAATTACCTTTGTGTATAGCCCTACTCAAGTAGATACATACTTACAAGAACTTACGGAAATACGACTAGTAACTAGGTAACTATGATGGAACCTGCTTTAACTCAGACCTGCCAGACAGACACTTTGTTTGAGAAAGAAACAGTGTTCTGGTCTAAATAACAGGCTAAGAAGAGGGTCCTAGTGAAAAAAAAAAAAATCTGTCTTCTTAGGAGAAAAGAGACAGTTTTTAGTGGGTTCTGAACCACCACATGAGGTGCTGAAAACCTACCGAATCTCCCAATATCTACCTCCCCCCCCCCCCCGTGGAAAACAGAACCTTCCCCCCCCCCCCCCCCCCCCTCGTGTTCACATCCAACCCCAACCTTCCCCTAGATTTGGGTCCGATATATCACCTATTTTCTTTCACATGCAGACGGGTGAGGTGCCCCGGGAGCCAATTTATCTGCATACCCCCCCCCCCCCCCCACGGCGGTACCATCTGGAGACATCCCCCCCCATCGATTTTCCCATAACAACCCAACAGCCGTCACTATGCGGTGGTCTCCTTTATGGCTCCTGCAGTTTTGTAGTTATGTGCCGTGACATACATCAAGTACATCTTTAGCATATCCAGATTTGTACTGACTGCAAAAAAGTTTGGTGAAATAGTGGTTGCGTGAAAGTGATGTGTTACTCGCCATTGCCTTTATTTACAATTTGTTGCGATTGCTTAATACCGATATTTGAACGTGTAGGAAGGAACGTTATTTCACCATTACTTGGAATTCAGATTTTGGAAAATTTAGGTATATGATCGTACAAGTTTATATTCTGACCCCCTTAAGGGTCCGCTATACCTTAGGGTGCATTTCTTTGCCGCCCATAAGATTCATTTCATTCGATTCATTTTCAAGGTTTACCCTTGATTGGAAAGACTCAAAATTTTGCCTGTAACAATGTTCTACGGAGTGTTCGAAGCAGATTTCCCATTTTTTTTACTGGTTTTCGAGATACAGCACTTTTCTTGAGGTATGCGATGCTAGCATTTGCAAAACAGTTGCAATAAAAAAAAACCGTGAGAAATTGGGAAATCTGCTTCGAACACTCCGTAGAACATTGTTAGGGCTAGGTAGAGGCAAAATTTTGAGTCTTTCCAATCAAGGGTAAACCTTGAAAATGAATCGCCACTCGCAATGTTAATCTTATGGGCAGCAAAAAATGCATCGTCAGGTATATAGCGTCCTCTTAAGAGGGGGTGTACCCTTTGACGTCACTTCGCCTTAAAACGTCTATACTTCTATAACAAAAAATTTTTAGCGGCCAAAATTCGAACCTAGCAAACCGAACAACTGATCCGCACGAGCACTGAGCCACCTTGAAAGGATAGTTCTAGAACAAAGTGACTGAGCGCTCACGTTGGTTGCCAGCAGCTGAAATTTAAATATCAAATGACGTCGAAGGGTATACTCTCCCCTTAACAAAGGCTGAAGTTCTGAAACTTTAAGGAAGCTACATCGCAGAAGAGTTATTAAAAAGAGCAATAAATAACTCAAACCAAACTCATCTTTCAAACAAGATTTGGAGAGAAGAATGGGCTGTATTCTTTACGTCTAAAATTAGAACTGCCTCAGTTCCTTGGGAAGAAGACGTCATTAGACGCCTTAAATCAGAGGTAGGATTCAAAATGAAAAAAAATCAGTACCTCAGTAAATGATTGGAGTGTTTAGCCTGATGGCTGACTTAGTTTCTATATTATCGCATTTTAGATTCTGACCACTAAATAAAAAGTTGTTACACTCTAAAGTGGCCGGATTTTAGGTTGGTATAGGAGGTGAAAATACAGAAAGTGACGTAAGCTTTGGCTACTTCTGCTAAGCTCCGCATCTTCTGCTACCTATCTCACTGTAAGCTAACTGTAGGAACCATCAACTAAAGATATCGATATATCAAAGTCTGACAAGGACACAGCTACTCTACTGTCTCAACTATGAAACCGGAAATCAAAATTTTCAACCCGCTATATCTACGAAGGAACAAATTTAGGGTTCTACAAAACCGCTTAGAAGTCCTACATACAGATTCTCCAAATCGATAGTATGGAACAAGCTCATTGATGTTTGACCGGTTTCAGAGTCTGAAGCTCATTCGCGTTGTAATCTGCGAGAATTTCGACGTCTCCCTCATTTCGAAACTTCCTCCTGCGGTCAACTTTTTGATTTTTGACGTAGATAGGGCCATGGCGGATGGGAAAGAGAGACGCAGTTGGCTTCCCGAGGCAGAGGAAATTCTCAAGTAAGTGGAAAAAAAATTACTTCGAGGAGAATTAGAAGGCGTTATCCTCTAAAACTTTTTTCTCGTGGCAACAAAATAATAATATGATAATTTCCCTACTTGGCAGCTTTCGCTCTAAGTTAAGACTGAACATACATTCGCTATTTGGTTACGTTTGAAAATGTTCTGAAATATAATATGTCTTTTTAACGGCCGAAATTAACAGGCTGTGTTGTGATTTTACAGTCGATGATTTTAGCCAATAAAAAATTTCTCCAAAATTTACCAATCGTAAAATCACAACACAACCTGTTAATTTTGTACGTTAGAAAGTCATATTATATTTCAGAACATTTAAATATGTAGTAGTATCCTCATAAAGGATAAAACGTAGACGCCCTTGGCCTTAACAACAGAAAGCGGTTATGTTCGCTATAGAGAGGACTCTAAAATTAGGCTAAAGGTAGGCTTTTTTTTTGTTGTATAGAAGTTGAATTGTAGAGAGTGGCCACTGTATAACGAAACACCAAAAGCTTGGTCCAATGCGATATAGATGGTATTTTTCAAGTTTGGGACGAATATCAAAATTAAATGTTAAAAAAATGTTGTTTTATGAGAGCAAAAACTGGTCAAGTGATTATGATCATCTAGCAATTTTCCGTTTAAAAAATCAGGTTTTCTGAATTTTTCAAATCCGGTCGGAAAATTCCTTGGAATGGGAATTTCGGTTCCCTTGAGAAACCGTGTCTCTCTGTAGCGAGCATATTTATAGGGTCGTTATAGGGAGAGAATTGTGAATGAGGGGATTAAGTGTACCTGTGGCCACATAAAAGGGAAAGTATATCACGACTTATGTCACACTTACCTTCTTACCTTTTTTGCTATTTTAGTAGGTACGCAATTCAAAATTTCTCATAAATTTCAATACCCCCCCCCCCCCCCCCCCCTAGAAACCTTATGGCCCGCCTTGGTTTAGTAGATACTTGTCGAAGTCTCACTCTAATGTCTAAGAAGACAGACACTATGCTTGAGAAGGAAGCAGAGTTCAGGCCTTTTAAAAACTCTAGCCTATTTATTTATAGAATTCTAAGAAGACCCAGCAGTTGTTTTTTTCTCAAACAAAGTGTCTGTCTTCTCAGACATTAGAGTGAGACTTTGAGAAGTATCAACTAACCCAAGTCGGACCCTATAGTACTATGGCGGAGGGTTGATATAAATATACCCCCTATTTTCACTCCCCCCAAAAAAAAGGTGCCACCAACAGCGAGGAAGTCCCGATTTTCTTAAGCGTGGAGGTTGCCTACTGGTACAATGCAATATAGCCGGTCAAAAACTGTCCCTCTTCAACCTGAAATAATGCAAGACGGCCTATAGGGTGGTGCGACCATGTGAAGGCCGCTTTATTGGGGCACTAAAGAAAACAATTCTTCCAAATTTTTTGGTCTTGCAATCACAATAATCCCTTTCTACGAAATTCGGACTAGGAACCCCAATTCCAGTTTTGTAGTGATGCTGCGTTGAGGCTCACGCAAGAGAGAAAAATGAAGATGGTGCGAGAAAACAATTTCGTTGAAATTGGCTTAATTGCGTCATCTGGAATTTGGTCACGCCTCCAGGCTCCCAACTTTTGATCACTTCACCCTCTCCTTAATTGTTTTTTTGGGTCTTCAAGGAAAATAAATTTACATTAGGTCTCTTCTCTGGTTCATAAAGTGGCTGACTGTGGCCAACCCCCAGAAGGGGATATTGTTCAATTATTGCTCTGAAATATGATATCAAAAAATTGTCGGAAATTAAGAGGACGCTATACCTGACGACGCATTTTTTGCCGCCCATAAGATTAACATTGCGAGCGGCGATTCATTTTCAAGGTTTACCCTTGGTTGGAAAGACACAAACTTTTGCCTGTACCTAGCCCTAACAATGTTCTAGGGAGTGTTCGAAGCAGATTTCCCAATTTCTCACTGGTTTCTTTTATTGCAACTGTTTTGCAAATGCTAGCATCGCATACCTCAAGAAAAGCGCTGTATCTCGAAAACCAGTAAAAAAAATGGGAAATCTGCTTCGAACACTCCCTAGAACATTGTTAGGGCTAGGTACAGGCAAAATTTTGTGTCTTTCCAACCAAGGGTCAACCTTGAAAATGAATCACCGCTCGCAATGTTAATCTTATGGGCGGCAAAAAATGCACCGTCAGGTATAGCGGACCCTTAAGAAGACATAATATTATATTTCAGAACATTTAAATATCCGATAGAGGGATTTTTTTGGTTATCCCCTGAAAACTATTTTAGTTCATTAGTATTCTTTGAGAAGTATAGGCAAATATTTTTTATGTGGAAGAACATTATGGGCAACAGTCATTGAAATAGAGAAGGGTCTCAAAAAAATCCAGAGGTGATTTCATCAGAATCACGACCGACAGTCAAGTTTTCCCCCAGCCGGTGAAAAGCAGGTACCATCAGGGCTGGGTTGACCTTGGCACTGGCCCATCACATAATATACCAGTTTCTAAAAATTGTAGATCACTATGGAGTGTCCGCAAAAAAATACCGGAAAATCCGGGTGCGAACCTGACCCACGTGGATCTGGAGTCCATACCTGCGACTTCAGCTGATCTTCAGGTTATTCTGAAGACGTCGCCAGGTTTGAGACACCTGAGGCACTACCAGATGGTGAAGGCCCTGTACGACTTGCATCACTTTGCGTGGAAAAACGGGGAAAAGCTTCCGACTTATAAACTTAAGAACTTGGATATCGACTTCTCTCACGTGGTAAGTTAGAAAAAGAAGGATTGAAGTTAATTTTGGGCAAATTTTTTGTTGAAAAAAAATTACCCGAAAGACGTATTATATGTCAGAACATTTAAAAATCCAATAGTTTCCTCATAAAGTGCGCAGAAAAAACGCAAACAAAAGGCGAATGTATGTTCGGTCTTATTAATTTCTTGATTCCCAGGTACGGTGCAGGATGTCTCCAGAATGGGTGCTTTCACCTGATGCTCTTCAGCTGGCTACTGCCCTCTGCCCTCAAGCTGTCGCTATTCACCTCAGGTTCGACTGTAGCACCCCGAACGACGTCCTGGGCCCCCTCCAAAACCTCGACAAAATCCGCGAGTTCAGCGCCGTCTGCGTCACCAGCGGCGAACGCGTCAACCTGGACTTCAGTGACATGGCACCGATTTTTGAAAAATACGGACCTACCACTTTAACGTTCCTTGAACTAAAGGTATGCAGGGTTGGGGAGTTCGATCTCTGGTGGCTTGAAGTTTTTTTTTTCACGTTTTATTTTGGGTAGCAGCCAATCTCCTGTCAAACTTACACCTTTTTACTTTCTCGCTAGCCATATATGGCGAGAAAGTATTGTTTTCGTGCAAAATTTCGAAATTGAGATTTTGGGTTTCCCATGATCCTGGGGGTCCCCTGAGTCCAAAAAAGTGGTTTCTGGAAAAAGTCTGTCCGTCCGTCATCCGTCCGTCAGTCCGTCAGTCCGTCAGTCCGTCAGTCCGTCCGTCAGTCCGTCAGTCCGTGCAGTGCTCTAGCGCCTATACCGTTCATCCGATTTTGATGAAATTTGGTATGGACCTGTCTAAAATTACTGCCGAGACACATTTTCAAGGATTTTTTGATTGGTAAAAAATTGCGGCCGCTATTGTCAAAAAACCGCCAAAATAATTCAAAAATCGTGTTTTTGGTTACTTAGACAAGCGCCGACGGTACACTTTTCAATCTATAACACTGAAAATAAGTATGTGTGTTGACAAATAGATGCTTCGAGGTCATTTTCAACTAAAATTGAATTGGTTGAAAATTACGGCCGTTCTGGACCAAAGTTCGATCGTTTCGGCGCCATTCACATTTATTGACCGATTGTCATGAAATTTGGTAAATTTGTGTAGAACTATGTAACTTAAACATTTGTCGAACAGAATTTTGTTATCTTCAAAATTACGGCCGTTGTAGTCAAAAAAGTGTCGAAAATGAGTTGAGAATGAGAAACCACGTTTTTGAATGGTCGGAACGCATTTGGGACTACAGTAATAGAATGACAGCCATGAAACTTTGGTGGGAGTGATCTCAGATAGATGCTCTTGGGTCATTTTCAACCGATTTTGGATTGCTTAAAAATTACGCCCGCAAAAAAATCGCAAAGAAATCCAAGAAAAAAAAAAAAATCACATGGGGCGAGAAAGTTTAGTGCGACTGTTGTCGGACCCTTTATTTCAAAATAAAAAATAGATAACCACAACATAGTTAGTTTCTGTCGCAAAAAGACATATTATTACTTCAGAACTTTTCATTGTAAGGTAATGCCTTCAAAAAATGGCCGGAAAGAACATAAACAAGTATCAAATGTGTATTCCATCTTAACAGTAGAGACGTCAGATGGTTATTTTTATATTTTCTCGTACAAAAAATTTCTGGCTCTGGGCGCTCGAGTTAAAAAAAATGTGCCTTGTTAGAAAAATATGATATACTGGCAGATAAATCCTTCAAGTGAAACGTGAAACTTGAATTAAAATTTTCAAATAACGAAAATATTCGCGAGGCGGGGAATCTCATGTTACGTTTCTCGTCATTTTTGAGAACCTGCTGCCTCGCTTTTTTTTTCAATTTTTTTGAATTCGGGGAAATAACGAACAGGCAGGGGGATGTCTGATAAAAGAACTGAGGGTTACTATTTCACAATGATTAAAATTTTTTTAAAAGTTGAAATGTTTATTTTTATTCGCCTGAACCAATGCAAAGCACTTTTTCTCGTAGAAACGTAACTCTTTGAGAATGAGAACACTGTAAATCATTTGTCAATTTTGTAAAGAACATAGAGTCAGCAAAAATTCATTAAAATGACTTTTGGTTACTTCACAGTGTTTGAATTACCAAACATCAACAGAATCGAGATTTTGGATCAGTGGGTTTGTTGATGTTTGGTAATTCAAACACTGTGAAGTAACCAAAAGTCATTTTAATGAATTTTTGATTGCTTCATGTTCTAAAAAGAACTGGTAATGTGAGGAAAAGGTTCAGGTAAACATAAATAAACATGACCTCTCCCATTTGAGCTTAAACTTAATTAATTCTGTCTTTTTTAAGTACTTATGTCTCAAGGTTCGATGTATGTCAACAAAGAGATAGCCCGGCATTCCTAAGTCAACAATCCTGAATGAATGTGACTCCTGACATTCTCGATGTTGAGTCCTCCCACGAAGCTCTGTACTCTGGTCAGGATCACTCCCGAAAGTACAGTTTTCCCCGAGCCGAACAGGCTGAGACTGTTCTGTCTCTATTTCCCTAAGAAGACAGACACTTTGTTTGAGAAAGATACAGTGTTCTTGTCTTCTTAATAACAGGCTAAGAAGACTGATGGAGTGTATAAGCAAACTGTTGTTACTGGGCCATCTTACAAACTTAACCGTCGTTTTTTTCGTAAGGTGACCCTATCAGACCCTTCTCTTCTACACTAGCACCCTCTTCTTAGCCTGTTATTTAGGATGACAAGAACACTGTTTCTTTCTCAAACAAAGTGTCCGTCTTCTCAGTACTTTTTATTGTTTCTAGGTGATAGAAGAAGTAGAGGTTCACGTGATGATAGAATGCTGTACCAAAGTGGAGACACTTATTTTAAGTGGGTGTGGGTACATCACCCCCCCTACGTGCGGGAGCTACGATTGCCAGTCGTACAAGCCAGGCACTTTCACCAAACTTCGACACCTTTTCTTCGCCGATGGTGATGACTTCAGCTGGGACCACGGCGCTCCAGAGTGCTTCTGGAAAGCTGCTCTTCTTCCTCCAGGTAACTAATACTTTGGGTGGGTTCCGAACCACCAGTGTTCCACTAAAGACGACTTTAGCGTATAGGCAACTTCAGAACTGGGAGGTACGTATCTATATTTTCAATATTATTTTCAAAGAAGGTGACCTTAAGTCGCTTTGCCAACTGCAAAAAAAAGATAAGGTATGTGGTGTTATGTTAATAAACGAGGTATAAAAATACTACCTATGTCATAGATAAGAAAAGTATACAGCTCTTTGTATATCCATTCGATCAAAATACATCTACTAACAGCTACATTGACGCCAACTTTTATTTGTAATATTGTGACTTCAGTTGATTTCGCCACTCCAGTTTCAAGCTTATGTTTGGCTTATGGCAAGTCCTCTAAACCTTGAATAACACTAGCAATAAGCTAAACATAAGCTTGGAAATAATTTATCTTCTCGTTAAGTTGGAATGGTGAAAGCCAACCTACCCCTATTGTTGTAGAAGCATTTTGTCGCCAGAAAGTAAGCTGTGACTTAATATTCATTGGATTTTCATAATCAACTGAACATCATAAAAAAACATCTTATATTTCAGAACAACCGAAATTATCCAGTGCAATTTAACTGGAAGGGTGGGTTACTATTTTTATGCTTATGAGAAGATACCTGACTGTTAATATATTTTTCTAACTAACAAATTAATTGGTGAAATTTTAGGAAAAAAAATTCACTAAATGTTGAGCGCGATATGAGTGATATTACTGCCTAGCTATAAAAAAAATAATAATGCTCAGCACGAGAAACTCGTCAATTTAAAGAGATGATATTATATTCCTTGATATCATTAAAACTTTTACTTGGGCGTCATCACCGGGATGGGGACATCTTAAGAGGCCATCCAAATAAAATCCCAGTTAAGACCGAAAGTACCTTCGCTATTTGTTTACGTTCTTTCTACACACTTTATGAGGAAACTATCGGATACTTAAATGTTCTGAAATATAATATGCCCGAAATTTACCGATCGTATAAAATTACAACACAGCTTGATAATTTCGGGCGTTAAAAAATTATTTTATATTTCAGAACATTTAAATATCCAAGAGTAAAGTAAATATATCATAATATCAAGGCCTTTTTCAGTGGTAACGTTGGAAAAGGATGTTCATTTTAAAGAAAGAAAAATGAACCGCCTCTTAATTTCGTCCACAACTTTCCCCAACGCTTTAACCCCCGCGGGGTGAAAACTCAAAATAATATAGACTTCACAAATGAGCACCTTTAAATTTTGCTGAAATCCAGGTGGTGCCTAAAAGGTTTTTTGTAGGTTTGCAACCTTTTGGGGTTCTCTGGAGAGAATGTTTGATGAAACATCCCGCGAGTTTCCAGACATGAGAAATGTTTCATATCAAAAAGCTTTCCAACTTTTCGCAATAGAGATATTATATTGAAAAATACTTATTTCTTCCTTTTCCATTTAAAATTCACATTTTTGTAGAAATGCGCATGGTGGTACGTTAAACCATAGGAAAATTTTTCTGGCGAAGCCGAGGCCGAAGCTACGCAGGGGTGGGCAGAATCCTGATGAATCGAACCTAGAACTGTCAGGGCACTAGTCAGATCCCTCTTGACCGTTAGGCCATTGAGAAGCACCATAGACAAAAATTTGATCGAGGGGTTAACCACTTGTTCGAAATCTCGTTGGGAATTATTGGAAATCTTTATGAAATCTCATGGAATCTTGGAATTTTTTAGGGTGGTTACCCCTTCGGAGTTCATCTTTCTATGAATCTTTGGAAATCTTTATGGAATCTCAGTGGAATCTCAAGGAATCTCTGGAGTGGTTACCCCCTCGAATTTGATAGACAAACAATATTTATCCAGATACATATTAAGGGCGTCATGTTTGTTTATGTTTTTTATGCATATTTTACTAGGAAACTATTGGGAATTTAAATGTTCTGAAATATAAATTGCCCTTTTCACGGCCGAAATTAATAGGCTGTGTTGTTATTTTTCGATCGACTGATTTCTGTCTACATAGAAATTTCTCCAAAATTAATCGATCGCAAAATCACAACGCAGCCTGTTAATTTCGGATGTTAAAAAGACACATTATATTTCAGAACATTTAAATATCAAGTTGACATTTCAGGTCGGCGACAGACTGTTCCTTTGGAAGGTCTGTTCCTCGAGTTCCCCCGCATCCCGGACGCCCTCACGGCCGCCGTCTTCAACCGATCTAAAGAAGGTACGGACGGACTCCTCCCATTCCCAAACCTACAGGTCGCCAGCTTATGCCGCTATAGTGAACTTACCCTTGCTGACATCGTGTCCATGTGCGGCCTTGAGAAGGACGTGAACCCACCAATCACCTTCCTCCGGATTTCGGACTGTGACCAATGGGAGCCCTCGCAAGAGAAAAAGCTTCAGAACTGGTTTCGGCAGAGGGGGATTGACTGCAAAGTTTTTGTTGATGGTTCGAATGAGGATGGGGAACAGAAAAGACCATATACTTATAAAATAGCACGGCCAAGATAGCTTGCACAGTAGAAATTTGTGTTTCTTGAGCTTTAAGTGCATCTGGATAGCATGGAGCAGGATAGGGAACGCGGTGCAACAGGTCCAAGCGCGACCTGGCTGGGTGTGGCTATTCTGGAATTTTTTACCCAGAAGTGTTTAGCCTTAAGTTAAACATGGTTGTCATAGGTTGCTAGGGAAATATAATTCCAACTGGAATTCATATAGCCAATGTATTGTGGCACCCATGTTTAATTTACAAGTAAGTATACACTTTATGATGAAACTACTGGATATTTATATGATCTGAAATATAAAAATCCCTTTCGGCAGCCCCGAAAGGCGTAGGTAGATTACGAAGATTACTTCCATCAACTAAAAGCAGTCTAAAATCATTTAGAAAGACGGATAAGAAGATTTTCAGTTGATCCAATTGCATTATCTACAATAACAAACGGAGGAATTGAGTTTTGAAATTTCACCCCCCCCCCCCCCCCTTAACAAGAAAATGAAAGTGATTTTACAAAAAACTTTTTCAGACAAAAGTTGTAGATATTATTAATAAAAACTCATAGCAAAAAGAATACACTCAATATCTCACCAAATAAATGAGTTATGACGTTTTGAAAATTCAACCCCCCACCCCCTGCCTAAACGGTGCGTCGGATGAAAAACTTGTTCAGACAAAAGTTGTAGGTAATATTGAGGCGAATGCATTACAAAACAAAAGAACTCGATAACACAATAAAAAACGGAGGAATTGAGTTTTGAAATTTCACCCCCCCCCCCTCCCCTTAACAAGAAAATGAAAGTGATTTTACAAAAAACTTTTTCAGACAAAAGTTGAAGATAAAATTAATAGAAACTCATAGCAAAAAGATAAAACTCAATATCTCACCAAATAAGTGAGTTATGACGTTTTGAAAATTCAACCCCCCACCCCCTGCCTAAACGGTGCGTTGGACGAAAAACGTTTTCAGACAAAAGTTGTAGGTAATATTGAGGCAAATGCATTACAAAACCAAAGAACTCGATAACACCCCTAGGACACAAGTTATGAATTTTTTTGTGCGCAAAACCCTCTTTTTCCACCCCTATTCAACCATTAAGGGTGGGATCAAAAAACGTTACAAAGAAAAGTTGTAGGCAGTACTGTTAGACGACCCTCAGAGAAAACTACGTTTTATTAGTTGCAATATTAAGGGAGTAATGGCCAAAAAGCCAGATTTCGAAAAAGTCCCCCCATTTCCCCCCCCCCCCCCCCCCTTGGTCCGATTTCCCCCATTAACGAACTCGACCGAGATTTTAGTCTCTTATATTTTATTAAATAGTCAAAACCAATTATTTTTCAAAAATACGGCTGCTAGCGTGTTCACAAGGAAGTGAAAATGATATATATATATATATATATATATATATATATATATATATAAACTTTTGAACTGATGGTGGTTTTGGGATCCAGGGGTCATAAAAAGAAGAACTGTGAAGAAATTTTTCAAAAGTGAGACTACTGGTACGACTACAATAGGTAAATTTTTCTTCGAAATCTACCTAATAACACAGCTAATAATATGTCTTTTTAACGGCCGAGGATATGGGATATGTTGTAATATTATTGAGTGGTTTTTGCCAACATTCGTCCGAAAAAAACGTAAACAAACACAATTGTGTGGTCACCCTTAAGAGGACGCTATACCTGACGATGCATTATTTGCCGCCCATAAGGTTAACATTGCGAGCGGTGATTCATTTTCAAGGTTTACCCTTGGTTGGAAAGACACAAAATTTTGCCTGTACCTAGCCCTAACAATGTTCTAGGGAGTGTTCGAAGCAGATTTCCCAATTTCTCAATGGTTTCTTTTTTTGCAACTGTTTTGCAAATGCTAGCATCGCATACCTCAAGAAAAGAGCTGTATCTCGAAAACCAGTGAAAAAATGGGAAATCTGCTTCGAACACTCCCTAGAACATTGTTAGGGCTAGGTACTGGCAAACTATTGTGTCTTTCCAACCAAGGGTAAACCTTAAAAATGAATCGCCGCTCGCAATGTTAATCTTATGGGCGGCAAAAAATGCACCGTCAGGTATAGCGGACCCTTAAGTCTTGAGTTACTACCAACCAAAAACTTCGAAAAGCTCCAAAAACAAACGGAGAAATGAACACGTCCGAATTTTTTCAGTATAGATTGCTTTTGCTCGACCTTGGAACCTGAAACCCTCGTCAGCAGTGCAAAAAGGGGAAACGTCCAATTTGTAAACTGAAACAAAAAGGATTCTTGTTAAAATAAAAAGAAACATGACATGGGTCATGGCGGGCCATTCGCCAACCATCGACTCGAGATTTTCGACATATTGGGGGAATCAATGGCGAAGTTCAAAATTTTGAAGCAGGGGTACCTGAACATTGGAAAGTGGGGGGAAAAGAACTAAAATGGGTAGGTACTCTCTATATAGCGACACTCTGTATAACAAACACTCTCTATTTGAAACATTTTTCTCTATAACGAACTTTTTCTCTATTACGAACACCTCTCTAAAACGAACACTCACTATAACGAATATTCTTTATAACGAACACCTCTCAACGAGCATTTTTCTCTATAGCGAACACCCTCTATAACGAATATTCTTTATAACGAACACCTCTCTATAACGAGCAAACTCAACGGTCCTTTGAGACGCCATAATTTTTTTGGACTCATTTTGGGAACCTCTCTGTGGCAAACTCTCTTTATAGCGACCAAAAATGTACGTAGCCCTTTGACGGTCGATATAGAGAGAGACTAATGTGTTATATCTATACGTTTTTCCTGTCATGTTATAATTCGAACCTGGACCTCTCAGCACACATGTCGGACCCCTTAACCGCTTGGCCACTGACGAAAAACTGAAATAAAATTTCGGCCCACCGGAGTCGAACACCCAAACTTCAAACTGTATTTATATTTTTAACTCCCTTCGGGTACGCCACTGGACAATGAGCAGGTTGAGCATTGGAAGGCACTGACCTGTAACTTTCTGTGGGATTCGTCACATAAGCCAGTGACCTGAGAATTGCACGTCAGTCTGTCATACAACATGACCTACACACAGTCAGATGACTTTCTTGCTGGATGGCAAATTTTCAAATATAACGTGTTTCTTCTCTTCGATATTTCTGCCTTTTTCCTTTTTCCAAGATTGCTTTCCGCTTGACCTAGATAGGGCGACCCGATTCTCAAAAAGAATCGTCGTCGAGGAAATTGTATGAGTTTTTTGTGCAGTGCTTGTCTATTTAAGGTTATGTAAATGTTGGTGATGCTTATGCGCTCCCCTTATGAGAGACGAACTAAACAATAGGTATTACATACTGAATGATCTTTCTTACCGTTGGATATTTAAATGTTCTGAAATATAATATGTCTTTTTAACGGCCGACACTGTGTTGTAATTTCACAATCGAGTGATTTTTAGCCTTTAAAAAGACACATTATATTTCAGAACATTTATATATCCAACAGTATCCTCATAAAATGTGCAGAAAATAACGTAAACAAACACGACTGCGTAGGCGCAGGCGCTCTTAATGGGTCTTGGTCTTAATTAATCTATTTACCTACAAAGTAGCTAAGTGTCTCATTTGGATCGCCAGCTAAAGCAGGTTTCAGGTCTTTCACTAATGATATGGACGATATTCTTGTTTGTAATATCATTAGCTCGCCTAAGGGAGCAGTTCCTGATAGCCTCTATAGCCTAGACAATTTTTAAAATTATCCATCGTGCTTAGCTGACAGTACTTCCACATACCAGCTCCCCACCCACTGGGGACCTACAGTTTTAGATGGGTGCCGAACCTTAAGGTCGACTACACGTGCTTGGTTTGCAATGCTACGTACTTCAAGCCCTACTCCGAAGTTACAGGGCAAGTGAAAAGTGTTTATAGGGGGATGTAAACCTGAGACTCTTTGTCGTGAGGTAGTGTTGTATTTTTGCATGAAATGGAGTAATAAGCCCACAGGAGCGATTTTAAACAGTCAACTACCAGTCCACATGTTTTTTTGACAGATCGCGGAAACACAACACTACCACACGCGGAATATTTTTTTGTAACGTTTCGGACTAAAACATGTATGATTTTATCGTCACGTTTAGTAGAAAAGCTTGATAAATGTTTGTACTATTTACCGTAGCCATGTTACATTTTGACAATTTTTATTTCACTTACGGAAGTGGGTAATTTCAAAAGCATTTCTCTACTTTTTCTCCTGTAAAAGCTAAATATAGTGTCCTACTTTCACTCGTTCGTTTCGCGTTCGAATAGCACACTATGTTTAGCTTTTAGAGTGGACACTACCAATGGCGATATTGCAATTACTAGTCCCCGGCAGTACTAATACGTAAACATTAGTTTTGTCGAATATTTACTTTCGCACAGTGGTTTTGGTGGAGTTCGTCGAGAATGTATATACAGCCTTAAGACAACCTGCTAGACCACTCGGTGGTTAAGGCTGTTGAGATTGGGCGTAAACGATTCCCGACCTAATTACCAACCACTCAATTTTATATCGTGCATGGATTTAGGTATAAAACCTGAATTTTGTTCATGAATTTCCTGATTAGGAAGATCAAATTAAAAGAACGTGTATACCTATAGGTATAGGTGGAATCCTAAGCAGGAAGCTGTAAGGTAGGTATAGGTAGGTGTTCGTGTCGTTGTCAAAATTCTGTAGCTACTCATTAACTTTTATATTTTAAGGCACGTTTTACCGGTTTTAAATATTAATCTAGAAGACAACCTATCAGAGAAAATGGCCCTAGCGATACTAAATTTTAAAAAATGCGGGTAGGTATAATAATACATCATGATATATAATAAATTACTTGTAATAAATCTCCTGCCAATTTGCATGATTCACCTCTAATATGTTCAGCTAGCCAAGCGAAATCTATATTGAGGCTGTGGTGGTTCGGAACCCACCTAGAACTGTTTGTAGTGCTGCCAGCTTGTCCCCCCACCCTTCCTGCTCTATTCAGAATTCAGGGACAACTTGATTTTCATACCTAGCTCCAAGGTTTCAAGGTAGGTACATACCTATAGTTGAAAGCTATCCGCTATAGAATTACTGCGTTTCTGCCAAGTTTCGCCAAAGGCGTTGCCTGTCAAAACACAAGGTCGTTACTAAGTTTTCTGCTTTTGTGCTAAAAATACTTAGGTACAGTGAGACATAGGAAATTGTGGTACTTACTGACGTAAGTAGATACGAGACCTACTGATTGGCATTGACCCTGGTATGTTGAGTATGTCAAGTGAAATGTATATCGAGGCTGTGGTTGCTCGCAACCCTCCCAAAACTGTAGGTCCCCATCGTCCCACCATGGCCAGTTAACCGAGTATTGTGGGACGCACCCTAAAGTGTTACAAATTTGATATTGTGTACTACAATACATGTTATTGTACAATAAGTAGTTATACGGTCGGACAATAGTTTGCAACATTGAGGTTTGCGTGTTATCCGGGAGATAGGCAGGCAGGTAAACACTAAGCTGGTTACGGGTAAGACCTGTCATTCATTAATTAATTATTTATTAAGAGGACGCTATACCTGACGATGCATTTTTTTGCCGCCCATAAGATTAACATTGCGAGCGGCGATTCATTTTCAAGGTTTACCCTTGGTTGGAAAGACACAAAGTTTTGCCTGTACCTAGCCCTAACAATGTTCTAGGGAGTGTTCGAAGCAGATTTCCAATTTTTTTACTGGTTTTCGAGATACAGCACTTTTCTCGAGGTATGCGATGCTAGCATTTGCAAAACAGTTGCAATAAAAGAAACCAGTGAGAAATTGGGAAATCTGCTTCGAACACTCCCTAGAACATTGTTAGGGCTAGCTACAGGCAAAATTTTGTGTCTTTCCAACCAAGGGTAAAAATGAATTACCGCTCGCAATGTTAATCTTATGGGCGGCAAAAAATGCATCGTCAGGTATAGCGTCCTCTTAAATATGGGACAGGAACTTTTCGAACATTACATTTTCTTTACTAAGATTGTTCATATTATGTTTGAGGAACTAAACGAGATAAGAACCGAGGCTGTGGTCGTTCGGAACCCACCTAAAACTGTAGGTCCAATCTATTACTAACGGTACTTTATTCGCTGAGTTCATCTCCCTCACCACTCTACTATAACTAGGTGTGATACCTGATTAAGGCGACCTTGCACTTGTCACTAATAATTGCGAAACAGAATCTGAATGAGCAAAGTGGCTCATGGCTCTGTGTCTTCTTTCATCATAAGCCTACAATGCTTTTTGTTGGTTTTTGTTAATAAGATGCAGTAAAACCTGTGCGTCCATCTTGCCCCCCTCTAGTCGTTATAGGTCCAGTGAAGGATCGAGGTTTATGTCCACCATGCTACCAGTAAAAAATTCCTGGTCGCTGGATTCGAACCCAGGAGCTATCAGTATATCTCTCTCTGTAATGTATAAGAAGACATGCACACACTTTGTTAGAGAAGGAACTTATCTTCTGGTTTTCTAAAATAACAGCCTTATGAAGAAGGTTCTGGAGTGAAGGTATATAAGTAGCTGAATCTTTTAGGGTCACCTTAAAAGAGTATTCGCAGCCCGCAAGGTTTCTGCACGGCAGAAATGCATCGTCAGGTGCAGCATAACCTTAAGTAAATCACTTTCCCATTAGAACCCTCGTGGTTGTCGTGTCTATAAAAGTCCCGCACACTTTCCATTGTAGTCGACAACATCGCGGGCGGTGGCAGAAAGTGAAAAGAAGAGTATTCGTGGCCAAGTCTGACGTTCCGTCACGAGACCAAGACGAGTCTCGTTATGAGAAAGACAGCCGAGACCGTTGTCAATGCCGGTGAGGAGAGAGTCAAGGGCAAATACCGGCTCGTAAGTAATAATAACTGATTTGTTCCGAAATATAATGTCACTTTTTAGCTACCTTTTTTGAGGATCATGAAATGATAGGATAATGTAGTCTGATGGCTGACTTAGTTTATATTATCGAATTTTAGATTCTGACCACTAAATAAAAAGTTATTACACTCGAAAGTGGCCGGATTTTAGGTTGGTATTTGAGGTGAAAATACCGAAAGTGACGTAAGCTTTGGCTACTTTTGCTAAGTTCCGCATCTTCTGCTACCTATCTCACTGTAAGCTAACTGTAGGAACCACCAACTACAGATATCGATAGGTGTATGAAAGTCTGACGCAAGGACACAGCTCTCTCTTACTGTCTCAACTTTGAAACCGGAAATTAAAATTTTCAACCCGCTATATCTACGAAGGGAGAAGACCTTTGGAACAAATTTAGCAGGTGCAACAGTGCCTTAAGTAACGTAAACAAACCGCGCTGAATGGTCACTCTTAAGTTATTCTATTTATTTGTATTTTAGTCAGGGACTTTGAAAGATGTTACTTGCCAACCTTGAAAAAGATAGTACTGCAAGAAAGAAGCAACAGGTTGAATCTCTTGATTTGCCAGGTATAATCGCAATGGCGGGCTTCATAAGTCAAGTATGTGTGAAAAAAAGTTGGCTGTGAATAACGCACTATGTTTAGCTTTTGGAACAGCAAATGGCCGTGCAAATTTTCAGGGACATGAGCAACAGGCACGGTTTGGAATGCTGCCCAGGGAAAATTTTCCACCAACGATTTCTCAACTTGAAGAATTTTTATATTTTCCGTTCTCGAAACGAGTTTTTGTTCATTGTTGTTACTGCGTAACCAGCCAAGTGGTCTGGACGATTGCCTGTAGAGGAACATCGGTTCGATCCCGATTCTTATCATCATTAAGGCTGAATACACAATTACACAATAAACTATTTCTTTACGTTTGGACTTCAAACTTTTTGAGAAAACTATTCGATATTTAAATATTCTGAAATGTAATATGTCTTTTTAATGTCATTAATCATGAGGCAATGTTGTGGTTTCACGATCGTTTAATTCTGGAATTTTTTTTTTTGTGACAAAAATCACTCGATCGTATAATCACAACATAGCCCCATAGTAATGACGTTAAAAAGTCATATTATATTTCAGAATATTTAAATTTCCAATAGTTTTCTCACAAAGTTTGAAATCGGAACTGAAAAAAATAGCGAATATATGGTGGCCCCTGTGACATGTTCAATTGGGGCTGTGGTGGTTCGGAACCCACCTAAAACTGTACCTATCCCCCTGATAATATCATATTATGGACTAGGCTTTGTCGCCGGACGTGAGGAAAAAATATTTAGGTATGGCAATACCTAAATATAATGGTAGGAAATACTTATACTGCAATTTCGGCCTAGGGCTTAAAAATGCCTCCAGTTTGCAACAAACTATTATAACCTCCAGGTAAATTATTTATACGATGCTTATGGAATTGTACGGTTGCGTCCATCAAATCTACAATGGGAGTTATTCGGAAGTAAACATTGGAAAATGAGTTCTTCGACCTCTGAATGACCTTCAGAACATACATTTGTTTACGTTTTTTCTGCACATTTTATGAGGATACTATTGGATATGTTCTGAAATATAATGTGTCTTTTTAACGGCCGAAATTAAGCGATCGTAAAATTGCAACACAGCCTGTTAATTTCGGCCGTTAAAAAGACACATTATATTTCAGAACATTTCATTTAAACACATGGGGTATAGGGAACTCGGCGCAGCGGCTAGATGGACCTCGTTCTTATAATAGGTAGACGTAACCAAAAAAAGAAACAGTCTAGGAAATGTGATAGATGGATTGTGAATACTATCTTTCGTCACAGTTGTGTTGACTGGAAGTCCAGCAGAATTATATAACAGTGACTGTGGTGACCGTTGCGGCGGAGCCTGGACCGGTTCTTTAACACACACGAGACCAAGAACTTGACTTTCTGGAAATTTCCGATATCCTGCGACACACCTCTGTTCTGGTTAAGGTGGGTTCAAGCCAGTTCAAGGGCGAGGTGGGTGAGGGGACAAGCCAGACGATGGGGACCTACAGTTTTAGGTGGGTTCAGAACCACCACAGCCCCGATAGACACCTCACGTGAACGGACAGAAAAGCAGTCGTGTTTGTTAACCATTTTTTTCTGCACACTTTTTGAGGAAACTGAAATATAATATGTATTTAATAGACTGTGTCGTAAAATCCCAACGCAGACTGTTCATTTCTGCCGTAAAAAGGTCATATTATATTTCAGAACATTTAAATATCAATTACGAAGTTACATACTTAGTTCCCTCATATGATGTGCCAAAAAACCTTAATGGCGTGGAAAAAATTCTACGTCAAATTTTCTTTACATTTTTTTGCCTAAACTATAAAAATGCCAGAAAAAATCTCGTAAGATGTAAACAATCATTTGTAAATAAATAAAACATTACTTCAGAATTTATTTGACGTCTAGCGCCCATGTTGAGCTTGCGGGTAGGTCAACCATTGCTGGTTGTTGTCAAGTTTGTTATGGCCGGTACTGGAGTAGGCTACCGAGCTATCACTCAGTTTTATCCAAGAAGTCAGTGCAAAAACACCCGCTCCAGCTAACTGGTACTGGACAAACATGTAAGTATTTTTCAGTACCTACTACATTTCTTTAACAGGCCCTAGATAGTGATATCATACTAAATTAAATTTTGAATCGTTGACAATTTTGAATGAAGTTATTTTTTGACAAAAAATTATGTCAAAAAATGTGTGATTTTTATTTTTTGTAATCGTGAAAAAAAGTTTTCGAGAAGTACTTAGTACTGATCTTTTTAATAAAAAAATCAAACTATTCCTATATTATTAGTAAATTTGGTCAGTAGGTAGGTAACAGCGGTAGGTAGGTACTTAATTTCAAATTTTTCACCGGCTGAGGGAAAACTCGACTGCTCTTAATGCATACTGATTGATTGTTTCGGAAGTAAATGAGCCTTGCCATATAATTTCCGCCTGTGGGGAATTATATGAAGGAATGCCAAATTACGGAAATGACGTATTGGCTAAAACTGAATCTCATTACATCAATATAAATTAGGATGTATTTATAATCGCCCTACGGTGAATAATTGGCTAATGTCTTCAAGACATCTATTGGACATCACATTTAATATTTGTATTTTCCATGGCCTTGGGTGTAAAACTTGAAGAAAATTTAAAAAGTTATACAATCAGGTACAACCGTGCCGGGTCACACCGGTTCGATCCCGATCCTGCCAAAGTTTTTCCGATCGGCGTTTAGCTCTATTTCAAGTGAAATGTATATCGAGGCTGTGGTGGTTCGGAACCCACCTATAGAACGATTTCGGCCGGGAAAACTCCTCGTATGAAAACGTCCGAGATCTTCCGTAAATGATGGTGATGTTTTTATTTACAGATATCTTTAACTTCCAGTTAAGATGGCGTTGTGGGAAAACGTAACAACAGTAGACAACGCTATGTTCGCTTACCAGAGCATACTAGATTTAGGAGGTAAGATCTAGTTCCGAAAGTGGACAAATATTCGGCTTCTACCGAGGGGGTACCCATTCCAGAGATTCCTTGAGATCCCCTGAGATTCCATAAAGATTTAAAAAGATTCCCAACGATATTCATAGAAAGATGAACCCCGAAGGGGTAACCAATCCAAAAAAATTCCGAGATTCCCTGAGATATCATAAAGATTTCCAATGATTCCCAACGAGATTCTCAACGAGTGGTTAACCCCTCGGCTTCTACTGTTAACAAACCGGACGTCTTATCCGCTTGGACAATGTGCTACCCGAGCGAAACAAATCTTGTTTTGACAGTAAGTAGGACAATAAATGCTGCCTTGGCGCCGGGTAGAATTATTGCGTGATAGAGAAGGGATATGGGCTCAAGAGTGGAAGAACATTGACACTGGGCACTTGAAATTGTTTAGACAGAGGGCCAGAACCTGTAGGTACACCTTATGCCTATATGAGATTCAAGGACAGTTCACTGAAGCCTGGGCAGTGTTGAGCAAGACTGTTGGATGTAGGTAGGTAACAGAAAACCTGAGACAGAGCCCTCCAAGGTATCGTAAGGCTCAGCCTTAAAAAATCCATGGCTTGCTGTTTGCTACGCAATTATCGAAAAGTGTTTTGTTTTGGTGAAAGTAAATAAACATGACCTCCCATGTCCTGTTAACATGTGCTTTGTGTTTCAGATGATCGAGTATCGGACATGTTTTTAATGCAGAGCCCAGTGCCCATCATTCTCATCAGTTTAGGATACACATACTTCGTTTTGTTTTTGGGCCCGAAATTCATGATGGATAGAAAGCCTTATAACCTGAAGGCTGTTATTGCTGTTTACAATGTGTTCCAAGTTATTTTCAACACTGCGTTATTTATTATGGTGAGCCACCTCTATATATATTACTGTACACCCTGTGGTACTACAGTCGTATTATCCTAAGAAGGTAGACCCTTTATTTGAGAAAGAAACAGTGTTCTTGCCTTCTTAACAACAGGCTAAGAAGACTGATGGTGTGTATAAGTAAACAGTTGTTACTGGCCCATCTTACAAAGTTAACCGTCTTATACACTACCTCCCTCTTCTTAGCCTGTTATGTCCAGTTTTTCCCCAGCCAGTGAAGGCCAAGTACCTGTCAGAGCTAGTAGAAAGATTCTCCACAAAAAATTTCGACAAGCGGGGACTAGAACCTGTGTCCTCTTGCACTCATTGCAATATTTTTTTCTTTTCAGTCCTTAGAAATGTGGTGCAAATACTACGGATGGGGTCTTTCCTGCCTTCCTGTCATACCTAAGGGAGTTTCAGCCCCCGATGGAGTTTGGGTAAGTGAGGCATCACACTTCTTTCCCTGGTGGAGATCCCTAGTTCGATTCCCAGTAGAGAAGAATTTTTTTTAACAGAGAATGTTGGTATTCTTTAATAATGAAATAATGTTTAAAGGTGGGTCCTGGAATGGGAGGGTGGGAATGGTGGGGTTGGGATGGAGGTTTGGAATGACAACTCCGGGATAGCGGGGTACCAGATGTGTAGTAGCTCATTTCCGATGTTGGAGCCGTGATTATACTTATAGGAATAAAAATTGTTGTCCGAAAAAATTGCATGAAATCTTAGACTGACCTTAAATTTTTTTTTTTTTTTTTTTTTTTTCAGGCTGCGCGGTTGTGCCATTTATATTTTGTCAACAAAGTTATTGACCTGTTAGACACCGTAAGTACTTTTCAATTTTTCAAAATTATCTACTTGTAGGTAAATATAACTGACATCCATAAAAGAAAATTTTTGGTACCGGAATTCGAACCCAAGACCTCAGTTTAGTATTTTCCCACTAGACTGTAAGAATAATAGGTATTTTTTGTTTGTTTTCAGGTTTTCTTCGTTTTGAAAAAGAAGAGCGAAAAGATTTCAGTGCTTCATGTGTTCCACCACGCTGTGATGCCCTTCTCAGTTTGGTTTGGTGTCAAATTCCATCCAGGTACGTTCCAAAATCCTGATTTTTAGGGTCTATGCACGTATTTCTATTTTTTTTTTTTAAATCCTCAAATGGCCGTTCTTCGTTCTTGTATCTGTATCAATGGAGATATCGTAGTGTGAGTTTTAAGGTATAGCCACTCTGACCTGCCTGGCCCGAGGGCATTCTGTGTACCCTCGGGCCAGGCAGGTCAGAGTGGCTATACCATACATCAATGGATAGTGTACACCGACATTTTATATGCATAATCATGAAATTGCAGGCGTAAAAATAATGTCGAAGTCATACAAATAATCTACACCTAGGCTATTCACAAACTGACTGACTAACTAGGGGTGACTTTCGACAGGCCACTTTTAAGAAAACTGACAATAAGCTAAAAATTCAATATACAATTATTTATCTTATCGGTAAGGTGCTACAATTTGATTGGAATAAAAGAGGGCGGTAAATTTTAAACGGAAAAAGTTCTTTGCCACCTATCTGAAAATTTTTAGGTTCAGTTAGGTTAGGTAGGTCCTAATATTCATAAGAAATAAAATCTTTCATTTTTCTCCTATTTTTTTTTCTCAAAATTTTTCAGGTGGAAACCTCGCCTTTTTTGGACTTCCCAACCTCTTCGTCCACATATGGATGTACCTGTACTATTTGGTGGCTATAATGGGGCCTCAGTACCAAAAATATATTTGGTGGAAACGCCATCTAACGGAGATGCAGCTGGTAAGAATAAATGCCCAATTCAGGTTCTTAAAATTTTGGTAACTGAAAATTTAAAATCCATTTTTAGCCAATAATTAGTTAGCATCACATACTGAAATTCTAAATTTTAATAATATACTTATAATACAAATTATCTCAGGAAACCGTTGGATTTTTTTTTTGTTCTGAAATATAATACTGACAAAAACCACTAGATTATCTAACATCTAACCTATAGAACAAGAAATATTCCCCCTACATACAGTTGTAATAAAACTCTATATGACACTATCCTTTACTAAAACCTCTCTATAACGAGTGGAAGCTGACCCTATATCTACAATGTCACCCTCTCTATAACGAACTCTCTTTACAACGAACAAATTTGCAATCGTTCTAGAGAGATACTATACTGTAGAAAAATTCACTGAAAAAATTCAGAGGTTCCCGGGATTGAACCCCAATCTTCCCCTCAGAATTTCAGAATTTTCTAATTTCGTTTCATGGGTTTCAGTTCCAGTTTGCGCTAGTTGGAGTCTATATGGGCTACGTTTCCCATGCGTGTAACCTGAATAAAATCTTCGTTCTATGGATTTTTGTACTGGATGTTATTTTCATCTACCTCTTCATCAACTTCTACACGAAGGCCTACAGGAGGCGGCAGGCTAAAGAAGGTACAGTACTTATCCAATATCAAGCCCCAAATAAAAGAAGTTAGAGACAAAATCACTTGGCATCACCGGCTGGGGGAATACTCGACTGCCGTGCGTGATTCTGTCGAAATCACCCCCTGTCTGTAGTCAGATGTCGGATTAAAGATCTTTCCCTTTTCCATAAAAATTTATCTTGATCATACCGACGAACTTAATCAACTTACTGATGCAATAAACTGTATAAATACTCGAAGCATCTATGTTTAGCTTGGGGAGAGGCAAACCACCCTATAAACCTAGCGAGAACACTTGCAATAACATGAACATCGCGTATTTACCACTTCTTAAAGTGTTAGAAGCTAAACATACGATAGAATAAATCTGTTCTTTAAATCTGGTCGATAGGAGACACTATAGCACACTTTAGTGAAGTGGTGAAATCAAGCCTTAGTCGAGGCGAGACTGGTTTTACCTGAATCAGTCTGGCGTAAGGCTGCTGAATGAGAAGTTGAGCACCAGACTAGAAATTATGAGAAATTTCCGAGATGAGGACGGAAAACCACCTCCATTCTTTTAGTTTAGAAACGAAAAAAAGCTATTTCACCTGGTGAGGAAGACAGGTTCGAATCTCACTGTTTATAAATATTTTCCCCTAAATATTGGATTTCATTAGGTCCTAAAGTCTACTACAGTGTCCCCTAAAAGTTCACGTTATCCTCCCAAAAAGAAAGTTGGTGACTTTCACCATCCTGTCGGTTAGCACCCTTACCAATAATATTACCTAGTGGAATCTTAACGGCAAGATAACGTTGCCGACTGCTTTTTTGGGATGTTAAATTTGCTAACATGGTGATGGCTATATCCTAAATGAATTTTCGCTTTTTATTTCAGTGGAAAATAAGAAACAGGAGCTGAAAGCGCAGTGACGTCGACGACTTGTCTACAGCCTCAACGCGTAAGACCCAAAAGAAAAATGCCAACTGACGTATGAAGAACCTGTTCTACCTAGCCGCGCTGCGCCAGACGCTAGAGACTAACTGACTAATTATTTATACTTTATTTAATAACAATCTGGTGGTTTTCGGACCAGACAATCACTCGCTGGTAGAGTTGTTACACTCACAAAACTTCAAGAGTGAAAAAACAAACGTCAAAACGTAACTGCCTTTGCTATACAAAAGTCATACGTATGTAGGTATTTTTAAAATATTTATATGTTTTTATTTTTTATTATTATTTTTTAATTTATAGTTTTCATTCCATGAAGTACAAAATATAAATTTGTATTGTGTTCTCTTTCTCCATAACAATAAAAATTATAGAACACAAGCACACCAAAAATTAGTAGATGAACTTTGTGCATGGAACTTGCAAATTAGACCCAATTTCTATTTCTCTAGTTCCAATGTCAATGAGCATGAATTTCCTGCTGTTCATGACTACTTGTAAATGGCTGAATATCATGCTAAAGCATTAAATACTCATGTGATGAAACCCAGCCTTCATTCACTTGCCAAACTCTTGTGTTCGAATACTGGTGCAGGTAAGATTTATTTTAAGACTGTCCATACAAATTTATATTTTTTTATTCTCATTATCCGAGGGTACTGTTTATATGTTCTGAAATATAATATATTTGAATTGAGTAAGTTCAAATTTTACGGTAATTTTTTTTTTTTCAATAAAAGGTTGTCCAAATTATATTTCAGAATATTTAAATATCGCTGAAGAATAAATATAACGAGCTAAAGCGCAGGCTCCGCCTGCTCTTCACCTCGCCACTGCGTGGGGCTAGACACCTTGGGCTTTGGACTGATGGTTCCTTTTGATTTACAATTGTTGAGGAGGTGTTTTAGACATTTATCAGACGAACGGCAGTAGGGTCTGTTGTGATTTTATTAAGATGCAGTTTGCCAAATGCGTTCCGAATTCCGACCATTCAAAAACATGGTTTCTCATTTGGAGCACTTGACTTTCTCGCAATTTTTACGCCAGCGGTATCGAAAATTTTGATTTTTTTTTTACGTAATTTATTTTTTTTGGGACCAAAATTTTAACTTTTTCTAAAAAATATTTTGCCATAGACTGGACAATAATTTTAGGCACCTACTCACCGGATTTCAAACATATCCGTCAAGTGGTGAAGTGTCGTTCGACGCGCAAAGTGCTTGTTTTCTATTTTCCATGTCACGGCCTTAATTTTCACGTAATTGAAAATCTATTGAAAATGACCTTGAAGCATCTATCTGAGACCATTTTCACCAATTTTCAAGGAAATCTGTCGATTAGGGTTGTTGCAAATCCGTCTTAACCAATCAAAAACGTGATTTCCATTTTTGGAAAATTTTCCTACGATAATGCCAAAATTGGCCATAATTATTATTTTGGATAAATTTCGTTCGGTAAAACATCACAGTAGGTTAAAGTACACCTCCCTACCAATTTTTATTGAAATCGATCGAATAGTGCTACCGGAGTGACGACCAACGCGTTTGGGCCAAAACTGGGCCAAGTTATTGGCCCACCTCCAAATGATTGTAAAAGACCAAGAATCATCTATTCAAAAACACTTTCGCAAATTTTCAAGGTTCCAACTTGATATACGTAGCTTCCAGCCCTTCTTAAGTGTCAAAAAACACGATTTTTTGCCTTTTTTTGACCATAGCAGGCGCAATTTTTGAGTTATCAAAATTTATCAAAAAACATGTCCAGATATTTACATTAGGTACCTACATACCGAATTTGAGCAAAATCGGACGAACGGTGTGACGTCTAGTTGCGCGACAGACTGACGTACGTACGTACGCACGTACGAACGTCGGACGGACATTTTTTAAAAACCACTTTTTTGGACTCGGGGGACCTCCAGGATCATGGGAAACCCAAAATCTCAAAATCGAAATTTTGCACGAAGACATAACTTTCTCAGCCCATGTATTACATACGGGCGAGAAAGTAAAAGAACGGCCATAATTACGAAATTCTGTTCAACAAACATTTAAGTAACGTTGTTTTAAACAAAAGTACTAAGTTTCAGAATAATTCGTCAGTAAGTAAATGGGATTGGAGCCAAATCGATCGAAATTCAGTCAAAGACTGCTCTGTAATTTTCTACTAATTGTACTTTCATTCCAAAGTAGGTACCCTCAAAGATCTATTTGCCAACATACCTATCAATTCCTAATGTTATAGATTGAAAACTGAGGTCTCAGCGCTTGTCCGACTATTCAAAAACACGAATTTTAAATTTATTCTTAAGTAATTTTCTACCCATCAAAAAATAAAAATAAACTTATAAGGATCCCTTGGCCATGATCTTAAACAGGTGCACATCAAATTTTATCAAAATCGGGTCATCAAAATACTTATATAGGCTGTGTGTTTGTTTTAGAGACGGAGTACCTATATGCTATTGTGTTCGTTATCGTGAATATTCGTTATAGAGAGGGACCTCGGTATAGAGAGAGTGTTGCAGATTATAAAGTGGCAGTGTTCGTTATAGAGAGAGACCTCGTTATAGAGAGAGTGTTGCAGATTTTAAAGTGGGAGTGTTCGTTATATAGAGATACCTCGTTATAGAGAGAGAGTGTAGTAGATTATAAAGTGGCAGTGTTCGTTATAGAGATAGACCTCGTTATAGAGAGAGTGTTGCAGATTATAAAGAGGGAGTGTTTGTTATAGAGAGATACCTCGTTATAGAGATATTGTTGTAGATTATAATGTGGAGTGTTCGTTATAGAGAGGGACCTCATTATAGAGAGAGCGTTGCAGATTATAAAGTAGGAGTGTTCGTTATAGAGAGAGTGTTGCATGTATATTATAAGGTTGTTGATTATAAAGAGGGAGTGTTCGTTTTAGAGGGTGAATGTTTGTTATACAGAGAGTGAACGCCAGGACTTCCTCACCGTATATACCTACTTACCGGTGAAAAAGAAAAAAATGAAATAATGTAAAAAAAGAAATTACACCAGTATTCGATCCCTGACCCCCCGCACGATAGGCTACTGTTGGAACCACTGTACCAATGCCACACAGCTGAATTCGAAAGCCACAGTTCCATATAACCAATAGGCTACGTTTTTGGTATTCTCTGTCTCATCTGTAACAAACTCACTTTTCTATGACGAATTTTGAACGGCCAATTATTTCTAAATTGTCAAAAATTTAATAGTTTCATCTTTAGTAGCTTTATCTTTATATTTGCCTAAAAGCCCATTTTATGCTGAAAACAAACCACTTTTCACCTTTAAAATCGGACAAATAATTAAAGTGGTATGATTTTTTTTCTAAACGTCTGCATGGAGACCCGCCAGTCATGGGACGCGACGGATCGTTAGCACGCGTTTTTGTGTGTCAAAACCGCCAGTAGTGGGAGCAGATGGATCGTTAGCATGCACTTGTGTGGCAATGCCAGTTTTTTTTGCCGTTTTCATTTCTTAAAATATTTTTTTACGGGATTTTTCTTTACAGTTTCTACATGTGTTGCATATCAAACTTTAGCTAATTTAATGGCATCCATTAATTTGTCATTCTTTTTCTTCCATCTTTCGAATCCAAATTTCTAATGTAGTTTTTGTAGCACTTTTTGTGGGATTTTTGACCAATACTTGTCTTTGAACTTAAAAAAAACTGATTTATCTTCACATTTGGCAACTAAAATTTGGTTCACCTGAAAGCCCGTTTCATTCTGAATAAAAACAGTATAGAACGTTACAATTTCACTGACTCTAGCTATGTTTTATATGTGACACTAAAGAGGGAGAAAACCCAAGATTTTTTCATGGCTAATTTTCCTCACCCAAAAAGACCATTATAAACTTAAATGGAAACGTTTTCTTTGTATTCACCTTGTAGCGCATTTCATGAGGAGTAAAATGAACTATTTAGATCACGTCTAGCTTCAAAGGTAAAAAATCGCCCCACTAAAAACAGAGAGCACTACACTACCCCTTTTTCTTAGAGTGCGGCCGCGTACAAAAATCTTCGCCTAAACCATTGGTCTGCGCACTCTTCTTCCCCTGCACCACTGGTCTGCCGCACTCTAACCTGACATAGGAAATAGCGCCATATACGGGACCCTAAACCTTTTTGAGGGTGAGACAATTTTAATATATAGACGAGCTGAAGCGCAGGCTCCGCCTGCTCTTCACCTCGCCACTGCGTGGGGCTAGACACCTCGGCCTTCGGCCTCGTGTTTTCTTCTGATTTTCAACGGTGGAGGAGTCCGTCCATCTAGCCGTGGCGCACCACACCCCTAGACATTACCGAACAAACGGCGGTAGAGCCGCACTTAACTTTCTTGCCCCGTATCAAATTTGCGTTTTTTGTGTGATTTTTTAATGATTTGGTTTTATTCATAACGGGGTTATTTTTATGCAATCCAAAATCGGTTGAAAATTCCTTTAGACCATCTATCTTTAGCTCGTAACCAAGCTCATGCCTGTCATCAATCTATTGTTGTAGTGGCAAGTGCATGCGTTCAGACCATAAAAATTTTTTGAGAAAAACAGCCGTAATTTTCAAAATAGCGAAATTCTGTTCAACAAAAAATGTTGATAACGTTGTTTTACAGAAACGCAGTAAATTTCGTGGCAATCCGTCAATAAATGGGACTGGCGCCAAATCGATCGAAATATGATCAAAGACGGCCGTAATTTTCAACTGTTTGAAATTTTATTCCAGCGAACCCTCAAGCATCTATTTGCCAACACACTTAAGTATCAGTTTTCAATGTTATAGATTGGAAACTGTGCTTTCGGCGCTTCTCTGACTAAACAAAAACACGAATTTTGAATTATTTTTGCTAGGTTTTGGGTATTCTCTTTCTATAACGAATATTCCGTAACAAAACTCATTTTTCTATGATGAAAACTTTCAATTTTTTTTTTTTTGGATTGAATTTTTTTTAAATATCAAGTTTTGCCTAAATTTTTAGAGGTTCATTTCTAAATTGACAAAAATCTATTAGTCCCATCTTAAGTACCTCTACCTTTAAATTTACCTAATAGCCCAGATTATGCTGAAAACAAACCACTTCCCACCTTTAAAATCGGACAAATAATTAAAGTGTAGTGTAGTATAGGATTGTTTTCCTAAATCTCCGTATGGAGTCTATTTTTTGGAATTAGGTTTTTTTTAATCATCAAGTTTTGGCTAAATTTTTAGAGATTCATTTCTAAATTGACAAAAATCCAACAGTCCCGTCATTTGCCTAATAGCCCACATTATGCTGAAAACAAACCACTTTTCACCTTTAAAATCGGGCAAATAATTAAAGTGGTATGATTTTTTTCCTAAACCATTGTATGGAGTCTAGGGGTTTTGAATTTTGGCGGCAACCCGCCAGTCGTGGCAGTAGATGGATGGTCGGACATCCGGCTAGTGCGCCCGAATCAAAACCATGGCTGTTTTTTGCCGTTTTCTTATCTTAAAATATTTTTTACGTGATATTTCATTACAGTTTCTACATGTGTTGCCGGCGCTTGCCCGACTAATCAAAATCACGTATTTTGAATTATTCTTAAGTAATTTTCTACCCATCGAAAAATACTTTAAACTTCAAAGGATCCCTCAGCCATGATCTTAGACAGGTGCACATCAAATTTCATCAAAAATGGATCATCAAAATACTTATAAGTATAGAGGCTGTGTGTTTGTTATAGAGAATATTCGTTATAGAGAGTTTGTTACATGTTAAAGTGAATGTTCGTTATAGAGAGGGACCTCGTTATAGAGAGAATTTTGTAGATTATAAAGTGGGGGTGTTCGTTATAGAGAGACACCTCGTTATAGAGAGAGTGTTGTAGATTATAATGTGAAAGTGTTCATTATAGAGTAGGACCTCGTTATAGAGAGAGTGTGGTAGATTATAAAGTGGGAGTGTTCGTTATAAAGAGGGACCTCGTTATAGAGAGAGTGTTGTAGATTATAATGTGGTAATGTTCGTTATAGAGAGGGACCTCGTTAAAGAGAGAGTGTTGTAGATAATAAAGTGGGAGTGTTCGTTATAGAGAGGGACCTCGTTATAGAGAGAGTGTTGTAGATTATAATGTGAAAGTGTTCATTATAGAGTAGGACCTGCTCGTTATAGAGAGAGTGTGGTAGATTATAAAGTGGGAGTGTTCGTTATAGAGAGCGACCTCGTTATAGAGAGAGTGCTGTAGATTATAATGTGGTAATGTTCGTTATAGAGATGGACCTCGTTATAGAGGGAGAGTTGTAGATTAAAAAAGTTGGAATGTTCGTTATAGAGAGGGACCTCGTTATAGAGAGTGTTGTAGGTTATAAAGTGGGAGCGTTCGTTATAAAGAGGGACCTCGTTATAGAGAGAATGTTGTAGATTATAAAGTGGAGGTGTTCGTTATAGAGAGACACCTCGTTATAGAGAGTGTTGTGGATTATAATGTGGGGGTGTTCGTTATATAGAGAGACACCTCGTTATAGAGAGAGAGTGTTGTAGATTATAAAGTGGGAGTGTTCGTTATAGAGAGGGACCTCGTTATAGAGAGTGTTGTAGATTTTAAAGTGGGAATGTTCGTTATAGAGAGGGACCTCGTTAAAAAGAGTTTTGTAGATTATAAAGTCCGAGTGTTCGTTATAGATTAGGACTTCGTTATAAAAAGAAGGTTGTAGATTATAAATCGGTAATATTCGTTATAGAGTGGGACCTCGTTATAGAGAGAGTGTTGCAGGTTACAGAGAGAGAGTGTTCGTTATAGAGAGGGAGTGTTTGTAATAAATAAGTGATCGCCAGGACATCACGCAGCACCTGCTTGCCAGTGAAAAAGAAAAAATTGAACTAAAAAAAAAACCCCCATTGGTATTCGAACCCAGACCCCGCGCTTGATAGGCTACCTTTGGTACCACTGTTCCAATGCCATACAGCTAACTTCGGAAACAACAGTCCCATATAACCAATACGTTTTTGTTTTTGGCACTGTTACGAAAATTCGCTTACAGACCCATTTCTAAATTATCAAAAGTTAAACAGTCCCTTAATTAGCAGCTTTGCCACCTTATTCCCTGTAAAGTCCATTTAATTCTGAAACCAAAACTCCTTTTATCTCTCATATAGGGCAAACAGTTTGAATGCTATGATTTTTTTACCGCAAGTCTGCACTAATGAGTCAGAAAAAATGAACATTTCAAATTTGGCGCGGTTTTGTGACCTTTGACTGGCGTCCGGTGACACGACAACTGTCCGTCAAGATGGCGCGAAATTTCAAATATCCGAAAATAAATTTTAATTTTTAAAATATTTTTTTTCTGTATTTTCTCAAAACATTTTATGCATGTATTGCATATCAAATTGTAGCTTAAACAATGGCATCCATTAATATACCTTTTTATTTCGTTCATCTTTAGAATTCGGTGTGATATGTTAGTTTCTGTAGAAATTTTTTAGTGGTTTTCAACGTATGATGGTCAATGATGCGCTTAGAAATGGATATTTCTTCAAAGTTTGAGGTAAACTTTGCTGTGTCTTAAAGCCTGATTCATTCCGAATAAGAAATGTATAAAAAACTACAATGTTATCGGTTTGGCGTGTGTTTAAATTGTAAAACTAAACAGCGCTACAAACCAAAAAATTTCCGAAAATCATTTTCCTCAATCAAAAAGTTGTTTATCTCGTTAGCTGGCACTGTTTTGTTTGTGTTCATCTTGTAGCGCATTTCATGAGGAGTAAAATGAGATATTCAGATCAACTGTAGCTTCAAAGATGCAAAAAGCCACAAAGAAACCCCGAAACCCTACACTACCCCTTTTTCTTACATTGCGTCCGCTTATGGGAATCGTACACTATACCACTGGTTTGCCGCACTCTAACCTGACATAGGGCCAAGCGCCATAGTTGACCACCCTTGAAGATTTTAGGTCGAGACAATTTTAATATATAGAAGACGAGCTAAAGCGCAGGCTCCGCCTGCTCTTCACCTCGCCACTGCGTGGGGCTAGACACCTCGGCCTTCGGCCTCGTGTTTTCTTCTGATTTTCAACGGTGGAGGAGTCCGTCCATCTAGCCGTGGCGCACCGCACCCCTAGACATTACCGAACAAACGGCGGTAGAGCCGCACTTAACTTTCTTTCCCCGTATCAAATTTGCGTTTTTTGTGTGATTTTTTAATGATTTGGTTTTATTCATAACGGGGTTATTATTATGCAATCCAAAATCGGTTGAAAATTCCTTTAGGGAGAGTGTTGTAGATTATAATGTGGAAGTGTTCATTATAGAGTAGGACCTCGTTATAGAGAGAGTGTTGTAGATTATAAAGTGGGAGTGTTCTTTTTAGAGAGGGACCTCGTTATAGAGAGAGTGTTGTATATTATAAACTGGTAATGTTCGTTATAGAGAGGAACCTCGTTATAGAGGGAGAGTTGTAGATTATAAAGTGGGAATGTTCGTTGTAGAAAGGGATCTCCCCGTATAACCACGAAAGGTTCTAGGACGGTTCATGAACAGTCCAAGCTTCCAAGGAGCGTTTCCTTTCAAATAGCGTACCCAATTGTTACTGATGGACGGTACAAGGACCGTCCTCCAAGGATCCCAGAGTAAAGTTACAACTAAGGCTGATATTAACAGTTCTTGGAAGGTACTAGAACCGTACGCTGACCATGCGCGGGAAACTTCCACTATCAGTACATTTCAAGTTCTTTTAATGTATTTGAACCTTCCACAAAGCGTCCGGGAAGTTTCACGGGGAACAGAAGAAGGAACGTCCTAGGAACGTCCTAGGACGGTACAGGAATGGTCTTGCTCACAGTTACCTACCGCGCATGCGCGCCGCCATTTTAATTCAGTGTTTATTTCGACGTTCGGCGTTGGTGCATTACTGGCCTCGTTTCAGCGATATTATCAGGTAAATGTTTCTTTTATTCAACTTCACTTATGTTAGTCTTTCTCTGATTCGACTTAGTTAAGTTAGTCTCAAACCTCAAGCAGTAAAAATTGGCGTGGCCCGTTAGGTTTTCCAAAACGATTTTTCACAGTCTGATTTCAGTTCGAGAAATGAGTTCACATTGCCTTCATTAAACTATACGGAGCTGGAATACCATAAACCATATTAGATTAAGAAATAATTAATGCACAAATAGGTACTTAGGGTGAGTCCCACCATTATCGTTAACGTTAAACTAGTTAAATTTCATTTATTGCACGGTAAACACCGAATTTAGCTGGACTTTGACCGTTAATACCGCGAGTATGACGCACCCGCCTTTAGTACCTATATACGTTCTTGAGGCTTTTCTTATACACTAATCCTAAATCCTATACCTAGGATATCTGCTGATAATTTTGTAAAGAACTTATCTTTTAAATATGTAAAACCGGTTTTATGAAAATTCGTAGTTATAATAATTGTAATTTTGTCTTTTTTAGTGGAATTGGAACGTTCGTCATCGCATTAGTGACAGCAGTCTCCTTTCTTGGGAACCACAATGACAAAGATGTCATAACGGGACCATCACTCTTTCGAATGCAGATAGCCACTGCTGACCACTGCTGACCACTGCTGCGCTCCACACTGTTCACCCTCAGCTGAGAGTGTAGGTCTCACTCTTCACCTTCTCCATCAGCCTCAGATGGCTTTTACAAAGGTTTATTTCTCCATATCTAAATAACTTATTGGTCTGGACAAGACTCCCTTTCATCCCTTCTACTTCAGTGCCTCCATGTGGAACTAAAAAGACAATTCTTCAATTCTTCAACTTGTGAGATTTAATAAAATAATTGTAATAATAATTATTTTTATGCTCCAAATAATTTATTTTTTTCTCATTTCATTTCACCTTAAACACTGGTAGTAATAGAACGTTCAAGCTGGATTTAGCTAATTTCGGAATGGAATTTACCCGAATTTTTTTGTAAGTTAAAGAAGGGCGCCATGCGTTGCTAGGTAAATGAACTCAGAAAAAAATTCGGGTAAAATCCATTCCGAAATTCACTAAATCCAGCCCTAATGTACTGTCGTGGGAAGCTTCCAAAAACAGTCCATGAACCGTCCATGAAAGGTACATGGAAGCTTTATGGACGCGTTTACTACAGATATTGGACGGTACTATGATGGTATTTGTAAGGTCCTAGGAAGTTTCCAAGCAGCGTCTATAAACTGTTCCTTTTCTATGTAGGGAAGTTTCTAATACCCTCCAAACCTAGTTCTTGAACCGTCCATGGAAGGTACACGGGAAGCTTTATGGACGCGATTTGTAAACAGACATTTAACGGTACTAGGATGGTATTTGCAACGTCCAAGGAAGCTTCCAAATAGCGTACTTGGATGTTCCGTGGTTATACGGGTCGTTATAGAGAGTGTTGTAGATTATAAAGTGGGAGTGTTCGTTATAGATTGTTCGTTATAAAGAGGGACCTCGTTATAGAGAGAATCTTGTAAGACCTCGTTATAGAGAGAGTGTTGTAGATTATAAAGTGGGAATATTCGTTATAGAGAGTGACCTCGTTATAAAGAGTATTGTAGATTATAAAGTGCGAGTGTTCGTTTAAGATTAGCACTTCGTTATAAAGAGAAGGTTGTAGATTATATGGTGGTAATGTTCATTATAGAGAGGGACCTCGTTATAGAGAGTGTTGTATCAAGTGTGAGTGTTCGTTATAGATTGTTCTTTATAGAGAGGGACCTCGTTATAAAGAGAAGGTTGTAGATTATAAAGTGGTAATGTTCGTTATAGAGAGGGACCTCGTTATAGAGAGTGTTGTAGATTATAAAGTGGGAGTGTTCGTTATAGATTGTTCGTTATAGAGAGGGACCTCGTTATAGAGAAAATGTTGTAAATTATAAAGTGGAGTGTTCGTTATAGAGAGACACCTCGTTATAGAGAGAGTGTTGTAGATTATAAAGTGGGAATGTTCGTTATAGAGAGGGACCTCGTTATAAAGAGTGTTGTAGATTATAAAGTCCGAGTGTTCGTTATAGATTAGGACTTCGTTATAAAGAGAAGGTTGTAGATTAAAAGTGGTAATGTTCGTTATAGAGAGGGACCTCGTTAAAGAGGGAGAGTTGTAGATTATAAAGTTCGAATGTTCGTTATAGAGAGGGACCTCGTTATAGAGAGTGTTGTAGATTATAAAGTGGGAGTGTTCGTTATGGATGATTCGTTATAGAGAGGGACCTCGTTATAGAGAGAATGTTGTAGATTATAAAGTGGGTGTGTTCGTTATAGAGAGGGACCTCGTTATAGAGAGAGTGTTGTAGATTATAAAGTGGGAGTGTTCGTTATGGATGATTCGTTATAGAGAGGGACCTCGTTATAGAGATAATGTTGTAGATTATAAAGTGGGTGTGTTCGTTATAGAGAGACACCTCGTTATAGAGAGACACCTCGTTATAGAGAGAGTGTTGTAGATTATAAAGTGGGAGTGTTCGTTATGGATGATTCGTTATAGAGAGGGACCTCGTTATAGAGAGAGTGTTGTAGATTATAAAGTGGGAATGTTCGTTATAGAGAGGGACCTCGTTATAAAGAGTGTTGTAGATTATAAAGTCCGAGTGTTCGTTATAGATTAGGACTTCGTTATAAAGAGAAGGTTGTAGATTAAAAGTGGTAATGTTCGTTATAGAGAGGGACCTCGTTAAAGAGGGAGAGTTGTAGATTATAAAGTTCGAATGTTCGTTATAGAGAGGGACCTCGTTATAGAGAGTGTTGTAGATTATAAAGTGGGAGTGTTCGTTATGGATGATTCGTTATAGAGAGGGACCTCGTTATAGAGAGAATGTTGTAGATTATAAAGTGGGTGTGTTCGTTATAGAGAGGGACCTCGTTATAGAGAGAGTGTTGTAGATTATAAAGTGGGAGTGTTCGTTATGGATGATTCGTTATAGAGAGGGACCTCGTTATAGAGATAATGTTGTAGATTATAAAGTGGGTGTGTTCGTTATAGAGAGACACCTCGTTATAGAGAGACACCTCGTTATAGAGAGAGTGTTGTAGATTATAAAGTGGGAGTGTTCGTTATGGATGATTCGTTATAGAGAGGGACCTCGTTATAGAGAGAATGTTGTAGATTATAAAGTGGGTGTGTTCGTTATAGAGAGACACCTCGTTATAGAGAGACACCTCGTTATAGAGAGACACCTCGTTATAGAGAGAGTGTTGTAGATTATAAAGTGGGTGTGTTCGTTATAGAGAGACACCTCGTTATAGAGAGAGTGTTGTAGATTATAAAGTGGGGGTGTTCGTTATAGAGAGGCACCTCGTTATAGAGAGTGTTGTAGATTATAAAGTGCGAGTGTTCGTTATAGATTAGGACTTCGTTATAAAGAGAATGTTGTAGATTATAAAGTGTGGGTGTTCGTTATAGAGAGACACCTCGTTACAGAGAGAGTGTTGTAGATTATAAAGTGGGCGTGTTCGTTATAGAGAGGGACCTCGTTATAGAGAGAGTGTTGTAGATTATGAAGTGGGAATGTTCGTTATAGAGAGGGACCTCATTATAGAGAGTGTTGTAGATTATAAAGTGCGAGTGTTCGTTATAGAGAGGGACCTCGTTATAGAGAGAATGTTGTAGATTATAAAGTGGGGTGTTTGTTATAGAGAGACACCTCGTTATAGAGAGAGTGTTGTAGATTATAAAGTGGGAGTGTTCGTTATGGATGATTCGTTATAGAGAGAGTGTTGTAGATTATAAAGTAAGGGTGTTTTTTATAGAGAAGACACCTCGTTATAGAGAGAGTGTTGTAGATTATAAAGTGGGAGTGTTCGTTATAGAGAGGGACCTCGTTACAGAGAGAGTGTTGTAGATTATGAAGTGGGAATGTTCGTTATAGAGAAGGACCTCGTTATAGAGTGTTGTAGATTATAAAGTGCGAGTGTTCGTTATAGAGAGGGACCTCGTTATAGAGATTGTTGTAGATTATAAAGTGGGGGTGTTCGTTATAGAGAGGGGCCTCGTTATAGAGAGAGTGTTGTAGATTATAAAATGGGAAACATCGTTATAGAGAGGGACCTCGTTATAGAGAGTGTTGTAGATTATAAAGTGCGAATGTTCGTTATAGATTAAGACTTCGTTATAATGAGAAGGTTGAAGATTATAAAGTGGTAAGTAATGTTTGTTATAGAGAGAGACCTCGTTATAGAGGAAGAGTTGGATTATAAAGTGGGAATGTTCGTTATAAAGAGGGACCTCGTTATAGAGAGTGTTGTAGATTAAAAAGTGGAAGTGTTCGGTATAGATTAGGACTTCGTTATAATGAGAAGGTTGTAAATTATAAAGAGGGAATGTTCGTTATAGGGAGTGTTTGTTATAGAGAGAGTGATCGCCAGGACTTCCTTACCGTATATACTTACCTAATACTTATCGGTGAAAAAGAAAAAAATAAAATATAAAAAAAGAAGTCCCGTCAGTATTCGATCCCTGGCCCCCACACATGATAGGCTACTGTTAGAACCGCTGCACCAAAACCACATAACTAAGTTGGGAAGCCACAGTCCCATATAACCAATAGCTTACGTTTTTTGTAATCTCTGTCTCATCTGTAAGTGAAGTGAATCAAGTGTCTGTATCCACTCCTATACCTAATGAAATAGAACTGAGATCTCGAAGCTTGCCCGACTAATGAAAAGCACGAATTTTGAATTATTCTTAAGAAATTTTCTACATACCTATCGAAAAATACTTTAAGCTTAAAAGGATCCCTGCTCGGTCATGATCTTAGACAGGTGCACATCAAATTTCATCAAAAACGGATCATCAATATACCTACTTGTATAAGTATAGAGGCTGTGTGTTTGTTATAGAGAATATTCGTTATAGAGAGTTTGTTACATGTTAAAGTGAATGTTCGTTATAGAGAGGGACCTCGTTATAGAGAGAGTGTTGTAGATTATAAAGTGGGAATATTCGTTATAGAGAGGGACCTCGTTATAAAGAGTGTTGTAGATTATAAAGTGCGAGTGTTCGTTATAGATTAGGACTTCGTTATAAAGAGAAGGTTGTAGATTATACAGTGGTAATGTTCGTTATAGAGAGGGACCTCGTACTTATCGGTGAAAAAGAAAAAAATTAAATTAAAAAAAAAATCCCGCCAGGATTCGATCCCTGGCTCCCACACATGATAGGCTACTGTTGGAGCCACTGCTCTAAAACCACACAGCTGAGTTTGGAAGCCACAGTCCCATATAACCAATAGTCTCTGTCTCATCTGTAACAAACTCACTTTTCTATGACCAATTTTGAAAAGGTTAATTTCTAAATCGTCAAAAATTCAATAGTTTCATCTTTAGTAGCTTTATTTAATTAAATAATATAAATAATTAAATAGTTTTTATTTTAATATTTTCCAAATTCCTTTGGCATTTCCTTTGACCGCCCTTGGCGTCTGCTAGAAATGGCGCGAAATCAAATATCCGAAAATAAATCCGTTTATTTTTTTATTTTTTAAATATTTTTTTTTCTGTACTTTCTCAAAACATTTTATGCATGTATTGCATATCAAATTGTAGCTTAAACAATGACATCCATTAATATACCTTTTTATTTCGTTCATCTTTAGAATTCGGTGTGATATGTTAGTTTCTGTAGAATTTTTTTAGTGGTTTTCAACGTATGATGGTCAATGATGCGCTTAGAAATGGATATTTCTTCATAGTTTGGGGTAAGCTTTGCTGTGTCTTAAAGCCTGATTCATTCCGAATAAGAAATGTATAAAAAACTACAATGTTATCGGTTTGGCGTGTGTTTAAATTGTAAAACTAAACAGCGCTACAAACAAAAAAATTTCCGAAAATCATTTTCCTCAATCAAAAAGTCGTTTATTTCGTTAGCTGGCACGGTTTAGTTTGTGTTTATCTTGTAGTGCATTTCATGAGGAATAAAATGAGCTATTCAGATCAACTGTAGCTCGAAAGATGCAAAAAGCCACAAAGAAACCCCGAAACCCTACACTACCCCATTTTCTTAGAGTTCCGCAACTCGTAACTTTTGCACGGCCTCTTAAGGCTCAGCGATTTTACGTTTATTATAACTTGACATGCGGAATCTCTGTAGTGGCAAACACAATTTTGGGACACCGAGAGGATTTTAATATAGTGGGATTCCCTACCTAACAATTCTCTACTGACCTCCATGTTTCATATAAGGAACTAAACTCGAGGTATCCACCAGTTTATCTTAAAAAAAAATTTCAGACTCACCGGAGTAGATGTCTAGTCACTAGCTTTATCTTACCTGAAAAAGTAAAACAATTTATTAAGTAAATATATAATCCTAACCAGGTCTGTATCCAGAAAGTCATCGGGGGGGGGGGGGGGGGGGGGGGGGTTGTCATACATTATATCTATATTTTTTGCTCCCCATTGGCAGTGCCATATGTTAATTTTCTTTGTAAGATGACCCAGTAACAACACTGTTCGCTTATACACTCCATCCGTCTTCTTAGCTTGTTATTTTGAAGACAAGAACACTGCTTCTTTCTCAAACAAAGTGTCTGTCTTCTTAGAATAATAGATACAGATTGACAGGTCTGCGCTAAAGTTGAGTTCAGACGACGTATCCGGTTTAGCTAGATTTTACGTCATCAAGAGACCTTTCGGCCAACCAAAGTTTTTCTGATCTCCCAGGAAACCTATTACCTATGCCATTGTTGTTGTACAACAAAAATGTAAACAAATCATTTTGAATTTTCACAGAACAATTTGGACGATTACCAAGACACTTTGCCCCCGTCCGGAATAAGGTACATTTTCTTTTTGCTGATTTACCCCTTAAGACTTAAGGAACACAATAAACTTGATGTAATGGTTTAATAATGTCGGTATTAAACAAAGAAGTGGGCCATCGCTCTTCTCTTCCCTGGTGCTAAGTATAACGACTTGCCAACTTTGTGTACTAAATTTCTCTGCGATAACGCTGGTGCAAATACCGTAGTGGTGAAAATTTTTGTTACTTTCTCGCGTTTTTGTATAAACATAGTCAGTCATGTAAAAGCAGGTCTGTTCAGGAAACTTCTAAGGGTGACCATGCGTTTTGGACGGCGTCCTGGTTCTATGGTTATAGGAAAGTTAACTCAGGGATGGGTGGTGCCAACACACGATACTTCCAGACCCGCATCCCTGTGATTTGTATTTTATTTGGCAGAAATTGATGAAACCTTGATTTTATTATGTGTTTCGTGTTTCGTCTGTCTCTTGATATATTTCAATAAATCTACTCAAAACAGTTCTACCTGGCTCCAATTTGCAAAAATACACACGAAAAATAAAGATCAGTTTAAAGTTTAAAGGAGGGTTCTACAACCAGAGCTTGGATATACAGAAAACTTTGATAGAATTGGGATAGAACCGGCGTGACCCGGCTCCCCTGAAGTTGGGCATCAAGCGAGGCTTACCGCTGAGTAGCAAGTAATGGCGACGTACAAAGTTTAACTGGGTCACCTACTGACGTCAGAATTAACCGTCGATTAGTCTTAGTCGACGCATCATCCTCCCATTAGGGAGAACTACATGCTCCAGCTCAGGTGACAGGAACAATTGATGACATCCTACATAGATTCACGCGCATACAACACAAGCTACACTTCTAGCGGCAGTGATATAGTCAGAATCACGCCCTACAGTCAAGTTTTCCCCATACCGGTAAAGATCAGGACTGTATAGCTAGCTCACCAGAAACGTGGTTATCCATGCTTCAGTGGGGTAAAACAACAGGATTATTTTCAGGTCAGACTAAGTATTTGGAAATAAATTTAAAATGAAAAACGGCTGTCTGAGCTTGTGAGCAAAACCTCGGTTCTGGTAAGCCTGGATCATCCGAGCTTATCTTATAAATGGAGGATTTGAATAAAATACATATTAAAAATTTATTTCAAGTTTTTCATGGTGTACCCTGGAAAACTCACCGGTCTCGGATTTTACTTAAAATTAATTGTTTTCTTAAAAGTTTGGTACCAAACTGGTTTAGATGGACGATTTCTACGACCTATAGGTACTATATTGTAGTCCCTGACCTTCTCCGAACGAGAGAAAACAGAACTGTCGGGCGTGATAACGCTATTGTGAACTTTTAGGGTTCTGGGTAAAAAAATAACACGTGTTTTCTCCTTCTTACTTGGAGCTTCGCTCGTCTCAGGGTTGCCCTACAGTGGTGATGGGTAATTTATCGGATGAAGGTCTGCTGCGGGCGATGTCGTGTTGAAGGCTGAGGAAATGGATTTGGTGGGGGGTTGGATCTATGACCCGTTAAGGGGATCCAAGCAGCTCATTATTCATCCCTAGCAGAGATTTGCTCGTCTCATCTCTTGAAACCAGCAACGGGAAGTAGGTTAAACAGGCATGGGAATACTGCTGTAAGGAAAAAAGCGTTACCCTTATATTGACAAATTCCGGATCCGGATTCTATATAGGAGCCCTTCTAAAACTGTAGGTCTCCATCGGCATGTTCCCGCTGAAGCTGAAAAGGACCACTGACTGAAAGCCACTTCCTGCTACATACACAAAAACCGATCTAAAACTGTAGGTCCCCAGTTTCTCAAGCTCACTAATGCTAAAAGAACACTAAAGTATGTACGAATGACTCTTTATTTTCTTCAGTAGCAAAGCGAACCGAGACGCAAATCAGATTCTGACTCACGAATTTGAGACGTACGTACTTAGCATGTTGACAGATGCACTAGACAGAAAGGCACCGCCGACTTCAGTTGGGAAAATGTTGACTTTAAGACGAGCGTTCTTATACATTCGAGGGCAGTGACTTGCCAGGTAACGGTGAGTCCGCACAAATCGACATTCGACATAGAAGTCGAGTGCAAGTCGAGTGCAAGTTGGTTCGAAATGAAGGTCAAGGAGTGAAGGGAAACACCATAGACGGTTAAGGTGAAATGGGACAGTGAAAAATTGCCAACAATCACCGGGTCCTCCACGTTGATTCCTGGATGGCCGCTCTGGCGGGTTGGCATTCCCGAACCAACTTTAAGAGGACGCTATACCTGACGATGCATTTTTTGCCGCCCGTAAGATTAACATTGCGAGCGGCGATTCATTTTCAAGGTTTACCCTTGGTTGGAAAGACACAAAATTTTGCCTGTACCTAGCCCTAACAATGTTCTAGGTCGTGTTCGAAGCAGATTTCCTATTTTTTACTGGTTTTCGAGACACAGCACTTTTCTTGAGGTATGCGATGCTAGCATTTGCAAAACAGTTGTAATAAAAGAAACCAGTGAGAAATTGGGAAATCTGCTTCGAACACTCCCTAGAACATTGTTAGGGCTAGGTACAGGCAAAATTTTGTGTCTTTCCAACCAAGGGTAAACCTTGAAAATGAATCGCCGCTCGCAATGTTAATCTTATGGGCGGCAAAAAATGCACCGTCAGGTATAGCGGACCCTGAAGACAGTGCTCAAAATTGTTTTTGGTCTCAGTTCATGATGAGAATGAAATGTTTACACCTAAACAGGTAGGTCATGAAAATTTCGTTACCTGCAGAAATGGAGCAGATAGCTTCGGCCAACGCCTAAACTGGGCTGGGCTCTCTCCTTTTCAGCTTCGGCCCAACTCGTTTGGTAGTATATTCCCACAACCCTTATGACGAAATATATACATTTGCTTTTATTTGTCTACGTCTCTTCCAAGGGGTTCCGAGGGGATTCCGAACGGGAATCTCGTTGGGAATCATTGGAAATCTTTATGAAATCTCAGGGAATCTTGGAATTTTTTCATCTATCTATGAATATCGTTGGGAATCTTTGGAAATCTTTATGGAATCTCAGGGAATCTCAAGGAATCACTGGAGTGGTTACCCCCTCGGTTTCTTCCGACAATTTCTAAAGAACACTGTTGGATATTTATAAATGTTCTGAAATATAATATGTCTTTTTAAGGTCCAAAATTAATTGACCAGTGATTTATAGTCAATAAAAAATTTGTTCAAAATGGCCAGTTAATCACTGAAATTAAAAATACATATTATATTTCAGAAAATTAAATATCTAATAGTGTCTTGTAAAATTGTCAGACAAAACGTAAATGAAGAGCAAGTGTATTCCATGCAATCTCCAATTCATAGAAATAAATTACAAATAAAAATAATTCTTAATCATTTTTTTTCTTTTTTCAGAAAAGCACTTGTAGACGATTTGAAATTTTCAATTGTCTTCAGTGCTTTAAAATATGTCGCGAACGTTCATGGATTTTGGTGAGTTTCCAAATACTTGGTGGATATTTTTAAAGGTTGTTTATTTAATTACTTAATATTTGTTTATGTCCTCCTGAACCAAACGTATATTCCACCTTAAGACTGAATATGACACCTACTGTCGCTATTTATTTACGTTTTTTCTGCACACTTTATGAGGAAGCTGTCGGACATTTAATTTAACCATTCTAAAATATAATATGTCTTTTTAACGTCCGAAATTAACGTGTAGTAATTTTACGATCAAGTGATTTTTGTCAACAAAATTTTTTTCCGAAATTAACAGATCACTACATAGCCTATTTATTTCGGCCACTAAAAAGACAAATTATATTTCAGAACATTTAAATATCCAGTAGTTTCCTCATAAAGTGTGCAGAAAAAACATAAACAAACAGCAATTAAGATGTTTTTGTGTATCTTTCAGATCCTCGAACGAAAGACTGGTTATTGATGGGTAGCTGGGTACCTGTCGGACTTATCTGTTTCTTCTACATAGCATTTGTCTGCTGGATTGGACCTTACTTCATGAAAAATAGAAAACCTTACGAACTTCGGTCATCTCTAATTGTTTATAACGCACTGCAAACCATGTTTAGTCTTTGGATATTCATCGAGGTTAGATTTTTAAAAAGACTATAGCGTCCCCTAAAAATTAGCGCTATCTTCCCGATAAGGTGCTTTTCACTATCCGTCCGATATATCGCCGTTATCGTAACGTTGAGTAGTAGATGACCGAATCATCCCTCTATATAGGGTGGATAGGCCAAGCACATATTTAGCTTACCGCTGTTGCCTGATATAGGATGGTTTGTCTTCCAATTAGCTAAACACAGTCATAAATTTAAGGGTCCGCTATACCTGACGGTGCATTTTTTGCCACCCATAAGATTAACATTGCGAGCGGCGATTCATTTTCAAGGTTTACCCTTGGTTGGAAAGACACAAAATTTTGCCTGTACCTAGCCCTAACAATGTTCTATAGGGAGTGTTCGAAGCAGATTTCCCATTTTTTTACTGGTTTTCGAGATACAGCACTTTTCTTGAGGTATGCGATGCTAGCATTTGCAAAACAGTAGCAATAAAAGAAACCAGTCAGAAATTGGGAAATCTGCTTCGAACACTCCCTAGAACATTGTTAGGGCTAGGTACAGGCAAAATTTTGTGTCTTTCCAACCAAGGGTAAACCTTGAAAATGAATCGCCGCTCGCAATGTTAATCTTATGGGCGGCAAAAAATGCACCGTCAGGTATAACGTCCTCTTAATGGTTTGTGATACTTTGACATTTTCACATCACATTGAGATACAAGTGCAAACTTATTTTCTCCTGTTCATTTGTGTTTGTTTCGACAGTTTTGTGAGAAAACTATTAGAGATTTAAATATTCTGAAATATAATATGTCTTTGAAACGTCGTTACCCATGAGGCTATGTTGTGATTTTAAGATCGAGTGATTTTTTTAATTGATCGTGAAATCACAACATAGCTTCATGAATAATGACGTTTAAAAAAGACATATAATATGTTTCAGGATATTTACATATCCAATAGTTTTATCACAAAGTTTGAAATCGGAACGTAAAAAAATAGCGAATGTATATTCAGCCTTAAGTGTCCATAAATTGTGCCTTTTTGTGCTTGAATTAATTTAGTAATTGTGATTTGTAATTGCAGAGTTGTAAACAATTGCATCAGTTCGGTGGAATGGGATGTAAGCCTGTAATATTCACTGAAGTCGATGATACTACCATGTGGGTAAGAAATTAACTTTAAAGTGGGCTTCGCCAATTCTTAATGTATACTATAGTGCGATTGGACTTGTCATAAGCTAAACTTTCGATAAGTTAAATATGAGTCACAGTAGACACATACACTGAGGTCCTGTGTTCAGGCGCGTAATCTCATTTTTTTTCAGGGGGGGCAAGGTTCTAGCAAGCCAATAGTCGGTAGGGTTCATCCGATTTTGCTCAAATTCGGTATGTAGGTACCTAATCCTAATGTAGACATGTTTTTTGATAAATTTTGATAACTCAAAAATTGCGCCTGCTATTGTCAAAAAAAGGCAAAAAATCGTGTTTTTTGACAGTTAGGAAGGGCTGGAGGCTATCTATATCAAGTTGGAACCTTGAAAATTTGTAAAAGTGTTTTTGAATAGATGTTTTTAGGTCAGTTACAACCATTTGGAGGTGGGCTAATAACTTGGCACGGTTTTGGCCAAAACGTGTTGGTCATCACTCCGGTGGCACTGTTCAATCGATTTCAATAGAAATTGGTAGGGAGGTGTACTTTAACCTTGTTTTGTGATGCACGAAAATTTCTTGTCTTGCTTTTGTTCTTGCATTTATTGCATGCAAGAACAAGAACAAGAACAAGAGTCGATTTTGGCTGCAAGAACAAGAACAAGAAGTGAGTTGCAAGAACAAGAACTCTTGCAAGAGTTTTCGCAAGAGTCTTGCATAAACACAGGCAGTTTTTTCCAAAGCTTTATTTATGGATTGCAGTCCATATTTTGTACGAGAAACTGCAGACTATGCGACGATAGATTGCACTTGCAATGGCCGCTCGGTAGGCAAAAAACCACATTTTAACCGCAGAAAATTCCACGTGTATGCAAGAAATTGCAAGAGTCTCGCAGCAAGAACAAGAACAAGGGCAAGAAATGATTTCTACTGCAAGAACAAGAACAAGAACAATATAGGATTTTGACTGCAAGAACAAGAGCAAGAGTCGCTTTGCGAGAACAAGAACAAGAACAAGAAATGCCGTTTCTTGTTCTTGTTCTTGCATCGTGCATCACTAACCTTGTTTAAAGTTTTACCGAACGAAATTTTCTAACGTAATAATTATGGCCAATATTGACATTATCGTAGGAAAATTTTCCAAAAATGGAAGTCACGTTTGTGATTGGTTAGGTCACATTTGCAACAACGACGGATTTTCTTAAAAATTGGTGAAAGTGGTCTCAGATAGATGCTTCGAGGTCGTTTTCAATAAATTTTCAATTACGTGAAAATTAAGACCGTGACATGCAAAATAGGAAACATGTACTTTGCGCGTCGAATGACGCATCACTGTTTGACGGATGTTATGTTTGAAATTCGGTACTCAGGTGTATAGAATTGTTGTCCAGCGTGTTGCAAAATATTTTTCAGAAGAAGGTAAAATTCTGGCCAAAAAAAAATAATTGACTTAAAAAAAATCAAAATTTTCGATGCCGCTGGCGTAAAAATTGCGAGAAAATCAAGTGCGACCATTGTCGGACCCTTTCTTTCAAATTCACTTCATCCGAGGAGACAGATTTCAGGGGGGGCAGTGCCCCCCCTAAAACATTTCAGGGGGGGCGCGTGCCCCCTTGCCCCCCCCCAGATTACGTCCATGCCTGTGTTCATATCCCGGTACCAGCAATTATTTTCTGTTTGTGGCGAGAATGTGAAGTGCGACCTTCGTCGTACTATTTCTTTCTTTTTTGTTCCAGGTCCTTCGTCTATGGCATTTCTACTTCCTTTCAAAGATTTCTGAGTTAGCTGACACGGTAGGTTTTTACTTTCCCATATTATACCTCATGGGCCTAGATATTTTAAGTGTTTGGCTGGAAATAAAGAAATTATGAAGAAAACAAATTTTAGGCCTCCATGATGGGCTTCTTACATTTTTGAACCAACATAGACCGTAGTTCTTAGTGATGCACGAAAATTTCTTGTATTGCTTTTGCTCTTGCACTTCTTGCATGCAAGAACAAGAACAAGAGCAAGAACAAGAGTTGATTTTGACAACAAGAACAAGAAGTGACTTGCAAGAGTTCTCGCAAGAGTCTTGCATAAACCCAGGCAGATTTTTTCCAAAGCTTCATTCATGGATTGCAGTCCATATTTTGTGCGAAAAACTCTGCAGACTATTCGACGATAGATTGCACTTGAAATGGCCGCTCGGTAGGCAAAAAACCACATTTTAACAGCATAAAAATCCATGTACATGCAAGAAATTGCAAGACTCTCGCAGCAAGAACAAGAACAAGAGCAAGAAATGATTTCTACTGGAAGAACAAGAACAATATAGGATTTTGACTGCAAGAACAAGAGCAAGAGTCGCTTTGCGAGAACAAGAACAAGAACAAGAAATGCCGTTTCTTGTTCTTGTTCTTGCATCGTGCATCACTAGTAGTTCTCCTCAAAAAAACGTAAACTATTAGAAAATGTATATTGCGTATTAAGGAACTTGTACTATTTACCCTAAAGTGTCTGTTCTTCATATTTCCAGGTATTCTTCGTATTAAGGAAAAAGAACAATCAAATAAGTTTTCTTCACGTGTTTCATCACACTATTATGGTACCTGCAGTTTGGTGGGGCCTTAAAATCCAGGGAGGTACGTAGAATACTTATATAAGTAGGTACCTACAACAATACATAAAATACCTTAAAGTTATATTACAAAAAAATTTAGGTTGACTTCATTTTTTTTCTCATTGTCATTCCAAGTGCAAAACTTGGTTTCAGGGGGTAACTTTTCATTCGTCGGGATCCCCAACGTGTTTGTGCATATTTGGATGTACCTGTACTACATGGTAGCGGCCATGGGCCCACAGTACCAAAAATACATCTGGTGGAAGCGATACCTGACTCAGATGCAACTGGTTAGTATAGCGGAAGGAAAGGCTGAAAATTTTGATTTTCTGTTTCATAGTTGAGACAGCAAAGTGGCCGTGTCCTTGTCAGACTTTGACATATCGATATCTTTAGTTGATGGTTCCTACAGTTAGCTTACAGTGAGATAGGTAGCAGAAGATGCGGAGCTCAGCAGAAGTAGCCAAAGCTTACGTCACTTTCGGTGTTTTTACCTCCTGCACCGACCCAAAATGCGGCCAAATTAGATGCAATAACTTTGTATTTAGGCTGAATTTCACCAGTTTAACGTGAAGACTATCGTGTACACGATAGCGCTATCCTATCGCTAAAAAAAAAGTTAACGGCTTTCACCATCCTGACGATAGCACCCTGATCTTATCGTTAGTGAATCCGTGCGTTAGCAATAACAATAACTTTCATACCTTATTCGACTCGTTAGGGTGGGAAACAGGTAGGGATTGTTGTCTACCCAAATATTTAATACTGTGTGTTTTCCCCCGTTTATTTTACATTTTTAAGTTGAAATTATTGAAACGTACAATGAACGTACACCTAAACAAAGTTGACGTAAACAAAGCAAAGGAATTCTAGTTACACGACAAAGCCTAATGATAGGATAAGTTTAATGGCAGGGTTTACCGATTTGATAGCTATTCGATTGTTAGGAGGCACTATTGTGAGGTGGTGAAATTCAGCCTTAGTGGTTATAACCTAAAATGCGATAATACAGAAACTAAGTCAGCTATCAGACTACATGATTCGTTCATTTCCTGAGGTACAGATCACAGGGACTAGTGATGTCGTCTAATAATATGTTTTTTCGTTCAGGTACAGTTCTTCTTGATAATAGCCTATGTCCTGTACGTCTTCTATAAGTGCAACGTCAGCAAAGCTCTCTTTTACTTGACGGTAACAGTGACCGCTTCCTTCATCGTTCTCTTCGCTGACTTCTACAGGAAGGAGTACATTCGTCGGGCGAAAAAAGGTAGATACTTGGCTTAGTAAGGGTGATTTGGTAAGAATTACGCTCCACAGTTGAGTTTTCCCCAAGGACGGGCAAGGTTCACCTCGAAAAATTCTCGATAAGTCGTGACTGGAACTTGGGTCCTCTTGCGTCAGAGCTCGGTGCCCTGTCACGCCACGATTTTGGGGCCTTCCCTTGTCTGGTACTGGCATCTGATCAACGTCCATCTAGACGCGCAGCGCCGCGCCACCGTTTTTGATCACATCTTCCCTATCCTACTCCGTGTTATCAATAGCTAGCTGACTAGATAGACGGGGCTCTTAAGGCTGAATATATTTGCTATTTCATACTTTGTGAGAAAACTATTGGATATTTAAATATTCTAAAATATAGGTAATACGTCTTCTTAACGTCATTACTCATGAGGCTATGTTGTGATTTCACGATGGGTTAATTTTTGTGACAAAAATCACTCGATCATAAAATTACAACATAGCCTCATGAGTAATGACGTTACAAAGACATATTATATTTCAGAATAATTAAATATCCAAAAGTTTGAAATCGGAACGTAAAAAAATAGCGAATGTATGGCGGCCCTTAAGAAGAGGCCACAAAAATGTGAAGTTTGGGTACTAAGGCTGGATTTAGCTAATTTCGGAATGGAATGCACCCTAATTTTTGTCGGTTGTCATGCGTTGCTAGGGAAATTAAATTCCGACTTTATTTACCTAGCAACGCATGGCAACCTTGTTTAACTTACCAAAAAAAAATTAGGGTGCATTCCATTCCGAAATTAGCTAAGGCTAATTTAGCTAATTTCGGAATGGAATTTACCCGAATTTATTTCTGTAAGTTAAACAAGGTTGCCATGCATTGCTAGGTAAATAAAGTCGGAATTTTATTTCCCTAGCAACCCATGGCAACCTTGTTTAACTTACAGTAAAAAATTCGGGTAAATTCCATTCCGAAATTAGCTAAATCCAGCCTAAATCCAACCTTTTTCACTCGTGTCTAATTTTGCTGTGAACTTATTCCAGTTGCAGTAGATGCTGAAAATCGACTGCAGGAAAAACCTTCAACTAAACAGGATTAGTCAGATGATCTATACTATTCTATACCATGGAAGAAAGGATTAACGGTGATCGGAGGCTATCGGTTTCACCAACTGCGATCAAATCTTGACCAGGCTGAGCCGGCTCTTTAATCATTAAACTACCACCCAAAAATAAACTAAATGCACTTGAAGTCTCAGATTTAACCGGAGGTCATAGAAGTGTTTATTTTACATGGTTACTGTCTCAGACATTCCTATTAGTTAGGAGAGACCTGCTTCGATTTACTGCGTTCAAGCGAGGAAACCTCCGGAATAAATAGACTTTGGCGCCTTACGCAAGACGTAGGTAGGTATCTACCTATAAGTGTTTGTTTAGGATAGACGCACCTTTGTTCTCTTCACAGAGTAGATGTACACAATAGAGACCCTGAACCACAAAATATTGCATGAAACGATTCAGCAACGTCTGCTTTTAAGACCAGACATACATTCGCTTTTTGCTTAGGTACGTTATTCCTGCACACTTTACAAAGAAACTATTTGATATTTAATCGAATAATTTTTTTCAACAAAAAATTTGTCCGAATTTCACCCTTAAAAAGGCATATTATATTTCAGAACATTTTAAATATCCTCATAAAATGTGCAAAAAAGTAAACAAACACAACTGCATAGACGCTCTTAATTCTTTTCTAAGAAAGGAATGTAAAATATAAAGAAACATTTTCAAAGATTTCTATACCTCCAAACTTAAGTGTGTTGCGTTAATTTTCTTTCAATTAGGTACCCTAAAAACGTCACTAAGTCGTGCGCACAGAATTTTATAAAAATTGGTTCAATGAAGTTGGCGCTAGGGCGTGTACGGACTTTTCCGAAAACCACTTTTTTCGACGTAGGAAACCCCCGGGAGAATTAGGAAAATAATACGTTCTCGCAATTTTTGGGAGTGAAAGAAAAAAATTCGTGCCCGTCTAATTGATAACTATCCAGCGCATTACAATAGCCAGTGCATCTGGTTCTTCTTTCACCATTCTTCGAGGTTTCGGGTAGCAATACCTGTCCGCGGGTGGCTTGCGCAATGGTCGCAGTGAGCACCAGAAACCAGTTGGTCTTCAGGCCTAGACCGATGAACTCGCTCCTGTTCGATTCCGTATTGTCGCGAACCTGAATTTCTTAACTAAAAAGAGGAAACGTAGAGGTCATTGTTAAACCTGCCTATGTGACTTTTTTCGGAGTGACAAATTTACCTTCCTGGATAATGAGGACTGGAGCGTCAGTTCCACTAGGCAAGTGACTTCGTGAGCAGTGTTTTTGGTTCTCGCTGAAATTTGGAGGGATAATTCCCGTAAGTATAAATTTTTTTTAAAATAATTCAATTTTATTGCATGTGTATCTTATTGCAAAAATATTTTGAGACTACCCAAAAACTTTCAAAACCAGTGGGTGTTGGTAGATCTTTGAGTGTTAAGCTCCAAACTCTAAAACAGAGCTGTAAATAACTTCTCGTTATCTCGCGAGGGGGTGACCACTCCAGAGAGTCCTTGAGATTCCCTGAGATTCCATTAAGATTTTCAAAGATTCCCAACGATATTCATAGAAAGATGAACCCCGAAGTGTTAACAACTCCAAAAAATTCCAAGATTCCCTGAGATTTCATAAAGATTTCCTATGATTCCCAACGAGATTCCCAACGAGTGGTTAACCCCTCATTACCTCGTCGTTAACTGTGATTTGCAAAAATAATTTTACTACAACATTTTTTCCTTTTACTAAAGTCAATTTAAGGCTGGGGTTTAGATTTAGGTAGATTTTTTGATGGAGGAAGAGGGAGGATTTTCGGAGGGAGAATTTTTGGAACGAGATATTTTTAAATTTTAAAATGACGTGGTAATTCAAATAGCAGAAAGGTCTTTCGAAGACGAACAAGCCTTTGATCGCTGAATTGTCATTCTTGGATCCAGAAAATAATTCTTAGTTTAAACTCCAGTTAAAGAAACTCTTAGGATGCGTCCCACTATGCCCAGTTAAAATTAAACTGGAGATTTACCATGTTAAATTTAACTTAAAACATGGTAAACATAGGACAAAATCTCCAGTGTAATTTTAACTGGGTATGGTGAGACGCACCCTTAGATTATTTATTTTGGTAGCATAGATGTCACACCAAATATTCATTTGGTTTCGGCCAACAATCAGTTTCTTTATTATTGCATGATGATTTTCTAAAATCCACTTTTAGGGACAAGATTATCCATTACCTATAACCAGGATTTCAACAATTAATAACAATACCTAAATATTATAAACTAATGTTTACTTAACGGATGTTTAACCTTGGCAAGTCAGTTTGCAGTACACAAACTCATCGGGGTTATTTCGATGCACTTTCGGTCCCTAATATATAGGTAATAATTTTAGTACCTACTTAAATTATTATAAGTAATCACCACCGTTGAATTCCTGTCGTTTTTTTATTTCAGGAAAATGGAATTTCAACAGCAAGGAAACAAGACATCCAATTTATCCTTAATCGACAGGTTTAATAATGCCGCAGGTATGTTGTCATTCAGGTAGCAAACTCTCTATCAAGGCTGTGGTTGTTCGGAACCAACCTAAAACTGTAGGTCCCCGTTCCTTCTTTAAGGTTTCTTTCTTACTTTCTTCTCTAGATCCTCGGGTTGCTGATTTTTTTCTAATGGAGAGCCCCGTACCTGTAACGGTCATCTGCGTAGTCTACATTTATTTTGTTCTTCGAGCCGGGCCTGCATATATGAGGGATAAGAAGCCCTTCGATCTACGATTGGTTCTTATCGTATACAACGCAGCTCAAACTCTCTTCAGTGCATGGCTGTTTTACAAAGTAAGTGCTTACCGATGCTCCTTTACGTTAAGGGTCCGCTACACCTGACGGTGCATTTTTTGCCGCCCATAAGATTAACATTGCGAGCGGCGATTCATTTTCAAGGTTTACCCTTGGTTGGAAAGACACAAAATTTTGCCTGTACCTAGCCCTAACAATGTTCTAGGGAGTGTTCGAAGCAGATTTCCCATTTTTTTTACTGGTTTTCGAGATACAGCACTTTCCTTGAGGTATGCGATGCTAGCATTTGCAAAACAGTTGCAATAAAAGAAACCAGTGAGAAATTGGGAAATCTGCTTCGAACACTCCCTAGAACATTGTTAGGGCTAGGTACCTACAGGCAAAATTTTGTGTCTTTCCAACCAAGGGTAAACCTTGAAAATGAATCGCCGCTCGCAATGTTAATCTTACGGGCGGCAAAAAATGCATCGTCAGGTATAGCGTCCTCTTAACATCAAATGGGACAGGTGATGTTAATTTATTTTTAGGTACCTGAACCAAAACAAAACACTTCAAATTGTACTTGAAAGAAAAAAGATGGCGAGGAGTTGGCTGAAAGCCAGAAGCACTAGAACTCAAAATATTCATGAAATATGGCGGAGAATATTATTAAATTTACCTAACTTGTCTACAATATTTATTTTAATTTTTATTTTAGGCGTCTGAGTTCTGGGTAAACAATAATGGCCTCAAATGTGTCACTGTTTCACCTACTGACACTGATGACGTCACATTGTGGGTAAGTCTATTTATTTTATTTATTTTTTCTTCCCGTATTCGGATATTTAAATGTTCTGTCTTTTTAAGGCTGAGTATAAATTCGCTATTTTTGACGTTTGGACTTCAAACTTTGTGAAAAAACTATTGGATATTTAAATATTCTGAAATATAATATTTTTTTAACGTCATTACTCCTGAGGCTATGTAGTGATTTCGCGATCGGTTAATTTTGGACAATTTTTTGCTGAGAAAAATCACTCGATTGTAAAATTACAACATAGCCTCATGAGTAATGACGTTAAAAAGACATATTATATTTACGAATATTTAAGTTTCCAATAGTTTTCTCACAAAGTTTGAAGTCCAAACGTAAGAAAATAATAAAGCTGATGGTATCCACGTAGACTTGGCAATAATTACGTCATATTTTAAAGATAAAAATTATTCAGCACTTGCGATCATAGCGGTCTGTTATATTCCAGACGATGTCGTAAAAACGGAACCGGTCGGATTTTATAGAAATTCTTGGTCGTTTCAATCTCTATAAATAAGAAGTTAGAGACAAGTTAGGTGGCTAAGCTCGGATTTTGTCTTTAAGGGTCCGCTATACCTGACGGTGCATTTTTTTCCGCCCATACGATTAACATCGCGAGCGGCGATTCATTTTCAAGGTTTACCCTTGGTTGGAAAGACACCAAATTGTGCCTGTACCTAGCCCTAACAATGTTCTAGGGAGTGTTTGAAGCAGATTTCCCAATTTCTCACTGGTTTCTTTTATTGGAACTGTTATGCAAATGCTAGCATCGCATACCTCAAGAAAAGTGCTGTATCTCGAAAACCAGTAAAAAAAATGGGAAATCTGCTTCGAACACTCCCTAGAACATTGTTAGGGTTAGGTACAGGCAATTTTTGTGTCTTTCCAACCAAGGGTAAACCTTGAAAATGAATCGCCGCTCGCAATGTTAATCTTATGGGCGGCAAAAAATGCACCGTCAGGTATAGCGGACCCCAAAAATTACTCGATATCTACCTATCCTATAGCTTAGCTAACTAGTTTTAGGCTGAATTTCACCACTTTCTTATAGTATCCGATAGTGTCTCATAACGAGAGGATTTAACGAATTTTTCGTATGTTTAGCTTACGACAAGTGCAATCGCAGAGAAACAAGTGCAAGCGCAAGGCACTAGTCGTAAGCTAAACATCCGATAACTTAAATCCGTTCGTTAAATGCTCTCGTTAGGAGGCACTATCAGATACTATAAGAAAGTGGTGAAATTCAGCATTAGCCAACTATAGTGACGATGAAAAGACCAAGATAAGACTATAGGTATATACCTACTTTACAAAATTTACATACTCAATTTGTTAATAAAGAAAAATCCATTCTACTGGCTGATGTATATTAACCAGGCCCGTATCCAGAAAGCGGTCATGGGGGGGGATTTAACCCCCTAAACCCCCCCGTGGATACGGCTATGATATTAACTATCAAATCGTTTTTGTTTTCAGTCGGTCCGAATGTGTCACCTATACTTTTTGTCAAAGATCTCTGAACTGGCCGACACGGTAAGTCCTAATTAACAACTAATTGATACCTAATGACGAGCGGTCGACATGGTTGACTTAAAAACAACACTGAGAGGCGGGTCAAACCGGGTCGATCCCGAATCTATTGATATTTTTCCGAACGTCACTGAACTCTGGAACCCACCTAAAACTGTAGGTCCCCGTCGTGATAGGTACAATTCTTTCCTGCATATCTTTTCTTCCGATAGGGCGTTGTACTTGATTGAAATTGCTACTGGCGGTCAACGCAGAAAACGTTCAAGGTCGCAAGAGCGTTTAAAAATATTGGAAATAGTATGCAAGTGATAATTGTATGCGTTACGTCAAGGTTGTCTAGGCTAGGTGCATAGGTATGTGCCGCTCAGTGGCTCAGTGGTCAAGGGGTCTGACTTGTGTCCTGATAGGTCTGGGTTCGAGTCCCGGCGTAACCAATATTTCCCTGTGTCCTGTACCGACAAGTGACGATATAAATTCTCTCACTATAGAGAGAGTTTGCTATAGAGAGGGTGACATTGTGGAGATCGCTATAGAGAGGTTTTCGTTATAGAGTAGTGAAATCAAATGAACAGTCTAATCAACGATTGTCCAGTACTTGTGCCGTCAGATAGATTTTCGTTAGTAACTTTTTTATTACTACACCCAATCGTACCAAAATTTCCAAACGGCCTGACTGCTCTTCTAGTAATGTGTAAGTGAATTTTCAGCTATGTAAAAGCAACGACTTCCGAGAAATTTACTTACTTATCACGTTAATTTTTTTTAGGTCTTCTTTGTTCTGAAGAAGAAAAATAGTCACGTCAGTCTACTCCATGTTTTCCATCACGCAGTTATGCCGTTTTCCGTCTGGTTTGGAGTCAAATTCACCCCAGGTAAGAACAATATACCCACCTCAGCAGTGAATAGGGAAAAGAAACCTTTTTCTTGTCTTCTTAAACAACAGGCTAAGAAGATGTGCTAGTGTATAAGAGAAGGGTCTGATAGGGTCACCTTGCGAAAAAAGTTAACTTTGTAAGATGGGCCAGTAACAACTGTTTACTTATACACTCCATCAATCTTCTTAGCCTGTTATTGAAGAAGACAAGACCACTGGCCTCCTTTTGTTTTCAGGTGGCAATCTCTCATTCTTCGGAATCCCTAACCTCTTCGTTCATATCTGGATGTACCTGTACTACATGCTGGCAGCGATGGGTCCCCAGTACCAGAAGTATGTTTGGTGGAAGCGACATATCACGGAACTTCAGCTGGTAAGTTCCAACGATCTGTTTACAAACTAGTGAAGGATATATTTGAAGCTACCGGGGGGCCCGTTACTATGGTGACTGTTAGCAACGACATAACAACCAAAACTTTGAAAAAATATTTCGCTTTTGTGCCATAAATTTTTGCGGTCAGAGAGAACTTCATATAAGATAATAAGATAAGGTCAAGGGGTCAAATCAGTCCAGACGATAATTCCCAAAACAAAGGTACCTGCTGCTACTGACTCAAGAAGGTCAAAGTTTGTCCAAAATTTGCGAGGAAATTTGGTGACTTTGGGACCTTTCTAATGCTGCAATACCTCATTACAAACTACCATGACGAACGTATTTTAAAAACTTCTCAATCAAACAGTATACCTATAGCAGGTACAATAGTTTCCTTATTGTCGGAATGGTACCTCAAACCTTGTCAACCAGTTCACCTTCCAATTTATTTTCGGCAAAAGTACCAAAATGTGCGAAAGGTCACCAAGGTTGGGTACCTCAACAGTTCCTGGGTACCAGGTGCAGGGTACTGTGGTATAAAGCAAGACGAACCAGGTTCGACTCCCGGTTTGTCAAATTTTTTTTCTGGCTTTGAGCTGACCCAGTATGGCCAATACTAGCTGGGAAAAGCTGGACTGCTAGGTGTGATTCTGACCCAAAACAGGTAACTGGCCTGTATTGGTCTAGGGCCATAGCAGAGAAATTTTGATACCTATATGATGTCTTTTTACGGCCGAAATTAACTCGATCGTAAAATTACAACAGAGCCTGTTAATTTCGGCCGTTAAAAAGACACATTATATTTCAGAACATTGAACCAACAGTATCCTCATAAAAATATAAACAATCATAAACACCCGCACAAGTATGCAACAAAAATAAAATCAAGGTCTCTGTATTATACTGATACTGAAGCAGGTTCTTCCACTGACCAGTGCTTAGAGGCCAAGGCCTGTGATTGGTCAGTGTGACCAGTGTCGTCATCATTGAGAGAAACGACTGAATTAACATACACCTTGAGTGAGTGGACGGAAATCCTATGTTGAACTTATGAATGGTTACTCTGTGAACTCTCCTGAGACATCAGGAAATCGTTTCAGGTATATTCTAATGTTATTTGTTGCATGGTTATAAATAAAGAAGGTTATAATCAGGTTTAGGAAATAATTTATCGGACTTTGAGGAAGGATTTAGATGGATTAACAATACGTGACTAGAAACCTGATTTACACATAATAGGAGATATGTTCAAAGCAACACAGATTCTTTGAAAAAAAAAAAAAAAAAAAAAAAATCGCGTTTCTTGGCCGTTGACACGACTGGAGGCTATGGATAAGAAGTTAGAACCTTGAAAATTTGCACATGTGTTTCAAAATAGATTCTTTTGAGCCACTTGGAACCATTTTGGGATGGGCCAATAACTTGGCCCAATTTTGGCCAAAACGTGCCATTTCTTCAGTTGCTAGGTTGGGAGATGTCTGCTAACGTAGTTTAAAGTAGTATGCAGGTGTCTAAAACTATCCACTACTGATGTGTACCTGGCCTTCACCGGCTGGGGGAAAACTCGACTATCGGGCGTGATTCTGAACAAATCACCCCCTCGTGTAAAGAGCCCAGTTAATTCTTACCTGCAACCAAAGAACATGATTTTCATCTCCAATCGCTTATAGAACATATTTAAGACATTTGCTATTTGTTTACATTTTGTCCACCACTTTTTTCGTCCATTTCTTGAGGACATCAAATATTCTGAAATATAATATGTCTTTTTAACGTCAGAAATTAACAGTGCCCTCAAGAAATGGACAAAAAAATTGAACCTGTGCCTAATTAGGTAGGAATAAAATTGACAATAGACTGTCCCTATTATCCATTTTAATGACTTAGGGTGCGTCCCACCATTAAAATTAAACTGGAGATTGTGTCATATGTTTACCATGTTAAATTTAACTTTTAAGTTAAATAATTTAACATGGTAAATCTCCAGTTTAATTTTAACTGGGCATGGTGGGACGCACCCTTAGTGGGGTAGAAATGGCATCATTAAATAGAGATAGAGCTGTACGTAATACTCTTGAGGTTGATAATACTGTTTCCTTGCCATCTAATACGATTACTCTCTCAACGATCTCGTTAAGACACTGCTACTGGAAGCTTAGCAAAACCGAGTTTAACCGGCTCTGGTTATTTATTAACCTTCCTTTAAATTTAAATTCCAATATCAAAGGGAAAGCTGGACCTTAAAATAAACTGGCGTTAATATCCCAGGGTTATCACAGTAATCCCCAAAACAGGTACTTGTGGTTAATTTATTCCATGACTAAAGTTAAACCTAGATATAAACTAGAGTTAGTCACGCTAATCCCCAGTTAATAGCCCAAACTGGTTAATCTGTGGCATTCGTCCGTCAGAGATGCGAAAATAATTTATCGAATAAAAAGAAAGGGATCCAGCAAAGATGATATTTCTCCATTTGAAGGATGCATGTAACAACAACCTCAGATTTTACGTAGGTACCTAGAACAAATTATCCAATAAACGCATTTCACTAGAAAATTGACAATTTTTGCTTTAGTAGGAAGAGGAACGGCCGAGGGGATAACCGCTCCAGGAATCTCGTTGGGAATCATTGGAAATCTTTATGAAATCTCAGGGAAGCTTGGAATTTTTTGGAGTGGTTACCCCTTCGGAGTTCATCTTTCTATGAATATCGTTTGGAATCTTTGAAAACATTATGGAATCTCAGTGGAATCTCTGGAGTGGTCACCCCCTCGGGAATGGGAAAAAAGTGGCTGTCCTATTTCGTTAATTTCAGAATAACTAAATAATTGTTTTTTTTTTACACCAAACTTTTGAAAGAGTGTCAATTTTTTGAAGACATATTTATTTGTACTGATATATAACAATAAAAAAATATCGAACAATTCCTTAACAAACGGTTATGGGGTCCTACCTATACTCGTAGATACTGGAAAGTGTGACCGATTACTTGAAGCATTTAATTTTGATTTGCAGGCTCAGTTTGCTGTAGTTCTTCTGTACATGCTGTATTCATCTTACACCTGCAACATTAGCAGACACTTCGTGTACTGGATTCTGGCTCTGGACATCGTGTTCGTGTTTCTATTTGCTGACTTCTACAGGAAAGCATACCTACGAAAGGCTGCAAAGAAAGGTAAACCTTTTCACACAGGTACTTGATTTATGGCAAATGGATTGAAGTTCAAGCGTTTTAGTTTCTAGGTTTGGCCGATATCTATATTGTCTATTTATTTATTTAACTAATTTACAACATTCTTCTTTTTTTCAGAGGAGGAAAGACGGAGTAACGCCTTAAAGGAAGAAATCGCAGAGAAAGAAAAAATTAAAGCCCTGAAAGAAGAAATCACAGCAAAAGAAAAAGTTCACTAGACATCCCAAAAACATACCAGAGTATGATTGAACCAACTGATCTGTCTATCTGTCTGTATTATCCTAAGAAGACAGACACTATGTCTAAAAAAGAAACAGTGTGTGGGGCTTCTTAAATAACAGGCTAAGAAGACTGATAGAGTGTATAAACAAACAGTTGTTACTGGGCCATCTAACAAAGTTAACTGTCTTTATTTCGTAAATAAACCCTATCAGACCCTTCTCTTATACACTAGCACCCTCTTCTTAGTCTGTTATTTAAGAAGTCAAGAACACTGTTCCTTTCTCAAACGAAGTGCCTGTCTTCTAAGGATAATAGAGACAGACAAGGCTTAGGTAAAGTTGGTTCCATCATCATAAAATCAGTCTGCCAATGTAAATATGTACGTAAACAGAACGAAAAGAGAAAGTAAGAAGAGAAAAGATGAGGTTGCCGTGACTTGAAGATTAATCGATTGTCCTAAATATAACTAAGTTGTAGATAACTGTAAGTCGAAAAGAAGAGTGAAAGTAACAACTTACTTACAAACTTAGAAAAATTGAAGTTTGTGAAGTTTATCAGAATCGACCAAGCTGATTGTTCAATCTTTTAATTACTTACTCTTGCACGATGGAAAATATTTTCATCTTTGGGTTTGTTTTGGAGTTTTTTTGAATGTACGAAGAAAGTTTTGCCCCTTAAATTATGATTCCAATTAAACCGTTTTTTTTTTTTTTGTATGAGTTTCTTATATTTACGTTCTGTGGAGGTAGCCGAGGTAGACCAGTAGAAGGTACAATTTCGTCAGAATCACGCCTGGTAGTCGAAGTTTCCGCCGCCGCAGGTAGGTGGGTGGGGAACTTTACAGGGAATATACATTTCCATTTTATTTACGTTTTTTCCGACAATTTTTTGAGGATATACTACTAGATATTTAAATTTAATTTAAATATAATATGTCTTTTTAAAGGCCGAAATTAACAGGTGTGATTTTACGATCGGTTAATTTCGGACAATTTTTTTGGCGGCAAAAATCACTCGACCGTAAAATCATAACACAGCCGCTTAATTTTGACTGTAAAATCATGACACAGCCGCTTAATTTTGGCCTTATGGAATTTCAGAACATTGAAATATCCAGTAGTGTTCTGAAGTGTGCAGAAAAATGTAATAGAGAAATAGCGAATGTAAGGCAGCAATTTCTACTGTTCTATATAGAATGTTCTAGATGCTATTTATGTTGAACTAAAGTAGGCGTTCTTTGAGAGCTACTTTTAACTACTTTCCCGTGTCATTTCTAAAGCATCCTTATCATTATACTATCTCCGCTTTGGTGAAGTTCTCATACGTCAGGTGAGCTATTTTTAATGTTTACTCTTCTCACGAGAAAGCTTTTTATTTATCTCTGGGAAATATTTTTTCATGTTGTTCTGAAATATAACGTGTCTAGTTTCTGACGGTAAAAAAATATTATATTTCAGAACTTAGGTATCCAAGTCACTTTACTGACTGAAAGCAAATTCCCTATAGAAGTAAAGTGAATTCGTTATAGAGAAAATACCTATCTACCAATCAGAAGGCGAGTATTAGACGCAGTTACTCGGCGATAACAAAGTGATCTGTTGTTCCGAAACTAAGGTTGGATTTCACAAATTCCTAAAGTCTACTTTACTGTCCCTTAGGAGTTCACTATAGCGTTATCTTCCGGATAAGGTGAAAACCCTCCAGCCAATAGCACCTCTATCTGGTTGTTAGGGTCGATTATCATTATAGTAAGTAAAGTGGTAAGACGGTTTGAGTTATCAGGAACTTTATCTTCTCGATAAGGAATTGATGAAAGCCACCGTCAGTCTCTGTAGTCTCGAGAGTCTATCTTGAACACCGGCATAATACTTCACAATGATAAATCCTCGCCATCGTATTCCATTATATAGAAGCTCCTATCATTCTATTATGTACAACAGCTCAGTCTTGCATGTATCTCAACCAAACACTCCCCCCCCACTTGTCCCCTTCCAGATCTTTCTATAGAGTTCATTATTTGTTTACGTTTTTTTCTGCACACTTTATGAGAAAACTATTAGATATTTAAATGTTCTGAAATATAATATGTCTTTTTATGGCTGAAATTAACAGGCTGTGTCGTGATTTTACGATCGAGTGATTTTTGTCATTTGTTCGAAATAACCGATAGTAAAATCACCACACAGCATGTTAATTTCGGCCATTAAGGCACATATTATATTTCAGAACATTACCCTTTGTGTTTATTGTTGTCACTTTGTGTAGATTAGAAAATCTCTGGTAGGATCGAACCTGTCGAGGGGGTAACCACTCCAGAGAATCCTTGAGATTCCATAAAGATTTCCAAAGATTCCCAATGATATTCATAGCAAGATGAACCCCGAAGGAGTAACCACTCCAAAAAATTCCAAGATTCCCTGAGATTTCATAAAGATTTCCAATGATTCCCAACGAGATTCCTGGAGCGGTTAACCCCTCGGAACCTGTGTAACTCGTTACACAGCTGGAGCTGAAATTTTTCGGCATGACTGACTGGGTGCAAAGTAAGATAAATTGACGGTAATCTGGGTTCAGGTACTTCAGGTATGAACAGAGTTTTTCAACTGCAATGATGGATTCCTCCAAGTCGATTGTGAGTGGGAAGTTTAGAAATCTGTCTCCTGTTACCCCCACTTGCCCCACTTTCTATACGACTTGCCCAACTTTGTCCCACCTTCCCCTATATAGGTATTATCCGGATAGCGCTCGGTTTCTCTGCACGTCTCCAAACTTTGCACTTGTCTCTGCTTTTAAGCGCCGCTTAAATCTCCTTACCTGAACGCTTTGGGTCTCGGAAAATCGAGAGGTAGTTTAGGTACTTATATCAAAGAAGTTTTCATCGATAGCCGAGTGATGTAGAGGGTCTCATTAGAAAAAAACTGAGAGCAGCGTCACACCGGTTCGATCCCGATCCTAACAATTCCTTCTAGGACTGTTCTGAAAAAACAAACCTCTCAAAAACGGTTTTTGTGTACCTGTGATTTTAGGTACGCCTGATTAGAGACTCAGCGATAATCCAACGAAAAACAGACGAGGTCCATTCTATTCTCCCCTGGGGTTTTTTTTTCCAGCACTATAAACAGCGCGGTAGCTAAACAGAATGAAATGGGGTATTTTTTCAAGCCTTGAAAAAGTAATTAAAAAATAACAGACAAATCCGTTGCGACTCATTTCGGAATAAATTATGTGCGTACCTACATTTTTGCGTTTTACATTTCCAGAGCCCTGACCAAATAAGTAGGTATATACTCCAGCGAATATAATGTCCCTTACTTTTGTTTAGTGGGTTGGCCGAAGCAAAAGCTAGCTAAGGCCTGTACCTCACTATCAAAGATTCCATAAAAGTTTGATGAAAATATTTTCTTTTATAAAATATTTGACAGTGTGATTTGTCATAAAAGATTTTCATCAATTATTTTCCAAAATATAAGCGCTTGCGTTTATCTTTTATAAAAGATTAAAATGGCGTCATGAAATATTGGATGAAAAACTTTGATGAAATCTTTGATAGTGAGATACAGGCCTAAGGAATGGGCCGAAGCCATTGTACATCCATGTCGTAAGTGAAAAAAAATTTCCAACGCTGGTATTTGAAACTTGACCTCTCAGGACACAAGCCGGGCTTCTTGACCGCTCGGCCACTGACAGGCACAGTATATAGACAGTTGACATGGTCCTTGGCGGTCGCTACATAGAGAGAGACTGCTAGACTAATGTATTTCAAAATAAACAGTGTAAAACTCGAAATTTTCTGAACTTCGCAGGATTTTCACAATATTGGCTCCTCCTTAGTGCATGATCGAGTGAACATCATGAATATATCAAGTTTTCAATTTGCGAAATCTCGATTCATAGCATGAGTTCAACGTCCCTGCTTCATCTTGTTGAGGTTTTCGTTGAAATTCATGCATATAAGGCCATCTGTCAGTGCTCTTCCAGATTCTGCATAATATCGAAATTGGATCTCCGTAACGATATTTGGATTAAGTTTTCTTAAGAGTACTTTCAAGTCCAGAATCAACTTCATTTCCCCAAACTGTGGCGTACTGTATTTAGTATGGTTATTTCACCACCATTTCTATTTCTATTTCGTTCTCCAGTGAAAGCTAAACATCTCGTAGTATCCTTTTCGCAGTCATTTGTATTTCGTTCGAGTAGCACACTATGTTTAGCTTTTAGAGCAGCCACGGCCATTGGCGGTCTTGCAATTACCAGTGTTATCCAGTTCCGAAGGTACCTTTAACTAGAAGTGAAAAAATTCCGCCTGCAAATCCATGATTATGTAATTTTAAAAACGATGTTCATTGTACCTGTGTTAAATTGTAATTATTACAAATTATCAAGTCCTATCAAGCCGTAGATACAGTATCTACAGCCCAAAAAGTTCACTATAGCCTTAACCTCCCGATAAGAAAAGTTGGTGGCTATCCTGCCGATAGCACCCTCATCGTAACGTTAGCTAGTGGATTTTTAAGGGTCCGCTATACCTGACGGTGCATTTTTTGCCACCCATAAGATTAACATTGCGAGCGGCGATTCATTTTCAAGGTTTACCCTTGGTTGGAAAGACACTAAATTTTGCCTAACAATGTTCTAGGGAGTGTTCGATGCAGATTTCCCAATTTCTCATTGGTTTTCGAGATACAGCACTTTTCTTGAGGTACGCGATGCTAGCATTTGCAAAACAGTTGGAATAAAAGAAACCAGTGAGAAATTGGGAAATCTGCTTCGAACACTCCCTAGAACATTGTTAGGGCTAGGTACAGGCAAAATTTTGTGTCTTTCCAACCAAGGGTAAACCTTGAAAATGAATCGCCACTCGCAATGTTAATCTTATGGGCGGAAAAAAATGCATCGTCAGGTATAGCGTCCTCTTAATGACAAGATAAAGAAGCCTTCGGGTAATTTCTCGGGAGCATGGTAGCCATCCTTAAACAACTACTTTATGTTTCTGTCTATGACAACCCCGTCGACGGACGAAGTAGAATTGGTAAGGGAAGGTGCACAGTTCGGTTCTTATAAAGAGAGTAAAAGTGGTAGTTCAGAAGAAGTAGTAAATAACTTTTTTCGACCTTTCGAAAGGGTTGGGCCAACAAAATAACAGGGTGGATTTATATTCAATTTGATCGTCCTGTTGTATTATAAACCAGAATTCAGTAACCATTTCTAGGGATACAGTCAAGTGGAACCATTGTGAAATAAAAAAGTTACAAAGGGGAATAAAGGAAAAACCCAAAACAAACAAATTGACTATTCTATCAGCAACTGCAAAAAATCACAGCGGGAGGTACATATTTCTAGCTTAACTTCTATATCAGGGGAAGAATAAAAGAAAATATGAAAAATTCCGCATTCTGATATTGTTACCTAAATAACGGGCCTGCGGGTTCAGGGGAAACCATTTGCATAAGGAAACCAGGACGAGAGAGCACGCGCTGTGGATTTTGGATGGGGGGGGGGGGGGGGGGGGTATTTCAGGTTTTGCGGTTTAGGATTCCAAAACGCGGTGGCCACAAATGGTCAAATCCTGCTGCATTTTTTATAAATCAACCATATCAAACGTTTGGGCTTTTTGTAGGGATATGTCTGTTGATACAACTAAGTTGACTCTTCCAAACTATTGGATGACTAATTTTTGTTCTGAAATATAGTACCCCTTATTAACGTCAGATGCTAGAATATGATAATAGCCTCTCAATTTTAAGTGTTCGACACTTCAGCTTCAGCTACTCTCTGTAACGATTGCCCCTCTATAACGAATGAACATACGGTCCCTTGAAAAGGGTTCAGTTATTTTGGAATTTTTTTTACGTCTCTAAGTATTCCTGTTGGAATTTTATTTCCCTAGCAACGCATGGCAACCATGTATAACATTTTGAACCCCTCTCTATAGCGAACTCTCTTCATAGCCAATAAATTAAGGGTCCGCTATACCTGACGGTGCATTTTTTTCCGCCCATAAGATTAACATCGCGAGCGGCGATTCATTTTCAAGGTTTACCCTTGGTTGGAAAGACACAAAATTTTGCCTGTACCTAGCCCTAACAATGTTCTAGGGAGTGTTTGAAGCAGATTTCCCATTTTTTTTTACTGATTTTCGAGATACAGCACTTTTATTGAGGTATGCGATGCTAGCATTTGCAAAACAGTTGCAATAAAAGAAACCAGTGAGATCTGCTGCGAACACTCCCTAGAACATTGTTCGGGCTAGGTACAGGCAAAATTTTGTGTCTTTCCAACCAAAGGTAAACCTTGAAAATGAATCGCCGCTCGCAATGTTAATCTTATGGGCGGCAAAAAATGCACCGTCAGGTATAGCGTCCTCTTAATAAAGTCCATTCACGGTCGTTACATAGAGATAATTTTATATAATACGTCAGAACAAACAAAAAATATCAAGTACAAACAGCACTATGCCTACAATCGTTACCTGCTCCCCATGGTTTCTATTAACGATATCTCAGAATTTTCTTAAAAAATCTATGTTTAAAAAACTTCTGTATTACCTACAACAACTGAACGCGACATCTACCCCATGAAAATTCCAAGTGGAACGACAGATTTTTCAGCTTAAAATATGCAGAGAAATAACCTAAAGAGAAACGAGAACATTTGGCTGAATATATTTCCCTACGCAACGGGTGGCTCGAAAAACAAACAGCGAAACTCCGCACGGGAAACTGCAAAGTTGAAAAAGGCTTAGGTATATTATTATTCTTTGAGCCTTTCCCGCAAGCAAAGTCATTACAGGTGCAGGTCACCTCTTCACACACCTTTGTGTTGAGCCTTTCAAAGGAAAAAAAAATTATCCCTCGAAATTTCCATCTCTGGTTTAGATTTCAGTTTAGATTTGTTTGTTTTTCTGCATATTTTATAAGCAGGATTCTATTGGATATTTAACTGTTCTGAAATATATTATGACTTTTAAAGGGCCCAAATTTCCTGATAGGGTGTGTAGAAAAATAGCGAATGTATGTTCGGGCTTATAGTAGCGCCACCCTGACCTCCCAGGCCCGAGGGCTTTCTGCACTGTTCACTGTTCACAGAATGCCCTCGGGCCAGGCAGGTCAGGGTGGCGAGACTATAAAGATGTTTGCGTCGTGGGTTATTGTTGTAACAAATAAGGGTAGCGACGATAACTGGGTGATATAGGAAGGGTTATCCTCGAGGGGTTGGTAGCACGGGTGATTGCCTTTCTATACCTAGGTACAGGCTACCTCAAGGTTCATTAACTCAAAAGGTTGTCGGAGTGTGACGTAAGAGCTGGTCGTATCAGTGGAGCAAGAGTTTCAAGGTTCAAATACTCTGACGAAGAATGATGTCATAGTCTTACATTCTGGTTTAAATATGTAGGACCCAACTTTAGCTCAGACCTGTCTATCTGTCTCTATTATCCTAAGAAAACAGACAATTTGTTTGAGAAAGAGACAGTGTTCTAGCCTTCTTAATAACAGGCTAAGAAGACTGACGGAGTGTATAAGCAAACAGTTGTTATACTGGCCCATCTTACAAAGTTAACCGTCTATTTAACAATCAGAAATATTGAATCAAGGTCCATAATTTTTCAACAAGCTGAAAACCTCTTCAATGCGTAGATCTTAAGGCCACCTGACATCATTAAATTGTTAACCCGCCTTGATTCTTCTCTATTTTCCTTGGGGTGTTCCCGAAACGCCGGAGGGCGAGCGGCGGAGGGTTGAAGAGGCGGTAGAGGGTTAAAGAGGTGGCTCTCATTTTGAATTCCTGGGATAAAACGCGGCTTTACAATTTGTGAAGCTCACTTTAGAATTTGAGGAGTTCACTTTAGTATGAAAGGACATTTTTGCGATCCGTCACGATACATTACCTTCCCCGTGCGATTATCTACCCCCGATTTAAGGGATGAAAACCCCTTTTCCTTTTATGTCCCACCATTTAACCTCATTGTTCAACTTCTTGATATCCTTTTCCTCCTTTTAAGGTTCGTTTTAATGGGCTCGTTTCACTCAGATCTGAGTGAGTTCTTGAAAGATAGACTGCTGAGATTGTGGGTAGGTACAAGTAGAATAAAAAAGGACCTCACCTTTCGTGACCTATCTACACATGGGGGATTTGGTCAGGATCTCTCCCGGAAGCCGAGTTTTCCCCAAGCCGGTGACGACCAGGCTCATCAGAACATATCTTCACACCACTGCACCGATGAGATTAGGTTTGGAAAAATGTCATAAGTAAGTAAACCGAAAGCTATAGGTACTTACTTAAAGTTTACTTTAATTTCTAGCAAAGAAGAAGTCAGTACTATTGCACTTACAGGGGTTAGCAAGGGGAAGGTAAAAACGGCACAAAATTTTCACTCATCAAAAAAATAAAAAATAAAGTACCTAAGTGAGAAGAAAAAGTAGCAATACGTATGCGGGTAATGCGTATGTGATAAAATAATTGAAGGATACAGAGTAGCTGTTTGGTGGCATCTTGAACGCCGTTCAAGCGTTCGAAATGACTTTCTAGCTGTTCGGTGAACGGTTATAGCCTGTGGCCCCCACAAGTCGTGCTGCGCCTACTAATGTGACCCTTTATCCTGTTCCACCCGGAATCACCCACATTATGTGGGCCATTCCTCGAAAATACAGTTTTTGCCAACTGTCGAATTGGTTATGTTCGGGTTGTGTTTGAATGGTTTTAGGTAGACTCCTTACGGTTATTATGCCGTGTTAACGTTAGGTTAGGTAACTGTTGACTAGGGACTGAAGAATCTAAGCGGTTTTGTAGAACCCTAAATTTGTTCTGATGGTCTCCTCCCTTCGTAGATATAGCGTTGAATATTTCGGGTTTCATGGTTGAGACAGCAGAGTAGCTGTGTCCTTGTCAGACTTTGACATATCAATCTCTAGTTTAAGGTTCCTACAGTTAGCTTACAGCGAGATAGGTAGCAGAAGATGCCATTTTTGGAGGGAAGGATCGAGATCAACTGAAAATCTCCTTAACCGTCACTCTAAATGATTCTATAGCACCTAGTGGGTGGAAGTCAACTTCGAAATCTACCTACCCCCTCTGAAAGATGTACTTGGACTTAATTCACGTATAATTCACTAGCTAGAAGGGATCGCTTCCGATCAATATCAATTTTTGAGGGGGAAGAGGGCGAGGAAGGTTCTGATACAGGATTATCCGGTGCTTATCATAACAAGATCATGCCGTGAAATATCCCCGAAGAGGATCTTCCTCAACCGGGCTTAAGTTTCAAGCCTTTAATGGAAACCTTTCCTGGAAGTCCACGACGATAAAGCAGACCCTCTTCTTAAGACCCTGCTCTAGCTCAAGATGCATTTCTACCGTCCATAATTAGAAAATTTCTTGTCTTGCTTTTGTTCTTGCATTTCTTGCATGTAAGGAAGAGTTGATTGCAAGAACAAGAACCAGAAATGACTTGGAAGAACAAGAACTCTTGCAAAAGTTCTCGCAAGAGTCTTCCATAAACCCAGGCAGTTTTTTTCCAAAGCTTCATTCATGGATTGCAGTCCGTATTTGGTACAAAACACTCTGCAGACTATGCGACGATAGATTGCACTTGAAATGGCCGTTCGGTAGGCAACAAACCACATTATAACAGCAGAAAATTCCATGTGTATGCAAGAAATAGCAAGAATCTCGCAGCAAGAACTAGAACAAGAGCAAGACAGGATTTTTATTGCAAGAACAAGAGAAAGAGTCACTTTTCAAGAACAAGAACAAGAACAAGAAATGCCGTTTCTTGTTCTTGTTCTTGCATCGTGCATCACTACCAATAATGTTAACATTGCGATGGGTGAATTATTTTTAATTATTTTCCCTTGGTTGGAGCGATAGATTCCCCAATGGAAAAAAATCAGTACCTCAGGAAAATGAACAATAATTTTTATTCTCCCGTTTTCCGCAGCAGGAATATAGAGAAACATTCCCAAAGGCCACTGAAGACGGCACAAACGTTTTCTAATAGCATCGAAAATGTCTCGATGAAGAAAATGCCGGGGAAAAGGACACTGCAAATAGTGACGGGAAAGTCAAGTGATCTGTACACAACTTGGCTGCAACGAGCTTTCCCATCGATGATGAAATGTATAGTATAGAAATTTGAGAAGTACTTCAATTGGAAAACTATTTTATCGTTGCATTTCATTTTATTAACAGCTGGCAGGACGTTGGAATAAACACTTCATGTAAGCAGGTAACAACAACTGTCACTATTTGACGTGTACACCGACTCTACAATTACATAATCATGAATCTGCAGGCTAACAACTGTCACTATTTGACGTGTACACCGACTCTACAATTACATAATCATGAATCTGCAGGCTAACAACTGTCAAGTTTATTTGACGTGTACACCGACTCTACAATTACATAATCATGAATCTGCAGGCTAACGACTATCACTATTTGACGTGTACACCGACTCTACAATTACATAATCATGAATCTGCAGGATAACAAATAAATTTCGATTTTGACCAGCTCTATTTTCCGATTCACAGGCACCTGACTTCCTAACTACAAAATTCTTTCCCTTCAAAGAAGAAAGTTTTATAGGAAAACTTCGACATGCTTCCAGAATTTCTCAAGAAAAGAAGTTGAAGTAGTGCGTCGGCTTTCGACAGCTCTACCTACAAATTTCTTGCCCTTCTTGAAGTTTCACGAAACAGAGAGTTGACTTTGATTTTTAAATGTTTTGTTTTGTCAGTTATCTTAATCCGGGGATTAAGACCGAACATACTTCGCTACCTATTTGTTTACGTTTTTTCTGCACACTTTATGATGATACTGTTGGATAATTAAATGTTCTGAAATATAATGTGACTTTTTGTCAACAAAAAAGTTGTTTGCCTAGTAATTTCGGCCCTTGAAAAGACACAGAACATTTAAATATCCAATGGTGGCCTCATAAAATATGCAGAAAAAAACGTAAACAAACACGACTGCGTAGTTGCAAATCCTCGTCCAGACTTCTCCACCAAAAGGTAGGTATCCCAGACCCAGACCCAGCCTCTATTCAAAACTCCTAGGTATACCTACCTAAATAGAAATTTGGCGGGAACTTCAGCAGTTGTATAGGAATGGTTTTCAATCAGAGTAGTCCGTTGTCAGACTTCGTTTAATTACTCTGAAGTGAATGGCTCGGGAAGGGAGCGGCCATGTTGAATTTTAACAACAATGGCGGAACAGGCGTATTGTAGTCACCTAACATGGCGGCGCTTGTCCCACCGAAACATGCACGGATGCTCGATATACCCTTTTGTGTTTTATTTCTAGTCTTTGTCTGTTTTTGTTGGTTTTCGGTTGTTTGAATGTGGTGTCCATACTGCTGAAATAAAGGATATTTGGGTAATGCGGGTCGACGCGGGAAAAAAAGGCTGTGCATTTCACCGTAACCTTTCAACATAGTTGTAGGTCCCAGGGTCGAATCCTGACACCACCAATTTTTTTTAGGTGGGTTCCGAACCACCACAGCCTCAAATCACATTCCGCATGAGATCATGAACAATCAGAGACGAATGCCGGTCAGGAAAACTTCAATAGGATCGGGTTCGAACCTTCGTGACCTAATTCTTCTGACACCACAAAAGTCAAGTGTTCACGAATTTCAGCATTCGAGGGCCTGAAATAACTAATCCCTCAAAGGTTCTGAATAAATAACTCCGGGAAGAAGTTGTCGCTCGTTCCCCAAGTCTCCCGAGCTTACTTTAGTCTCTCTATAGAACTCCCTAAGGCCTGGGAAAGGGTAAGACGGTATCCATATAATGAAAAGATAAGAAACTAACCAGACGGCACAATTTGTTATTACTGTTCCCAATACGAACACAAAAGCCTTTTCTTCGGGGAAACCTGAAGTCGACTATTGTCTACCTCCAATCACAGAAACGTTGTGATAGCAGGGCGTAAGCTAAACATCAGCGGTACATTTTCTACCACAGAGTGTGACAATGGTTCGGATTTGAGTTCTCAATAGGGAGAAGACGTTATACTCCACGGTTTATGCCTGCAATTATTTCTTCTTGAGATTAACTCCTACCTAGTTTCTGTATCTGTTACTCTCTGGGGTTTTTATAACAGCCGAACTATGCTAGTGGGTTTATTTCCCTTCCAGGACGACGCTAAAACTTAGAACAAAATACCTAAGTACATAAAGGGCGTTTTTGTCGTGTTTGTTCACGTTTTTTCTGAACACTTATGAGGACATTATTGGATATTTAAATGTTCTGAAATATAGTAAGTAGGTATGTCTTTTTAACATCATAAATTATCAGTGCACGTTATGATTTCACGATCGGTTAATCATGACATTTTGTCGGCCGTTAAAAAGACATATTATTATATATTTCAGAACATTTAAATATCCATTAGTGTTCTCATAAAAACATTCATTTTATCCGGAAGATATCCTAACATCTAACCTAACCTCGGATGTATAATATGTCTAAACCTATAATCAAATTCAGGCTGCACCTTCCATCAATAGTGCTGCCCTCAAAGCCGTACGTCACCTGATAGCCTGTTCAGTTCAATCCAGGCTCTTTGGGGATGGATTTTGGATTGGGGGTGGGGGTAGTAAGCTTTTAATCCAACAATATGGGGGGTAACACGCTGGGGGGGGGGGGGGGGGCAGGCATTTAGCCATGTTGTGGCTATAGGCCGCTCTACCCCGCCTATTTAATGTTTTATAGCGCTTTGTTGAAGAAGTAACGGTTGAAAAGGACTTTAACAGGTTGATATATGGCTCCCCTCATTGTTTATTTATCGTACTTTAAGGTTTAAGGTATACACAGTAATCTGGGGTAGTTTCCATTAAGGGTGTGTTTGTTTACGTTCCATTCTGCACCTTTTATAAGGAAATGTTCTGAAAAACACATGCTTTTTAACGGCCGACATTAAGGTGGAATACACGTAGGTAGTGGTTTGTAATGCTACACGTCCTTCAAGTCCTTCTCCGAAGTTACAGGGCGAGTGAAAGGTGTTTAAAGGGGGATATAAACCTGAGACTCTTTGTCGTGAGGCAGCGTTGTATTTTTGCATGAAATGGAGTAATAAGCCCACAGGAGCGGTTTTAAACAGTCAACTACCAGTCCACATGTTTTTCTGTATGTATGTATGTATAGTGGCCCTTAACAGGCTTGTGTTCTGATTTTTCGATCGAGTGATTTTTAGAAAAAAAAAAAACTCCGTAGACGCCCTTAAGTGATGAAGGCTATAAAGAAAAAGAGCGAAACACGAAAATCAAGGCAATATACGTCAAAATGAAGGAAATACCTAATAATTAAATAAATTTCAATGAATAATTATATTGTGCGTAAAAGAACAAAGGAATTTTCAATTTTATGGTAAACAAAGGCAGCGATTTCATACAGCAGCAGGGTATATCTTTGAGAGCTTTCTCTGTATAAAGTTTTGTGTATTGTACAGAAACACATCAAAGCGCCTGCTATGCAGAATATTAAAAGCCTTGACGGGGGAAACTTGAAATATGGGCCCCCCCTTCCCCCCCCCCCCCCCCCCTTCCCACCATTCTATCTTTTATCTCAAATCCCGCAGGGTGTGAAGATAGGTTAAGCGTGCGCTGCGGAAAAGTACAAAAAAGGTTATTTTTGCTTCACCTTCGACCTTTCATATTTTCTAATATACCTTTTTTGTGGAAAGCGATAATCTTTGGAAGAATGCGACCAAATATGACTGCACCCATCGTTCTGAAGAAAACACAGCTGTAGGTGCCAGGTTCGAAGCAAGTGTGTAGGGACAAGCAACTAGACCATTTCAAGAAGTATCCGTCGTGCTCAGCTGGCAGCACTACCAAATACCAGCTCCCAACCCATCTTATTAGTAGACGATGGGGACCTACAGTATCTAGTAGCCTAGCCTCGATATGTATTTCACTTTACATGCTGGAAAAGTCACAGTAGTGGGATGAGCGCCGAAATTCCAGGTTCAAGGCAAGGTAAAGACTCCCAAGCAGAAACAAGTGATACATGACTAACGCCCAAGTGGGTCCCTACCCTTAAAATAGAATTAAGGTCGTACCTGACGAAGGTAGATCAAGAAGTTCGTGCGCCAGCATTACAGCCAAATTGACCTCACACTCGTCACGGGATGAGAAGCCAAAAGGAGATTCCCCTGCACACGTGTGCACGGTTTCGCACGTGCACTGATTGTTGATGATGTTGCATCCGGTCTGTAGAAATGGCGCCGGACAGTCCCCGTCGTTTCCGGGCCGACCTGCGACAAAAATATCCATTTTTGAGAAGCTCAGATATTTTTTTTTTTTCGTTTTTGTGCCTTATAACGGAACACAATACATATTCGCTATTTTTTTATGTCTTTTCTGCACACTTTATGAGGAAAATACTGGACACTGAAATGTTCTGAAATATAATATGACTTTTGAAGTGCCGAAATTAACCGAACATACATTCGCTATTTGTTTACGTTCTTCCTGCACACTTTCTGAGGAAAATACCTGGAACTGAAATGTTCTGGAATATAAAGTGACTTTCTAAGGGCCGAAATTAACTCGCTGTGTTGTGATTTTACGATCGAGTGACTTTGTCAACAAAAAATTAACCCATCGTAAAATCACCACAGGGCCTGTTAATTTCGGCGGTTATTAAGACATATTATTATATTTCAGAACATTTGAATATTCGACAGTGTCCTCAAAAAACGTTCGACAAAAAAGAACCATGCCTGATGATCCTTATAATTTTCGATTTCAGTTCTCGCCATAGGGCTGAAGAAAAAAGGGGTCTAAACAATTCCAAAATTCATGGGTTAGAGTGGCTGAAGGGAAAAGGGAAACGTCCAATCAGCTATGGTCTCAAATTTAATAATGAAGACCATTAGAAAAATTCAAAATAGCTCATCCTGCGTGCCTGGAGGCAGACTTTTGGTTTTTCAACGAGCGCCCTGATTTATGCGCATATTTTATAATGTAAGAGCCTTTTTATTTTAGCCGTGAAAAATGTATGAAGGAAATTGGATTTCAGTTCGACATCCTTCTCCATTTATTTTTTTCCCTGTTTTTTTAGACTTTTGAGTGGCATTATTTAGTATCATCACATCCGATCATTTGTTTTGTGAATTTTAGATTAACCAGCTCTCGTTGGTATGCATTGTTTTTTTTTACGATGAAAGAAGACGACCTGAATTTTTATGGTAAAGTTTAGCGTGAAGTTTGTAAAGCCTGGTTTACATTGTAAGGAACTTTGTATAGCAAGAATGTCAATGCTTTTGTTAAACACGCAACCAGGTTCAATCGTGAGCCTGGGGCTTTATTCAGGAGACTTTAAAAGGACCTGTAAAAGACGTAAAATCAAGGCTTGAGGACGAAATTTTCTTGTCTTGCTTTTGTTATTGCATTTCTTGCATGCAAGAACAAGAACACGAACAAGAGTTCCTTTTGGCTGCAAGAAAAAGAGTCCATATTTTGTAGGAAAAAATCTGCATACTATGCGACGATAGATTGCACTTGAAATGGCCGTTGTGTAGGCAAAAAACCACCATATAAAAGCAGAAAATTTCATGTCTATGCAAGAAATTGCAGGGGTCTCAAAGCAAGAACAAGAACAGGGGTAAGAAATGATTTTACTGCAAGAACAAGATCAAGAAATGCCGTTTCTTGTACTTGTTCTTGAATCTTGCATCACTAAATGACGGGAACCTACAGTATTAGATGGATTCCGAACCATGAAGCCTTGGTTTAAATTTCAGAAGAAGTGATAGACAGGGGGGAATGTAACCAGAAACTACTTCCTAAAGAGAAACTAGGGACGGGAACTTCTAAATAAATTACCCTGTTAGAAATAGTGGAAATTCAGCTATTTTGAAATTCCCTATATCCAACAAAGTTAACCGTGAAGTCAGCAAAAACTGAACGGCCATGTTGTTATACGTGTACAAAACATTTCAGCTAAATAATCCTATGATAAAGCTAACTTATTATACCTCATGTTAAATTTCTGGATTACAGTGTCTCATTAAGGATGAAGATAAAATTCTGTTTGACGACCTTGATGAAGTTTTTTTGGTTCTGGAATATAATATGTATTTCAACGTCAGAAACTACATTATAATGTCCGTCTATAACTACTGTTAAAGTACCATGACCGTGTAAATCTCCCCCTCTATAAAGAGAGTTCGCTATAGAGGGAGTCTCAGGGGTTTTAACGGGACAGCAGAATTCGCTCATAAGGTATCCCCCCGAAAAGAATAGTTGGTGTCTTTCACCATCCTGCCGATAGCACTCTTTTAAGGGTCCGCTATACCTGACGGTGCATTTTTTGTCACCCATAAGATTAACATTGCGAGCGGCGATTCATTTTCAAGGTTTTCCCTTGGTTGGAAAGACAAAAAATTTTGCCTGTACCTAGCCCTAACAATGTTCTAGGTCGTCATTGAAGCAGATGTCCCAATTTTTTACTGGTTTTCGAGATAAAGCAATTTTCTTGAGGTATGCGATGCTAGCATTTGCAAAACAGTTGCAAGAAACCAGTGAGAAATTGGGAAATCTGCTTCAAACACTCCCTAGAACATTGTTAGGGCTAGGTACAGGCAAAATTTTGTGTCTTTCCAACCAAGGGTAAACCTTGAAAATGAATCGCCGCTCGCAATGTTAATCTTATGGGCGGCAAAAAAATGCATCGCCAGGTATAGCGTCCTCTTAACGGCAAGATAAAGTTCAGGACTACTTTATTGGGAACATAAATATACTAACTTTACCTACACAGTAAATAACTGCTAAAAACCACCCTAAATACAGGTCACAAGAAACAACCCGTCAATCAAGACTAAAAAATCGAAAAAAAAGTCATCGCCACTTTTTTCAGGTTCAAGGAGGGAAAGTCATAATTTAATCGAAAATTCATTTCAATACGATTAGATCAGGAGTTGGAAGGATAATTAGAAGGGATGAAAGGGTGACGGGGGGTTGGTTGGGGGGGGGGGAGGGTTGCTGGGATTTCTAAATAGGTTAGACGAGGCGTATTTGGTATCCGCGATAATAACATTTCAGCTGTTACACAAATTTGAAATCGTGTTCCTCTGGAGTTTAACAGACACTAGGCTCCCCGTCTAGCACACGATAGGAACCTACCTACCTAGCTGAAAAACTTTGGTAGAGTCGGGGTCGAACCGGTGCGACAGCCATCGAGACTTCTCACCAAGTTGTGAGGAAATTAGCTTGAATCTGAAGCAATGAAGCTGACTCCCGAGAGTGTAAGCAAAGGTTCCCCCCCCCCCCCCCCCCCATATAAACTATTAATGTCTGTTCGACGTTCCAAACTGTTTCACTTTGTTCCATTCCCCCCCCCCCCCCCATCCCCCCCCCCGGGATTCCAGCGTGACAAACTGTGCACCGTTATTGTTTCGCTACCCTTTTCAGTTAAATTAACTATGTTTTGCAAGCTAAGATATTTGGCATAGTTTGTTTTTGCTAGGTTCTACCTAACCTAATTTATGATTTTCTCTATAGGGATGGATTTCACCACTTCTTGTAGCGTACTATATGGTGTTTCCTATTGAACAGATTGCACTTGTTTTCTTGCGATAGGACTTGCCATAAGCTAAATATAAGATAAGATAAATCTGTTCGTTAGGAGACACGATACCTATACACAGGAACTAGACTCCTTATGGGGAATAATAGCGTCTATAGCACAGGTTCTCATCACTACTTGTAGAGATTTTTTCAGGGGTACCAGCAGGTGTATTCCCTTTCTCGAACGCCAGCAAACCCACCCAACTAACACCTTCAAAATGTATTGTAAGAAGATAAGGCACGCCATGATGCAATATACGGAGAACAGTTCTTCTTACAATAAATTTTGAAGGTGTTAGTTGAGTGGGTTTGCTGGCGTTCGAGAAAGGGAATACACCAGCTGGTATTTACCAGTGAGAGCTCGACTGTAGGGCCTGATGACGAAATAACCCCTTTGTATATAGAGGCCTTACCTACCTGCTTCTATAACTTACTTCTCGGATTTTAGGATTAGAAGGCATGCAGGTTTTTATTTTTTGTATAATTGGGTTTTCTTGTTACACCCACTGATAAAGGCGGTACGACCACTGCTTCTTGATTTTTCCCGAGGGGGTAACCCCTCCAGAGATTCCTTGAGATTCCACTGAGATTCCATAAAGATTTCCAAAGATCCCCAACGATATTCATAGAAAGATGTACCCCGAAGGGGTAACCACTCCAAAAAATTCCGAGATTCCCTGAGATTTCATAAAGATTTCCAATGATTCCCAACGAGATTCCCAATGAGTGGTTAACCCCTCGATTTTTCCCATTACCAGCAGATGTATTCCTTTCGTCTAAGGCCGGAGAAGCATGGAAAGTTATCACAATACCTAACCACTGATGATTATCGAGACATCCATGCTCCTAAAAAAGATCTGTTGAAACCGGGATTCGAACCCGGGGATTACAAGTCATTTGTCTGGCTGGAGGTAAGCTTAGCTGGATCTCCAGTATTAAACTTCTCTGAAGGAACAAAACAATGAATAACAGAACTTGTGCTAGATAATTCCGGAAAATATCAAAGAGAAATTTCTCAAAGGAACCTAGACAAAGGAGGAAACTAGAAGAATGGGTCTCTAGAACGGAAGGAGGAAGGAAAACTTGACGTAAATGACTAATATATGATTTCAGTCCGTAAACAAAGAGCGGTGACATAAAACTGTATGTACTGTGGTCTAGTTTCTTTCTTTAGAAGAATATCGGTTCTATCCTGACGTGACCAATATTTTTCTGGTTGGCATTCTCCCCAGGAGGTGTATTCCCTTTCTCGAACGCCAGCAAACCCACCCAACTAACACCTTCAAAATTTATTGTAAGAAGATAAGGCCCACCATGATGCAATATACGGAGAACAGTTCTTCTTACAATAAATTTTGAAGGTGTTAGTTGGGTGGGTGTGCTGGCGTTCGAGAAAGGGAATAGACCTGCTGGTATGTTCAGCGTGTCGTGTGAAATGTGTATCGAGGCTGTGGTGGTTCGGAACCTATCAAAAACTGTACTAGCCAGAATATTTGTAGGCGGTAGAATGGAAGCAAAGAGAGCTCAGCTTTGAAGAACGCATTGTGTATTATATGCTCCTCAAGTATTTGCACAAATGGAGTTATTTGCTGATCCAGCTCATCCTCTTAGCGCCTTTTCAAGGGAAAATATTCGAAACTCACAAAAGGATTTCCGAACGTGAGAGATTACATAAACACCTTTTTACTGCGGAACATTGTAACGCTAATGTACCGATCAGTTAAGGGTCCGCTATACCTGACGGTGCATTTTTTGCCGCCCATAAGATTAACATTGCGAGCGGCGATTTGTTTTCAAGGTTGGAAAGACACAAAATTTTGCCTGTACCTAGCCCTAACAATGTTCTAGGGAGTGTTCGAAGCAGATTTCCCATTTTTTTTACTGGTTTTCGAGATACAGCACTTTTCTTGAGGTATGCGATGCTAGCATTTGCAAAACAGTTGCAATAAAAGAAACCAGTGAGAAATTGGAAAATCTGCTTCGAACACTCCCTAGAACATTGTTAGGGCTAGGTACAGGCAAGGGTAAACCTTGAAAATGAATCACCGCTCGCAACGTTAATCTTATGGGCGGCAAAAAATGCACCGTCAGGTATAGCGTCATCTTAAAGTCTAACATACATTCGCTATTTGTTTACGTTTTGTCTGCACACTTTGTGAGGAAACTATTGGACATTCTGAAATATAATATGTCTTTTTAACGATTGAGGTTAACAGATTATGTTGTGATTTTTGCCAATAAAGAAATCATGATTTGGAAAAAAAAACTACCTAAAGCCAAAAAGGACTGGGCGGAAGCCATAACAACCATACCTGAAGTAGGAAATATTGCTAACGCCTGGATTGAACCCAGGCTGCTCAAGACAGTCGTCAGCCTCTGAGAGGTTCTAAACCGAAGTTATGAAGTGGTGGAATCCACCGCAGGGAATCGTCACTGTCCACTCAGGAGGAAAATACGTTTCTCCCCACGCTCCCATGCAAATATTTGAGAATAAATTCCAATTTTAATTTATCGTCCAGTTAGTTAATTAAATTTCCCCCGGGGGCTAAAAAATTCCATTAAAACAACAATTGAACAAATCAAATTACGAAATTAAAATTGAAGAAAAAAGCAGAAGTGTTTTTCACATATTGCGATGGAACTGTCAGTCGCACCCGTTGCCAGAACATACATAATTCATACTTATTTCATTTCTTCGCAGACAGAGCAAGATCAAATTGGAGCGGTCGCTCATGCGTCCATCTCTTTTCAATTCCAGTTTTTTTGGTTTTTATCAATATTCAATTCTTTTGATTTGGTGGAAGGTCAGAAGAAAGTAGTCCCTCTCTAGAACGACGGTGAAGGAACCAAGCTTCAAAACGAGTCATGCAGGGATTGCCAATAAGGGACCAAAGCGTTATAGAGAGGTATTCGTTATTATAAATTTTGTCCTAGGGGTGCTATCGAGTTATTTCTTTCTGACACAAATTTTTCATGATATAACCTACAACTTTTGCCTGAAAAAGTTCTTTGTCGGACGTACCGTTTCGGCAGGGGAGGGGGTTGAATGTGCAAAACGTCATAACTCACTCATTTCGTGAGATATTGAGTTTTTTCTTTTTGTTTGGAGTTTAAATTCATATTGCCTACAACTTTTGTCGGAAAACGTTTTTTGAAAAATCACTTTCAGGAAAGAAGCTTCGAAATCTGCCTATAAGCCTGCTGAATAGTTTTGAAATCATAAAAGCCCACGAACATAACCGTATCCACGGGGGGGGGGGGGGGGTTAGGGGGTTAAACCCCTCCCCCCATGAACGGAAAATTAACATGGTAATGCCAACGTGAAGCAAAAAAATATAGGCTAAAACTCCTCCCTTGACACTAACCCCCCCTCCCATGACCGCTTTCTAGATACGGGCCTGCCCACGAACGTACCCAAAAACAAATCACAAAAAGAACCCTCAGGTTTCAGCAACATGTTCCGCTCGGATTTCTTTCAGTTTACAGAAAATAGAAAAACTCTTTCGTGAAGTTCTATACATTACGAGAAGCCACAAAAGCATTTACTCCCCCTAAACACATAAATAAGTTTGTACGTAAAGTATGTCACGGTAGCGGAGTCTCCATGCTCTGTCGCATTCGCCAAGAATACACAGAACAAAACAACAAACACATTTCCTTATTACACGCACCCTTCTTTCAAAATAGACGTAGCGGAAAATGGTAAGCATGAACATCCATATACAGAATTCTCTGTCTCTGTATTTTCAAATTCAAATGACTTCATCATTATTTTGTACCGCAACTTTCTCGCTACTGAAATAGAAAGCTTTTCTGTTGTCAAATTAGAGAAGTTTCTCCCAGAACGAGCGCCAAGGGACCTGTAATATTTCCCGTTATACAGAGGAGTTCGCTATATGGAGTCTGGGACCATAAAGTCCCCTCGCTGTAAAGAGGCGATTATTTTTTGGATAGGTTTTGTTGAATTGTCCCTCCTAAAATTATATATAGGTATTGAGAAATTCGTCTGAACTATAAAAAACGCTTTATGCACACTTTATGAGGAAACTACCGGAAATTTAAATGTTCTGAAATATAATATGTCTTTTTAACAGCCGAAATTAACAGGCACTGCGGTGATTTTCCGATCGGTTAGTTTCGGACAAACTTTTTGTTGACAAAAAATTACTCAATCGTAAAATCACCAAACAGCCTGTTAATTTCGGCAGTTAAAAAGCCATATTATATTCCAGAACATTTAAATATCCAATAGTTCGGTCTTAACTGAGGTTCAGGATCTCCAAATTGAAATTCTGCGGGGAAGAAGGAACAGTTTGTGAGGGCTTTCGCGTCATTTGCAAGCGTTATTAGCAAGGCGTGGCTCAATTGCCATTCGCACCACATGAGCCCGCGACAACGTCTTCTGCTCTTTGGCTGAGTTTGAGAACCGCGAAAACACATCTGCTGATCAGTATGCTGAGACGCCTCTCCTTCACTCCGCCCATGAATAACAAATGCTACACACTACGTTATCCAAGATGGTTACGGCTATATATCGCCGAGGATCAAGAAGGCGGTGGGTCATGGTGAACGGTACATGACCGTAAAGTAGAAAATGGAATATCTTCTTCTTGGTTCTTAAGGTAGCCAAGGTGACGTTTTGGACGGCGTCCAGGCTCCCTGGCTGGGATGCGGGGTTTGGGATGTGAACTTAGGCATGGTCACCACATACGATACTTCCAGACCCGCATCCCTGTGATTTGTCTTCTGTTTGGCAGAAATTGTAGAGACCTTGATTTTACTGTGATAATCACAGTGTTTTGTTTCTTCGTACATTTAAAATATACCTACTCAAAACAGTTCTGACTTAAATTTCTTCTGGCTCGCTTCGCTCACCCGGCTGCCGGGTTTCAAACTCCCCCTCCCCCTCCACCCGAGGGATTACAGGATTACAGGATTACAGGATTACCCCCAAAACAGTACCCTCACGAAGAATTTTGGCTGAGGTTCGTTTTGAAATTCGGTAGGCCTGGGCTTTCGATTTCAGTGCAACAGTTGAGTTGGTTTGAAACTGACATACAGGGTTTATGGAGACCCGAAGGGAGAGATAGAGGCGATAGAGGGGACAGATAAAGGGGGGGGGGGGGGAAGAGAGGGGACATGACTCATCATTCTTGCACAGATGACCCAGAACGGGAAATTAAAACTTAAAACCATGGGTGGGAAAAAAATGAAAAACTTGGGCACGTATATTACTTTTGCCATTTTAGAGGTGTTACAATTCACAGCTCGGAATTTTTTTGAATCGGGACATTGGAAGCTCCCGCAGAGCACACGGAGATTGCACTGACTCCCCGTGGTTCACAGCTCCCCCCCCCCCCCCCCCCCCCCCCCCTGAAAAAACTACATTACCTATATTATATACTTTACAGAGACAAAAAATCTAAATTCAAATTCGTGTTTTGAAGTCGTGAACTCAGCTAGCAGCTCTCAACCGATCGGGAAAATTTTCGGGAGGAGCAAGATAGAACCGGGGTATCCGAACTGCGTAATATTTGCCACCCCTTGTCAATGAACATTCTTATATGTATAGATATCTCCAAGGAAAAATAGGTATAAGGAACATATTCTCCAGTGAACTGCATGCAAATGGTACTTTAAGGGTGTCTACGTAGTGCATAAAAACGTAAACAAATAGCGAAGGCATGTTCGGCCTTAAGGTCATAAGGAGTTGGGTACGACTCCCCTAAGTATGTGGGAGGAACATAACAAATAAGTAGAACCATTAACCAGCCACGGGGAACGCAATAAGCTTCCCTCGTGAGGAAACTGAATCTTCTTATCATGATTGAAATAACGAAAAGAAAATCGATGAGATGAGAAACCTCCATATAGGCATCGCCAGGGGCGGCTTGTTCTTTCAGATTCTAGGAAGGTGTACTTGTACTTAGCATAGTGATTGATGCATTCCTTTCATGCAAGAACAAGATTCCTTCCAGTAAAAGCCTGACTTATTCTGGACTTAGCAATATCTTTGCCTCAAAAATACCTGGCACAGCAACGGAGCAATCAAAGTTTCAAGGGAGGCCTGCTTGATTACTCATTACAACAGCCGGGTATAACCGAGCATGTTTTGTCACTGGGGAATAGTACTCTCCCCTAGTCTAGGAATGGGGCAATTTCTCATGGTAAAAGTACCCTAATTACATTTTTTAAATAATTTCTTTGATTGGAAAAGCCGCCACTGGAACCTCTATAGCTTCGGCATGCCGTGCTATACATATGGAGCTCATGGTAATAAAGAAAAATGATAAGTGCCTTTCTAACGCGTTTTCAATACTAATGGGAACATCACACAAATTTTACTGTATAGAGTGTGCCCTGTTCAATGTTTGCTCCTTCCCTATTGTTCTCAACTGGAATAACCAAGCCAAATGTTTGTAAACCGTGTGTTGAGCTTATGCGTAGGTCAAAACTGGGACAGGTATATTTCAGATTGTCCATCAGTTTCCTTAAAAATTCAAAGAAATATCATTTTGTCAAAAAAAAATAATAATAATAAATAAATAAACGTCAATCACTATAACGTCAAAACAAGGCTGAAGTTTGTAGTTCACAGAACTCACATTATTGAATCAAATATAAAATTCAAATTTGGAAAAACGTTAAATTATAAAAAAGAAAATAGATAAAACAACAAAAAGAAAAATACGAAATTGAATTATTCAAAAGAATCGTGGGAGAAGTCAGTAGGTACGACTGAGGTTTCCAAATCTGTTGTGGGGGGGGGGGGGGGCTGTCCTGGGGTTCAAAATTCCCTTGGAACGGAGTGAGGGTATATTGAGAAATTTTGAACTGGGGGTAGAAAAATACATGTACCTACCTATACATTTTTGAGCAGAGGATATATTATATTCGTGGAGAATTCTGGAATAGGTATGTTATTTTTTCTAAAAAAAAAAAAAAAAAACAGGGTTTCTGAAATTATTTTTTGTTCAGAACAAGAAGTAGACTTAAGAAGAAGGGGTCGCAATGATCTAAAAGAGTTCAGGAGTCAACATTTTCAAAAAGAAGAACTGAAATAGCCAACCAAAGTTGGTTTGGTTTGGATCTGGTTTGAATCACACGCCACAGTCTAGTTATTTCCCAACTGGTGATGGCCAGGTATACTCATCAGGGCTGACCAAGATTCACCAAAAAAATTCTGGACAAATTGGGACTAGATCCCCGGTCCTGTTGCTTCATAGCACTTCGCTAATACAGGCTGTATTTAGGTACACTTCAAGTAAACTCAAAACCACATGTTGAAGAACTCTCAAAAGCACGGAAAAATAAACAGGTGTCCTCAAAGACGGGTTAGTGAAGAGTGTAAAACCTCAACAGACGTCATTAGCAAACACACTTTAGAAAAAATAGGGTGAAGTTGAGAAGAAGGTATGAATATAAAGGATTTAATAAAGCTGGCGGCCTACCGATTTACACGTGACTGGTCAAAGGAAAATCTCCCTAAGCAACTCAGATTTAGTTACGTTGGCAGCACTGGACCCCGCTCAAAGGAACAGACAATTATTATGGTCCACACGTGTACCCAATCCAAAATGGCCGTCGTACAAAACCAAGATGGCGGCCGATGATCCAATTAAGGGTTGGATTCATTAGACCCTAACACGTTCCTCAAATATTCATCCCGATAGTCATGTACCTGTCTAGGGGTTAAGTAAATGTGGGGTACAGAGGGGTAGCAACCCTTAAGTGACAAAGGAATTGCTCGATTTAAATTCAATGGGCTATGGGGTGCATTTGTGCAGAGATTTCTATTTCTGTTTAAATTCGATGGAGAGCGCCAGATTTGAATTTATTTGAATTTCTGTTTGGCTTGAAATAGATACTTATAGCGCTTATAGTAACTAATGGATGAGTTTTACCATCCTCAGTTATATATATATGAAGGTTAATTAATCTAACAGTTTAGTGACACCAAACTGGATAAGAAAAATTTGTAAGAGACATTGGCCCTTGGCAGATTTGTACCTCTTGCTTCAAGACAGCCTTGATAGCTTAGTGGTTCGATGCCGATCCTATATCTTAATTTTTTTATATCGGCATTCACCTCTGATCTATTAAGCATGTCAAGTGAAATGTATATCGAGGCTGTGGTGGTTCGGAACCCACCTAAAACTGTAGGTCGCCATCGTGTAGGTTGGGGAGCACAATGGATGACTCTAGAAATTGTCTCGTCCTCTGGGCTATTCCCCCCACCCTCTACCACAGCTTTTTACTATGGATTGTTAAGGGCTTTGAGGGGGGATTGAGGGGAGGATTGAGGGCAATGATGATATTTCGAATCAGCTTTCCCACAAATCCACCATTGGGGTTTAAAGGGGCAAAGGGGATTGGTCGCCCTTTATCGGGCTTTCCGATTGAAATTATGACAAGATCCTTAGGGAAATTTTGACTATTTGTTTACGTTTTTCTGCATAATTTATGAGGAAACTATTGGATATTTAAATGTTCTGAAATATAATATGCCTTTTTAACTACTGACATTAACAGGAGTCACGCAATTGTGAAATCTGAAATTTCGATGTTCGGTCTTAAATACCGTGTACCTACCTATAGTCTCTCTCTTTAACGATAATAAAGACACCATACCAGTCTGCTCGCTATAAGGAGAAGGTCGACACCATATTAGGCTATATCACATTGCGACGAATTTACGAATTCATCTAATTGGAACATTTAAATTTCGAATTGGTTCCTCAAAAACGTCGAAAAACAAGGACTGTCGTCAGCATTGAAGCCATAAAAAATTTGGAATCGGTTGTCGAAATGAAACTGGAAACGAGTTAATATAAAAAGAAGCTGAGGTTGTTAATCTGTCTGACCTCCCTCACTTAACGCTCAATTAGAATAACTAACGAACCTTTAAAAAGGTTTTGGTCACGTAGGTGAACTTAATAGAGTTGCATCCCTTCCCTCTATTTGTAACCTATCGGGTCTTAGTCAACCTTTTTTGCTTTTTATCCTTTTCTGAAACATTCCGGTTTTTTTTTTTTTGGTATTAGAACCTGCGTTGGCTTTCGAGGTAAATAACGGACTGGCTTTAAGACCAAACGGCATTCGTTATTTGATTACGTTTTTCCTGAAAACTTCATGAGTAAACTATTTGATATTTAAATGTTCTGAAATATAATGTTTTTTTAACGGCCGAAATTAACAGGCTCTGTTGTGATTTTTTGAACGACTGATTATGTCAACAAAAAATTGTTCGATATTAATCGATCGTAAAATCACAACAAAGCAGGTTCATTTCAGTCGTTATAAAGACAATGTTATATTTCAGAACATTTAAATATCCGATAGTGCAGAAAAAACGTAAACAAACAGGACTCCGTAGGCGCTCTAAATTTAAAACTAACGAGTTTCTCGTTACTGAGAGTGACAAATGTATTTCGTAACGACTAAATCGCAGTTTAGATAGCTAGAATCGAATAGGTGTATTTCTTCCAATGTGAGAGGTTATTTATTGCGCCTGCAAAAATCATGATTATGTAATTTGAAAGTCGGTGTACACGTACTTGACTTTGCATGAAGATGGATGTTTCAGACTGGATGTCATTAGTTCAAAGTACACTTTATAGCAACTATAGTGCGATTGCACTTGTCGTAAGCTAAGCATACGATAAGATAAATCTTTGTCATAAGTAAATACCAAAAAGTACCTACACCTACACAACCCAATTTTCTGTTGTCCCAAAAGGGTTGCCACTTTATTTGGACCAGTGGGACCTACACGCACTTTACATCTCGGGTAACAAGATTCCATACAAAATATCAAGTTTCTAAAATGTTTCGCTGGCACAGGGGGTTGAAAAGAACAGGTACTAAAGTTTTTTGATACCCCTGGGCAACAACTGTCACTTCCCTTCTTCCGCAAAAGCAGCGGGAGAAACACTTTGCTGTGAACAAAACAGAGAGAGAAACCTCGGTGGTTTTTCTTAATGGGACGTTGGATATTTAGGATTTCTTCTGAAATTTAATGTTTTTTAGTTGTGATTTTTGTCAATAAAAAAATATAAAATATATAGTAGTGTCTCTTTATAACGACAGCCAAGGTACAATGTAAAATTCCCTCGCTATAACGTGAATTCCTTATCAATATGGTGACATGGTGGAGATAGAGTTTGCCAAGGGACCGTGGGTTTCCCTCGTTATGGAGAGAGGTTCGTTATAAAGAGTTAATATGGACATTAACAGAGCGTCAACAAACAGCATTTTGTATGTTGAGGCTATCTGCAGGTTCGAGTCTCTCTGGGTATTGTTTATAGCAAGGAGTCTCCGTTAAATAATATTAAAATAGGAACAATAAGACAAGATTTCATTTTAACAGAAATCTGAAGCATCATTTTGTTCGGATGCTAAATGAAAAAAAAAGAATGTAGTTGACAATCAATACATACCTAAAGCGTCCTACTGTTATCTTTTTGTTGAAAAAAAAAATGAAACGTCGTTCTAAAAAGTCTTGGGAAAAGCATTGAGGGGTTTCCCCCACCCCCTCCCCACTCTTTGGGTGGGGGGGGGGGGGGTTTGGGGGAGTTTTGGGGGGGGGGTGCTATTGTCTCCCTGATAGTGAGCTCAGTTTCCCCTGGCTTGTACTTTCGCTTATTTTTCTCCATTACTGTTTCATATTTTCATTGTTTCTCCACTATAGAAAAACCTATAGAAAAAATTACTGAAATTAAAAAATATTATTTTCGGCTTCTTCCACTAGGATTTATCAGTGCAGGTCTGAGCCGAAAATTTGTTGGCTGAAGCTGAACTGGAAACAAAACAAAAGGGACTCAGGAAACCAACATTACCTCTCTATTCTAAGAACACAGACACTTTGTTTGAGAAAGAAACAGTGATCTTGTCTTCTTGAATAACAGGCTAAGAAGAGGGTGCTAGTGTATAAGAGAAGGGTCTGATAGGGTCACCTTACAAAAGAAAAAGACAGTTAACTTTGTAAGATGACCCAGTAACAACTGTTTGCTTATACACTCCATCAGTCTTCTTAGCCTGTTATTAAGAAGACAAGAACACTGTTTCTTTCTGTCTGTTTTCTTAGGATAATAGACAGCTAATTTTGGTTTGATCTTATAGGCCCTTGTATATAGAGATAAGCCTTCTCGAAATTCAAAATGGCCGCTTTCCACCCCAAAACGTGACTTACTGTGGCTCCGAACCCAAACCTATAGGTACATATAAAACATGTTTCGAACTTGAAACTTCAGCGATAAATAAGTCATCCAAAGTTTTTATAAACTGTGTGTGTAACTTCACCAATACTAGTTAATCTCTTCTCACAGAACTTGAAAACTAAGTTGTAAGTTTGTAAGTTGCTACTTCTCGAAGTACAACCTAAGGTAAGTAAGGTCCTAAGTACCTGGAAAAGGAATAAAAGATTTATGTATTCTGTACTTTGTTCATAATCTTACGAGACCAGGTTCCAATTTGGGGAAGTAGCGTTATTGAAAAATGAAAATATAATTAAAGTTTTTCGATAAAACATAAATTTAGATTAAAAGTTTCAAAGGAAAAGTTTAAATAGGTTGGCGAATCCAGACCTTCCGGCGTTCTCAAATCATATTTTAGTCCTTTTTTCCGGTTTTTTTCTGCACACTTTATGCGAGGATACTATGTTCTGAAATATAATATGTCTTTTTAACGTCCGAAATTAACAGGCTATGTAGTGATTTTACGATCGGATAATTTTTGACAATTATTTTTTTGACAAAAATCACTCGATCGTAAAATCGCCACATAGCCTATTCATTCATTCAGGAGTCCAGTTATATATCGACCGAAACACTGGAAATAAAATTTATAGACTTCTAACTCCAAATTCCGCGGAAAATTTCAGTAAGAGCAGTAAACAGTCTAGTCAGCGAACAAACACGCAAACGGACTAAAAGTGGAACCTTTTCCAAAAGGTTTCCGAAAAGGAAGCTTTCTGGCGTTAATTTCCCTCTAGAAGCCGCCATTTCCGATGTTACCCCAAGATATATTGTGCGAGTTGTGAAGGAAATATTGCGCCCGTCGAGAAGAAAATTATTCTGCAAGAAAATTCTCCAAGGTCCGTAAAGTCAAACGCACAATTATTATTTTTCACAGCTCTTTGCTCGCCTCAGGCAGCTTTCAAAATTTACGGTATTACCTTTTCCCTCCCTTTGTTGACATTTTAAAATAATTTCTTTTTTGTAAATTATCTTGTTGTATAAAACGTTAGAAAACCGGGTTACAACGGTTCGATTCCGATCCCATCAAAATTTTTTTCCCTTTTTCAATTTCTATCTATACTCATGTAGTGGCAATTCTATGATGGAACCAACTTTAGCGCAGACCTGTCTATCGGTTTCTATTATCCTAAGAAGACAGACAATTTATTTGGGAAATAAACAGTGTTGTTGTCTTCTTCAATAACCGGCTAAGAAGACTGATGGAGTGTATAAGCAAACAGTTGTAACTGAGCCATCTTACAAAGTTAACCGTCTTTTTTTTCGTAAGGTGACCCTATCAGACCCTTCTCTTATACACTACCACCCTCTCCTTAGCCTGTTATTTAAGAATACATGACCACTGTTTCTTTCTCAAACAAAGTGTCTGTCTCCTTAGGATAATAGAGGCAGTTAGGCAACGTTGTGTTGACAACCAATTGCAGTTAACCAGAACTAACTTGTTGAGCTAACCCAGGTTTAGTGTAACGTGTGAGAAGGGCTTTAAAGTTCACTTTAGCTCCCACTAAAAACATCCCTGATTAAAAGCCATTAGGAAGTGGAGCACGCATCAAATTGCGCGTCGGGAAAGAAAATTAATGAAAAACAATTTTGAGTTCTTTACTCAAAACGTTCCTTTCCTTATCAACTCCAAGAGAAATGAAAAACCTTGAGGATTTGGAGTAAATTGGGGGGCGGGGGTCAGAGGGTTGGGGTTACTTTTAGCTAAAAGTCAAATGAGTTACTTGTAGTTAAAAGTAGTGCAATAACTATCTGACTATAACGTACTGCAGAAATTGCTTGAGATTTCATGAAGATTTGCAAAGATTTCCTGAGATTCTCAACGAGATTCGTGGAAAGATATGCCTCAAAGTGTTAATTACTCCAGAAATTTCCAAGATTCCCTGGGATTTCATTATGATTTCCAATGATTGCCTGAGATTCCCAACGAGATTCCCAACGAGATTCCTGGAGTGGTTAACCCCTCGTTCCCATCGCAACGGTCTGAATTTGAAAAAAAAACTGCATGGAATGCGCCAAAAAAGAAAATAAAAATCTTAAAATTGTTTTGCTATCAACACCATAATGACTGATTTAGAGCGAGTTTGGTGTGTTCGCTATATCCTCGAATGCGAGAAAGTGTTACATTTGTTACTGATACCTATCCAACTTCAGGACGGTGACTTACGATGCGTCCTAGAATGGACGGGATGAAATGGCAAATGGCAAATCAGGTATGGCGGGTACCAACATAAAAACTATGCCATCCTTCCCTACCAACCATACGTCCAGGGATGCCAACCCACAGGAGTTTGACCGCAGCTGAATAGGAGATAGTCGGACCCGGAAAAATTTTGCTGACGCTAGGATTCGAACCTAGACTTCACAGGACACAAGTTGGACGGAAACAGCTCACGTCCGTAAGGAACTGTACACAATTTATTTTTTTTATCAGATGTACACTGGAAACCGGAAATAAGGAGCCTGTTGTTACGATGATGAGTTGGAGCACTGCTGGAGCTGGAAGGCTGGAAGGGTAACTTTTAACGTGAGGTAGTTAACTTCCCGACAGACATAACTCTCAGTTATCATCTCACGTACGCTGTGAAATTAACTTTTTTCATGGTTAGATGAAAATATCACTGGGAAGCTTAGACTCAGTACGCGGCCACATTTCATTAATTATTTTATATACAGGGTGCCCTGGAAAGCGCTTTGATTAAACTTGACACGTGCAGGATGTGAAAATACCGAAAGTGACGTAAGCTTTGGCTACTTCTGCTAAGCTCCGCATCTTCTGCTACCTATCTCACTGTAAGCTAACTGTAGGAACCATCAACTAAAGATATCGATATATCAAAGTCTGACAAGGACACAGCTACTCTACTGTCTCAACTATGAAACCGGAAATTTTCAGCCCGCTATATCTACGAAGGGAGAAGACCTTGGGAACAAATTTAGAGTTCTACAACACAGCTTAGAAGTCCTTTTTTGCAACAACCTCATTATTTACTTTCTAACACTCCGTACGTATTCAAAATCATTTTTGAAATTGTGATTTCCCCCTATTTTGGGATTTTCACACAGGGGGAAACCAACCCTCCCCTCCGGTGTTCTCCCATCCACAAAATATATAGCCTTCACCCAACCTCTCTTATAAACCCTTCCCCCCCTCCACAGAATTCATTTTGGTCTTTATTGTTTTGTAAAATGCAAATATTATTACGTAACCGCTGAACGGATAAAACAAAGTGCAATAAATTTTTTTCAGTTTTTATAAAAGCAACCGAGATTCATTTCAGGTATAAACTAACTGAACCATCCCCTGACAGTAATGAACTCTCATATATACCTTACTTCAAGTTTGGTTTTCATAACGCAAAAAGGGCAAAACGGGGGTTAGTTAGGGACGATTTCGCCATTACTACATTAAGGGCGTCTACGCAGTTGTACTTGTTTACGTTTTTGCTGTTGTGGTTTTACGATCGGTTAATTTCGGACAAACTACTGACAAAAATCACTCGATCGTAAAATCACAACAAAGCCTGTTAATTTCGGCCATTAAATAGACACATTATATTTCAGAACATTTAAATATCCAATAGTGTCCTCAAAAAAAACGTGAACAAATAGCGAATGTATATTGGGTCTTAACGATAGGGTAAATTAGAGTATTTGGTTTACCTCTTCCCACAAGCTAAACACATGCTTGGAGTATTTACAATTTATGTTTTAGATAAATTAGACTGGCGAAATCGAGCCTAGCTCCGGAAATACATTTCGAGATATTTTACAGCAGTTTGAGGTTCTCGGAAATTTAATCCGTAATTTTAAAATCCCTGTGTTTTCTCCAGTTCTAGGTATTTATTTTGTGAAACCACGGTAGGAGCAGAGAGGTGAGGGATGAAACCATTTCATGAATTATCCATCGTGCTCAGTAGGTGGGTTCTGAACCACCACAGCCTCGATATACATTTCACTTGACATGCTGAACATATCGTTGAATCAGAAAAAATTTGACAGGATCGGGATCGAACCGGTGTGACGCTCTAAAAAGACGACCACCACGACCGCTGGTCTACATAGGTCCCAGGCTGTAGTAAGATAGTGCGACAATGTTGGAAAACATGATATGAATTATTTTTTCAAATATTATGTGGATTAAGAGGACGCTATACCTGACGATGTATTTTTCGCCGCCCATAAGATTAGCATTGCGAGCGGCGATTCATTTTCAAGGTTTACCCTTGGTTGGAAAGACACAAAATTTTGCCTGTACCTAGCCCTAACAATGTTCTAGGGAGTGTTTGAAGCAGATTTCCCAATTTCTCACTGGTTTCTTTTATTGCAACTGTTTTGCAAATGCTAGCATCGCATACCTCAAGAAAAGTGCTGTATCTCGAAAACCAGTAAAAAAAATGGGAAATCTGCTTCGAACACTCCCTAGAACATTGTTAGGGCTAGGTACAGGCAAAAGTTTGTGTCTTTCCGACCAAGGGTAAACCTTGAAAATGAATCGCCGCTCGCAATGTTTATCTTATGGGCGGCAAAAAATGCACCGTCAGGTATAGCGGACCCTTAATATTTTATTTGTGTTTTGGCGCGAACGTGTCATTAGATGTTTTATTGCCTCATTATATAAACACCTCGTCCAACAAAGCCTGACATGTTTTGATGGTTTTGAGGCGTTAATGCTCATGACGGGTAAACAAAAGTTAAATATTTTAACTGTATTGACTATGAAAACAAAATATATCGCAGTATCGATATAAACATCGATGAATATTTGCAACCACTTTTGTAGCATTTTAGGTTCCTGGGTACCTTGCATTTACCGGCTGGGGTAAAACTCGACTGACCAATTCACCCACTTCCCAGACGCGTTGTGTGTTCCCACCTTTAAGATTGGATAATGCTAGTTAAATTAAAGGCTAGATTAGTTTGGGGTAGAGACGCGGGAAAATATGAATGAGCTATCTGGAGTATTCCATTCCAGCTATCTGGAATATCCCATTCCCATTGGAGTTTAATTATAAATGTTAATGGAGGGCTTCCAGATAGAATGTCGCTGGAATAATGAGAATGCTGGGTGATTCAAAGCACCAAAGGGTTGTTCAAATTAATAAACGTAGATTCAAGTAGTAATTTATGGAGTGATTGCTTTACTGGATCATTTTCATCACTCTTCGTTAAAGGTTCGCTTAAACTGGCGATGCATTTTTTGCCACCCATAAGATTAGCATTGCGAGCGGCGATTCATTTTAAAGGTTTACCCTTGGTTGGAAAGACACAAACTTTTTCCTGTACCTAGCCCTAACAATGTTGTAGGTCGTCATTGAAGCAGATGTCCCAATTTCTCACTGGTTTCTTTTATTGCAACTGTTTTGCAAATGCTAGCATCGCATACCTCAAGAAAAGTGCTGTATCTCGAAAACAGTAAAAAAATGGGAAATCTGCTTCGAATACTCCATAGAACATTGTTAGGGCTAGGTACAGGCAAAATTTTGTGTCTTTCCAACCAAGGGTAAACCTTGAAAATGAATCGCCGCTCGCAATGCTAATCTTATGGGCGGCAAAAAATGCATCGTCAGGTTAAGCATATTTGCATATTTTATTTGTGTATTTTTTAAGAACGATACATTCGCTATTTGTTTACGTTTTCTGTGCACACAAATTCTACCCGGAAAAATCTCGGTACGACGGGACTAGAACCCACGTCCTTCTGCTTTAGAGCTCGCCCATATTGCGATGTTGTAATGTAGGCGCCGCTTGTCGCTCTCCTCTTCCTTCCTGTTTCCGGTCCCCGCCAAAAACCACGCACATTCATTGCTTGCATTATTTCTTTCTCCCGGCTTCTTCCGCTTTGTTCCCAAGCCAAGACTGCTTCCTGTGCCAGGACAAAGAAAACAATGTTGCCTGCTTTCTTCTTTTGTTTCTATTCTCCGCATTAACATAAAAAACAAAAGGAAACAAGGTCCACCGCCAAGAGATTACTGAAAAAACTGTTTCATTCAACGTAACGTCAAACTGAATAAGTTGTCACAGCTTGGAATTTTGTTATGTGCTTTTTTGTTTGTTTGCATTTTTTATATTTTAATAACTTTCATATCTCACTACTCGCTTGTGAGATAGAGCCATATTTTCTTTTTTGTCAGACGAGCATTGTTACTTTCTCGCTCTTATGAGATTATAGGTTTCCCATGATCCTGGTGGTCGCCGAGTCCAAAAAAGTGGTTTTAAAAAAAATGTCCGTCTGACTTACGTCCGTATGTCACCCTATCGCTCGCCTGTACGCCACACCGTTCATCCGATTTTGCTCAAATTCGGTATGTCGGTACCTAGTATAAATATCTCGAGAGAGTTTTGAGCAAATTTTTATAACTTAAAAATTACGTCAGTTATGATCAAAAAAAGGCAAAAAAATCGCCATTCTTCACTTGGCCTAATTTAGATCAATTCGTGTTAGTCTTCGACGAGACGGGAGACAACCGCAATATTTTCCTAATCTCCCAAAAGGTCTGTGGATTTTGTAGTTTGCTGCATGGCAACTTTAGTTTAATTTGGTGGCATTTGCAAATAGCAGACAGAGACTGGTGACGTCACCACAAATAAGCCGGAAGTACAGGCCGAGTTGTGCCGGAAGTAACGCCGGAAGCGGGACGGCTCACCCTGGCCTGACCAAGGTCCAGCCGAACATTCTCACAATAGCCTCTCCGTTATTGTGTCCACCTATTGTGTACTATGAATCTCTATCTATCCCAGTGAGATACACTGCTCACTCTCTATAACGAAAACCTCACTATAACGAGGTGACCTTACGTCGTTATAGAGAGACTACAGTATTTTCTAGCCGGAACGACTTCCGAGACGACTACGAAATAAGCGTTGCTGGTTAGTAGTTTTTCAGTCTCATTACAATTTAGAAAAATTCTCTACGTTCCTTCTTACTGCAAGTAACCAGAGGTCTTTAGGTATAGTACAGGTTCGATCCCGACCTTATAAAAATATTTCTGATCAGGACACATCTTTGATATGTCTCAAGTGAAATGTTTATCGAGGTTGTGGCTCTGAACCCACCTAAAACTGTAGACCCCCGTTGTGTACTAACACGGAGGGCAGGGAGCTGGATCAAACGAAAAAGGCTCTAACCGGAATGTTCCCTGAAGTGACAGCACTTTCAAATTATCACGTAAAGCCAAAAGGTTTTCCTCCGAGTCAGGAAACTATTTCGAACGTCAAAGCAGAATATCAAACATGCGGTGAGGGCGGAAAACCAGGAAACTCCCCGAATACAAACAGCCCTCCTACCCTAAATACTTTCTACTCGCAACACTATGTCAACGCTTTCCAAAGATTGAAATTTTATTCTATTTAAAGGGGAAGGCATAGACGTTGAGATTCAATTTGCTCAACTCCGCCAGTAATCGAAGATGTGAAGCCTTCTAGGCCGAAGCACGCCGAAGTTATTGATTGTTCGGCCCGCTGTTTACACATTTGGGGTTGAAGGTTTTCTTTCGTTTCTTCAGCGTGTGTTTGATTAGTCTTTGCTTTCATTTGAGTCCCTTCCGTTTGCTTCTCTTGGTTTTTATAGCGGTTTTCTTTTGCTGAAAGTGGGGAAAGTGTTTTTCCCTTACATTTACTCCGTTTTTCTTTCGGCATTCTTTAATTCACCTGGGAAGATACCTGCCAACCTACACCTTGCTGTGGGTTTATTTGACTTTATTTCGTTTTGTGAGGGGTTTCGTCTAATCTGAATTTACTTTTTCATCTTAAAAAACGTTTTTTATATTTCAGATGAAGTTCTCCGAGTTATGTAGTTTTACTGGAAAGCAAAGCGTATTATCTTTTGTTTAGGAGGGACAACGTAAAATTACAATTTAATGTGAAGCTCATCTAAACTATAAAAAATTACTGGTAGAAAAAATAAGACATAAGATTTTTAAGGCTGGATTTCACAACTTCTCTAAAGTACAGTATAGTATCTCCTATTGAACAGACTTAACGAACAGATTTACCTCAATCTCATGTTTAGCTTATAACATGTAGTGTAATCGCACTAAAGTGTACATTAAGTAACTAAATTCAATCACTACACAATTACCTTATGCCGAGGGGTTAACCACTCGTTGGGAATCTCGTTGGGAATCATTGGAAATTTTTATGAAATCTCAAGGAATCTTGGAATTTTTTGGAGTGGTTACCCCTTCGGGGTTCATCTTTCTATATGAATATCGTTTGGAATCTTTGGAAATCTTTAAGGAATCTCAGTGGAATCTCATGCATGGAATCTCTAGAGTGGTTTGCCCCTCGCCTTATGCACTATTCATTATATAGGTACTAAATGTTTTTTTTTATAGGTACAGGAAAATCCGTATCCTACAAGTTTTCTCCATGTCACTAAAGGATCGAACAAAAAACTAGATACTTTTAGCAGCCATTATCGGAAGTGTCGTTCCCAACAGTGAACATTCCATTTTAGTATCACTTTTTAATTGGAAGATCCAGGATGGGGGAGGTAAAAAAGGATGTCAGCTGTCACCGAACAGTGTGAAAGAAAATCCGGAAAATTTTATAATTTTTCCGGAAAATGTCTCTTACGGGAAACTCCGGTCTCACTCTGCCACAAAACTCAAATTTCCAAAAGGGATTTTTTTTTTTTTTTTTTTTTTATTCAAGCAAATGAATGCTTCATTCTGTATATCACTTAAGTGAAGTAACGGTACAGGATTTCCAGTTTCTTTTCTCAGAGCAGTAGAGAAATAGCAAAGAACTGCAGTCTTGCTGAATCTCAATCTAGTATCTTTTTTTCTTTGTATCAGAAAGATAAAATTCTTTGGACTTCTAATCGGCATGTTTATTTTTTGAATTATTAGAACGCCAGGAAAGTTTTCTTTTTTGGTTTTGATGACAGTACTTATTGGAAATTACTCGGTCGTAAAATCACGACTTACAAGTAGCTTATTACGTCCAAGAGTTCCCAATAAAAATTTCATTAAAAATATTCCGTGATATTTTTCTGCACACAGTATGAGGAAACTAATGGATATTTTTATGTTCTGAAATATAATATGTCTTTTTAAAGGCAGAAATTAACTACCTATGTCCGAAATTAACTGATCGCAAAATCACCACACAGTCTGTTAGGTTATTTCGGCCATTAAAAAGACATATTATCTAAATACTTCAAAATATTTAAATATCAAATAGTATTCTCATAAAGTAAGCAGAAAAAACGTAAACAAATACATGTTTGGTCTTAAGTGAAATATGTATTTTTTGCCATTAGGGAACAGTTATTACAATGGTTCTCATCAAAACGCCATTAAAATGATGAGACCAGCTTAGGGGAGGCAGGGGGATGACTGATGTATGGGGCACCCTGTATCTCTGTCCTATCTGACCCATATCACCCTCTCCTGGGTCAAAACCTGAAAGGTTTACTTGTGATTGACTGTGGCGTCCGCTTAAGGTTCTAACTCAGCTGGCGATCCATTTTTTTCTACCCATATGGTTCACACTGCGAGCCAATTTTTTTTTATTTTTCTCTTGGTCGGTAGTTTACGTTCCCAAATTTTGCATGATGACAGTACTTTCTCAGCCCATATTTTTCATACAAGTGGGAAAGTAAAAAGTATGTTTCTCTGAGACGTCAGTATCGAACCCGCACCCTATATGTACCTATACCATACCAATGAATAACCAATCTCTTATTTTTCTTTCCTGGATATACCTATATATTCCGAGTAGAGAGATCCGTAGGAATAAGCAGCTACCTTGTTCGGGAAGGTGGAAAGAGGTGATATTTTGAGGTATTCGAAGAATGCGGACCCCTCCCAAGAATTTATCAATAACCTAGCTGAATTCTCAGGTTATAAAGTTGCAACCAAACTGTGACACATAACTGGAGGTTATACATGAACCAAATTTGAATTTGATTTTCAGATTTCCCTCCAGTATTTTCTAGCAATAAGTAAGTATTACAAAATATAATAAAATCTCCTGATTTTTTTTTTTTTTTTTTTTTTTTACTTTACGGGTTTCAGGGGAGAAAATGCCTATTTTTCTTGTATAGCCTAATAATTTTGGACGTTAAAAAGACATACTATATTTCAGAACATTTAAATATCTAATAACTTCCACAAAAAGTGTGCATCAAAACGTAAACAAACTTTTCACAGTCGATGTCTCTTATATTTTTTTTATTTTTTTATTTTTACATTTTGTTGACCTTGTCCCACCCAAAATAGGTGGAACTAGAGTATAAAACACCTGGTTGTCCAGTTAAATTACAAATTTAGAAATTTCTCTAAACTGTAAAAAACACTTTAGTAATTTTTTAAATCTTCAGATTTAATTTCAACCGGGAGAGCGTTATATAGACGAACACCTAAAATAGGAGAATTGTTCAAACGAAGGGAGGTAGCAAGATATAAGATATAAGATTGGCAAAGTACCTACGTGAGAAGAGAAGGCGTGCCTGACACTCTCAGTTTGTCAGCAAATGGTGACTGGAAATGTCTTTTTCCGGAAAGAAATGAACCTTGATTTGATTCGAATCCCGAAAGTCAAAATTGAGCACCATGAATTTGTCAGCAAACAAATTCAGGTCCCATCACAGTTCCCTCCATCTCTCAGCATAATTTCCCTTTCATTTTTATTTCGATTCCTCCTTCCAAAAATATACTATCAAATTTGAAATCTCTTCATTTTTAATATTTATCTTGATCGCTGAACAAATAATAGTTTGCTGGTAGAATCAATGGGCGTGTTGCATGGTATGGAATTTGGAAATCTATGTATCAGCAGCAAAGAGGGACTTCAAAGAAACCTGAATTTAGTCCAAAAGTCTTCCCCCTTCGTAGGTATGGAAAAAGTTCTACTGCGTCAAAGTAGCTGGCACTACACGGGCGCGCGGTACATTAGAAAAATTCCGGCAAATACTGTTCGTGGGTTAATGATTATGGCGTATGGTCCATTTTTGGCCCATCTCAAAAGTGTTGAAACTTATCCTGGAGCATCTATTTGGAAACACAGCTGTGAAATTTTAAGGTTCTAACTGAATTTTTTGGTCACTTATTTTTACTTTCTCGCTAGCCATATAGGTATATGGCGAGAAAGTATTGTTTTCGTGCAAAATTTTGAAATTGACATTTTGGGTTTCCCATGATCCTGGGTGTCCCCTGAGTCCAAAAAAGTGGTTTCTGGAAAAAGTCTGTCAGTCCGTCCGTCCGGACAGTGCTCTAGAGCCTATACCGTTCACCCGATTTTGTAGAAATTTGGTATGGACCTGTCTAAAATCACTGCCAACGGGAATTTTTAAGGATTTTTTGATTAGTCAAAAACTGCGGCCGCTATTGCCAAAAAACCACCAAAATAATTAAAAAAACTTGTTTTTTGTTATAGTCGGACAAGCGCCGACGGTACACTTTTCAATCTATAACACTGAAAATTGGTAAGTGTGTTGAAATAGATGTTTCGAGGTCATTTGCAACTAAAATTGAATTGGTTGAAAATTACGGCCGTTCTGGACCAAAGTTCGATCCTTTTGGCGCCATTCACATTTATTGACCGATTGTCATAAAATTTGGTAAGTTTATGTAGAACTACGTAACTTAAACATCTGTCGAACAGAATTTTGTTATCTTCAAAATTACGGCCGTTTTTGTCGAAAAAGTGTTGAAAATGAGTTGAGAATGAGAAACATGTTTTGAATGGTCGGAACACATTTGGGAGTACAGTAATAAAATGACAGTCATGAGATTTGGTGTGACTGATCTCAGATAGATGCTCGTGGGTCTTTTTCAACCGATTTTGGATTGAGTGAAAATTACGCCCACAAGAAAATTTCCAAAAATCTCAAAAAATGAAAAACTAAAATTTCATATGGGACGAGAAAGTTAAGTGCGACTGTTGTCGGACCCTTTATTACAATAGTGGGCGTAATTTTTATCTCAGAACTGATTTAAGAGATTTATATTCCAAATTTGAGGAAAATCGGGATCAGAACATAATATACAAATGATAATACAACAACTGAATCAGTCATCAGACTCCAAAATCCAGTGGTTTCCGGAAAAAAACTGACTTTTCCCATAGAAAAAAAAAACGAAACAAGTTGACTGTAGACTGGTTTCGTTAGTTAGTTCATTAGCATTGCAAAATTCTTACATTGAACGCCAGCAACTTGACATTTGCGATTCCTAGCAATTATCGCCGAACATGCTGCTACGCTCAAGTCGGGCAAATTAGAGATTGGCGCCAGCAAATGAATAATTGCGGGAAAACTTTTGCTTTCTCGTCCGACAATCTCTCAATTAGGAGAAGGCAGGAAAGCAGGAAGAGCCGCGATAGAAAACTTTTCGTTAGTCCCGAATCCGGGAAAAAGTTTCTAATGGGGGGGGGGGGGGGATCTTGCAGGGAAAACAAATGAAACAAGTTCTGTACAGGTTGACAGATTGCTTAAAATTCTGAGACGTATCAACCTGGCCTGACAGTTTTTAGATTTAAGGCTTTCTGTTATTGTATGTGAGTTGACTTCCGTCAAAATTTCCTGTTATTAAATAAATAATCAAAACAAAGGAATATTCAACAGTAAGGTGGATTTAAGGCTGAATATACATTCGCTATTTTTTTACGTTCCGATTCCAAACTTTGCGATGTTGTGATGTTGTGAACAGTTGTGACAAAAATCACTCAATCGTAAAATCAAAACGCATAGCTTCATGAGTAATGACGTTAAAAAGACATTTATATTTCAGGATATTTAAATATCCAATAGTTTTCTCACAAAGTTTGAAATCGGAACGTAAAAAATAGTGTAAGTATGGTGGCCCTTAACCACTCTTTTAAATTACACTATAGTGTCTCTAATCGAGCAGATTTAACGAACAGAGAACATTATGCGCCGAGGAGTTGGTTTGTTGGATGTTTTTGGCCGAAGCCGAAGATGAGTGGGCCGAAGCCAATATAGTACCTACATCCATGTCGGAAGCGGAAAATTTTTCGTTCCGCCGGGATTCGAACCCGGACCTCTCAGGAAACAAAGCGGATCCCTTGACCACTCGGCCACTGAGAGGCACTATGAACCGATTTAAATTATATTATATTTACCTTATAAAAATTGATACAGTTCACTTGACATATGCTGAACAGAGGGGAATGCCGATCAGAAAAACTTTTATAGGATTGGGATCGAACCGGTGTGACCCAGCTCTCAGATGTCCTCTCTAAACCCAGCTATGTAAGTCAAGTTGACGTATGTAGAGAAGCAAGGGTTGGTATGAGACAGAGGATCACGAATGGGGTAGCCACATGGAAGGGGTAGGGGGTGAGATGCGAGCCACGTAATCCGATAATCCCAAAAGCTGTTAATCCCCGCATTTTGTCAAATCTCTGGCGAATGCCACTTCCGGGATAGTTCTGTTCCAAATTTCCCCCTATATATTTTATTGTTTTCGGAGATCGGAAAAATTCACTTTTTGATTTTATATTTCTCGCAGAATTAGGGGTGGTTTTGTTCCTGTTCCTGTTAAAAACTTTATAAGGATACTATTGGATATTTAAATGTTCTGAAATATAATACGGCTTTTTATTGACCGAAACTAATAGGCAGTGTTGTGATTTTACGATTGGTTAATTTCGGACAAATTATTTGTTGACTAGTTCTTGAATAATTTCCTCATAAAGTGTGCAAAAAAACGTAAACAAATAGCGAGTAATAATAAAAAAATAATAATAATAATCTGAAATAAATTATTGTGAAAAATATCCCTCCTATACAATTTTACCGACAGATGCAGGTACACATTTTCTTTTTACCTTCACTGGCCATTAACACGTACTGGAGAAAAACGGCTAAAATAATGAAAACAATAAAGGGCCCATAAAATGTGATTCAGCCAAGTAAAGACCTTAGATATTGTAGAACGAGGTAAACTCGAAAACGCCACCCGGGGTCATTTTTCTTCCGAAAGACAGTTTTATGTGCGCCACCATTTCCAAATTTTCTTCAATTTGTCGTTGCCCCCCCCCCCCCCAGCCCCCCCCCCTGACAGGTGGTTTGTCTAAGTACATTAGAGAGCGGAGGAAGCAGGGTAGAGCAGAATTTGCATTACATTTTGGAATTTGTAACGAATTACTGAATTAGAGTAATTTGCAATATTTTAAGTAATTTTGAACTGGAAAATAAGGGATAGTTAATAATAGAGAACTCTGTCTCCTCCCAGTGGTTCAATTGTCAAGAGGTCCGACCTGTGTCCTGAGAGGTCTAGGTTCTAATCCCAATTTAAGCTAAATTTTCCGCCTACGACATGGATGGTAAAGAAATCTATACTTCCCCTCATCAGCTCCAGATTTTTTTTTTTTTTTAATCTAAATTGGATGCAGTTTGTAATTCAGTACACTGTTTCACATAGTTTTGGCATCCCTGGACGTATAAGGGGAATTTCAGGCATGCGAAGTTGCAGGTCCCCAGGTGGGAAGCAGCTGTGGGCTCTATACCGCCCATCCGTCTTGCACGGCCTGCTAAACTTTACCACCTTAAGCACACTGTGTCTCTCTACGTATCTACTAAGTTGGTTCCAGGTTCCAGGTTCCAGTTTCCAGGTTCCAAATTCCAGGCTATACCAAGGTCTGTGATTACAGTTTTGAGAAATAATCGATGAAAAGCTAAGGGAAGAGGGTTTTTCTCCGTATGAGGTTGCTTAAAAAAGATCCCTTCTCGAAGGTGCTCAGATTATGTGAAAATTATGTGGCGTTTAGCATAGTGACGTAATCCTCTTGTTAGGCTAACCAACAGTTAACTGAGAGTAGTAGAATCTATGTCCGATCTCGACGTCTTCGCCAAATTCTACACCTTGGTTAAGGCGCCCGATTTGGGCGAGGTTCGAATCACAGGCCACCTCTCTATTGCGAGCAATTTTACTCGGTCGTTATAGAGAGAGAAACTACAGTATAAGAAGATATATAGGTACTTACGGGTGCAGGTGCCCTCAGAATGGGCAGCAGTAATAGGTATTCCCGAAGAATGGGCGGCTACCACACAGTCCAGCCCTTCAGCACAGGCACCGAAAAATCCATGAGGACCTCCGCAGGGCTCCCCCTCAACCCTTGCGCACACGCGGCAGCACTTGCACGGGTCCCAAACTGTTCCGCCCCCCTTCGGGCAGTCTTCCCCCGACACTTCTTCGCACTCGCTGGGGCTGCAGACACAGCTGAAAGAGCTGACAACAGCACAGCTGAGGCACAGCAGCGCAACCACCGCCAGTGATGACGCCATCGTGGAACACCCCGTTCTATCTGTTAGCCGTTTTCGCCATCTCTGGAAAAGAAGAAAATGGAAAATAGAAAATGGATCGCACCAGTTTCTATAGCCTATATAGAGGAATGTACCTACACTTGATACCTATTTTTCTGCACACTTTTTGAGGAAACTATTGGATATTTAAATATTCTGAAATATAATATGTCTTCTTAACGGTCGAAATTAACAGGGTCTGTGGTGATTTTATAATCGAGTCAACAAAAAATTTGTTCAAAATTACTCAATCGTAAAATCACAACATAGTCAGTTAATTTCTGACGTTAAAAAGACCTATTATATTTCAGAACATTTAAATATTCAACAGTGTCCTTAAAACAATGCAACCGCTAAAAACTTAATTCGGTCTAGTGCCTCTCAGTGGCCGAGTGGTCAAGGGGTCCGCTTTGTGTCCTGAGGGGTCCGGGTTCGAATCCCGGTGGAACGGAGAAATTTTCGCTTCCGACATGGATGTATTGGCTTCGGCCAACTCATATTCGGCTTCGGCCACTTCGACTTCGGCTTCGGCCAAAAAATGTAACAACCAACTCATCGGCGCATATGTTCTCTAAACGTCGCGCGTTAAAAAAAAAAAAAAAAAAAAAATTAATTCGGTCTATATAACACCTTAGCTATTGTTCATTATTATTCAGAGCCAAGAGATCCATAAGAAAAATAAAAAAGTATTAAAACGCTTTCACTGTAAAATACAAAAACAACTTAAGGGATTATCCAGCTATGGGGAAACTTTTGTGGCCAAAGAGGATAAAGCAGATAGAGAAAAATAAAAAATAACTGACTGGATGCGAAAAAGACCAACTCTGTTTTTTTCATACACTTTTAATTGAATTTGCTTATAGAGGTTTGCATATTTTATGCTACTTTTATTTATTTAGGTTTCGTCTACCTAGTTTTTTTTGTATTTATATATTTGACTTTCCGAAACTGAGAAAATATACACTAAAAAACAGTTGTTCAGGCTTTTTTTCAATTTCTACAAAATAATTTTTTTTTCAGTCCAACATTTTAAAATCCCTTTCAGTAGATACCAAAGGATGGTTTGTTTATTTCAAACCTACAAAAATGAGGTAATTCTGGTTTTTGACACATAAAAAACAGTAGTACTTAGGTACTATAGTTCTTTGTAGATCGTTATAGTCTAGAATAGATAATCGAACCTCTAGCTAACGGGAAGATAAGGGTGAGAGATAACCTATGACGTAGGTAGGTATATTTTTAGTAAACCAAACACAACAAATAAATAAATGAATTCTGACAGAACTCCATCAAAAAGTTAAATTTAAACCCCCCGTTAATCCATCAGAGAACTCTATCTTGAGGAAAAAGGAAGATTTGTCTTGGCGCAAGTTCCCCCGGCAGCCCAAAAGTCGGGAGCTTCAGGCCTGACAGGTATCGGAAGCAGGAAGGGCAACGTCGTTTGTCCGGTGTCAGAATGAAAAATCCACCTCCGCACCGAAATATCGAAAGGGAAGGATTTTGGGCTCACCCACGTATCTCGCTCCTGCTTTTCTGTGCTGCGGAAACCTCACGAAATAATATTGTGTCAAGACCAATGATAATGATTAAAAATTCCGTTTGTTTATTTTTGTTAGTTCATTAAAAGTACGTACTATATTTCAGAACATATAAAAATATAATCCATATAAAATGGACAAAACAAAAATTCGAGACTCAAATAACAGAGAAAAAGTCTCGAGAAATATTTTGAAAACTGTCAAAACAGCTTTCCCACCCTATAAGTACCTCCCTTAGACGTTTCCCCATGACAGTACGTCAGCCGTCAAGTTACCTTCATACGTGACGAAATAAACCCCCGAGCCATTTCCGCGTAATTCTTGAACATTTTTATTTTGACATACGCACGTGTTATCAAAACTATTAGTTCTCCCATTTCGCATGAAACGACAGCGTCACTTATCTTTAACGGAAAAGGCGTACGTCACTTAATCACGGTTCGCGCTGGGGAAACACATCACTTTCTAACTTCTCTGTGATAGCTTGATTGCGCTTGTCTCAAACGTCTGAAGGCTATTCAGCTTTGACGGGAAGTTATCTTTCTTGATATAACCTATCTGACGTATGTCTGTAATACCTACTGTAGCATCTCTCTATAACGACCATGTTATTTCGTTCGCTATAAAGAACATAGCGTGTCTTTTTAACGGCAGTTAACACGACACCACACTTCGGCTGTTAAAAAGACATATATTATATTTCAGAATATTTACGCATCCTCAGAAAGTGTGTAGAAAAACGGAAACAAATAGTAATGTATGTTCGGTCTTCAACGTAAAATTTCTGTAGCTGTCTCCTTGATGTCTAACAACGTTCACTGTCGAGGGGTTAACCACTCGTTGGGAATCTCGTTGGGAATCATTGAAAATCTTTATGAAATCTTATATAGGGAATCTTTGAATTTATTGGAGTGGTTGCCCCTTCGGGGTTCATCTATGAATATAGGTGGGAATCTTTGGAAATCTTTATGGAATCTCAGTGGAATCTCAAGGAATCTCTGGAGTGGCTACCCCCTCGTTCACTCAGCAGTAGACTGAGACTAGCGAAACTAGCTAGCGTCAGGCATGGTTTAAAAATATGGCCAGGCTTCCATCATCCCCATCGCCCGGACATAATTTCCGGCTAGGTCTTTTCATCGGAAATCGGATCTAGTAAAGCTGCTTGGCTTCGGCCTCGGCCTCTAACTATTTGGTGAAGTTTCAGAAATATAGGAGATTACTGAAATATTATGTAATTTTGAGCACGGCAAACCTAAATAGTATTTATTTCTGAAATCAAAATATTTTAAGCTATACCAATATACCTAAACAAAATTACTCGGATTCGAACTCAGACTCCTCAGGACAGAAGCCGGACCCCTTGACCACACGGCAACCAGGAGAGGAACTAGGCACGAGATCATGTACAGGTACGGTATGAAAAGGTTCTGATTAAGGGAAACTGGTTATTTGCGATAAGAGGGATTGTTTCAGGTATTCTAGACTAAAATAACAGAACTAGGGGGATCTTGAAACAAGCCCAGCAGCAAGACCATTTCAAGAATTATCCATCGAGTTCAGCTGGCAGCACTACCAAAACTCATCGTGTTAGTACACGACGAGGACCTACAGTTTTAGGTGGGTCCCGAACCACCACAGCTTCGATATACATTTCACCTGACGTGCTGAATATATCAGGGATGAAAGTCGATCGGAAAATTTTTTATAGGGTTGGGGATCGAACCGGTGTGACCCGTCTCTGAGTGTTACCCAGCTATCGGGGGAGGGGGGGGGATTTTGGCCTTGATCGAAGTCCAGTCCCAAGTGACGTTAATACCCTCTAGGTGTGAGCTCAAAGTCAGGAAGAGGGGGGGGGGGGGGGGGGGGGGGGGAGGTCAGACTGAAGTAGGGTTGAACCTGCCAATATTGCTTCCGAGAATTCTTGCCCGTCAGACAAGAAAGCTATGACGCAACAGGAGCCAGGTCCTATAGTCCCCATAAAGCTCCTCATAAAGTGTGCAGTAATTTTTGTCAAAAAAATTATTAGGGAATAGTCATGTCATTAGTATCATGACGAAGGTACGTACTTTATCAATCATTGGAAACAATTCCTTCACAGTTGTTCTCCGAACTCGGCATCCCAATTAACACAAGTTTTTGACTTCCGACCCGGCGAAACTTTGAAGGTTCGAACCTTGTCATTTTGACAATGCGACTTTGAGTTCGGGAGCAGTACCTACCCATCAGGTTCCCTATCGTCGCGTCAACACAAAGGTTTGCCTTTCCGGTTCGGGTTTTCCGATTAGATTACCGTAATGAAGAGTCGGTAATTAGAAGACGAAGGGCGGAAGGAAAAGGGCTGGGGGGGGGGGGGAGGGGGGTGGTTGTTTCACGGCAAACCTTCTTTCCTTTCTCATTCTCCTGAGGTGACAATTCTGAATCACCCATCTGTAAATTTCGCTCTATACCATCTGCTACCTCAACAAGTCAACTTCACTGAGTTTTCCTAATGTCAACCTGTTACCAAAGGTGTGGAGTTTTGATTGAATATTCCGGATAATTTTTATGTTTAGGTAGTTTGGATAGATGAATATAGTTTATTGAGGAAACTCTTGGATACAGTTACGTAGCCAACCAGTTTCTGACGTTAAAAAGACATATTATACTTCAGAACAAAATGGGAAGAAGAAACGTCAGCAAACGGATTACGTGGACCTAAAAAGACTTAAGATCCTGACCAGAAACTGCCGGCAATACTGCTTGGATTCGTTGACTTTGAGAATTTCGAAGGCTCGGCCGTATAAAGTGCTGAGTCAGTGGACGTAGCCTGGAATTAGAGGGTCTCAGCTTCTCCGTGCTTTGCGAAATAACTCGACGACTTCTCATTTGGGCCTTTTCCGGTTCTACCCGCCCCTTCATCCCTTGGGGAAACTCGGGAAATTCAGCGCACGCAAATAGGCTTTTCTTTGAAAAATGTTTGCGACATCTTGGTCTACGAGAAAACACACATTCGCTATTTGTTTCTGTACACTTTATGAGGAAACTATTGGATATTTAAATGTGCCGAAACCGAGGGGTTAACCACGCATTAGGAATCTAGTTGGGAATCATTGGAAATCTTTATGAAATCTCAGGGAATCTTTGAATTTTTTGGAGTGGTTACCCCTTCGGGGTTCATCTTTCTATGAATATTGTTGGGAATCTTCGGAAATCTTTATGGAATCTCATTAGAATCTCAAGGAATCTCTGGAGTGGTTACCCCCTCGGCCGAAACAGGCTGTGTTGTGATTTTAAGGTCGAGTTATTTTTATCGACAAAAAGATACGTCCGAAAGTAACCGATCGTAAAATCACAACACAGCCTGAAAAAACACATTATATTTCAGAACACTTAAATATCCAACGTAATACTGTGTGCAGAAAATACGTAAACAAATAGAGAATGTATGTTAGGTCATATAAGATGGCCAGTAACAAGTAGAAAGAGGGAGTATCCTTGCTTAGTCTCGTCTACGTGGAATCCACGGTGGATATTTCCACCGTATCCACCGTCTAGGGCACCACACCCTGCTGCACTAAATGCCATCCACATGTGGCGGGTTGAAATACGTACGTCCCTACACACATACGTACATCCATTTCTCCAAGTTAGGAGAAAAATGCCTGTATACACTGCTGAACTGTTACTGGATACAGGGTCCCACCTGCCGTGACATATGGGTCAGAATCAGGCCTTACAGTCGAGTTTTCCCTCAGCCGATGATGGCCTGGTACTCACCAGGGCATCGTTTAAGGCCATTGCACTAATTTCAAAACGACCAGGGCCCTTACTAAACCTCAATTGCAGCTTCGAAGGTACTGACAGACGAGAAATTTAAGTATATTATAATGATATAGGCTTACCATGGGGTGGAAAAGACATATCCTGGCGCAGAGAGAAAGGACGCGATACGAATTGACCCCGGTCGACGCGAACCACCCTTCGCCCAACACCACCGCACGGAGACTGAGGGGTGAAGCTCCGGCGCCGCGCTGGCTGCTGAATCTCTCTCAGCTCCCTGTGAGTCTGTGCTCCAGCCAGGGGCGTACACAACGGGGGTAGTGATCAGGGGGGTATTAAGGGGAAAAAGCACCCCCTAAAAGGACCTATTTCTGGTAGAATCCCCTAATTAACTAGCTTTGTGACTTGAACACTTACATGGGAGGTCAGAATCACGATTGTGTTTTCCCCCGGCCGGTGATTGCCAGGGTCCTGACACTGCCCTCAGCTACTAGCTAATTCCGTCCATTGCTAAGAGGAGAGGAAAAGAGAAATCGAAAATAAAGAAAAAATCAGGATTACCTACACCAACCCATTTTTATTCTGCAGCAAGGTAGGTCTCTCTGATATTTTGTGCGTCTTGGCATGGGGGGTTTGCATTGGCAGCTTTGTCACAGAACACATACTACTTAGCCACAATCAAGGTCGTAATGTTGGCTGTATACGCTTCGGTTAGGTTCTGATGTAAAATACACGGACATTTGTAAACACACGATATAATCAATAATCACAAATCACAAACATTGAGCTAGCTAAGACAGAACGAAAAAGAACCGAACTTAGACTGAACTGCCTCGCAGGGCAGAGGGTGGTTTATATATACACCAAAGAATGTTCGAGAATGCATTTCAAGTTAGGTACAATAAAGGCGATAAGGTAAGTATGTAGAAACTTCTGGAAAGTGTGAGATTGACGGTTGTCAAAGAAGGGTGTTGTCAACAAAAAGAATATTCTGGAAAGTATTATTTATTTTAAATGAGGGATGACACTATTAACTCGGCCATTGTTTACAATACCCTATTGACAAGTTCCTATTGTTATTTATAGTGGTTGGGTGCAGGTACAAGAATACTCCATTTGGCATTATTGGAGGGCAAGGCCCGAACATTGGCAGTTCTGGCCTGTTGGCATCCTCGGACGTATTGCTGGTGGAGAGAGATGACAGATTTGTGGGTACTGCCATCCTAAAGTTTCCATTACAACCTACGGCTGGATCTGAAATAGAAGAATAGGAATTTCATTAAAAATCGGAATGCCAGAACTTTTTAATGCTACCTACTTATTGTGATTCCTCCAAAAAAGTAAATACCTATAAATAATTTACTTCAAAATAATTATTAATTAATTTTATGTGAAATTTTTGAGGACGCTTCTGTTGACGGTGCAAGTCAGCGCTGGCTCCGAGGCGAGATGAAGCGTATATGAGTGAAGAAGGCTATTGTGATTACAGAGACCCTGACTTCTTATGGCTGTAGCAACTGGGTAGGTACAACAACTGCATGCGGGTTCTGTTATCTTCGCTTACTCTGCATTACGTGACCATACCAGGTCCCCAGTACCTGCTGTCACTTTACTAATACCATTCATAAGGCGATTCACGTCCAGAGTTCAGCCAACCCACAATTTCCCGGGGGGGGGGGGGGGGGGGATGGCCGGTATTTTTTTTGTTCAGATCGGGGAAAACCCCCAAAAAACCCGCTCAAAAAAATTTTTTTACTTGACGGTGCACAAGTGGTCTTGGAATTTTTGTCCTTCACTTTGGTAAAGGTTAGTTCCATGATATCGGCTCGGTGCGCGGTCCGGTGCACCATATTTTGGATAGGAAATTATATCAACATCTGGGAGGGCCCGGTGAATCAATGAAGGCCCTCTGTGTTTCGCTTATGTGTTGTTGTGAAATTATGACCGAATGACCGTTTATTTTTGGTTCAGAGGACGTCCAGTGGCAGTATAGTAAGTATCCTGCAGGGAAAGTCTGAAATCTTTGTTCGTAAGTAGGTATGGTGCCTACCTAGGCAATTCTATTTTTTCAGATTTATTTCAAATGCAATACTATACGTGATACAATACAAATTACGAGAAAATACAATACATTTCCAAACAACATTATTCATAGACCCAAAATATGTACCAGGTGTGGGTACAGGTGGAGGCAGGTATAGTAGGCAAAACCTACATGTCAGAAATTTGTATTGGAGTAATAGGGAAATGCTGTACAATGTCTGACTTGACTGCCATACAGGAATGTATAAGTAGATAATGTGTAAATTTTTATACCTACAATATACTCGGCTGTCGAGGCTTTCTGTTACCTAATAAGTCACACTACAGAACAAACTGTTAGGTGCCTAATAGGTCCTACGCCAAATAGGAAAAGATCGGTCTAGGTAGGTAGGTAGGTGCCTACATCCCTCCAGGAGGTAAACAAAACAAATACCTAGAAAAATGCACCCCACACCACCACAATAACTACTCTTCATTCAGCGCAGTCATATCTATGGGTAAACAGAACAGCCTCGATAGCCGAGTGGTCGAAATGGTTTTCTATAGAGGAACACTGAACAATCACACCGGTTTCACAACTGAAATGTTCAACATTTCAAGTGAAATTTATATTGAGGCTGTAGTGGTTCGGAACCCACCTAAAACTGTAGGTCCCCATTGTGTACTGCACGATGGCTGGGGAGCTGGTATTCGGTATTGCGGATAAGGTGTACCTACTCATCGCACTTCCGCCGATACTTGCTTCGGATTGTCGCACGACACTGCGACTTAGTTAGCAGAGGGTTGGGGGGGACAAGCCCAGCAACTAGACCGTTTTCAAGAACTGTCCATTGTGCTCAGCTGGCAGCACTACCAAATACCAGCTCCCCAGCCATCGAGTAAACGATGGGGACCTACAGTTTTAGTTGGGTTCCGAACCACCACAGCCTCGATATACATTTCACTTGACATGCTGAACATATCAGAAAAACTTTTTGGTAGGATTGGGATCGAACCGGTGTGACCAGGCTGTCTCTGCTCCTCAAAAGTCGACCATTTAGACCACTCGGCTATCGAGGCCGTGACACTGCGACTACTTCGGAGTGTACTTCTTACTTGTTCCCAATGTTCGTTGACTGGCGGATGGGGTTCGAATTTTTTATTTTCCAGAATGATTCACCTCTAGCGGCGGCTCACTCTGCCGCTTGGTGCACCTGGTTACGGGTCGCACTGACTGGAGGATATTTTTTTATATATATGGAACAGCCCTGTGATTCACCTCTAGCGGCGGCTCACTCTGCCGCTTGGTGCACGGAAGTGCGATGAGTAGACCTTTACCGGTATTGCTGCCAGCTGAGCAAAATGGATAATTCTTGTAATGGTCTAGTTGCTGGGCTTGCCCCCCCCCCCCCCCCACCAGTCTAACCTAACCTATGGGTAAACAGAAAATTGCGGAATAGGTCCTACCCACACCATAGGAAGGTTGGTACGTGTAATAAACCAATATTAGGTAGGTACCTACCTACGTACCTCCTAGTGATTTGACTGATGTGCGATCCACATTTTATGCAATAGGTGTCCAACATAACATAAAATCCAAAAATCATTTTTTTAGATAAACCTATGCCCACAGAATGTGGCAGATAGGTAGGTAAGTATACAGCCCACCTATATACCTACCCACGACACGGCAGTCACAGAATAAGGGTCTCTCCTGTATTACAAAATTTAGATAAGTAGGTAGGTACCTACCTAATTGCAAATTGCAACCCATCCCCCAATACAGTAGATGTCATCATAAGTCACCCAATCTATACCTACCTACGAGTCCTGTTCTACGACACCTACGATTCTCAGATGACAGGATGTTACACAAAAGCAGCTCATATCAACCAATCGACATGTCAGACATAAGAAGACAGGTCGCGATCTTCCGGCCGGAGCGAGTGCGGGCGAGAGACGTGAGAACCTTCTCCCGCAAGTGCTCAAACCATACTGAGCTGTGACCGCGCGTTGCATCTTCACCATGACTTTTTTTCAAAATGTGTTTTTCACACATATTTATTATTTATTATTTGCCAACCTAAGGAGAAATTCAAAAAACTGCTTCGGTCACGAACTAAGTTACACCTTCTACATAACAACTGTAATAATTCGAAATTTTCATTCCCAGTCAAATACGCTCCCTAGCCGTTTGAAAAAACCGTGTTTCACGATTTTTAATTTACTAAAAAATTAATTTCTAATAATCCGAGAACAAATTCGAAATTCTGCTACGAACGTTCCCTAGACATTTACTGGAGCTACTTCTATACAAAATTTCAAGGCAATCCGTCGGCCCGAAAAAATTAAAAAAAATTCAGAAGATAACATGGTAATCTAATGGGTGAAGCGCAGCCTTAAAAATAAAACTAAACTACCCCTAACATTCAAACTTACATTCGCGCCATTTCAATCTTTCCCTGCCACGACAAACGTGTCATTAGAGAACTGAATGTAAACAACCAAGATGGCGTCCGAGTGAGTTTGTTTTTTCTCAAGATGAACATAAAAATGTCTAAAAATATCGTTTTATTGAAAGCTGCTGCTGATAATCTCACAGGAGACAGTTATATAAGTCTGCTGAGTGCATCAGGATTTTCAGTTTTCCCAATACCGCCCATAGATTTTGAATTTTTCAATTTGGAGCTGCTGTCGGGTCGTTTGTTAAAACCATTCGAATACTCAGGTAAGCTTGTCAGCTGATATAGTGAGGTGGGACGAGTTCTCCTATCAAAAAAATCAAGACAAATTAATTGGTGACCAGTGTTGAGTTTTCCCCCAACCTGACCTGTATAGTTTTGTTTCTCTATGGCCTGACCGTTCGTACATTCGCTATTTATTTACGTTTTTTCTGCACACTTTATGAGGAAACTATTGGATATTTAAATGTTCTGAAGTATAGTGTGGGTTTTTAACATCCGAAATTAACAGGATGTGTCGTGATTTTAGTGATTTTTGTCACCAAAAAACTGTCCGAAATTAGCCGACTGTAAAGTCGCAACACAGCCTTTTAATTTTATTATATTTCATGACACTCTGAGCTGGGTACTTAGAGCCAGGATTGGGCTAGATGAACTTCAAAAAATCGTGAGAAGTCGCGATTAGATACTGGTTCCTCTTTCTTCATAGCCACCTCGCTAATCGAACTGAATATTTTTCATTTTAGGTGTGATTCTTTCGAGTCCTCGATGTGTGAAAGCGCTGTCGCAGACCAAAGCTGACCTGATCGCCTGGGCTAATGTTCCTGCTTTTGTCGTCGGAAAAGCGACGGACGAAGCTGCGAAAGCCCTGGGGCTAAACACCCATGGAGAAGAAAGCGGGAATGCTGAACGTCTTGCTGAAATTATTTTAGAAGGTAAGGGGACAAGCCCAGCAAATGAACAATTTCAAGAAGTATCCAAGTATCTTCAGCTGGCAGCACTACCAAATAGGATTATGATTGAGACCTACAGTTTTAGGTTTAAGAGGACGCTATAGGACCTGACGGTGCATTTTTTGCCACTCATAAGATTAACATTGCGAGCGGTGATTCATTTTCAAGGTTTACCTACCCTTGGTTGGAAAGACACAAAATTTTGTCTGTACCTAGCCCTAACAATGTTCTAGGGAGTGTTCGAAGCAGATTTCCCAATTTCTCACTGGTTTCTTTTATTGCAACTGTTTTGCAAATGCTAGCATCGCATACCTCAAGAAAAGTGCTGTATCTCGAAAACCAGTACAAAAATGGGAAATCTGCTTCGAACACTCCCTAGAACATTGTTAGGGCTAGGTTCAGGCAAAATTTTGTGCCTTTCCAACCAAGGGTAAATCTTGAAAATGAATCGCCGCTCGCAATGTTAATCTTATGGGCGGCAAAAAATGCACCGTCAGGTATAGCGTCCTCTTAACTGTCCAAAAAAAAATTTCCACAGGTACCTACGCCAAACCTTTGCTGTATCCAAAAGGAAGCCTCGCGTCAGACACGCTAGAGTCGCGCCTGGCATCGGGAGGGGTAGCGACGGATTCTCTGGAGATTTACCGTACCATCCCCCACCCTGACCTAGATGCTCAAGTTCGGAACATGGAGAAAATTCTGCCCGCTAAACTAGTCTTCTTCAGCCCTTCGGGTGTCGATAATCTGCTTCCTTTGCTACTGCGGCACCAAGTTTCATTAGATCTCTTAGAGGCAAGTAATACCATAGTTTTGAATTCTCTACAAACAATGGAAAAAATCAGTACCTCAGGAAATGATCGGATTATGTAGTCTGATGGCTGACTTAGTTTCTATGTTATCGCATTTTAGATTCTGACCACTAAATGAAAAGTTATTACACTCTAAAGTGGCGGGATTTTAGGTTGGTATAGGAGGTGAAAATACCGAATGTGACGTAAGCTTTGGCTACTTCTGCTAAGCTCCGCGTCTCCTGCTACCTAACTCACTATAAGCTAACTGTAGGAACCGTCAACAAAGTTGTCGATATAAATATGTATTTATCAAAGTCTAACTAGGACACATGTAATGTTCTGATATAGCGAACTCTCTCTATAGAGAGAAAATTTACTAGGTTCCTTAACAGTCGTTATAGGGAGAAACTATTTTAGATTCCAGCCATCACACAATAAACTGTTTATTTCCAGTTTTATGCTATTGGACTTACCACAGAAAAGGCTTTAATATCCAGTGGCCTTCCAGTGATGGGGACTGCGGCCAAACCCACTCCAGCCGCTCTGCTGGAGGCTCTCGTAAGCTCAACTTAGTACTGGAGTACGTAAGTACTTAAGAGCCTTACAACTACCTACCTGTTTTCCACGAAGTTCTTAGAAGTATTTTGACTAAATTGTTGTTCGTAAAATAATATATTTTATGCTGTTCTTTGTTGCAAAGTTACATTATTTCTTTTCTGACACTAGAAAACTATAAGAAAATTTCTTATTCTGGAATAGAGTAAATCGTTTTCTTCACTTCATGATAAATAAGTGTCATATAATGTCATATAACGACGATCGCTATAATAAGGGTGACATTATGGCGCTTTCAGCAAACCGTATAGCGTAGGGTCCTAAATAATTTAAACGCAGGATAAATAAACCGGCAGATATCTTTAAACAATAATTATTGTATTGAATACTTTCCGATTAAAATACCTAAGTACCTACCTGGCAATTAAAAATAGTTCATGGTTATAATAATCGTTACTGTAACAACAGTTGAAACCGTCAGTAAAACATTGCAACTTTTTGAGCTTTCCATTTTCATTTGGCAAAAGTTGAAAAAATTTGAGCCCTTTTAATGGCAGGTAAAAGTTTTTTTAAATTAATTTTTTTGTGATAATTTAGTAGGTACCATTGAAAACTATTCATAGTGAGCAAATGATCAATACGCTACGATATAAAAGGAACAGATGTTTATATTATTATTTTATTTATTGGAAACTGATTGTCAGAAGCTCGTATTTAAAAATTCTACTTCTGTAAGAAGTATGGAGATGGATGTTTAAGAATCAAATTCGGGCCTAGTAGGGTAGTTGTGTTTTCCCCCAGCCGGTGAAGGCCAGAGGTAAATCCCCATCGTACGGAGATGGATGTATAAGAATCATATATTTGGTTGGAGAGCAATCGCCTAGTACACGTCTTGTTCAGTCCCAGCTTCGAGATACAGAGATGGATGTATAAGAAACTAATCATTTGGTAGTTTTCTATTAGTCAGCATTGCTGGCTATCATCGCTTGAACTTGAGAACGAGCATGCTGATGGTGAGGAAGAGAGCGATCCAGAGAATGGTTGCTATGAAGCCATGGTACACTTCTGGTTCCGTTATGTCCCAGCCCCTTGTCAGCATCGACCTCAGTGCTGACGTGGCCATTGTGAGTGGTAGACCGCTGCTGATGTACTGGAGAACCAATGGCATGCCTTCTACGGGCCAGATCACACCTGGAAAGAGACAAAACGTAAACAATAATAGGAATTCACCTCTTATATGTTCTGCATGTCAAGCGAAATGTATATCGAGGCTGTGGAGGTCCGGAACCCATCTAAAACTGTAGGTCCCATCGTGTACTAACATTATGGCTGGGGAGCTGGTATTTGGTAGCCCTGCCAGCTGGTACTTCTTGAAATGGTCTAGTTGTCACAGATTCAGGCAAGATTCTCAAGGAAAAAATTTCGGTACGTAAGGACTAGATCTTGGATAGCTGACTTACCACTGAGTAGAAGAGTGGGGTAGAAGCTTCCCAGAGCCAGCTGGATGGCATTACGCTCCAGTTCGCAAATAGCAGAAATGACGAATCCGAAGCACATCCCGCACAATCCTTGCAAAATGGTCAGAATCACGATCCAGTGTAGCGGTCCATTGCATTCCACTTGGAACACCCAAATCATGAAGATGAGAACTAGAGCTGTCTGCCCGCACATCACTACAAACTGAGTCATCACGTGGCTTGCCAGGATCTCGAACGGAGTCACGCCTGTGGAGGAACCAAAATTAATAGTTAAGGAGGTCGTCCATCTAGACGCGCTGTTGTCGATAGATAGATTTAGGGTAGAGAGCTCGGCGCACTGCTGCCTATCCCATACATTTTTTAAGGACTAAAACAAAATTGTTTTTGATGACGTCATTACGAAGAAATTGAAAATTCTTCCTGCCACTTACATACAATCTGCGCCTGAAGATTCATGATTATGTAATTCCATAGTGGGTGTACACCGAAACGTAAGTAGAAAAAAAAAATTGCTTACGGTGGGATTCGACCCTGGACCCTTTGACCGCTGGGCCAATGAGAAAATAATCCATCAAAATAAACTTACCAGCTACCCAACTTCGGTCTAAAAGTCCTTCCATACGCTCGATGATGAGAGCTGATGACGTTAAAGCGACAGCCAAGAAGAACACGATCGTCAGAATCACTCCCGGCGCCACGAAGTCTGTAAAACTGGGGTCTGAGCTACCGTAGATTGGGTCTTTGAACTGAAAAATCAAGAATATAATGGTCAGAATCAGGTCCTAAAATTGTGAAATTTTTTGCATTTCTTCACTGACCGACACTTTGTTTGAGAAAGAAACAGTGTTCTTGGCTTCTTAAATAACAGGCTAAGAAGCCCGATGGAGTGTATAAGCAAACAGTTGTTACTGGCCCATCTTACAAAGTTAACCGTCTTGTTTTCCGTAAGGTGACCCTATAAGACCCTTCTCTTATACACTACCACCCTCTTCTTAGCCTGTTAAATAAAAAGACAAGAACACTATTTCTTCTTAGGATAATAGAGGTAATAATGGTCTGCGCTAAAGTTGGTTCCATCATAGATAGGTACCTAAGTACCTATACTTTCTAATGTTGAAAAGGTATATTATATCCATGTTCAGTTAAACGTTAGTGGACCCAGCACCGCCTCAACCAGAGTTAGTATTAGGAATCACCACCGAAAAACTGTCAAAAATAAGGATTTTTATTATTAGGATTTATTATTACTTTTTCGTGGGTTTTGACTAAGTTATTTTTGACAGTTTTTTTGTTGTGGTTCCTAATACGAACTCTGGTTGAGGCGGTGCTGGGTCCACTAACGTTTAACTAAACATGGATTGCAGAAAATACCACAAAGTTACGAGTTCCCTCTTAAATCAAGGTATTTTATATTTCAGAAGAAAAGAATTTTCATTTTTTTCGCTCTTTAGAAATGTACCAGTTTTCTAATGGCACTAATTCTCACCTGTATTGGTATATCCGCCAGTTTAGGATTTTGGTCACATTTGGCTAAAACCTGCTGCGCGAAGTCTCGATACGTAAACTGCAAATCTCGATTTAACATCAAGCCGATTTGTTGATCTGAAACAGTTAAAATGCGCATTAAGAATGTGTTTTCCCTCAAGACTAGATCATGGTGGTGGTTACCCGGCGGCCATTGTGGCCATTAATGGACAATACTTACTTGACATATCCAGCCAAACTCGTATCTCGCTCTGGTCTAGAGTTTCTTCGTCGGCATCCCTTCCAAGCGCCATGCGAGCCACCAGAGCATCCGTGAAGTTCTCCGTGAAGTAGATGGCACCCCAGGCATCCCCTAACTTCACTGCTTCTAGCGCGGCTTCTGGCGTGGGGTAGTATTCCTACAAAACACCACGAAGTTAAGGCCGAACATACATTCTCTGTTTGTTTACGTTTTTGCTGCACATTTTATGAGGATACTGATATTTACATGTTCTGAAATATAGTGCCTTTTTAACGGCTAGGTGTACGGCCTTCTTTAGGGGATGAACATACCTTTACGATGGTCTTGTTCAGATGGCTTAGGTACCGGCAACTAAGGTTTGTGAAGCTACAGTCGTCGGAGAAGGGGCATTCCAGTGTATCAAAGTCCATTTCGTGGTTCACAATTGCCAGCTTTAGTCCAGTGGGGTCCCGACCAATCGCCAGACAAAACAGAATCACTTGCATGACGGGAAGCGCGAAGATGAAGAGCATTACCCTAGAAACACATGAGCAATTAGGAGAGAATCACGACATCGGAGATACCAGTAAGGAGTCAATCTTTAGTTGATGTTTCCTACAGTTAGCTTATAGAGAGATAGGTAGCAGAAGTAGCCAAAGCTTACGTCACCTTCGATATTTTCACCTCCCATACCACCCTAAAATCCATCCACTTTAGAGGGTGAGGCAGAAAGCATTTAGGGCAGAATCACAACATGAGGAATATCCTCTTTGCTGTTTCAGCTTTTCAGCACATTCTTTGCAATTATGCAGTATCGTGTGGATCAGCACTATAGCTGATGACCTCAGCCAGTACCTACATTATATATAGATACGTAGGCAGTAGGCATCGAGTTATGATGCCAGAGTACCAAGGATCATGCCCGGCCTTGGGCCTATCCAAGGTACCTGGCCTTCATCGGCTGGGGGAAGAGCCGACTCTCGGACGTGATTCTGACGAAATGACAGTAGGTACGTACCCGACATTACGCCACATCCTGAGGAAGTTCTTCTGTAGCAGAGCTCGCATCTTTCCCCTGGTAGTCAGGTTACAACAGTCTGCGTAGCTGCCACAATCATCGCAATCTACGTCCATTGCCTTGCTCGCTTTGCTGCCGATAGTCTTGATCTGAAAGAATTTTCTCGTAAAAAAAAAAAGTTTTTTCGAGAAATGTAGAAAAATCTCTCAAGGTTCGTTATTAAAAATGGTTGTAAATTAGGAATCTTACGTCCAAATGCCGAGTTCCCGCTCCGTTTTCATTTGTGAAGGGAGCCTCTTTGGATTGGTGGAAATTCAGGCCAACCACGCCACTCTCCTCTGTGACGTAAACTGCGTCCTTCTTACCCCAGTTCATTGAGGCCTGAAAAACAAGTTGTGGTTTTTAGCTTGGCTGCATTTTTATGTAGTATTGTAATTTTTTGAAGTTCACGAAATATGCCTTGTGGGTACTCAAAATACTCGTGGAGACATTTTCAGTCTAGTCATCTCGTCTAAAAGTTGATCCGAGTGCCCCCACGTGCGTCTAAGAAACAGTTAGATTGGTAGTAAGTGCGTCGTCCTTACCTGAGCTAATTAAAGCCTAAAAATTAACTAAAGGTTAGTTAACTGTCACTTAACTGAGTGTCGTTTAACTCACTCTTTTTTACGTACCAGTGATATGTTGTTGGCAATATCGTTTCCAGTGGCAGGTCCATTGGTAGTGTTGCTAGCGCCCTGCTTTCTAGATAGCTTCAAAAACACTTCTTCCAGACTCAAGCACCCGTACATCGACAGAAGAACCTGCGGAGACTCCTCGGCCAGAAGCCGACCGCTCCTCATCAGTCCTATCTGCACCAAACAAACAAAACAAACATGAAAAAAAAAAACAAAAAAAAACAAACAAACATGAGTCGAAGAAATAAACAATAACCTGGATGGGCCAGTGCTGAATTTCGGAACATGGTACTGATAAGAACAAGAAATTGGATTTCTTATGTTAGAAAAGGAAATCCGTCACCGGTCGTATCAGAATTCGACAAGCTATACCGCAAACGTGTAGTTAAACCATCCGTATTCCTGAAACCAGAATATCTACCCACTTGGAATGCAAAAAGTCATACAAAGGTTTGGGTTCTCAATGTCGGCGAGTCTGGCAAAACGGGAAGTGAATCGCTAGCTATGTGTACCTGAATAGAAGTGAGTCAGGTACTGGTAGCCTAGCAGAATCAGATCGGGTATTGGTAACCTGGTCAGGAAACCTGCCCAGCCACCACGCAACTGTAAAGCCCTTATCACCACACTTGGTATGTGAAAATCCAGGGTAACAAGTTAAGACCGAATATATTTGCTATTTGTTTACGTTTTTTGAGGACGCTTTTGGATACTTAAATGCTCTGAAATATAATATGTCTTTTCATCATCCACCCCAGGACCTAAAAGTTCTCCATCTTTCCTGCCTGTTGCTTAGCAATAGCATTTGTCATGATAAAAAAAAACTGTGTCTTGCACGGTTCGATGATTTTTATGTTTTTAAATGCAAATAATAGACTTGCCTGCGATGATTAACGTAGGTACCTATAGGTACCTATCTCTTGGAAAGGTACCTAGCTATTAGCCAACGGTCTATTGCGGTTGCGGACTTTGACCAGGAAGATTAGCGGTCGACCACTGATCCAACTATAGGACTATGAATTGCACCTTCTGACCATGCAAGAGCAGCCTCGATGGCCGAGCTGTCTATAGGTGGTTCGGAACCGTCTTAAAACTGTAGGTCCCCACGTACCGTGTGAGCTTGCCGAGCTTCCTCGATGTAGTGCGTGGTGATGATGACAGTCTTGTTGCCGTTCTTGGTGATCTGCACCAGGTGGTTCCAGATAGACTGGCGAAGAAGAGGGTCCACCCCCACTGTTGGTTCATCCAGAATCAAAAGCTCTGGGTCGTGCATGAGCGCCACTGCGAAAGACACACGCCGCTGCTGACCTCCACTGAAAAATATAAAGACGTCTAGTTAGAAAAAATGCTGACGAAAGAAAAGTAGTTACAGGGAGAGCAAGCACGTATTGCGGAAGGACGGAAGGATTTTTACTAGTGAATGTCTTATGGTACCTGCCTATAGGTATTTATGTGTAACTTCAAAATCTGAAGAAACAAGGTCTTTCCCGACAAACATCGATTTTTCAATGATCATCACAGATTGTACAGATTTTTTTTAGAAATCTAAATACCTAACTAGGTAACCCCGAGGGGGTAACCACTCCAGAGATTCCTTGAGATTCTCTTGAGATTCCATAAAGATTTCCAAAGACTACCAACGATATTCATAGAAAGATGAACCCCGAAGGGGTAACCACTCCAAAAAATTCCAAGATTCCCTGAGATTTCATAAAGATTTCCAATGATTCCCAACAAGTGGTTAACCCCTCGGGTAACCCTTTAGCAGACAGGGAAAAACACTCATATAGCGACAGGCTAAATGGCATTGAATCGGCGTCAAAGTCGATCTATTAGCCGCAAAGCAGGTTCGCTCCCACTCAGCTTAAAAGTTTTCTAATAGATATTGCTACCTTGTAACAGTTGGGCTAGATCTCTCCTGTCTCTGCCAAGTTTACAGAGACCTTGATCTAACGCCAAATAGATAAATTATTGTCGTTTATATTATTACATTTTTTTCTTATTGCCCGTTTAAGAGGACGCTATACCTGACGGTGCATTTTTTGCCGCTCATAAGATTAACATTGCGAGCGGCGATTCATTTTCAAGGTTTACCCTTGGTTGGAAAGACACAAACTTTTGCCTGTACCTAGCCCTAACAATGTTCTAGGTCGTGTTCGAAGCAGATTTCCCAATTTCTCACTGGTTTCTTTTATTGCAACTGTTTTGCAAATGCTAGCATCGCATACCTCAAGAAAAGTGCTGTATCTCGAAAACCAGTAAAAAAATGGGAAATCTGCTTCGAACACTCCCTAGAACATTGTTAGCGCTAGGTACAGGCAAAATTTTGTGTCTTTCCAACCAAGGGTAAACCTTGAAAATGAATCGCCGCTCGCAATGTTAATCTTATGGGTGGCAAAAAATGTACCGTCAGGTATAGAGGACCCTTAAGGTCACTTCATCTCAACTTCCTCTCAGGTATAGGAAGATACCATTCGGTGGCAGGTACCTGAACTAGGAACCCACCTATTAAGACCATTAAACCAAAATTTTTCGAAGGTACCTACTGCGTAGTTCTGGCCAATTATTTAGCATAGTTTCAGGTTTCGCACGGCTTGACCTGGTGGTAAGGTACTGCACTATTATTTTCTGCAAAAAATACAAGGCTGCAGGGGCTATAACGCTGGTTGTTAGGCTGCAGGGGCTATAACGCTGGTTGTTAAACCGCTCTGACGTCGTTCGATCAGTGTGGGATAATTTCTACTATCCTCACCTGACTGGTCTAATATTTAGGTTGAAGATGGCTTTAACTCCCAGTTTCACCAAGAGACCATAATTGATGTTTTCCTCGTCCTTAGATAGTAAAAATCTTCTTCTCTACGCAGTCTCTTGTTTGTTTACGTATTTTTCATGAAATTTGTGAGGGTACTATTGGATATTGAAATGTTCTGAAATATAATATGTCTTTTTAACGGCCTAAAATAACAGGCTGTGTGGTGATTTTACAATCAGTTAATTTCGGCCGTTAAAAAGACATATTATATTTCAGAACATTTAAATATCCAATAGTTTCGTAATAAAGTGTGAAGATAAAAACATGATGTTTATTTTCATCTGAGCCCGGCGTTGGGCGCCAAATGGGCGTCTGTGGAAAACGTAATGCCTTTTTCGCTTACCTGAGGTTTTTCACTCACCTGAGGTTTTTCACTAATCTGTTTTGGCTGGGAAGATCGAGGAAATTCAGCAAAAACTGAAGTCTGTCGTTAATTTCTGATGTGTCCATGCCGAAAATCCATCCGAAGTACATCATTGTTTCTTTTATTGAAAACTCTGCGTACAGAGCTATTTCCTGGGGGAAAAAGAAATAAAAGTAATTTTTTCTTCTGACACCACTTTTATCATGTGACCCATTTCGAACTAAAATACAAATGCCGCAATGTGATTCGACACTTGCCATGAGTGGAGCTACGCCTTATTCTTAGCTTACCTGAGGCATGTAGCCGACTTGCTTGCCGGGGACACCGCTCCCTTTCGTGCCTGGTTTTCCCCCGAGCACCCAGATCTCCCCCGTGTTGAGCCTTCTTCTGCCGACGATACAACTCAGCAGTGTGGTTTTACCGCACCCTGAGGCACCGAGGAGGCCATATCTGCAAATACACAAGGCAGAGGTTGTAGGTTGTGATTCTAAGGTCAAGAACCCTGTATTCACTAGGCCCTGGTCACAGTGTCGGTTATCTGGTTATTTAAACCGTGAAAATAAAATTTTGGTACGAAGAAGAAGAAGAAGAAGAAGAAGTAGCTGGAGCTAATGACCACGGCACGATGCTACCACTAAATTCACTAAAGCAATAACCGGAGTTTAACTGGGACATTTTGCAATGCTTGCAGGCCTAACTATCCAATAAAAGGTCTTGTTTCTGCTTAATTTCGACAAGAGAACAGACAGAGACGTCTATGCAGTCGTTTTTTCGGCATACTTCATTAGGAAACTATTGGATATTTAAATGATCTGAAATATAACATGTCTTTTTAGTGACGGAAATCACTCGATCGTGAAACCACAACACAGCCTGTTAATTTTGAACGTTAAAAAGACATGTTATATTTCAGAACGCTTAAATATCCGATAGTTTCCTCATAAAGTGTGCAGAAAAAACGTAAACAAATAGCGAATATTTATTCGAACTTCGAACTTAAAGTAACTAAAGTGATTCGAAATTTGCCACAAATACGGTCGCGCCTCAATAAAAACGTGCCGAATCTGGCACGTTGCTAGGCTGGCGAGTTCTATTAGCCTCATCTAGCTGAGGCTATAACCTGTTTCCGCAATACCTAGGTATAGGCAGGTAGATCCCTATTTACATCGAAACTTGTATGTAGATAGGTACTCCTTCTTAGAGACACATTCCTCTATAGCGAGTCTTTTTCTATTACTAGGAAGAATCAAAGGGGCCGAAATTAACAGGCTGTGTCGTGATTTTACGATCGAGTGATTCTTGTCAACAAAGAATTTGTCCGGAATTAACCACAACACAACCTGTTAATTTCAGCCGTTAAGGGTTATCTTGTGATTTTACGATCAAGTGATTTTTGTCACAAAAAATAATTGTCCAAAAGTAACCGATTGTGAAATCACAACATAGCCTCATGAGTAATGACGTTAAAAAGACGTATTATATTTCAGAATATTTACCTATCCAATATTTTTCTCACAAAGTTTGAAATCGGAGCGTAAAAAAATAGCGAATGTATATTCAGCCTTAACAAGACGTATTATATTTCAGAACATAGATATTTATCCAGCAGTAGGTATGCTCATAAAGTGTGTAAAAAAAACGTAAACAAATGTATGTTTGGTCTTGACTTACATGCAGCCCTTGCCGACGGTCATATTGAGGTTACTGAGTACATGGTTGGGGTTTTTGTTGGATCCGTAATGCTTGAAGGCATGCCGGACGCTGACGGCCTGCTGTCGCCTCACGTTGATGGTGCTGGCTTGTGACTGGAGGGAAGGGCGTGCTGCCACGTCGGGCGCGGCGATATTCTCCCGACTCCCCTCGAACGCTGGGTTGTCGTGCATGCTGCCGGCCCCGTCTTCGCTGGGAACAAAAAGAAAGAACGGTTAGATCAGCTGGAAAGACCCCAAGAAGGAAAAGGGGTTATTTGGCCAGAATCACGACCCACAGTCTGGTGTTCCTCCAACGACCCCAAGAAGGAGAAGTCTAGTGTTCGAGAAGTTGGGACTATAGATCTTCCAGGTCCTCTTGTTTCACAGTGTCCTCCATAATAGGTACATAGGTACTTAAATTCACCTTGCTCTAGGTATAGGAATATCGCGGATGGGAAGTGATCAAATACCTACCTACTACCCATACCTACAGTGAAAGGTTCCTGGGCCTGGATGAGGGTCAACTACTTTGGGTAGAGTCATTTCGTCTAGCCTAGAACAGTAGTAGGTATAGTAGGGAGACAAGCCCAGCAACTAGACCATTTCAAGAATTATCCGTCGTGCTCACCTGGCAGCACTACCAAATACCAGCTCCCCACTACGGGGACCTACAGTTTTAGGTGGGTTCCGAACCACCACAGCCTCGATATGCATTTCACTTGACATGCTGAACATTATCAGAGGTAAAAAAAAATTTCTATACGTTCGGGATCGAACCGGTGTGACTCAGCTCTCGGTTTATGGTGTATAGGTGTACTAATGTTCGTGTTCCTTACAATGGGAACTTTGATGAATAAAGAAAATGACGATAATCACGCAGTCGGTATTGTCTAGTACGATTGAGGTCAAGAGCGATAGGTAGGTACTAAATAAAAACGTTATTCAGTATCAAAAACCTGGGTAATCTACTCCAACTGTGACACTCCAATTGCAGGTAGTAGACCCAAAATAACTTAAAAAGACCTATTATATTTCAGAACATTTAAATATCAAATAGTATTCTCATAAATTGTACAGAAAAAACGTAAACAAACACGGTTATGTGGTCGCCCTTAAGGCACAGGTTCCTTTACCCCTGGCATTGACCCTTGAACTTTGAGGTCAAGGTCACCCGCATACTGCTAAGTATAAAAAAAATGTCGAAAAAAATGCGCCAAAAAATGTGACCTTTGGTTTTGACGCACCTCATTTTCGTACCTATTCAGGTACTCATTAGAACCTTTGCTCTTCGCATTTTAAATAATAACCCTTTTAATGCCTTTGGTCATGTGTATTTATACTCCAGACGTCATGACTATTTTCGTGCATTAGTTGCATAAAAATTTGGCAATCATGAACCATGATATAACAGAGTCCTTTCGTGATTGTGTGAAGGCCAAAAAAATCTCTGCGAATAGATATCCCAGGTTATTTGGTGAGAATCACACCCGACAGTCAAGATTTCCCTTGGCCGGTGAAGGCAGGAATATCTCGACAGGCCAGGAGTCGACTCTACAATAACTGCATGTCAAAATCACTTACGTATATCAGATTTAGTTTCAAGGAAAATTATTAAGGATCAAATGTGTTACTGAGCACTGTTCACTAGGTATAGGTACACTACAGGTGTGCTATATAGCGCAGGCACAATAGGTCAAACGGTAGGTATAGGTACGAGAATACGTACGGATATATAAAACACGCGCAGGAGGCTAAAACAATGCGTGTGACGCAAATCTAATTAACGGCATATTTTCCAGGTTTAGCTCGTATTATATGGTAAATCCTTGAATTAAACTTGTGTACCTAATATGTAATTCTTATATTTTCTTGTAACCTTCAATGCTTTTCATGCACCCATGCAGAAAGACTCGTTTTTTATTACGCTCAAAAAATTAAATGATGTTCATTATACGTAACTTCAGCTGTTTTTGTTTTATTTATAATGTTTATATTTTCTAGATTATTAAGGTCGACTACCCGTACTTGGTTCTCAATGCTATACGTACTTCAAGCCCTACTCCGAAGTTACAGGGCGAGTGAAAAGTGTTTATAGGGGGATGTAAACCTGAGACTCTTTGTCGTGAGGTAGTGTTTTTTTTTGCATGAAATGGCGTTATAAGCCCACAGGAGCGATTTTAAACAGTCAACTACCAGTCCACATGTTTTTTTGACAGATCGCGAAAACACAACACTATACCTCACGCGGAATATTTTTTTGTAACGTTTCGGACTAAAAAATGTATGATTTTATCGTCACATTTAGTAGAAAAGCTTGATAAATGTTTGCACTATTTACCACCGCCATGTTACTTTTTGACAATTTTTATTTCACTTACGGAAGTGGGTAATTTCAACAGCATTCCTCAACTTTTTCTCCTGTAAAAGCTAAACATAGTGTACTATTTTCACTCGTTCGTTTCGCGTTCAAATAGCACACTATGTTTTGCTTTTAGAGTGGACACAACCAATGGCGATATTGCAATTACCAGTCTCCGGCAGTACTAATATGTAAACATTAGTTTTGTCGAATATTTACTTTCGCACAGTGGTTTTGGTGGAGATCGTCGAGAATGTATATACAGTCTTAATACTTACCTAATTTGTAAATAAACGTCTCGTCAAAAAATAGTGAAAGTGATCTTCCTGTGGTATGAACCTCCCAGGTTTACCACGGTCACAGAGATGAATGGTTAAAAGGGAAAAGCAAATCAGGGCCGGCTTGGACCTGAGATTGAGCAACTGTTCCTAGCTGTACCTGAAATAGTATTGTAAGGACACTGAGGTACATGCTAGTACATGGGAGCTACAGATTACGTAACGCGACACGATGTCTCAAACGTTGCAGATATTCTGCAAATATTGTATGCAGTTGTTTTGCATCTAATAAGGTATATAACTAGGTATGTACCTACCTAGGGGACAAGTCCAGCAACTAGACTTTAAGAATTATCCGTCGTGCTCAGCTGGCAGCACTAGCAAGCTCCCCAGCCATCGTGGGAGCCTACAGTTTTAGGTATAGGTTCCGAACCGCTAAATAAAAATTTATTTATTTATCTTATATATAAGCTACGCTGTAGTGATAAAAAATTACGTACCCTTCAGAACCAAATCCAGATAACTCCATTAGTAAACGTACTAACTTTCTTATGTCAGTACCAACTGGCTACTGCCGACAGAAAAGCTAGTGGAAATCTCGTGAATATATCCCAAGGTATTTACATTCAAAAGGTTGCCTCGTCTGAACCTAAAGAAGTTTGCCGGTGACGTCATGTTAGACCGACCAATTAGAGCCCTGCTCGATGACTCAGCAATCAAGCTTGATTTAGGTCGTAATTCGTCATTGGAAAATTAATCAAATTATTTTTAAATGGGGTAACCTTTGTAATGTATGAACCTTGGGTAGGTACGTCCGTGCTTGTGTTTTTAATCGTTATTAATTAGTAGACAGGACGGAGAAAATTAATTGAACAAAACAACGAAATGGGCAGAGTTCATGCGATTCGCCCATATAGGTTTTTGTACCTGATTTTCAGGGTCAAACTACAATAATTTCTTAAGGGTGTGCTTTACCTGACGATGCGTTTCTACCACACATATAAGGGCGGCGATATATTTTTGACTAGCTTTAGCCCCTTGACAAACTATATATAGCGAGAAAATTGAAATGGATAGTCGTTATAGAGAGAAGAAAGTTTAGTTTTCCTATAGGCGAGAACTAGAGGAACAACACCTTTGCCAATACAAGTCAACAGTTCAAAGTCTGACAATGTGTCAGTTCCCGTGGATAGTCCAAGGCCGATTGCAAGAGGTATACCTAGAATACCTATCCTAGAATACCAACACAGGTAGCTATTCTGGTTACTCCAGCCATGAAAAGAAGTCTTTAAATCCGGCAACCATGCGCGATCATTGGACCTTAAATGCGCAGCCACTGGCGCAAATAGATACCTAAGGATCGTATATAATTAAGTACCTATAATGTCAGTCCAGCTAGGTATGTAGAGGGAGCCGAGTCACACCGGTTCGATCCCGGCCCTATCGAAATTTTTCTGACCGGCATTCACTTCTGATAATATCAATGCTGTGGTGGTTCGGAACTCAAAATTCGGATAATTTTTTAAATAGGTGGTTCTTCAGAGAAGCATACTATAGTATGCAGTATAGTAAGCTGGTTATTTTATTGTTCTGAGGTATAGTGTACCTTTTTAACGATTGAATTATTTTTCTCTATAAAAAGTATGTAAGAACCAACTGATTCATCAGAAAAGCGTTATTAAAAACGTCAAAAAACTGATTCTATCTTCACACATAAGCAGGTACAATTTCAAGTATAGCCTTGTATGGAGAAATAACGTCTTTTCTCATATGTTTGGGTGGTAGGGATAATCAACCTATAAATTGGCAGCAGTTAGGCACGCATGGCCCTGGTTTTAAAAGATTAGGTGTCCTTATGGTTTTCCCAGTCAAAGCACGGCTTCCCGGGCTCATTGGACACTGTTCTTGGCACCTACAAGTGGATTTCGGCCATCATAGGCCGAAAGTGGGCGATAGGCAAGGTGAATCCATCACTTTAATCGATGACCTTCCAAACAACAAATTGAAACTATCAAATAGATTAACGTTGCTCTCCTTTAGCAACAAAACCATATATCATTGCACGGCAGCGCACGGAGCCAAGCTAAAAACCCTGTGCTGTGCGATCATATAAGATCTGTTGCTGCAACCGGAACATTTGTTTGTGACTTAGGCTGGAACTAACTGGACTTTAACTGGTGGGCTTAGAATAGAGTGCCATAACTCCGTGGTGTGAAACCCTAACAAGAATTTCTGCAATTCTCGATCTGTGGTCAGACCTGCGTTGGTGCAACTTCCCCTTAAGATCATGTAATCAACTGTTGATTCGAACCTGCAACCTATCATTTCATTTTTGGAGCTCGCATTGGAATGTGGTTTAATACAGTTGTTCTTATTCAGAAAATTTGAACTCGGTACCTTCATGTTCTCTTGTTATTTTTCTCAATCAAATCACTTGCCTACTTTCAGGTTTTTACTTTCTCGCCATATATGGCTAGCGAGAAAGTAAAAAAAAATCACATGGGGCGAGAAAGTTTAGTGCGACTGTTGTCGGACCCTTTATTAAGGCTGTCTCTGAATCTGTCATTAATCAAAACATTAGGATAATTTAAGGACTCAACACGACGGGAACCTACAGTTTTACGTGGGTCTGAAAATATCAGTGGTGAAGGAATAGTTAAGGCTGCGCTTCACCCATTAGATTACCATGTTATCTTCTGAATTTTTTTTAATTTTTTCGGGCCGACGGATTGCCTTGAAATTTTGTATAGAAGTAGCTCCAGTAAATGTCTAGGGAACGTTCGTAGCAGAATTTCGAATTTGTTCTCGGATTATTAGAAATTAATTTTTTAGTAAATTAAAAATCGTGAAACACGGTTTTTTCAAACGGATAGGGAGCGTATTTGACTGGGAATAAAAATTTCGAATTATTACAGTTGTTATGTAGAAGGTGTAACTTAGTTCGTGACCGAAGCAGTTTTTTGAATTTCTCCTTAGGTTGGCAAATAATAAATGATAAATATGTGTGAAAAACACATTTTGAAAAAAAGTCATAGTGAAGAAGCAAACGCGCGGTCACCGCTCAGTATCGTTTGAGCTCTTGCGGGGAGAGGTTCTCACGTCCCTCGGCCGTACTAGCTCCGACCGGAACATCACGACCTGTCTTCTTATGTCTGACATGTCGATTGGTTGATATGAGCTGCTTTTGTGTAACATCCTGTCATCTGAGAATCGTAGGTGTCGTAGGACAGGACTCGTAGGTAGGTATAGATTGGGTGACTTATGATGACATCTACTGTATTGGGGGATGGGTTGCAATTTGCAATTAGGTAGGTACCTACCTACTTATCTAAATTTTGTAATACAGGAGAGACCCTTATTCTGTGACTGCCGTGTCGTGGGTAGGTATATAGGTAGGCTGTATACTTACCTACCTGTCTGCCACATTCTGTGGGCATAGGTTTATCTAAAAAAATGATTTTTGGATTTTATGTTATGTTGGACACCTATTGCATAAAATGTGGATCGCACATCAGTCAAATCACTAGGAGGTACGTAGGTAGGTACCTACCTAATATTGGTTTATTACACGTACCTACCTTCCTATGGTGTGGGTAGGACCTATTCCGCAATTTTCTGTTTACCCATAGGTTAGGTTAGACTGGTGGGGGGGGGGGGGGCAAGCCCAGCAACTAGACCATTACAAGAATTATCCATTTTGCTCAGCTGGCAGCAATACCGGTAAAGGTCTACTCATCGCACTTCCGTGCACCAAGCGGCAGAGTGAGCCGCCGCTAGAGGTGAATCACAGGGCTGTTCCATATATATAAAAAAAATATCCTCCAGTCAGTGCGACCCGTAACCAGGTGCACCAAGCGGCAGAGTGAGCCGCCGCTAGAGGTGAATCATTCTGGAAAATAAAAAATTCGAACCCCATCCGCCAGTCAACGAACATTGGGAACAAGTAAGAAGTACACTCCGAAGTAGTCGCAGTGTCACGGCCTCGATAGCCGAGTGGTCTAAATGGTCGACTTTTGAGGAGCAGAGACAGCCTGGTCACACCGGTTCGATCCCAATCCTACCAAAAAGTTGTTCTGATATGTTCAGCATGTCAAGTGAAATTTATATCGAGGCTGTGGTGGTTCGGAACCCACCTAAAACTGTAGGTCCCCATCGTTTACTCGATGGCTGGGGAGCTGGTATTTGGTAGTGCTGCCAGCTGAGCACAATGGACAGTTCTTGAAAACGGTCTAGTTGCTGGGCTTGTCCCCCCCAACCCTCTGCTAACTAAGTCGCAGTGTCGTGCGACAATCCGAAGCAAGTATCGGCGGAAGTGCGATGAGTAGGTACACCTTATCCGCAATACCGAATACCAGCTCCCCAGCCATCGTGCAGTACACAATGGGGACCTACAGTTTTAGGTGGGTTCCGAACCACTACAGCCTCAATATAAATTTCACTTGAAATGTTGAACATTTCAGTTGTGAAACCGGTGTGATTGTTCAGTGTTCCTCTATAGAAAACCATTTCGACCACTCGGCTATCGAGGCTGTTCTGTTTACCCATAGATATGACTGCGCTGAATGAAGAGTAGTTATTGTGGTGGTGTGGGGTGCATTTTTCTAGGTATATGTTTTGTTTACCTCCTGGAGGGATGTAGGCACCTACCTACCTACCTAGACCGATCTTTTCCTATTTGGCGTAGGACCTATTAGGCACCTAACAGTTTGTTCTGTATAGTGTGACTTATTAGGTAACAGAAAGCCTCGACAGCCGAGTATATTGTAGGTATAAAAATTTACACATTATCTATACATTCCTGTATGGCAGTCAAGTCAGACATTGTACAGCATTTCCCTATTACTCCAATACAAATTTCTGACATGTAGGTTTTGCCTACTATACCTGCCTCCACCTGTACCCACACCTGGTACATATTTTGGGTCTATGAATAATGTTGTTTGGAAATGTATTGTATTTTCTCGTAATTTGTATTGTATCAAGTATAGTATTGCATTTGAAATAAATCTGAAAAAATAGAATTGCCTAGGTAGGCACCATACCTACTTACGAACAAAGATTTCAGACTTTCCCTGCAGGATACTTACTAAACTGCCACTGGACGTCCTCTGAACCAAAAATAAACGGTCATTCGGTCATAATTTCACAACAACACATAAGCGAAACACAGAGGACCTTCACTGATTCACCGGGCCCTCCCAGATGTTGATATAATTTCCTATCCAAAATATGGTGCACCGCACCGCGCACCGAGCCGATATCATGGAACTAACCTTTACCAAAGTGAAGGACAAAAATTCCAAGACCACTTGTGCACCGTCAAGTAAAAAAAATTTTTTGAGCGGGTTTTTTGGGGGTTTTCCCCGATCTGAACAAAAAAATACCGGCCATCCCCCCCCCGGGAAATTGTGGGTTGGCTGAACTCTGGACGTGAATCGCCTTATGAATGGTATTAGTAAAGTGACAGCAGGTACTGGGGACCTGGTATGGTCACGTAATGCAGAGTAAGCGAAGATAACAGAACCCGCATGCAGTTGTACGTACCTACCCAGTTGCTACAGCCATAAGAAGTCAGGGTCTCTGTAATCACAATAGCCTTCTTCACTCATATACGCTTCATCTCGCCTCGGAGCCAGCGCTGACTTGCACCGTCAACAGAAGCGTCCTCTTAACCTGCTAGGGAAAAAAAATCCAGGTATAACATTGTTGACTTCTGGGGTTCGAACTCGGGACCTACCGCTTCTCCAGGGAAGGCCAGCACTTACGACTGGCCTACCTGATAGTTTTGAAGGCCGTATGTGATGTATAGGAAGGTTATAATGAGACAGATACCACAATTCGTATGCCAACATATGATGGAAACGGCCGCTGGTGTCTAGTGGACGAGACATAATAATATCATAGTAATGTAAAGATCGTGTCACTAGACGATGACTGTCCATTTCACTATATAAGTCAAGGCGACTCAAACCTTGGCTCGCCTCACTTTAAAGCGCGTGAGACCAGTAGGTGTAAAGGAGGTCGTCCATCTAGCCGCGTCGCCTTTTTCGATAGCTTGGGGTGTGAACCCTGGGTCCACCCATCCTTGATAGGTACCTGGCCATCACCGGCTGGGGGAAAACTCGACTGCCGGGCGTGATTCAGACCAAAATCGAATATACGGAAATTGGTAGGTATCACTTATTTTCTCCATGACATTGTGTGGTACTGGTCCTACGTCTTCCGTGTATCAAATACTACTGCAACTGAAAACGTGTTTTCGTCAATGTCTTCCACTAATTCCAGTGCGTTACGTTCTTTTCAATGTCTACCTACAACTGTGCGGGATATCTGTGCACGGTAGCGCACGGGGCCAAGCTCAAAAACACATCTCACCTCTGCTTGGGCAACCACACAGTCATGTTTGTTTATGTTTGTTCCGACAATTTATAGAGGAACTGGTTGGAGATTTCTATGTTCTGAACTAAAAAATGTATTCTTAGCTGAACTGCAGACATAATTTTCAGCGACACTGCGGTAGTCAGGTACGATTCTAGAGGAAATAGGTTAGAAATTAAGTAACCAAATGGCGAGAAAGCCGTTTGGAATAACGCAGCATGGCCTTCACTGCATTAGGCACGCCACTCTTCCTTCTGCCTGGCTCTGCCTTCTTCACAGTGAAGATCTGGTACGTGGAACTGGTTTTGCGACCAAGGAGTTCCACGATTTCCTGTCAATTTCTGTAGAAAAGGACTATTGTGCAAAGACGAAAAGTTTCTGACGAATTGTTTTGCTCAGTAACTCCCTTATTATGGAAGTTACAGTTACAAAAATCGGTAGACCGCCTAATTATAGGAGCTAGTATGTCTGTATAAAATTTCAGCAATCAACTCCGAGATTTTTTGTAAGGAATTCAGCAAAAAGTAATATGAAATCTGCTGTCCTGCATGTTTAAGTATTCTTTTTCTATATTATCCTTTTCCATCAGTATTTTCCTGTTATAGTATTATGTAAATAAGAAATAACTTCCCTATATACTTACAGCTGTTAGGAAGACTGCATGAACTGAGCAGCTGTTCATCTATTGATTTTTCCACTTAGTATTGCACAAAGTTCATATATGATTCTTAACATAGCATGCTTTGTCATGGAGTCAAAGTCAACATCATTCATCGTTCAAAGAAAATTTTAGTCGAGGAAAAATTCTCCGAAAAGTCCAACCGTTTCAAGAATCCATCCGTCTGGTCCCCACCAGGGGACCTACAGTTTTAGGTGGGTTCCGAACCACCACAGCCTGGATATAAATCTCACCTCAACAAAAAATCATAGGTGAATGCCAATCAGAAAAATATTTATACGATCGGAATCGAACTGGCGGCGGTGTGGCAATTATCTAGCCCACTTGGCTATATCGAGGCTGTGTCAATGTAGGACATACAGTGACATCCACTTAACAAAAGACAGTCAACAAAAAAAACGAAGGTCATGAGTCATGAGTCATGACGTGCATCGGAACCAGTCCGATGTCAATACGGTGTCAATACGATGTCAATACGGTGTCAATGTGCCTAAAGACGTCACTAAGTATGTATTGAAGACACAGTAACAGATGTTATTGGATGGCTGTAGAAATAGTGAGTATATAAGGCGCGTCTCTATTATGAAATAAAGGGTCCGACAACAGTCGCACTTAAACTTTCTCGCCCAGAATGATTTTTTTTTTGGGGGGGTTTTTTGAGATTTTTTTTGCGGGCGTAATTTTTAAGCAATCGAAAATCGGTTGAAAATGACCCTCGAGCATCTATCTGAGATCACTCATACCAAGTTTCATGGCTGTCATTCTATTACTGTAGTCCCAAATGCGTTCCGACCATTCAAAAACGTGGTTTCTCATTCTCAACTCATTTTCGACACTTTTTTGACTACAACGGCCGTAATTTTGAAGATAACAAAATAATGTTCGACAGATGTTTAAGTTACTTGGTTCTACACAAATTTACCAAATTTCATTACAATCGGTCAATAAATGTGAATGGCGCCGAAACGGTCGAACTTTGGTCCAGAACGGCCGTAATTTTCAACCAATTCAATTTTAGTTGAAAATGACCTCGAAGCATCTATTTGTCAACACACATACCAATTTTCACTGTTATAGATTGAAAAGTGTACCGTCGGCACTTGTCTAAGTAACCAAAAACACGATTTTTGAATTATTTTGGCGGTTTTTTGACAATAGCGGCCGCAATTTTTGACCAATCAAAAAATCCTTAAAAATGTGTCTCGGCAGTGATTTTAGACAGGTCCATACCAAATTTCATCAAAATCGGATGAACGGTATAGGCGCTAGAGCACTGCACGGACTGACGGACTGACGGACGGACGGACTGACGGACGGACTGACGGACGGACAGACTTTTTCCAGAAACCACTTTTTTGGACTCAGGGGACCCCCAGGATCATGGGAAACCCAAAATCTCAATTTCGAAATTTTGCACGAAAACAATACTTTCTCGCCATATATGGCTAGCGAGAAAGTAAAAATTAGAAATCCTATGTAGGTATATATACTTTTTTAGACCATGGAGCTTGGCCTCATTAATTTTAACCGTAATACAAAGTAGTGTCCCGCAAAAGTTCACTTTAGCGTTATCCTCCCTATAAAAAATAATTGCTACCTTTCACCATCCTTATATCATAGCGTTAGCTTATGAACTTTAACGGGTAGATAAAGTCTTCGGCTACTTTTTCTGGAAGATAAATTGATATTGGTCGGTTATGTATGTACTGCAAGGTGCATGGTACCAGTAGGAAGGAAACTGGGGACATTTTATTTCATTGATATTGAGAGGAATAACAAAAAGGTAGTTTCCGGTAGTTTCCCTGTCTGAGTGACTTTCAAACACCCTTAATGATTTATCAGCAGGTCCTGAAGGAATGCAGATCGAAATAACCGGAAGGCATTCATAAGTGACAGGTATTTCCCCATCATCTGATTGGTCAGTGGCCTTTACAAATTTCCCCTACCTAAATATTTTCCCTATACCTAATCCTAACCATGCACCAGGTCCCCAGTCATCGGGGGCCTACAGTTTTAGGTAATATCCGAACCACCACAGCCTTCACGTGTTGCTGAAAATGTTTGAGGTGAATGCCAATCAGAAAAATTTTGGCGAGGGGTTAACCACTCCAGGAATCTCGTTGGGAATCTCGTTCGGAATCATTGGAAATCTTTATGAAATCTCAGGGAATCTTGGAATTTTTTTGGAGTGGTTACCCCTTCGGGGTTCATCTTTCTATGAATATCATTGGGAATCTTTGTAAATCTTTATGGAATCTCAAGGAATCTCTGGAGTGGTTACCCCTTCGGGGTTCACCTTTCTATGAATATCATTGGGAATCTTTTTAAATCTTTATGGAATCTCAGGGAATCTCAAGGAATCTCTGGAGTGGTTACCCCTTCGGGGTTCATCTTTCTATGAATATCATTGGGAATCTTTGTAAATCTTTATGGAATCTCAAGGAATCTCTGGAGTGGTTACCCCCTCGAATTTTGGTATCATCGGGATCGAACCGGTGTGGCCCGGCAACTACCCAGACCACTCAAGAAGATAGTTTGGCCAGCGGATGTAGAGGCGATGATTGGGTACGTTATGACCGTGACCACGTGATTGCTTAACATCTCAGGCTCAGACATGGAGTTTGCTTCACAGCCGCAGACCACTCAGGAAGTTGGGAAATCTCAGAGAGCCGTGAATAGCTTCCAGAACACTAGGCCAGTGGATAACGCGTCGGTCTGGAGAGCCGTAATAGTCGGGTTCGAATTCAGGTCGCTTAAGAATTTTCTTTATCTGTGTGGTTGTATTAAAAGGAACACTGGTTCTTTGTCTCTAATATGTTCAGCTTGTAGGTCGCCGTCGTGGCTGAGGAGCTGGCATTTGGTAGAGCTGCCCTGTGTTGCTGGGCTTGTCCCAAAATACGAGATTCCCTTCAATATTTCCTAACAAAGCTTTTTTAGTGTTTCAGAACCTTCGAAATTTCTAGAATATATTATTTTTTTAAAAAAAAATTGGGGTTTAGGGGGAGAAAATACGATTTGGAAACGTTTTCAGCGTTTCTCTTTGGTACCTATGGTATTTCGCCCATGCATAAGAACCATACAAAAATAGGTAAAATTAAAATAACTTTTTACCCTTTCCAAATTTGACACAAATTATGGCAAATCGGTTAAGAGGACGGTATACCTGACGGTGCATTTTTTGCCACCCATAAGATTAACATTGCGAGCGGCGATTCATTTTCAAGGTTTACCCTTGGTTGGAAAGACACAAAATTTTACCTGTACCTAGCCCTAACAATGTTCTAGGGAGTGTTCGAAGCAGATTTCCCATTTTTTTTACTGGTTTTCGAGATACAGCACTTTTCGTGAGGTATGCGATGCTAGCATTTGCAAAACAGTTGCAATAAAAGAAACCAGTGACAAAATGGGAAATCTGCTTCGACCACTCCCTAGAACATTGTTAGGGCTAGGTACAGGCAAAATTTTGTGTCTTTCCACCGTCAGGTATAGCGGACCCTTAAGGGAATCGGACCTCGGTCCTGCTACATCGTAAGAGCCAATCTGACCCACTCTACATCCCACGTCGTTCAAGTGGCAACTGTTTGGCCAGCCGTAACACGAAATAAAGGCGTGCGTGAGTTGTTTATTGTTGGCAGAAGTGGTTCCAGACTTTTCTTCCGGGTGCCTCTCTATTGCCACTGCAGAAATGGTCCACTGGAGAATTCGACGTGGCGCTAGATACGGTTGAGTGGGTATCAACACTTAATCAGTGTAAGTACCTACTAAAGGAGTGAAAAAACTGATCGGATGATAAAACTACACCAGTTTGAGGAAACTATTGGATATTTAAATGTTCTGAAATATAATATGTCTTTATAACGACCGAAATTGACATACAACTTAAGAGGACGCTATACCTGACGATGCATTTTTTGCCGCCCATAAGATTAACATTGCGAGCGGCGATTCATTTTCAAGGTGTGCCCTTGGTTGGAAAGACGCAAACTTTTGCCTGTACCTAGCCCTAACAATGTTCTAGGGAGTGTTCGAAGCAGACTTCCCAATTTCTCACTGGTTTCTTTTATTGCAACTGTTTTGCAAATGCTAGCATCGCATACCTCAAGAAAAGTGCTGTATCCCGAAAACCAGTAAAAAAATGGGAAATCTGCTTCGAACACTCCCTAGAACATTGTTAGCGCTAGGTACAGGCAAAATTGTGTGTCTTTCCAACCAAGGGTAAACCTTGAAAATGAATCGCCGCTCGCAATGTTAATCTTATGGGTGGCAAAAAATGCACCGTCAGGTATAGCGGACCCTTAACTGGAGTTTAAACGTTAGCCGAGTATGGTGCATGGGACGCACCCTAAAACGTCCAATAGTTTCCTCATAAAGTTTGCAGAAAAAACGTAAACAAACACGACTGCGTAGACGACGTTAAGTAGTGACTGTATTACTATAGGTATACCGGCACTGAGACCGGAAGGAATGTGCCTGGTAACCAGCGTGTCTAATTTGGTGCCAGACTGGAAGAATACAAAGAGAATGGACGCACGAGAGGCGCTAAGTGTCGCCTAATTACTGTCGCCTGTCGCTAACTAATCAGTGTCGCTACTCTCCAGACTATTTCCCCGTCACTGTTAAGGGGAGATGGGAGAAGTGTTTGTTTATGTACGTTCTCCTAAAATCAAAGCAAACCCTTTTCTCATGGAAGTTATTGTTCTTCTCGCCTGTGAGTTAAGCACAGGTGCCATTATTTTTCCGTTTTTAGCTGGAACATTACTTCCGGTTTGAAATTTACGTGAATTTGGATATACTCTTATCAACATGCACGGTAGTGCATGCAGCCAAGTTTTAAATTAAAAGACAGCGCCACAAAACCTCGATCACTGCCAGCATGTTATATACAGGAAGCTTGCCTAACGCTTTGCCCCTCTCTACTTTAAACCAGCATCTAGATGTGCTGACTCAAACCCAAAAAAAAACCAAACAAATTTTAAAACAACAATAAATAATAATACAAAATCTGAACCCCCCACAGTAGCCGGGCAAGGAGTGAGATCCCGAACGACAGCCTTTTTATGGCGTAATAACATCCTGCTGGTCTTTACGGTTCTGTTAACGCCAAGTTAACGACTTTGATAACGACGAAGCGGTCTAGTTTTAGCGCCCGAGATAGCGACCAAGATCCATAATAGAGCTGCTGCTCCAAAATTTTACAACCTGGGATGATCCGTTCTCAGTTAAATAACCCGAACCTTAGGTTAGGTTAGGTTTTCTATACCTGTCCAACTTTTCCACGCCGGCTAAACCCATTTAATGACTCAACAAATGGACTCACTTATCAACCAACAAGGAAATAAATTCAATTTTTTATGTCTTCCAAATGACACCACTTTAAATTACGTAAACATAGTGAGTGGCTACCTAGTGCAATAGTGCAAATTATCACAACGTTGCCATGGCAACAGTAAAAATTGTGAAAGTAGGTATGTAGCCTAATGCATTGTGGGGACCTACAGTTTTAGGTGGGTTCCGAACCACCACAGCCTCGATATACATTTCACTTGACATACTGAACACAATATCAGAGGTACAGATCGAATACAACTTTGTTGTATCAACAAAACTGGATTTATTTTGAATGTAGGAAGTGTCTAACAACGGGGTTTTTACAGAAACTGACAGTATGGACAAAATTTAAATACAAAATCCTGTACCTGGTTTATGGGCTTCCACAAAAAGTCTTGCCGTATACCTTTGAAACGGGAACCAGACCTCAAGAAGTGCAAAACATCTTTTAGGTACGTCTAGGTATTGACGTGCGCAGCGAGTAGGTACACTAATTACTGAGGAGACAAAAAGTGGTCGGATGAACAGGGTCTCTTCGTATAGTTGTAGGTATAGAAGAACCTGGCCTTGGACTTGCTTTTTTATCAATTTTTTCGCAGTAGGTACAGGTATACCCAGAAAAAACGTGACTGCTGACGTGAGACGTTGTCAGCCCGCAAAACCTGATTTTTCAAATTAGGTTGGTACCTTTGTTAGTTCAGCAGCCCTAAAAGCACTTCAAAAATAATTAACCTATAAGGTGCGTCTCAGTAGCCGAGGGGGCAAGAGGTCCGACTTGAGTCTTGAGATGTACCTATATGGGTTGGAATCCTAGCAGTACCTTCAGGTTTCGAAATTTTTTATATAAATGGTATACCTACTCGCATCCGATTATGAAGCTTTTGTCAGAATTTACGTTTTAAATTTAAATTTTTATTACATAAGTTAGGTACTAATAATTATTTTCATAATCAGTCTATGTTGAGGGAATAAATTTATATGAAATTCTTCCTTTGGAACATTTTTTCACAAAACCACAGTTATCCCTCGATATACGCCAGTCCCCGAGGGGTAACCACTCCAGAGATTGCTTGAGATTGCATGAAGATTTCTAAAGATTTCCTGAGATTCTCAACGAGATTCGTGGAAAGATGCATCCCGAAGGGTTAACTATACTTCAGAAATTTTCAAGAGATTTCATAAAGATTTCCTATGATTGCCTGAGATTCCCAACGAGATTCCTGGAGTGGTGAACCCCGCCTTTGTAGTCCCTTCTATAACGACCATGCAAATTTGCTCGCTATAGACTGGGTTTCAAAATTAGTTAGGGTTTTGGAAAGAGATATTATTGCGTTCTCTTGTTTTCGTTTTTTGGTCTCTATACTTTTTGGGAAAGTTGTAGTGCGAAAGAGATAAAATCCTATACCTTATGACCAACTCAACGTGACAAAATTAACATCAGTATTGTGACAGGTGTACCTACAGGTATGTATGTCAATACAGTCATCAACAAGCCTATAGTGATTAATATAGACGCTGCACCAACGTAATCAAGCAAGTTAGGCTGGCAGCAACGAGAGCGGCAATCCTACAGAGAAAATGGTTACGGCACAAGTTATCGCACTTTCCACACAATTCTGATAACTCCATACAAAAAAGTGAACCTACCTTTTTGATCAAGAAAAGAAACCTTCAAAGGTTTTCACTGCATCAAATGCGAAGCACTGAGAGGTATCCAAATTTCCTTCAGGAAAATCACCAAAGCACAAAAGATCACTTAACAACTTAGGTAGGCAGTCGAGCACGCACTTAGGTCACAAATCTGTTGGGAAAAGTTAGATAAGTATAGCCATGACGACGTGTAGTGGTCTGTCGCCTGGCACGCTCGATACTGAGACTGCGAACCTGCAACCACCTCCAGTGCCGCCATCATGGCTTGACGTCACTAACCTACCTGCCATACCTAGGTACCTGTGTGCAATGGGATGAACCTGGTGCGGGGTGGCTGGAGATTTCAAGGTACGTCACCCTGGAGATTCCCGTTCAATAACGCGACCCAGGAAAGTTTTCCGAGTTTCAGGGAGAAGTCAAAATCTACACGTTCCAGCAGTCGGCCATGAAGGCTTCTATACAGTATAGGGCAAGGGGTTAACCCTTCGCAGTTCATCTTTCTATGAATATCGTTGGGAATCTTTGGAAATTTTTATGGAATCTCAGTAGAATCTCAAGGAATCTCTGGAGTGGTTACCCCGTCGGTATAGGGTATAGGGAATACGGGGAGGCACAAAGGGCTCCTGCCTATATACGCCATACTGGGCCCTTTAAATTTTTGAACGAACTTCGAGTCAAGTATAGCATTAACTTGGTAGTTACCTTTAAGGAAGGTTCAACTTCTTGACCTTAGAATTATCTTAAGAAGTTTACTTAAGTTATTCACTTGTGAAAGGATACATTCGAGTCCTTTAATGACACATGAGCGAGTTATTTATTCAAACTTTTCGTTGCTAGGTATGTCGTTGCTATATAAACAGTCACCATAGTAACGGGCCCTCCAGTGTAGTTTGAAATAGTTATCCGTCGGGTAGCAGTAATTGTCGCTGAGCGATCTATTGTAATATAGGTCGGTGGTCGGTGCTTTGAATTTCTACCATCCATAAGCTTAACATTGCGAGCTGTGAAATATTTTTAGCTTTTCTCTAAGCTGAATAAGACTGACCTAGCCTTAATAATGTTCCCTATAGGAAATATCAGATGGAGATTTTCCCATTTCCCAGTAGTTTTCGAGATCTTCCACTTTCAAAGTTTCGTATATAGCTACGGGGAAAATTAAAGATAATTCTCCACACGTGACAGAATAATTAAATAGCTATAGGTACCTATAGACTAGGCACGAGGGTGGAAAAAGTTCTCAATATAAATATTAACTAACTTTTTTGTCTTAGCCCCGTGGCCTTGTAAATAAGCAATCATGGTACTGAATAGCATGCATGACAATGCAAATGCGTTCGTGAAGCGTAACCAAAGTTTTTGCCGCAGATTGCCGAGTGTGTGAGCCTTAACCTGGGAGTGCAGAGAGCGAGGTTTTACGTCTGCTACGTCCTTAGCTACGCACCTCTGCTTTTGAACTTCAAACCCAAGGTAAAACGAAACGCAGGTATGAAGAGGGGCCAAGATATTTTTTCATGTGAATCTTGCCCGGCTCTGATGGGAACCTGGCCTTCACCGGCTGGGGGAAAACCCGACTGCCGTCACTCCCTTCTGTATGGAGGTCTTTTCGACCGAACATACGTTTTTCTGCACACCTTATGATATGATACTATATTGGATATTTAAATGTTCTATGTTCTGAAATATAATGTGAAATTAACAGGCTGTGTGGTGATTTTACGATCGAGCCCGTTAATTCCCGGCCGTTAAAAAGACATTATATTTCAGAACATTCAAATATCCAATAGTTTCCTCCTAAAGTGTGCAGAAAAAACGGAAACAAATAGCAAATGTATGTTCGGTCTTAAGAAGAAGGTTGCTCGACCGTCAGGCTGGCAAGGAACATTGCCATGTAAATAACCCTTAACCTCATGAATATACAGTCCTTGACTTAGGTTGGCAGGTTCCAAAATGGCCGCCCGGAAACCAGCGATGTTTACTCGTCCAATTAGGCTTTACTTGTCCCGAAACGGGTGTACCAACGCAATTCACAGCCCATGCCAACTGTGGATTTTCCAAGGCCAAGAAATACGCATCACTACGGAAGAACCAGTACTAGTTCACATAATTCATTTGTTTTTTGTTTAGGGTGGGTGCTGGTTAACAGTTAACTCTCCGTTAAATTTAACTGGAGATTTTTCACACCATAACCAGGATCACTTCCTGGGAGAATTTATTCAGCTCAATCCCTGGTTGTGTGTTGTGTGTTGGGAGCACTCCCGAGGAACTAGGTATAATTATTATTATCTCTAGTATAAGTGTTCAAGTTATGGGTTGTCAAACGTCCCAGGCAGAGTATGATAGGGACTTACAGTTTTGGTGGAAAATCTAAGAGGAATCTCTGGGGGTTCGAACCTGCAAGCTCCTGTTATCAGTCGCACATTTGACCTCTACAGCAAACCCTCTCTATAGCAAACCCTCTCTATAGAAAACCCTCTCTATAGAAAACCCTCTCTATAGCGAGCAAATTTATAATGTCCTTTGACGGTCGTCGGTCGTTATAAAGAGACACTATTACTGTATGAAGAAGGTATACGTATGTAGGCTCGTCTTCTGAACTTGTGTGATGACGGAACCTGTTTTTCGGATTTTCCCGTCGCAGTGGTGGCTATCAAATGAGGTTCCAGGCTTCATCGTTTATGCGAAGAATGTATTTTTACACCTTAGACAGCCAGGCTGTCTAATTCCATAAAAACAGGTATTCTCGGGTATTTCCCTTTCCCTCTCTCCAAAGATTTATTTAATTTTTTTCGTCCTAGCTAGTTCTGGACTTCAACGGGCAAGCTTAAGGCTTTTTTTCTTTCTTTCTTTTAAGGCGGGTGGGGGAGCCCCGAGGCACCCCTGAACACTTAGGCATGAGCCCATTGTGCCACCCCGCTTTTCCTACCATACTGCAGGAGTCCGTCCATCTGCAGGAAGGCATGCATTTTAACTAGAGGCTGCTGCATAACGTCAGCAGGCTCTAGTAGTGATTTGCGGTATAATTTGATTCTTAGGTCGGTGAGGGCCTCACATTCACAGAGAACGTGACCGGGAGTTTCCTCCCATTTGCCACACCCCCTACAGGTGGGTAACTCGGCTATACCCATCCTGTCTAAGCTTAAGGCTGTATATACATTCTCGACGAACTCCACCAAAACCACTGTGCGAAAGTAAATATTCGACAAAACTAATGTTTACATATTAGTACAACCGGAGACTGGTAATTGCAATATCATATTGTTTGTATCTACTCTAAATGCTAAACATAGTGTGCTATTTGAACGCGAACTGAACGAGTAAAAGTAGGATAATATGTTTAGCTTTCACAGGAGAAAAAGTAGAGAAATGCTGTTGAAATTACCCACTTCCAAGTGAAATAAAAATTGCCAAAATGTAACATGGCTACGGTAAATAGTACAACATTTATCAAGCTTTTCTACTAAATGTTACGATAAAATCATACATTTTTTAGTCCGAAAATTTTCAAAAAAAATATTCCGCATGAGGTAGTGTTGTGTTTTCGCGATCTGTCAAAAAAACATGTGGACTGGTAGTTGACTGTTTAAAACCGCTCCTGTGGGCTTATTACTCAATTTCATGCAAAAATACAACACTACCTCACGACAAAGAGTCTCAGGTTTACATCCCCCTATAAATAACTTTCACTCGCCCTGTAACTTCGGAGTAGGGCTTGAAGTACGTAGCATTGCGAACCAAGCACGTGTATAGTCGACCTTAAGTTTTTGGTTACTTTATCGGGAAGATGAATTTACGAACTATATCTGTATGATAAGGAACTGGTTGGTTTTGACGTTAAAAATCATACTATAATTCAGGGCAATTAAATATCCAGGAATTTCTTGAAGGTCACATCATGCACTGGTTTCTCTTACAGTGAGAGAGATCACCAGAAAGATCATCAGTACTTGATCATGAGGTTATGAGTCAGAATGAAACCAGACGAGTTTATAAGTAGGTATACCTAGTAGGTACTTAGTCTACTTATCTTCATAAAAGGACTGAAGCGGATTCTGGCTAAGACTTACGTGATACTTTGTCGATTCCATTCATTGTTATGCCAGATTTACTTTATCCTTGTTGCGCAAACAGTAGTTTTACTAAAAATAAAACCTCTGTGGTATAAAGGTCCAATCAAGGGGGTAACCACTCCAGAGATTGCTTGATATTTCCGGAGATTGCATAAAGATTTCCAATGATTTCCTGAGATTCCCAACGAGATTCCCAATGAGATTCTTGCAGGTGTATTCCCTTTCTTTAACGCCAGCAAATCCACTCAACTAACACCTTCAAAATTTATTGTAAGAAGATAAGGCACGCCATGATGCAATATATGGAGAACAGTTCTTCTTACAATAAATTTTGAAGGTGTTATATAGTTGAGTGGGTTTGCTGGCGTTCGAGAAAGGGAATACACCTGCAGTAGGTCTATTCCCTTTCTCGAACGCCAGCAAACCCACCCAACTAACACCTTCAAAATTTATTGTATGAAGAACTGTTCTCCGTATATTGCATGATGGCGTACCTTATCTTCTTACAATAAATTTTGAAGGCGTTAGTTGGGTGGGTTTGCTGGCGTTCGAGAAAGGGAATACACCTGCAGGAGTGGTTATCAACTCGGGTCCAATTTTTCCCTGCACATTATACTTATGCACAAAATGTGCACAAAATGCACATTATATTTTAGAACAAATCAGTTTCTTTTGAGAAAACGTCAACAATGTCAACAGCATGACCTAACCATTAGGATTAATTTTCGAAATAGTATTGTACTTGTACCAATAACAGGCTAGGTTCACCTTCTCCTGTCAAGTCAAGGTTTCCCAGGGTCTTGAGTTCAATCCTTCTGGTTATGTCATGCTCTCTAATGATATGACAACTAAAGCGGAAGCCTTGCCCCTAAGGTGCATCCTCTGCATCTAAAATATTTTTCAGATTTATATATAGGAAAGGTCATGGTCCTAGACGGTCCTAGATGATGAGTAAAACGACTTCATGACGCTTTAACTTCGTGTCAGCAGTACATTATTACTTTCTCGCCCGTATGTAATACATGGGCTGAGAAAGTTATGTTATCGTGCGAAATTTCGATTTTGAGATTTTCATTGCAAAAGGCGTTTCAGAGGTCCTAGATACCAAAAAAATGGTTTTTAGGTCATGTCCGTCCGACGTACGTACGTACGTCCGTACGTTTGTCTGTAGCGCGGCTAGAGGTCACACCAGTTAACCGATTTGGCTCAAATTTGGAATATAGATGTCTAAAATCAGTTCCAATATATGTATTTAATATAATTTTGATTACGCAAAAATTGCGCCCACTATTGTCAAAAAAGTGTCAAAAAAAATTCAAAATCGTGTTTTTGTCTACTCAAGACGCATTTCACGGTACGGTAATAAAGTTAGAACCTTCAAATTTTGCAGTCGTGTTCCAAGATAGATGCTCCAGGATCATTTTTATTGTATTGGAGATGGGCCAAAATTGGCTCATACGTGAAAATCTTGGCCCCATGAACAGTATTAGCCGGAATTTCACAAAAATCCATACACTTGTGCTTAATAACATTACTTAAATGTTTGTCGAAGAAATATTCAATCAATTCAAAATTGCGGCCAATATAGGCAAAATAAAGTCAAAAATAGGAAAAAAAAACTAGAATCTCGTTTTTGATTGGTCAAGACGGATTTGGCACTACAGTTATTAAGTTAGATCCTTGTAATTTCGCAATAGTGTTCCCAAATAGATGCTACAGGATTGTTTTTATTCTTTTTGAGATGGGCCAAAAATTTGGGCCAATATTGGCATTATCGTAGGAAAAATTTTCCAAAAATGGGAATCACGTTTTTGATTGGTTAGGTCACATTTGCAACAACACTAATCGACGGATTTTCTTGAAAATTGGTGAAAGTGGTCTCAGATAGATGCTTCAATGGCATTTTCAATAGATTTTCATTTACTTAAAATTTAAGACGGTGACATACAAAATAGAAAACATATTACTTTATGCGCGTCGAACGACACTTCACTGTTTGACGGATATGTTTGAAATTCGGTATGCAGGTGCCTAAAAGTATCGCCCATTGTAAGGCAAAATACTTTTTAGAAAAAGTTAAAATTCTGACAATTATTTACGTAAAAAAAAAAAAAATCAAATTTTCGATAAAAATTGCGAGAAAGTCAAGTGCGACCATTGTCGCACCCTTTATTTTTTTTACTTTCCCGCCCGAATGTAATACATGGGCTGAGAAAGTAACGTTAATTTTATATTTTGGGTTTCCCACGATTCTGGATTTGCTCAAATTCGTTATGTACTTATAGGTACCTACCTAGTGCGACTCTTCAGTTCTATAACTCAAAAATTGCGTAAGTGACAGTCAAAAAATGAAAAAATTCGCGTTTTTTTAGTCACGACGAACTTGAGGCAAAAACCACGGTAAGTTGGTGTTATGTTGGCGCTATGTTGGCGTTATGGCCACAAGTTGTACATGTTTGCTATAGAGAAGAGAACACAGAGTCCTGAGCGATGTGAAGTTAGTCGGTGAGGTTGATGGCAAGGTCCTCTAGTTCTAGTAGTGACCTTCCAGTGACGTCACCACCTGGCTCAACCAGCTTGTGAGGCGTTCCTCAATAACTCACGTGGCTGAGGACTCCTTTGCTCACTTTTTGTCTTCTGCTACAACTATTTCTCCATTTGAGCTAAGTCACGTACCTAGGTACAAGTTTTTTTCCCCATGTTTACCTTATGGGCGTCTGTAGCTATTAATACGTAGAATAGTGAATAGTGAAATAAATGTTGAACATCTCTCTATATAACGACCAAATTTGCTCACTATAGAGAGTCTTTCAAAATGAGTCAGGGCTTGTCAAGGGAATGTTCTGAAATATATAATGTTTCACGACTGGTTATTTTCCGAAAAATTTCTTGTTGACAAAAATGACACGATCGTGTGCAGAAAAAACGTAAACAAATAGCAAATGTATATGTTCGGTCTTAATAATTGTTAAATTAATGGCTCCAGGCCAAAAGCTGAAAGACTGGACCACCAATTGGCGATCCGCCAGCCTGCAGCCTTATACCATGGCGGCAGCAGGTACCACAGGCAGGTACGTGCCTTCATGCGGACCTGTCATGGACTCTATAGACGTGCAGAGGGAGCAGAGCATCCAAAATATGTGAGCTGAATCTGCTGCTAGGTATTATTAATAGAGGGGTAGGAGGGACAAGCCTATAGCAACTACCTCTCAAAAATACCCATCGAGCACGGCTGGCAGCACTACCAAATACCAGCTCCCCATGATAGGGACCTACAGTTTTAGGCAGGTCATATTATATATTTCAGAACACGGGAAAACGTCATTGAATAAAATATCCCGACCGACAGCGAGAAAGTCCCAATTTCCTTTCAAGGTGTCCAAATTGTCCGAAATTTTCATTTTTAAGTTAAGAGGACGGTATACCTGACGATGCATTTTTTGCCGCCCATAAGATTAACATTGCGAGCGGCGATTCATTTTCAAGGTTTACCCTTGGTTGGAAAGACACAAAATTTTGCCTGTAACCTAGCCCTAACAATGTTCTAGGGAGTGTTCGAAGCAGATTTCCCATTTTTTTTACTGGTTTTCGAGATACAGCACTTTTCTTGAGGTATGCGATGCTAGCATTAGCAAAACAGTTGCAATAAAAGAAACCAGTGAGAAATTGGGAAATCTGCTTAGAACACTCCCTAGAACATTGTTAGGGCTAGGTACAGGCAAAATTTTGTGTCTTTCCAAACAAGGGTAAACCTTGAAATTTGAATCGCCGCTCGCAATGTTAATCTTATGGGCGGCAAAAAATGCACCGTCAGGTATAGCGCACCCCTAAGTAATTGGTATCTCGGAGCTGATTGCCCCCACATCACTGAAATTTAATATAGACATGTTGGCTCCTACAATTAGGCGGTCTGCCGATTTTTATAACGGTAACTTCCATAACAAGGGAGCTACTGAGGAAAACAGTTCCTCCGAAATTTTTCGTCTAGCCATCACAATAGTCACTTTCTACGACTAAAAACAAAAAACAGAAAATGGGTAAAAAATTTAAACATTCTCATAATAGAACCCTTGAGGTACGCCTATAGCTACTGGTTGTAACAAATATAGGTAGATAGTTCTGCCAACCAGGTAGCAGATAATATCGATGCCAAAAGTTATGGCCGATGGGTCTGGTGATCCATATCAATCTTATCAACCTTGGATGAAAGACAATAAATATGTTTATAGCCAAGGGTAGCCTACGATCAAGTGATCTGATCGCTCATCAACATAGCCAAGATAAAGCACGCTTGTATTTTCCTGAAAATATCCTTTAGATAGGATGGATTTACCACTTCCAATCTATACTAATTATACTATAGTGCATTGGATATTTAAAAAAAAAAAAAAAAAAAAAAACGAGCCCCACGTTGGGCGCCAATTGTAACGGCCCATTGTATCTGCTGGACAGTTCGCCACACATCGGACAGTGTGGAGTCCAGTGTGAGTGACACAACAACTCCGTCAGGTCAAGATGACCCCGGAGGCAGATCACCTAACGTATTGAACCTTCAATGGATTGCAGACTTCAATTAACTCAAGACCGAGTAGCTTATAAAATAGTGGTACGGCATACAAGTTTCCGGTGTCGTGGTGTCAAGCTTAAAAGCTAAGTTCCGGTGTCACGCTGCCAAGCTTAAAACCCACTCTGAGTGTCGACTCATTTGATGGAATTTTCAGTTAAATGTGACAACGAGAAAAGAGTAGTTATTCAGTTAAAAGTTTCAGTTTACGACTAGACCAAAGTTGTGCGCATGAGGCACGTTAGAAAAAGGGAAAACTACTTTGTTGCGAGCTGCAAAAAAAAACGTTTTAACGCTGAAAGAACCTTGCAACCATTCTCCAATTATGTAGGTACTGTCCACTCTACCTGATTCTTTATGACCGAACATACATTTGCTATATGTTTACGTTGTCTCTGCACACGTAGGTACCTATACTTTATGAGGAAGAGGAAACTATCGGATATTTATATGTTCTGAAATATCATAAATATATATCTTTTAACCGTTTTTGTTGACAAAAATAACTCGATCGTAAAATCACAACACAGCCTGTTAAGGGTCTGCTATACCTGACGGTGCATTTTTTGCCGCCCATAAGATTAACATTGCGAGCGACGATTCATTTTCAAGGTTTACCCTTGGTTGGAAAGACACAAAATTTTGCCTGTACCTAGCCCTAACAATGTTCTAGGGAGTGTTCGAAGCAGATTTCCCATTTTTTTTTTACTGGTTTTCGAGATACAGCACTTTTCTTGAGGTATGCGATGCTAGCATTTGCAAAACAGTTGCAATAAAAGAAACCAGTGAGAAATTGGGAAATCTGCTTCGAACACTCCCTAGATCATTGTTAGGGCTAGGTACAGGCAAAGTTTTGTGTCTTTCCAGCCAAGGGTAAACCTTGACAATGAATCGCCGCTCGCAATGTTAATCTTATGGGTGGCGAAAAATAGTCAGGTGCTCTACAACGTTAAGACACGGTGAGAGTGGCTCTACTGTCTTAACTTTTGACTGAAATAGTGACAAATAATAAATATCTATAGTGATGCGTGTCACAATCAGGTGCGATATGACAACGATATGTTGACAATGTCAATATGACACCGTCAGTGATACCAACCGATTATTACTGTCAATTTGTTGCCGGAAAATGCCAGCATGGTCGGTTTGATGATTTCTAGAACAATGCGAAAGTATTTCCGGGCTGTGTCAAGCCAAATCTTCAGAGAAATGTATCAAGTAATGATGTTCCGTGACAATCTGTTGTTTACTTAGATAAGTGTTATATGCGATGGTTTCCTCATAGCATTTCCAGAGGAAAATTGCGAAGGGATTTGAAAAGTCACTGAAGTGGAGGCGGTAACCTTTTCCCCGTTCCCCTTCGAACCTTTTTTTCTATTTTTCAAGAGTACGTATTCTATAGCTTGCACTTGACCTGATGGGAAATTGATGTTCATAGTTTTTTTGGCAACCTCTGAATACGGCTAATCGTCTTCTTCGCATGTTTCCCTTCTCTCTTTTCCTTCTTTCCTCTCCTTCTACTCCTATACGAGCTCCCTTCTTCCTTGTCTCAGGAGGCTTTTCTTCCTTGACTGTCTCCTCTCCTTCTTCGTCTCCTTCCTTTCTGTCCTCGACTTTTCCTCCAATATTTCCCTGAGATTCCCAACGAGTGGTTAACCCCTCGGTTCTTCCTCTCTTTCCTTCCTATTCTTCGCTTCTTTATCCTCCTGCCTCGTCATTTTTTCCTTTCTCTTTAACCTCTCTCTATTCTGCCTTTCCCTCGGCACTGTTTCCCAAAACAAAATGTGGAGCAGCTACCGACATATAACTTCAAACAAGGTTGCAAAATTCCTTGTCTGATTCTAGTCTATCTATGTTTTCTGTGGCCCAAATGAGGGGCTATTCCTGAATACCTGGTTCAGGTAGATGATTTCGGGATTTCTTCACCACCTCATTCATTTCCGACGGGACGAATGCCTGATATAGCTATATGAGGTGTGTCAGAAGAAGTGAAGTAACACCCTAGTGATATGTAACACCCTTGTGATATGTAGGGCTCCGTGCGTGACGCGGGAATACCCATTAAGGCCTAGCCAGCAAGGTCACTCACATCTACCGATGACCAGGGGGTCTTCCAAAAGTTACGCTTATGTTTTATTGAATGTCCCTGGTGAAAATGACACGATAGTGCTCACGTCAGAGTAAACAGAAGCGTTCTAAAAACAAAAACAAAAAAAGTGTAAGTAAAAAAATTTTGTTCAAGATTTGGATACTGACCCAAATATCCCCACGTTACGGTTTCCACAGGATTTCACCAAGAGGGGAAGTAGGGGTTAACTTGGACAAGGTCCAAAATATCACAACTTCAGTATCTAATTTTAAAATTACGTAACCATGGAGTTCCAGTGTTAGGCGGTAAAGTGTACCTACTGACCTTCCAGAAACCATGTCTTTAATGGCATATTTGAGAAGAAGAGTCATATTTTTTTCTCTAGAATATAATATTATGTTTTTAACTAAATTGTGGGTTAACAATCGAGTTATTTTTTGGCCAAAACTAGTTTCTGGTGTTGAACAAATCATCATCTTCCTCGTACATTCCTATAAGCGTTTTCTATGCAGACTCTGAACTCGTCGAACTATTGAAGAAAAAATCTAGGTAGCAGAAGGATTCCTCAACACAGGGTCATGGCAGGGTTCAGTAATTAAACTGATTATAGCTGCATAAAGGCAGTGCGTGCATTTTTGCATGTGTGCAAACGATATGGAGTGTACTTCTTGGTGAGAATCACTCCCTAGAAGGGGGACGGCCTAGTGGGGGTTCCACGTTTCGTGATTTATGTACTTAAGGGGGTGATTTAGTCAGAATCACGCCCGGCAGTCGAGTTTTCCCCCAGTCGGTGAAGGCTAGGTACCCATAGATTCACCCGAAAAAATCTTGACAAGTCGGGATTAAATTTTCAACGGGCAACCTGACCCAGCAAAAATATCACAGCTTCGCGGTGGTAGTACTTCACCCGATCGCCTTGACTATTGGTTGATTATTATCCCCGATATAAGTATATGGATGAGATACCTGAGAAAGAGATTGGTATAGGTACCTACCTATTAAAGACAGAGAGGGCAAAGAGGTATGTAGGTACCGAGAAACCCAATTAACAGGTTTTCAAAATCGCAGGAAAATCAAGCTATTTCAGATATCTTAGCGTTATACAAGGGCGGATCCAGACTGACTTTTTGGAGGGGGACCTTTCTCAAACCTCCCAGGTAATTTTGGAAAAATTATTTTCAGCTTAGTCACTCTCTATAACGAAAATTACGACTCATTTTCAAGGTTTCTTGATCGTTATAGAGAGAGCCTACAGTAGCTTTGTTTCCCCCCTTTCCCCCCTCTGGATCCGCCCTTGTCTGACAGGTATTCAGGTTGTTCTCGTACTCATACAAATTAGTTCGTCCGAAATTATCCCAACTTGTTCTGGGCTACTGTAAAAGAGTATTTTCGTGGCCATATAATTAGCAGGGAGTACCAATAAACATCTATTTCAGGTACCGAAGAAACCAAAAAAACCAGTGCAGCTATTTTTAACTCATCTCATAAAATTTGGAAATTTTCCGATAATTTTCTGGCTTACAGTATAACTTTAGTAACAGGACTGGCCATATAGGTGGGTTCAGGCCCGCATCCAGAAAGCGGTCATGGGGGGGGGGGGGGTCATGGGGGGGGTTTCGCCTATATTTTTTTGCTTCACGTTGGCATTACCATGTTAATTTTCCGCTCATGGGGGGGTTTAACCCCCTAACCCCCCCCCCCCCCCCCGTGGATACGGCTATGGGTGGGTTACCTATATACCATTGGTACCTGGCTTTTGTGTTCATCGTCCAACAACTATAATACAGTGCTTTCAAAATGTATTCTCTATACCTACATGAAAGGAATACACAATACGTATACGGAAGACTTAAGAGGCACCATGGAGCCCAGAGACCCCAGTAGGTATATAAAGGTACAGGTAGTCCTGGGCCGTTTATTACATAGGTATAAAACCTACAAGAGTCTTCCGCAAGATGAAGTCTGGTTGTGAAGACCGGCCTGAATGACAGGAAGAGCCAACCTGCCACGCAGGTGCCGAAGGTCATCTTCAATGGAACTATACATAAGAAGGTATAACAACGTGTATTCCGTGTATAGGAACGAAAAAACCAACTTTTCTGCTAGTGTAACGAACACAACACTACCAAATATCAGCTCTTCAGCCATTTTTTAGGACCTACAGTTTTATAGGCTCCTAGCAATAAGGTCAGTCCAAACCGGGGGCGGATAGACTACACAAATGTGCATTGTCGTTGCTAAACTCTTTTAGATCATTGTGACCTCTTCTTCTTAAGGGTCCGCTATACCTGACGGTGCATTTTTTGCCGCCCATAAGATTAACATTGCGAGCGGCGATTCATTTTCAAGGTTTACCCTTGGTTGGAAAGACACAAAATTTTGCCTGTACCTAGCCCTAACAATGTTCTAGGGAGTGTTCGAAGCAGATTTCCCAATTTCTCACTGGTTTCTTTTATTGCAACTGTTTTGCAAATGCTAGCATCGCATACCTCAAGAAAAGTGCTGTATCTCGAAAACCAGTAAAAAAAAATGGGAAATCTGCTTCGAACACGCACTAGAACATTGTTAGGGCTAGGTACAGGCAAAATTTTGTGTCTTTCCAACCAAGGGTAAACCTTGGAAATGAATCGCCGCTCGCAATGTTAATCTTATGGGCGGCAAAAAATGCACCGTCAGGTATAGCGGACCCTTAACATTGCCCAAGATGGCTGCTAATGGTGGTGCACTTACCAGTACCCAGGCAGGTACCTTACTATAAACAGGTATAAATAAATAATGAACTTACCCAAGGGAAGAACTCCAGGAAAACATGGTACGGAGTTTATCGGACGTAATCTCGGAGGGGGAGGCAGGAGGTGTAGAAATTTCCTCCATGGCGCCAAAAATTCAAACTTCACTCAAACACACGTGTCACTAGAAACACAATTTGGAAAGAACTGTAATAGACGTCAAATCTGTGTATTTTTTAACAAATCAGAGCTTCCTGGTGTAATGTTGAGAATAAGGTGGAATTTTAGTATTTCCCCTGCAAAATAGTGATTATACTAAAAGCTATCACTAGTGCCAACAGATAGTGTTCTGAATTTTTGTTGTTAGTTTCAAGTTTCACCTGTTGCGCCAGGGGTGGGTGAAATTTCCCAAACAAATGTCATTCTGTGTAAAATTATGTTTTTCTCAAAATTAAAAGTCGTTTTTAAATGTTTATTAGAAGTATTAATTTTACGAATAGGTAGCGTCTGATTTGAGAAATGCATCATCAGGTGAAGCACGGCCTTAAAACGGAATTTTGATATTTGTTTACGTTTCTTCTGGCCATTTATTGAGGGCACTGATATTTAAATGTTCTGAAATAGTACCTACCTACCTACCTGTGCCTTTTCAACGTCCAAAATTAACTGGGTAAGTACGTTGCGATTTTACGATCGAGTGATTTTTGTCAGTAAAAAATCACGTTAAAAAGACACATTATATTTCAGAACATATCAAACGTAAACAAACACAACTGTGCATGGTCATTCTCAAAGAGGTACCTAAACAATTGAAGAAAAAAAAACTGTCAACTTTTTCAGTTCACTAAACATTAGGTAAGTAGGTACCTTCTTTTCAGGTTAGTAATTTTAGGAAATATCAGGGAGATTCCTCAAGGTATGTTCATAAGGAGAATAGGTAATATAGGTTACCTACCTGATTTGTTTGTCAACTTTCTATTTAAACAACATTTGGTCATTAGAAAACTTGAACAAATACACAGATCTGACTCTTTCCTAAGCCACAAAAACTCACACCCCCGAAAACTCCTAAAAACCCCAAATATTGAAAGTCAGGTTGAAGGTGCGACTATTGTGAAAACATTTTTTTCCATAACTAAATTCCTCCAAAACAAGTTTAACTTAACTTGAGTTGGTGGGACCAGTCGTTAACTAACTATTCAAGATGAGGTTCACCTTAGAAGAAACAGGTTCTGGAGATTTTTAATCCTGCATGGACGCATTGGAAGTCGTTTAAACGGAAAAAATAAGAAGATGAATACGATGGTATGTAAAGCTTGGGGAGTGATGTCTTTTTGTGGGCGAATGCAGGCACGAGTGTCCGGTAGTTTCTGCGTTCGGAGACTACAGATAGGCGCATTGTCTTAAAATCCTTGGAAACCTAAGAAGATTGGTTACGAGTTGGTAGAGAACGTAGAGACGTGTTTTTCAGGTTGAGGGAGAGGAACAGGTATTTTTAGTGTTCTTGTTTATTCGTTGTACAGAAAACTAACGTAAATGCTAGCGAATAGCATAACTTCTTTATAGCAGGAGTAATAATTTCAGAGACTATGACCAAAATAAAATAATACGATGAATCAAAACAAACCACCTTTTCTGATATATTATCAAAGAAATTAACCTCCGCATTGAAATAAAAACATACTAAATCCTGACGGTGCATTTTTTGCCGCCCATAAGATTAACATATTGCAAGCGGCGATTCATTTTCAAGGTTTACCCTTGGTTGGAAAGACACAAAATTTTGCCTGTACCTAGCCACTAACAATGTTCTAGGGAGTGTTCGAAGCAGATTTCCCATTTTTACTTTCTCGCTAGCCATATATGGCGAGAAAGTATTGTTTTCGTGCAAAATTTCGAAATTGAGATTTTGGGTTTCCCATGATCCTGGGGGTCCCCTGAGTCCAAAAAAGTGGTTTCTGGAAAAAGTCTGTCCGTCCGTCAGTCCGTCAGTCAGTCCGTCCGTCAGTCAGTCCGTGCAGTGCTCTAGCGCCTATACCGTTCATCCGATTTTGATGAAATTTGGTATGGACCTGTCTAAAATTACTGCCGAGGGGCATTTTCAAGGATTTTTTGATTGGTCAAAAATTGCGGCCGCTATTGTCAAAAAACCGCCAAAATAATTCAAAAATCGTGTTTTTGGTTAGTTAGACAAGCGCCGACGGTACACTTTTCAATCTATAACACTGAAAATTGGTATGTGTGTTGACAAATAGATGCTTCGAGGTCATTTTCAACTAAAATTGAATTGGTTGAAAATTACGGCCGTTCTGGACCAAAGTTCGATCGTTTCGGCGCCATTCACATTTATTGACCGATTGTCATGAAATTTGGTAAATTTGTGTAGAACCATGTAACTTAAACATCTGTCGAACATAATTTTGTTATCTTCAAAATTACGGCCGTTGTAGTAAAAAAAAGTGTCGAAAATGAGTTGAGAATGAGAAACCACGTTTTTGAATGGTCGGAACGCATTTGGGACTACAGTAATAGAATGACAGCCATGAAACTTGGTGGGAGTGATCTCAGATAGATGCTCTTGGGTCATTTTCAACCGATTTTGGATTGCTTAAAAATTACGCCCGCAAAAAAATCTCGAAGAAATAAAAAAATAAAAAAATCACATGGGGCGAGAAAGTTTAGTGCGACTGTTGTCGGACCCTTTATTTTACTAGTTTTCGAGATACAGCACTTTTCTTGAGGTTTGCGATGCTAGCATTTGCAAAACAGTTGCAATAATAGAAACCAGTGAGAAATTGGGAAATCTGCTTCAAACACTCTCTAGAACACTGTTAGGGCTAGATACAGGCAAAATTTTGTGTCTTTCCAACCAAGGGTAAACCTTGAAAATGAATCGCCGCTCCCAATGTTAATCTTATGGGCGAAAAAAAATGCATCGTCAGGTATAGCGTCCTCTTAAGGACGTAATGTAAGCAAAAATTCATTAAAATGACTTTTGGCTACTTCACAGTGTTAGAATTACCAAACATCAACAAACCCATTGGTTGTCGAGTCAGTTTGTTCAATAATCGACAATGATTGACATTTCATATCGATGGTATATCGATCGATCAGACCCCTTATATTATGGGTTCTCAACGATAATAGTACGTGCACCATCATTATAGCGGCCATCTTGAAATAACCCAAGTGAACGGTACTGCCACGAGCTGGGCAATGTTTATAAACAAACCCATACAACAATCCAATGAAACAATCACTTGTTCAATAACACCTTTCAAGAAACTAATAGAGTAACTTTCGATATTATCGATCGATAACTGCGACAAGATGGATCGTGATATCATAAATATCAATTCTGACTATAACTCAACCGTGTAATATATTTACTGAACGTATAGTTACACAACGAAAAATATAAAAACATTAGTACGGGATGATGTAACCTCATCTTTGATCATAGAAGAAGCGATTTTCGTCTTGTAGCAGCTCCATGTGCTCTACTTCCAGTTCTTCAGGGAGCTCCACTTCAACCTCCACCTTATATAAAATGTCGTGACACAACGGACAACGGTCCTGAACATACAGCCATTTCCTCAAGCAAACACCATGGAAAAAATGGCGACAGGAAGTGATTTTAGCGCAATGCATTTCCTGGTAGCAAATGGCGCAGACATCGTCGAGAGCTGCCAGCTGGGCTTCGCTTGCTTCCGGCAAAGAATTGATTTTGTTGACGGCTGTGCGGCGTTTCATGAAGACGCTCCACCCTGCTTTCGCTTCGCACCAAATGTTGAAGTACGCATGAATACACATCATCACAGCCCGGATGGCGCCGCCCGACTCAAAAATTAAAATCCAGGCTCCGTTGAAAAACAGGAAAATCCCGAAACAGAACTCGACGGTGTTGCCGAACGCCCGAATGTAGTAGACGTAGTCGTCGAGCTTTTCCCAGAATGTGCTGCGGTAGGCGTCGATCAAGAACAAGGTGTAGATCATGAGGGATACGAGAACCTTGACGATGACTTCGACCGAGAACGCGCTGACCGCGAGCAGCCAGGTGCTGGTGGCGTGGTGTGACCAGAGGTAGGCGAGGAGGGAGGACGGAAAGAGCAGAAGAAAGGCGCAGACTAGCAAAGCGCGGGCGTGGCGGTGGAGAGAAGGGTTGTGGGAGGCGCTCAAGGACATCAGAAGAGGGTTGACGATGTTGTGGATGAAGTGGAGGAGGGCGGTGAAGAGCAGGCACAGGTTACGGCCCAGCCGCACAAACCGCTTCTCAGGCTCAAGCCCTGTTAGCCCCGTCTGAAAAGTTACGACCCTCAAGTAGAACACAAAGTTTTACAATGCTGTTGCAAGGTATCAAATTTGGAGAATCTGCATATCAGCCGCAATAAAGGACTTCCCCCTTTCATAGTTATAGAGGGTTGAAAATTATGGTTTCCGGTTTCATAGTTGAGACAGCAGAGTAGTCCTTATCAGACTTTGATATATGGATATTTTCAGTTGATGGCTCCTACAGTAAGCTTACAGTGAGATAGGTAGCAGAAGATACGGAGCTTAGCAGAAGTAGCCAAAGCTTACGTCACTTTCGGTATTTTGACCTCCTATACCAACCTAAAACCCGGCTACTTTAGAGTCTAATAATTTTAATTTATTGGTCGGAATTTAAAATGCAATAATACAGAAATTAAGTCAGCCATCAGACTATTTTATAATCCAATCATTTCCTGAAGTACTGACTTTTTCCCATTTTTTTAAAGAAAAATTCATTTATGACAAATTTTGTTACTTCAGTGCTCGAATTACCAAACATCTTAGCTGCTTATCCGACATTTGGCGAAAAAATGGTAGCACCTTTACGAATACTGAATTTTTACCTGGAGTGCAAGGACGTAAAACAATATGGCCGACACAGTCCCAATGCTCTTGTCGTCTTCATCTTCAGTCAGCAGCACCCACTGGAAGAAGGATCCGACGTAGTGGCAGAGGTAGCTCACGATGGACGTCATCCCCAGCAGCGCAGTCAGCGTCTCACAGCCAGACACCAGCAGCCCTCTAGCCAGGGTCACCACTGACGCCCCCACGTCCTGAAAACAGGTCAACATGGTTGTCTTACTCTGAGACGCAGATCGAAGCAGATTTCCCATTTTTTTTTTACTGGTTTTTGAGATACAGCACTTTTCTTGAGGTATGCGATGCTAGCATTTGCAAAACAGTTGCAATAACAGAAACCAGTGAGAAATTGGGAAATCTGCTTCGAACACTCCCTAGAACATTGTTAGGGCTAGGCACAGGCAAAATTTTGTGTCTTTCCAACCAAGGGTAAACCTTGATAATGAATCGCCGCTCGCAATGTTAATCTTATGGGCGGCAAAAAATGCATCGTCAGGTATAGCGTCCTCTTAAGTGAAATGTATATTGAGGCTGTGATTGGTCAGAACTGTAGGTCCCCTGGTTGACAAGATGGATGGGGAGCTGGTATCTGGTAGTGCTACCAGATAAGGGCGTCTACGCAGTCGTGTTTGTTTATGTTTTTTCTGGGGATATTAAAAATATTCTGAAATATAATATGACTTTTTAACCGCCTAAATTAACAGGCTGTGTTGTGCTTTTACGATCAGTTAATTTCGGACACATTTTTTGTTGACAAATATCACTCGTCCGTAAAATCAAAACACAGCCTCATGAGTAATGACGTCAAAAAGACATATTGTATTTCAGAATATCTAAATATCCAATAGTTTTCTCACAAAGTTTGAAGTCCAAACGTAAAAAAATAGCGAATGTATGGTGGCTGGTGGCCCTTAAGCACGACAGATAATGATGATGTGATCTTTTATCATAATGGGGCAGCGCCGTACCTGCTGGTATCGCTCCAGCAAGAGAGCAGCTGCATGTTCCGAAACTCTTAGCAACCAAAACACACGTAGAACGCAGGGCACGTTCAGCCTCGCCCATTCTGCTTCAAACAACGCTGACACGCCGAAATTACTGACGACGCGCCGGGCGTAAGCAAAGCCTCCGTACAGGGTCTGCGCTACGTTGACAGCACTCGTCCATAGGACGAACTTAACGAGGGCGAGGGGCAGCAGCGCTGCAAACACTGGCGAGTGCTGCAGGATGGGGGTAGGTAGAGGGAGCACTGCCAGGGCTGACGGTGCCATGAACGAAGCTGGGAGGAGTTTCTGGACGATTGCATGGCGAGGACCTTGAAGAAATAAAATAGGGTTAGTAAAAGGTTCAAGACTCAGACTTTAAGATGAAATTATACCTAACTACGTCATCGGAGCTAGAAAGCGGATTTGAAGGCAACTGAAGGTCCACACAGTTGCCACGTGGCAGCAGGACGATTTCTCTTTTTTGAGGAAACAATTGGGTATTCACATGTTCTGAAATATAATATGTCTTTTTATCGCCAGAAACTAGATGGCAGTGATTTTACGATCGAGTATTTTTTGACAAAAATCACTACTTAGCCAACTAACGTCATGGGGTCGTACAGTCCCCGAGATATTCTTTTGGTCTTCCTCCCACAACCCCTCACTCTCCCAGCTGGTGAAAGCCAGGTATCTCTCAGTACCTAGGCCAGTCAAGATACATCAGGAAAAAAAATCTCGGTAAGTCCGGATTCGATTCTACGTCCTCTTGCCCTGTCACATAACCTACCTATATGTATAATGGTGAAAGTGAACGCCAGAAGACACTGCAGGACATAGTTCTGAAGAACAATAAATCCTGGAGAGGCGGGGTCCACCAGCTTCGTCAAGTTCAGTCCCAAGAGATCTTCAAGAATATAGGAGTCAGGGGTAGCCAGAGCCAGCACACTCTTCATCGTGGACACATTCGCCCAGTACGAGACAAAGACTATTCCGACGGAAGTCAGGTACATGTACACCACCATCAGGTGCTGAGTCTGAAGAAGAAGTACACATAGCGCCGCGACGCAACCTGAAACACAGAAAAAATTAGGTTTTTTGTAGAGGAACACTGACAGACGGTTCAATCCCGATCCTACCTAGCCTTAATGGGTACCCGGGACCTTATTGCACCCCCTATGTTTTTCAATTGAGTGGCAAAAAAGCGCATGAACGGTTGCACAGCCTTAATCCAACGTCTAGGATCAGACAACTCGAATACCTGACACCGAATCAGGTATGGAAAAAAAAATAAACCAGTCTTAGTTGAGCAATCGGCGCCTTCCCAACACAAGGACAATGAAGCAACTCAACTAGGTACAAAGAAACTTACCTATACAGCTTGCTGTAAATTTCAGGAATGTGATCATGAGAAAAGCATAAAACTCTGTATCGTAGGACACACTTTCAAAAGCCACCCCTCCCAAAAAGGGGGGAGAAACGTCTTGAAATGTGGAGTTGTCATTCTCCGGGGTGGGCTCGAGCTCAGTCTGGTACGGTATCCCTAGGCCAATACGAAGAAGTTCGTCGATTAAGAAGAGGGGTGGGACTCTTAGAAGCACGTCTATGAGTTCCCGAACCCTTAGACGTAAAGACATTGGTAACTACTACATTAATACACGGTTTTTACACAAGAACAATACTAGAATGAGCAAAATCATCAATGTTTTGGTCTGCTGGCTCGGACTGCAGGCTTGCCAACATGGCGGCCATTTCTCCGCCATTTTGTGTTTTTGAATTTGGCGCCAGAAAGTTTTTGTAGTTTGATTAGAGTGTAGTTTTATGCTTTTTTAGAGAATCTCTTAATTTATATTGGATATATATATTTTTTTTAATGAAAATATTGTGTTTTCAGATATTTTAAGATTTAAGATTTGAAATTTATTCAGCCTACTGGTTCTCCAGTAAATATTTGTCATTAATATAGCCACGATACATTAAGTACAAAATAATTATGCTTAGCTATGTTTTTGCCAATCATTCTTTGAGATCACTGTTGGATACTGAAGTGTTCTGAAATATAATATTCCTTGATGTGTTTTTTCGATTGAGTAATTCTGGAGAAACTTTTTTTGGGCAAAAATCACTCTATCGCAAAATCACAACACAGCCAATTAATTTCCGACGTTAAAAATACATAATACCTATTATATTTCAGGACATTTGAATATCCAACAATTTCCACTTGTCAGTAACTTTAAAAGTCAAATTTTCAACCCGTTTTCTACCCCCTTATAGAACAACCCTTCGCTCCGTCCGATGATCAAGCCCCTTAAAAATAAATCACATTTTATGAAATATAGCTTCAGAAAGCAATAGGAAATAACAGCGAAAGTGAAGTTAGCTGAGCAGAATTTTAAGCGGGGATGAGTAGAAAGTAGAGAAATGGCGTATAGATCACGTGGGTGAAAGAAGGGCGGATATTGCATTTCTTCAGTGGTCGCCCCGTAAATCAAAACCACGATTTCCTCCTCCGTCACCGATTTTGGCCATCCCTGCCTACTTACCCCCCCTTCTTATCGCACCCTCATTTTAGTTCTGACAGACGGCCGGAAATTGGAATAAGAAATTCGACCGTAAATGAAAGATAGAACCAAACTCTTTTGTCACTGACTCAGCGGACAAATACAAAGGCGCATTTCAAAGGGGGGAGTTTTACAAATTACTAAAAATCTTCCAACATTGGTACAAGTGGGGTTGGGGGACATTTTTGAATTTTTTCTCTAACGGCTATGGCCTGGGCCTGGAACCTGTCAGGACTGAGTAGGCGTCCTTCAACAATCAGGAAAAATTTTGATATACTTAGTTGAAGTTTGAACCTGGATCCTCTCATTTATAACTCAGTGTATATGACATCTAGACTTTTAGGTGGTTTTCAGCAGTTGTTTCTATGAAGTCCACTATAGTGTCCCCTAAAAGTTCACAATAGCGTTATCCTCCCGAAAAGAAAACCTGGTGCCTTCACCATCCTGCCACTAGCGCTCCTTATTATAACGTTAGCTAGTGGACTTTAAACGGCAAGATAACTTTATCTGCACGTTATGGCAATGGTGAAACCCACCGTTAGTCCCACATCGGATGTGTCTCCACCCTGTTCGATGAGAAAGGAAGTTTGCCGAAGAGCAGACTATAGGGAACTTGTGGGGGAATGGCTGGGGAAGGACTACAAGGGAGCTGGCGACAAAGCGTCAGCAACCCATTCAAAGCTGGGACACCACGCAGGAAATTACACAACTATTTCCACCCCCCCCCCCCCCCCCCAAACCTGATAACAAATTCTATGCTCGCTTTATGAACCCCCTGAATTCCGAAATCCCGTCTTGCTGAGCACCCGAGGCTCTCCACAGCACGGGAATCAAATGACAGTGCTTAGCAACCTTCTGGTCGTCTTCAGGATTTTCCAACTTGGCTTTGAATGAATTTATGTTACGAGAATAATATAGTTTGGGGCCTTTTTGTTGGCAATTTTCGGGTTTTGGAGGGTTTTGGGTTTGGTTTCATTCGTCTTTTTTTAGGCCTCACTTAAAAACTGTCTCTGTAGTTCTACAGTTTATACAACACTTCGCTGAGACAACCTGAAAATATTTGGTTAGATATGGACATTTACAGTCATGTACCTTGAAGACCAGTAGTGTTATACCGAAACATGTAGGCGTTTTAATGGAAAACAAACTGAAATTTTTGGTCAAATTTATATTTTTTTTTTGCAGTAGGGGGTAGGTATTTATATTTCCTCTGAGGTCCTCTTCAATTTTCTCTGTCAAAAAGACCACTACGTATATGCAATAGTCTCTCTTTATAACGACCGTCGAAGGGACTCTATAGAGACGGTTTCAGAATTAGTCAGGGTTTCTCGTTATAGAGAGAATCGAAACAGAAAATGAAAAAACAAATTTTGCATGACTCCCACTAAACTACTTATTGGTGAATTCGTTACAATCATGCACGCCCGATAGAGTCGAGTTATCCCACAGCCGGTAAAGGACAGATACTTAGTAGGCTCAGATTTCTCCCCTGCTCCATGGCTCAGTGCCTTGTTCCTGTTGCGACGATCTGATTTTCCACTTGGGTCAACCAACCAGCGAGACAACGCTCGACTTGGCACGATGGAAATTGGGCGCCATTATATGGTCGTTCGCGAGTTATTTTCGCCGTCAATACTTTCCAATTTCGATGGAGCCCAATCTAATTTTATACAACAACAATATTTTCACCATTTAATTCCCTCTCGTAAAATGGTTTTGTCATTTTGACGCTCTCAAAACGCGTTGTCAGTATTACCAGTTAACCATTTGTTTGCTGGACTGTTTTTCTCTCCACTTTCTACTTTCTCGCTAGCCACCTATAAGGCGAGAAAGTTTTGTTTTCGTGCACAATTTCGAAATTGAGATTTCAGGTTTCCCATGAGTGGTTTCTGGAAAAAGTCTGTCCGTCCGTCTGGACGTTTTCACTTCCGCAGCCTATACTGATCACCTGATTTTGATGAAATTTGGTATAAACCTACCTGAAGGTACATTTTCTAGGAATTTTTGATTTGTCAAAAATTACGACCGTTATTAAAAATAAATAAATAAATGGGTTCAAAATTTAAGTGCAGCTGTTGTTGTGCCTCCCTTTTTGTGCCTAGACAGTGGAAGTGGTGGTTCGGAACCCATCTAAAACTGTAGGTCCATGTGGTGAGCTAGTATTAAGGCTGAATTTCACCACTTTCCGATAGTGTCTTTAACGAGAGGATTTAACGAACGGATTTCCGTTATCGCATGTTTAGCTTACGACAAATGCCTTGCGCTTGCACTTGTTTCTCTGCGAACGCACTTGTCGTAAGCTATATAAACATACGATAACATAAATCCGTTCGTTAAATCCTCTCGTTAAAGACACTATCGGAAGGTGGTGAAATTCAGCCTCAGTAGTGCTGCCAGCACGGTGAGGTCATCTTGCATACCTACACAGTGGCGTAGGCAGCAGAGAATTGTCTTCTGTCTCCCCGCATGTAGGGGGCGTTTTCTGCACGGTTTCTTGATCACTGATTGTGGCTAACTAGCGGGCACTCCCATACCTCCGTGAGTCACCTCATTAACAAATGAATTTCAAATCAGTCTCTTGGTTTAATTAAGTTTTCCAAGAAGTCATGACGCTCGATCCCAATCAGACTTGTGACCATTCACGTATTTTATTGTCGAAGGGTGTCCGTAGGTTCACGTTTTTTGTACCTCAACCTAACTTAGCTATACCTAGGTATTAGGTAGATTATCCCTGTCTTTGTATTTAGTACCTTATATGGCTGGTGTTGATGTTAGGACATTTTTATACTTTCTCGCTGAAGCAAGTAGTCATGCACGATGCATCATGAACAAGAAATGGCATGCCTTGAACTTGTTCTTGTTCTTTCTGCAAGATTCTTCCATTTTCTGCGGTAAATTATGACGTAAATTTGTTTCCTCTCTAACAGCCGAAATTAACAGACTGTGTTGTGATTTAACGATCGGTTAATTTCGGACGAACTTTTTGTTGGCGAAAATCACTCGATCGCAAAATCACAGCAAAGCCTACTAATTTCGACCGTTATATAAAGACATATTATATTTCAGAACATTTAAGTATCCAAAAGTTTCCTCATAAAGCGTGCAGAAAAAACGTAAACAAATAGCGATTGTATATTCGGCCTGAAGTACTTATCTGTTATCTAACTCAAAATTCAGAAAACCTGGCTTTATCTTTGACAACGAACCACCCAGAGCCTTAATGTTGATTCAGTATTCAGCTCACACCTTTTCCTCTGCGTCCTTCTTTCACAAATCACGGTTATCAGGTCTAATTAGGTTTCCAAGGTAATTAGCAAAACCGAACGCAGTCCGCACCTGAATTTTGAGATAGAGCAGGTTCGCGGATTTCCAGGTAGTGCTACCTATCCTGAGGTAGGTTTACAGTGTTGGCGGTGTCGCCTGATCCTAAGCTACAAATTACAGATTTACATTACAGTCATTACTCTCCCTCATTATATTAATTACTCTATACACTAATTAATTTCATTCAGTCCGAATTTTGACGTTAAACTCCAGTTAAATTTGGCTTTTACGGTGTAATAATTTGAATTAAACCGGAGTTTAACGTTAACCGAGTATGGTGGGACACACCTGGCTGGGTTTTGTTATTCTGGATTCCCCCCCCCCCCCCCCCGAAGTGTTTACCGTATGTTAAACGTGGGTGACATATTGGCTCTGTGAATTCCAGTTGGAATTTTATTTCCCTAGCAACGTATGACAACCATGTTTAGCTTACAGGTTACCACTTAGGGTAAAAAAAGTATGCCTTAGTATGAGCGTGGCGGCAGAATATTACCTGATTCTCTCCAAGGAAATTGAACGATGATTTTTGAACTGGATTATAAGAAATCAAGGGGTTAGTCACTCGTTGGGAATCTCGTTGGGAATCATTGGAAATCTTTATGAAATCTCGGAATCTTGGAATTTTTTTTGGAGTGGTTACCCCTTCGGGGTTCATCTTTCTATGAATATCGTTGGGAATCTTTGGATATTCTTATGGAATCTCAGGGGATCTCAAGGAATCTCTGGAGTGGTTACCCTCTCGTAAGAAATATAGTAGTCAGGGGCGCCATCTTGGGGGGGGGGGGGCAGGGTCCGGTTTGCCCCCCCCCCCCCCCGGAAATTTGGGGGACAATTATTTTTATCATGTCAAATATTTGGCGTTAACTTCATTATCACGTAAAAAAAGCAATAAATAAATAAATGATAATTTTCGCTGATTAAAAGTCCAGATTGCCGGTAAATCTGGACTTCTGATGTTTCAAAGACATAGGTAGGTATTATATATCAGAACATATACTTAAATGTCCAACATAAAAAACACCAACAAACAGAATTGCTTTCCCCGGGTCGGCATAACACATAACATAACAACACCAGATGAATAATTAGACAGAACCCGAATAAGAATGGGCATTACATCCATGCCTTAAGCGGAAAATATTCCTTACACCGGGATTCGAATCCAGGTCACAAGTCGAATGCCTTGGACGCTGGGTCACTGAGAGGCACAGAGACCTATCAGACTGATAAGAGTGATAAGTAAATTGAATATCTAATGTTTACAACTTCTTGCCCCCCCCGGATTTTCAAAATCTGGCGCCCCTGATAGTAGTGATGCTAGAAAGTGTCTTGTCTTGTTTATGGAATCGAGGAACAAGAACAAGAACAAGAAAACGACATTTCTTGTTCTCGCAAATCGACTCTTGCTCTTGTTCTTGCAGTAAAAATCCTATCTTGTTCTTGTTCTTGCAATAGAATTCATTTCTTGCTCTTGTTCTTGTTTCTTTTGCGAGACTCATGCAATTTCTTGCATACACATGGAATTTTCTGCTGTTAAAATGTGGTTTTTTGCCTACCGAGCGGCCATTTCAATTGCAATCTAAGTCTGCAGAGTTTTTCATACAAAATATGGACTGCAATCCATGAATGAAGCTTTGGAAAAAAACTGCCTGGGTTTATGCAAGAGTTCTTGTTCTTACAAGTCACTTCTTGTTCTTGCAGCCAAAATCAACTCTTGTTCTTGTTCTTGCATGCAAGAAATGCAAGAACAAAAGCAGGACATGAAATTTTCGTGCATCGGTAACTGAACCTACGTCTCATGCCTAGGGCATTGAGTGAAAGAACAAGAACACTGAAAGGTAATATTAAGTATACTTACCTACATAGAACAAAATTACCTGTACCGTACCTACGTTAGTACTGAGTTATTCCTCCATTGCACGATCACGATTGAATGAGTTGTCGTAATTATATAATAACTTTCCAATCACTCAATCAAAATAACAAAGAAATAACAATGTTAAAATAATTGGGAAACCTGATTTTTTGGATTCAGAGCACAAATTCAGCCTAATGACCAATTTAATGTTCGTGTGGAACAATGCAGAAAAAAACTGTCCAATTAGGTTTGATAGGAACCTATCGTGTGCTCCCATAAGTGAAACACGAGACGGAAAGGATTCAATTGTGAGATAAATTTTTATAATTGATACAAATATATAACTGAAGTTTCCATCTCTTGTTTTATTTGCAATTGGAAACAAGTAGATTGTTGTCTTGTGGGTTGGCAAACCGCGTCGTTGTTGACACTCAAAGCGCGTTCAATTTTGAATGTTTTTCCTTTTAGGCTGGATTTCACTTCTTTTAGTACCTAACCTAACCTAACCTAACCTAACCTAACTTATCTAATCGGATGTTTAGCTTATGACAAGTGCAATCGCACTACCTATAAGTACACTTTTACTTACTCTATAGTACACTCATAAGGTGGCTACATACGAGGCGTTTTGGACGGCGTCCTGGCAAGGATGCATCCCTGGACGCCTCGAAGTGGGGAGGGATGGACCGTTTTGAGGGGATGTGATCCCTATCTTCGAATTCCAACTTGACCGAATTCCTAGGCGAGGAATCCTCGCATCCCAGGCGGGCGTCCAGTTGTTGAAGATATGCCCTTGCATTAATTCGTTATATCGACTACTTTATCGACAATTGTTCTTTATTTTCGTTGTGTATTTTTTGCAAATTGGAGTTAGATAGATCTGTTTTGAGAATGTTTATTGAAATATGTCAAGAGACAGAAGAAACACTGTGATTATCACAAAACAATCAAGGTTTCATTGATTTTTGGTATACAAAAGAGAAATCACAGGGATGCGGGGCTGCAAGTATATATCGTGTGTGTGGGCACTATAGCCATCCCTGAGTTAACATCCAAATCCAAACCCCGCATCCTATAGCCAGGGAGCCAGGATGCCGTCCAAACCCATAGTACCTACCTGGCCATGTATCTTGAGGAAGAACTCATAGATGCTACATCAGAATGGTCTGGGCCCGTGGGGTTAACCACTCGTTGAGAATCTCGTTGGGAATCATTGAAAATCTTTATGAAATCTCAGGGAATCTTGGAATTTTTTGGAGTAGTTACCCCTTCGGGGTTCATCTTTCTATGAATATCGTTGGGAATCTTTGGAAATCTTTATGAAATCTCAGGGAATCTCAAGGAATCTCTGGAGTGGTTACCCCCTCGCCTGGGCCTATAGTGAGCTACAGAGCTTGACCCTATAGGGTGTGTTTTGGTCCCAGTTGTCACCACAGTCGAGTTTCCCCCCAGACGGTGGAAGCCAGGTACCCATTAGGGTAAAAAAATCTTGACACGTCGAGTTTAGATTCTAGGACCTCCTGCTTCAAGTAACCATCTACTCCTATATGAATGAAATTTGGCGAGGTTTTATTGGGGGCCCCATCGCCAGTGGAGCGTGGGGCACTGGCGCCATAGGCGGGGTTACCGTCGCGGCCCCTTTGCTTTTCTGCTTTGCCTAATTAGCCTGGTCAAGGGAGCAGGGAGCAGGGGCCACCGGTCTTCATTAACCCGCACCCAATTATCCCTATTCCCCCAGGTTCAGACAAATTAAGGTGGCTCCAAATTTGAAACTAAAAAAAAACTTAGAAATGCCAGGGCCTATAGTAGGATGCTGGATCCCATATTTTGTGTACTGGATTCTTGTGGGCATGATTTTGACAGAATCACTCCTGAGAGTCGATATTTTCCCCGACCGTTGCGGACCAGTAACCGTATGTCTCTGCAAGTCGAGAACAAGAAGTACAAGAGAGATATGGCATTTCCTATTCTTACTCTTGTTCTTGCACTTTTTGTTCTTGTTGTTCTTGTTCTTGCGTGTAGGTATAAGAAAGTGTTTTTTTAAAAGCTATCTGACATAGTCCAAACCTATCTGAACAACAGCAGAAACCCCATGTCCCACTGACCAACTAATTTTGCACAGGTCAAAAAATTTGTCAACAAAGGGATGACCAATTTTTTTTTGTCATTTCATAACAATGATGGCAAAGGCAGATTTGTTTTTCGACAGTTTCACTTTCAGGTGCAGCATCTCTTCTTTGTAAAAACTGACACTTGTCATGTCAGGTGTCAGGTTTGGTGTCAGTCAGATTGACCTTCTTCCAGCCAAGTACCCTTGAATGCGTTTGGGTCAAAACTACTTCAGAAAGGGGGTGTTTTTTTTGGAAGTGTGCAGAAAAAACGAGCGAATACAAGTTCAGTCTTAAGTAAATATTTTCATTTTCTTTCATCACATTTTGAGAACCTCTAACTTGGTTCCAAGAAGGGTAGACTAGTAATCAGTCAAGTTGGTCATTAACCACTAATTACTAATTAACTCGAAGATCTGAACGAAATAGTTATACCTTGGTTTTATGACTAGAGTTATAAACCCGATGGGAGAAAATTTAAATGCCCCTGGTCACAGCCCAATGCCAAATTGCCCTAACCACATGTTAGAAACACCAAAACTTGTCGTTAAAATTTACATTAAAATTTATAATATTTTTCATTCATACTTGGAGGTGGGCTGAGCTCTAAAGCTGGCGATGAACTTCTGACACCAATAAAATCAAGTGCGGCCGGAATTTTTTTCTCCCCTTGGTTGGAAAGATCTTCAGAGGACATTTTTGTTCTAGAATATAAGATATAACTTAATAATTTCTTTTCTTACTATTGTCTTGCATTTCGTGCATTCAAGAATGAGAAGGAGAACTTGGCTTCGTTTTGGTTGCAAAATAGTTTTATGATCTAAATAGCTCGCAGAGAAGGGAAACATACGAGGGGTATTTGTAAACGATCTGGTCACTTTAAATGGGACATCAGACAACCAGCAGTAAATGAAGTGAATAGAACAGCTATTGACATCGAATTAGACTCCAGTCCATTAAACTGAGCCACTTTTAATTCGAAGGGTAGCTACTATCTGGAGGGTAGGAGGTGCCTACAGGGTGGCTCACTAGAGGGGGTGGGTTTTGAAACGACCCTCGTACAAAGGGTAGTTCTCCTGTTGTCAACCCAGAAGATTCATCGAGTGTTGGACACGACAACGGTCGCATATACTTTCGCATACTGTACATCAGCCTTCAGGACTTCTAAGTGGTGTTGTAGAACCCTAAATTTGTTCCAAAGGTCTTGTCCCTTCATAGATATAGCGGGTTGAAAATTTTGATTTTCGGTACCTAGGGTAACTGTGCATGTCCTTATTTCATGGGGTAGGTACTGAATTTCCCATATTCTTGCCAGAAATTTTGTTCTTACTAACTAGGTCTTGATTCAGTCCTTTTTTTTTTAAGGGCAAGAAATTTTCGTTCTCTTGGGGTGCAACCTTGAGTATACCAGCCCTTGTTCTCTTCTACAGACATAAATCTAGGGAGAAGACTAACATCGAAAGCCGACAATGACAAGGGTGGTATAGAATCACGTATTTAGCAGGGAATGGTATGGCGTTGTCCTGGGCTAGCGATGTGTGACCGTGGTGAAAGGAACTGAAACTAATGAAGACTGTCTGCAAACTCCACTCGAGCTGCGCCACAAAAGCGAAAAACTTCAGTAAACCCGATTCCAACCGTCCCCTCTATTAAAAGTTGATTAATCGTACGTAGTATATTAAAATCAAGCCGACATATTTGTATTGAAAATGGCGTCACGGTTCGCGCGTTGGGGCAAAAGGACCCCTCGAGTGGAACTATCATTTTGCCATTTAGCTACCGACAAAAAGCCTTTTATTGCGATCACTTTTGGAGTGAAAAGGGTCCAAATGTAGGATTTCAATCCCACTCTCTAATATAACGAGTAGTGATGCACGAAAATTTCTTGTCTTGCTTTTGTTCTTGCATTTCTTGCATGCAAGAACAAGAACAAGATCAAGAACAAGAGTCAATTTTGGCTGCAAGAACAAGAACAAGAAGTGATTTGCAAGAACAAGAACTCTTGCAAGAGTTCTCGAATGAGTCTTGCATAAAGCAAGGCAGTTTTTTTCAAAGCTTCATTCATGGATTGCAGTCCATATTTTGTACGAAAAACTCTGCAGACTATGTGACGATAGATTGCACTTGAAATGGCCGCTCGGTAGGCAAAAAACCACATTTGAACAGCATAAAATTCCATGTAAGGTACCTACATGCAAGAAATTGCAAGACTCTCGCAGCAAGAACAAGAACAAGAGCAAGAAATGATTTCTACTTCAAGAACAAGAACAATATAGGATTTTTACTGCAAGAACAAGAGCAAGAGTCGCTTTGCGAGAACAAGAACAAGAAATGCCGTTTCTTGTTCTTGTTCTTGCATCGTGCATCACTAGATCCCTTATAATCCTCTCTATAGCGAACTCTCTTTACAGGTACCTATTCTCTAGACTTCGTTTTAGTAGAGAGGTTACAATACGTGCATAGGTTTCTTTTAAACTTGCAGAGTTCTGATGGTGGGATTTCAACCCCACTCTCTATATAACGAGCAAACTGTACGGTCCCTTGGTGAGCCCTATAATCCTCTCTATAGCGAACTCTCCTTACAGGTCCCTTGACTTCGTTTTAGTAGAGAGAGTAGGTACAATAGGTTTCTAAAGACCTCGGAGGGACAGAGACTTCCAAGGTATCGTCTGTTGGAAGAAGAGGCGACTTCAGAGCTTGCAACTTCAGCGCAGCCTTAGAAAACTCATGGCTTACTGTGTGCTGCCTGGGAAGGGGAAACCATCCCCTAAACCTGGGAATAACACCCGATCACACGAAGTAACCCGGAACCGAAAAATTGACCCATTATCCTCAAAAAAACCTGAAATGTGACTATATAGAAACCAAATGTTTCTACGATATATGACCCCCAAAAAAGAAACCTGAGAATTTTGAAAATGAGGAGGAAACTGACAGACTGCGTAGCGCCGTCGCAGAAGTTCATTTATTATGGTAGACAGCGTGTCTGGGTGCTGGAGGTGATTATCGCTGGATAAATGTATACTTAGCTAATGGCTTGACCTAGAGGGTTGAAGGGATGCTGCACCCTTATTAAGCTGCTTCCTTTTCGAGCAATTGCCGTCTTCGAACCGTGACACCCTTAAGCATCTGCTCGAAATCCAATATGGCGCATCGTGTTTTCTGCTACCCTCCATCCTAACAGCCCGGGTTCGATCCCGATCCTATCAGAGGTTTTCTGATCAGCATTCACCTCTGAAATTCCACCTAAAACTGTAGGTCCCCGTTCTGTACTTCCACGATGGGTGGAGAGCTGGTATTATGTAGAGCTATACCAGCACGACGGATAATTCTTGAAATAGTCTAGTACCTATGTTCTAGAGCAAACTCTCTCTAAAGCCGAGGGGGTGACCATTCCTGAGATTCCTTGAGATTCTACTGGGATTCCATAAAGATTTCCAAAGATACCCAACGATATTCATAGAAAGATAAACCCAGAAGGGGTAACAACTCCAAAAAATTCCAAGATTCCCTGAGATTTCATAAAGATTTCCAATGATTTCCAACGAGATTCCCAACGAGTGGTCTAAAGCGATCAAATTTACATGTTCGTTACAGAGAGACTACTTGCTGGATTACAATTTCTCAGATATTTTTTTTCCTTCTCCCACCCTTTTTCTATTATTCCCTTTCAAAAAGGAATCGACTCCCATTAGAAACCTGACAATTTTAGGTACAGATGATGAAATATAGGGTGAGCACCTGGGAACAGAAAGAGCGTGTCAGGAGCGACCAGGTGGAAGGTAAAGGTTCGGTTAAGGTACGAAAAGGTAAATGGTGGGGAAGAAATTGAGAGCCTTACCTCTTTGTCATCCACTTCATTCTTGGTTACACTCCTTTGTCGCTTGAAAGTCAATGAAGTTTCGTTTTTAGTGAATGAATAGTATTGTAAATAATTTTGATATACCTTTAGGTACGTGTGAAACCTGGCGGCATCCTTTGCAAGAAGTGATGACACCTCACTGGTTTTTTCGCTAATGCCTTTTTTGAGTTCTTTCATCTGTAGCGGATTGAAGAATTTTTTTTTGAGAGGTCGGTTCAATCCCGATCCTACCGAAGGTTTTTTGATCGGCATTCACCTCTGATATGTTCAGCGTATCCAATGAAATGTATACCGAGGCTGTAGGCTAAAACTGTAGGTCCCTGCCGTTTGCTAACACGAGCTGGTGAAATAGTGTCGTTTAAGGAGAACTAAAGCAAAAAAAAAAGCGAGAACTAGCGCCAGAAGACCATGCCCGATCTCATTACGTGTTTCAAATATAAAACCAATATAGAGCCATCGCTGTCTAGAGACGTCTAATCAGCGACAATAGTCTGAGAAATCTTTCCCGCGTCCAAAAGGAAATCCTCCTCTCATTAGCAGTTGTAATGTATAAAATGCCAATTAGTCCGAACAAAATGAGATGTTGGGTGAGAAAAAAAACTTGTTCGATCTAGGTTTGATCTCCGTCTTTTGTAGTCTGTTGGGTCATCCAGGTTTGTTAAAGGCGCCGCTGACAAAGGAGGAGCGTGGGAACCTATAGACCTACAATTTGTTATTCTACTCGAGTGCTTTCAACTTGAATGGAGTGTTAATATTTTTTTGAACCCAATTTTGAACGGTTTCTTTATGTATTCCGCCGCTTTGGTTTGAGGAAACGTTGCAAGGATTTGCGATGCTTGGTGCAAAAAAAAGAACAAGAATATTTTTATAGTTGTTCTTTCAGTTGTACAGAACCTATGTTACTGGTGTTGTTCTTGCGTTTCTAACGTCAAAAACCTTTAAAAAGATTTTTTTTTTTTTGCGTTGTGTTTTCAGAGATTCTTGAAATATGCCGTGTGAGGTATCAAAATATTCCAGTGGGTGTTCTGAAGCTAGTTATTTCATTATAACGGCAGTGACAGACACCCATAAGGTGGAAAAGTATGTGAGATCCATAGCTAATAATTTTTTGCCAAAAATTTCACCCCAAACCCGCAAAGAAACAGTTGGTAATTAACTCGGATAATTAAGCAATCAACAAAACGAAATAATAATTACCATGATGATGATGAGTTTTGACTAATCAGTCAGGTATGATACCTGAAGCCACGTGATCAATGACTTTCACATTACTCAGGCAATTAGTCATCTTTTGGTTTGGACGGGCAGCCTGATTATATCATTAGTCTGTTAGTTAGTTCACTTTAATTAGTTGTTTGTAACGAGAACCTGCAAGGTGGCGACCCTTTCGCATAATACCTAGAAATACCTTCTTATGTCAATATACCTATAGGTAAGAATTTCTCAAAACCGAACATACATTCGCTATTTTTTGTGTTTCCGTTTTTCTGACACCTGGATTCTGATACTTTAGGATACTTGAATCTTGAATGCTCTGAAAGTCTGAAATATAATATATCTTTTTTTTCTTGACAAAAATAGCTCAATCGTAAAATCACAACATTTCTGGCGTTAAAAAATCATATCATATTTTAGAATAATTAAATATCTAAAAGTGCTTTTAAAAAATGGTTGGATTTTTTGTTACTTTTATCTCAGCTTCACAGTGTTTGAATTACCAAATTTTCAGTCTATTTCTTATAAAAGTAGGTACCTACCAACAGAGCTGAAGTTTGGAAGGCTGGACAAATAAATTCTAATTGAATAATGATGATGGAAAGAATAATAAATAGGTGCGTTGGTATTAATGGCAGCGTGTGTTGTTCGAATCAATATCCTTTTGAATTTCATGCCCCATTGCTGCGCGCGTTTCCAGCCAAGATAGTCAAGGTATAGGTATATAACCATTCTGGCATGGAAGCTACCCACGACCTTTCCATGCAGAATGTTCTGGAATATCTCGGAAATTCGTAAGGTTCACATTCTTTAAATAAGCTGGCCGTCTATGGGCAAAGGCGAAGAAACCTCTGCGGACCTCCACTTCACCGTTTGACGGATATGTCCGAAATTCGGTGCGCAGGTACCTAAAATTATTGTCCAGTGTGCTTCAAAAAAGTTGAAATTTTGGCCACAAAAAAAAATTTACATTAAAAAAAAATCAAAATTTTCGATACCGCGAGAAAGTCAAGTGCGACCATTGTCGACCCCTTATATTTCTTTTCCTCCCATATCCTGCTTCACTTAGCACCAAGGGGGTAACCACTCCAGAGATTCCTTGAGATTTTCTGAGATAGCATAAAGATCTCCAAAGATTTCCTGAGATTCTGAACGAGATTCGTGGAAAGATGCACCCCGAAGGGTTAACCACTCCAGAAATTTCCAAGATTCCCTGAGATTTCATAAAGATTTCCAATTATTTCCTGAGGCCCAACGAGATTCCCAACGATATTCCCAACGAGATTCCTGAAGTGGTTAACCCTTCGCTTAGCAGTAAATGACAAAATAATATAGAAATATAGTCTATAGCTTAGGGCCTCGTTGAAGCTTCATCCGGCGCTGCACTGAACAGTTGCTTCGTGTAGGAACTTCCAACACGAACGGCGACGAAACGTCCCAAAAGGACCGCATATTTCAATAGTGCCGTTCAAATTATAACAAGTATTGTTGAGTTCATTAAGAATGTATTGGTTTATTTTGTGGTTGACTTGAATAGGTCTCGCTCTTTTATTTACAGTACAGGGTAAAGGTTTCCTACGTTAACGACACCTGTATTTTTTCAAGAGTTCTAATAGGCACCTATTCTTTAAAGTGGACAATAGCTTCGAGAAGGTTCGAGCGGCTTTCTTCTGAAAGACTACGTGATTTATATTTATCGCTTTTATGAACCGATTGGGCGTTTTTAAATTGCTTAGTTTGGTATATACCCAAAGCCAAAGTCTAGACGTTTGTCACAGTGAGCCAGCGTACACAGGTTCGATCCCGATCCTGTCGAAGTTTTTCTGATATTGGTTAAGAGGACGCTATACATGACGATGCATTTTTTGCCGCCCATAAGATTAACATTGCGAGTGGTGATTCATTTTCAAGGTTTACCCTTGGTTGGAAAGACACAAAATTTTGCCTGTACCTAGCCCTAACAATGTTCTAGGGAGTGTTCGAAGCAGATTTCCCAATTTCTCACTGGTTTCTTTTATTGCAACGCATACCTCAAGGAAAGTGCTGTATCTCGAAAACAAGTAAAAATATGGGAAATCTGCTTCGAACACTCCCTAGAACAATGTTAGGGCTAGGTACAGGCAAAATTTTGTGTCTTTCCAACCAAGGGTAAACCTTGAAAATGAATCACCACTCGCAATGTTAATCTTATGGGCAGACTATGCTATAGGTATAATAGATTGCACTTGAAATGGCCGTTCGGTAGGTAACAGACCACATTATAACCGCAGAAAATTCCATGTGTATGCAAGAAATTGCAAGAGTCTCGCAACAAGAACAAGAACAAGAACAAGAGCAAGAAATGATTTCTACTGCAAGAACAATAACAAGAACAAGATAGAATTTTTACTGCAAGAACAAGAGTAAGAGTCGCTTTGCTGGAACAAGAACAAGAAATACCGTTTCTTGTACTTGTTCTTGCCTCGTGCATCACTACAGTATTGGATATTTTCTGAAATATAATATACCGAAATTAACAGACTGTGTTGTGATTTTGCAATCGGTTACAATAATCCTGACTTCTATCTTACGGTTCGAAAACTAGACATCAGGACTACAATACGGACAAAATATATACAGGGTGTTCGTGAAGTAAACAATCCACAATAAACACTGTCATTTTCGCAATGGCACCCTTGATGGGTGGTCCTTCTTGACATTGACATTCCTTCTGGGATTAGCTGCTAATTCTATACTGACCCACAAGTAATGAGAGGTTATTTTCTTAGCCCAAGTCTGTCATGATCTTGAACTAGGGTTGACAAGTTTCTAGTTGTTTTTTGATTTTTCAATATTTGTCTTTAGGATTTGGTAAGCAGTTTCAAGGCCTAATGTATTGCAAAAGAAAATGAGGAACTTTGGAGATCAGGAACAACAAAAACCTCTCTATAACGAAATCCTCTCTATAACGAGGAAACCATGTGGTCCCTTGACAAACTCCGAGACTCTCTATTGCGTGGAAAAAAAATAAAAATAAATCTCCCATAAATTTCTTACGAGTTCTGGCAATAATTCTTGAGGTCAGTATACCTACTTTAACGATCCCTACAACGGAAACCTCCTTCTAACAAAAATCCTCTCTATAACGAACAAATTTACATGGTTCCTTGATGGTCGTTATAAAGAGAGACTACTCTACCTATTTTTTTTTTTTTACAAAAAACGCGGGAGCCGCTATTTATAAAACACTAGTAGGCTGCCTTCAGGTCCAAACGAGCCACAATTCACGTATTATGGCCCGTAACAAATTAGTGAGCGCGTAGGTACCTACCTTAACAGACAAACAGAGAACATAATTTATGTTTATCGTGTTATGTTGCGCATGTGCAAACGTACAATGCGAATGACATTAATAACGATTACATACCGGGCGGGGCGTTTTACGTAAGCTAACCATGCATGGGAGAATATGTCAAATTAATAACAATCAAATCAGAGCCTTTATGCTATTAATTTAATTTATGGGATTAGGTATGGGTCATTCCGGGGAAACCTGAATCGAATGTCCTGTATTCCTAATGAGGCACGAAAGAACAGGGTCTCGCTGTGACGTAGTCCTATGGTGTATAAGAGAAGGGTCTGATAGGGTCACCTTCCAAAAAAAAAGACGGATAACTTTGTAAGATGGCCCAGTAACAACTGTTTGCTTATACACAACATCAGTCTTCTTAGCCAGTTATTAAGAAGGCAAGAACACTGTTTCTTTCTCAAACAAAGTGTCTGTCTTCTTAGGATAATAGAGACGGAGAGACAAGTCTGAGGATAAGCTGGTCGTACTGTAGAGATTTTCTCGGAATATGTTGAATGATTTCAGGGGAATGACTCAGAGCCTGGGTAGACATCGGGCGCGATCATATAAAGCCAGACTAATTTTTAATCTATTAAGACTGTATTTTACGAGGAAATGGTGACAATCGTAATTATAGGCATTTACATTTCTAAGCGGTAATAAATAAATTTGGATTACGCCAGGCTATAATCCGCGCCTGTAGGTACGTACCTACGTATAAACCTACAGCCTCCCTCGCGCCTCTCCTCACCTACTCCGCACCTTCATGGAGGCCACATAGGATGCGTTTTGGACGGCGTCCTGGCTCCCTGGCTGGGATGCGGGGTTTGGGATGTTAACTCTGGCAGGGCTGGTACCCACACACGATACTTCCAGACCCGCATCCCTGTGATTTGCCTTATGTTTGCCAGAGATTGATGAGATCTTGAATTTATTGTGATAATCACAGTGTTTCGTCTGTCTCAAAACAGTTCTAAGTACCTGACTCCGATTTGCAAAAAAACACAAGTTCGGGACGGCATCCCTTCAAAACTGTCCATTCCTCCTCCAGGGATGCATCGTCACCAGGACGCCGTCCAAAACGCATCGCATGTGGCCACCTTTAGAGTATAGGAACTCCCCCAAATGTGTGTCAATGAAAAAATTTTCGACGACAATGGTCAGGACTCACATCCCCTGCTGGTATTGAGGTGCCAATTAAGGGTCCGCTATACCTAACGGTGCATTTTTTGCCGCCCATAAGATTAACATTGCGAGCGGCGATTCATTTTCAAGGTTTACCCTTGGTTGGAAAGACACAAAATTTTGCCTGTACCTAGCCCTAACAATGTTCTAGGGAGTGTTCGAAGCAGATTTCCCATTTTTTTACTGGTTTTCAAGATACAGCACTTTTCTTGAGGTATGCGATGCTAGCATTTGCAAAACAGTTGCAATAAAAGAAACCAGTGAGATATTGGGAAACCTGCTTCGAACACTCCCTATAGAACATTGTTAGGGCTAGGTACAGGCAAAATTTTTTGTCTTTCCAACCAAGGGTAAACCTTGAAAATGAATCGCCGCTCGAAATGTTAATCTGATGGGCGGCAAAAAATGCACCATCAGGTATAGCGTCCTCTTAATTTTACTCTTTATAACGAGTGAACGTCCCTTGACATGGTCGTTATAGAGGGAGACTACTGTTTGTATTTGAAATGGGTAATATGTCTCAGCATTTTTCTAGTACTTACAGAAATTTTTCCTTGAATGTTGCTCGGCCCTGCTCCTGTTGGGTACCTGGCCTTCTCCTGCTAAGGACTATCTCGACTGTTGGGCGTGATTCTGACTTTATCCTACTGGATCTGGCAAGGAATTCGTTCTCCAGTGAAAGCTAGACATAGTGTCCTGTTCGCAATCATTTCTTTTTCGTTCTAATAGCACACTATATTTAGCTTTTAGAGCAGTCACGGCCATTGGTGGTCGTGCAATTCCCGTACCTCAAACTAGAAGCAAATTCTAGGCTCGTATTTTCTGATTTTTACTCCCGAAACCACACATGAAGAGTCCGCAGGGAATCGAACTTCCGATCGGTGACGAAGGTTGAGGCGCGTGCCCACGTAGCTCACAACAATAATCTCATTCCGAGTCTATTGTGAGACGGTCCGCACGCCCCGGGTGCTCAAGACACCAATGTTTACCTTACGCACTTCCCAGACGTGGCCCCCGTCCAGCTGGCCGAGCCTGTAGGTTCGAAGCCCCCCGCCGGCCGCGTGAAAAGCCTCATCATTGCTTCTGCCACCCAGTGACCCCCCACTAGGCAAACTCTGGCTTCTTGTTCGATTCAGTGCCTCCTCATTTTTTTTCAGGCTCCTAGGTATTTTAGTACACTTGGATTTGATGAATTTGTCAATGTATGTTGTCTCTCTATAGCGAACAAACGCTTCAGTCCCTTGACCAACCTGACTCATTTTGGAAACCTTTCTATTGCGAACTTTCTCTATAACAAACTAATTTACATTGCCCCTTGAGAGACAGGCAATATAGGTATACAAATTAATCAGACTATGATTTTTCCAAACCTTTGTACATAGGTATATCGAGCACCTAAATACTTATTATATATTGTAAGACAATAACACTGACATTAAAACTTTAAAGCTAAAGTGCACACATAAAAATATTCTATAAATAATAAGGTAATTACTATTTTCTAGCCATTCCAATCTAAAGCCACGTGAGCGATCATCAAATAAGCAGAAATGACGATCAAGCTCACCAAAGCCACCGGGAGACCCACCCTGAAACAGAACAATGTCAAGTTTTATCATGGGCCACCAAATATGTCTTTTGCATAATGTTTTTGGTCATGCACTTCTTAGCCAGAACACTTTTGGATATTTTTAATTCTAAAATATAAATTTTTGCTTACTTTGAATATTGTACAAAACTGAAGCGATGTCCGTGTTGTTCAGCAACACCCGCACATACCACATTGGACGAGGAACCTATAAGTGTGGCTGCACCTGAAATATAATGTACGAAAAAAAAGTCAGTTCCAGTTCAAGTATAGGTACGCAGCAATTTTTACTCAAAAGAAAAATTTCTGATTCGTGGGTCCAGTTTAAATCATACTCTTTGGTTCTTAGGTCACCTGATTACGTCATATTTAGCGTTGACCAATCAGAGCTCTTTTGCTGACTGCCTATACCATTATTGGCTTCTAAGCACTTCAGCGGTAGAAAACATACTACAGTGGGTCTAAATCCGTGGTGAATTTTTGCCATAACATCTTTGATAGTGGTGTCCTTACTTTACCGGTGGGCATTGGCGTAGCCCCCCCCCCCCCCCCCCCCATTGAAAAACAAATTTACACTAGATAGAATGGAGTTTCCTTTTAGATTTTTTAAAAAAAAAATCCTTCAGGCCTAAAGGTGTAGGTAGATTACCAGTAGTAATAAACAACTAGGAAATACGGAGATTTTACAGAGATTAGTGAAATTTTCGGCTCGCTCGCTCGAATCCCGGTTCCTTTTTTGTCTTTTGCCCCCAGATTCTGTTTTCTGCTTTTCTTGGCACTAAATGACAAAAATAATAAAATAAAAGGGCCTAGAAATCGAGTCTAGCTTGGGGCCTCATTGAAGGTTAATCTTGCTCTGACTATATACAGTAGTCAGCGAACACGTCATATTTAAGCACAAATCGTGATGTACCTATATAGGTACCTAAATAGAAGGTTGTCTTCGGAAGAATCACCCGCGCTTGGAGTACGGACCCCCCCCATTGAAAAGTTATAGCTACGCCTATGCCGGTGGGCATACGGCAATCCAATAACAAAACCAAAAAAAATACCTCCAAGACAAGCTCCGAAGCAAAGGGCCCAAACCAGGGGCAGCAGCGGCAGCCCCAGCTCGGGGTTACTGGCAAGGGATGAAACAATCCGGATCATCATGGTGGTGAGCGGGATATTGTCTACGAAGGCGCTGACTGCTGCTGACACCCAAAGAATCAGCAGAATGGCCATAGGTAGCTGATAATCCGAGCTCACGGCCAGGATCAACTCTTCCGTACATTGCCCGATCCATTCGATTAGCCGGAGACGGGACAAGGCCTGAAAAAGGGAATAAAGACTATAGTTCGGATAAAGAAGGTCGATCATTTTTTAGTGATAAAAATTTGTTCAGGCTGTATGGTTATGACGGGTACCTACAGTTTAAGGTAGGCTCCAAACAACCATCACTGTTCCCCAAGATACATGGAAACACTAAAAGAAAAAAATTTCAGCCGGCTGTGGTGCGAACTCGCAAATTCCTGTCGCCAATCTGATCTGATCACTATAGACCATTGTGTTTATAATTCCTCTTGTTGAAGACGTTATTCTTGTTATGCCATTGGATCTCAAGGGGCTGTTATAACACGTTAAAAATTATAGGAAAACTTGAATAGGCACTTCATGATTAGCTTTTATTGAGCAACATACCTCCATAAGAATGAACAGGGAGCCAAAAAACAGGAGAGTGCTCCACTCGACTCTCGCGAGGATGCCCTCCAAGTGAGGCTTGTCAGCGATGATAAGCAGTAGAAGAGCTCCCATGAAGGCGGTGCAGCCTAGAGACAGGTGCAGCTCAGGTATCGAGTGAAGAAAAAATACCACGATCACAAACAACAGGGCCAGCCCGGACTTCAGCAGCAGGGCCTTGTTCTTGATTGGGTACTGAAAGGAGGAACAAATTTCTCTATTATCCTAATTAAATAAGACAGAAACAGTGTTTTCGTCTCCTTAAATAACAGGCTAAGAAGAGGGTGGTAGTGTATAAGAGAAGGGTCTGATAGGGTCACCTTACGAAAAACAAGACGGTTGACTTTGTAAGATGGCCTAGTAACAACTGTTTGCTCAGTCTTCTTAGCCTATTTTTTTAGAAGACAAGAACATTGCTTCTTTCTCAAACGAAGTGTCTGTCTTCTTAGGATAATAGAGACAGGTGGTTCGTACCTTCGCTCTAAGTTCATCGAGGTTCCGCATATAGTCCGAGTTGGGACGATGACTTCCAGCAGAAGGCATTTGGATTTTAAGTTCGGACAGCATTCTCCGGACGCGTTTCATGAGACTTTCCTTGACAGTGTCTTCGTCTTTGGAGTAGGAGGAGAGCGATTCAGCTGCCCTCTGCCATGTTGCGATCTCGTGTCGCAGACCTAAAGAAAACATTGAAATCATTACGGTATGGTCCGTCCAGTTGTATGAAAGAAAATGCAAGAATCTTCCAGTAAGAAAAAGAACAGAACTTATTTCTACTCCAAGAACAACAACAAGAAGTCTTGTTCTTGTATCTAATGCTATACATACTCTGAACTTCTCGTGGTTCATCGCAGTCAAAGTCCTTGAGGTTTCTGAGCATGCATCTCAGCTGGTAGTGGACGATGATGGCCACTATGGAAATTCCTGACGCCATATGGAGGAAGAACACCCCGAAGCTTACTCCCTGTGAAAAAACAAGTGTAAGAACAAGAACAAGAACAAGAAAAGAACAAGAACAAGAAAAAGAACAAAAAACAAGAAAAAGAACAAGAAAAGAACAAGAACAGAACAAGAACAAGAACAAATCCTTCTTGTTCTTCTGTCATGTTACTCACCGCTGCTCTCACATCTGGGTGGGAAACGACAATGACGTTGGGGGGATCCCCTACAGGGGTGATAGCCCCCCCTAAATTAGAGAATATCATCATGGCCATCAGTACAGGAACGGGATTCAGCTCAGTCACTTCACAGAGCCTGAAAAAAAAAATCAAAATACTCTGTAATAGGTAAATTAGACAAAGAGACTCAGTGTTCTCTATCAGTCTTTATTGTCCTAAGAAGACAGAAACTTTGTTTGAGAAAGAAACAGTGTTCTTGTCTTCTTAATAACAGGCTAAGAAGACTGATGGAGTGTAAAAGCAAACAGTTGTTACTGGCCCATCTTACAAAGTTAACCGTCTCTTTTTCGTAAGGTGACCCTATCAGACCCTTCTCTTATACACTAGGATCCTCTTCTTAGCCTGTTATTTAAAAAGACAAGAACACTGTTTCTTTTTTAAACAAATTGTCTGTCTTCTTAGGATAATAGAGCAAAAGGGACCAAGGGTCCCCTAGCACTTCATCAATTAATTCTTCTTCCAAAAATTATACCTGATTGTTACGGGGGTCATCAGCAACGCCGTCGTAACGTTATCAAGAAAAGACGACAAGACAAACGTGAAGAAGCAGAGCGTGTTGATCAGCGGCCATTCCCTGCCCTTGGTGAATCGGTAGGCAACGACCGACAGATAGTCGAAGATGCCGGTCTCCGAGAAGATGGCTACCAGAATCATCATCGAGAAGAGCAGAAGAATCGTCTCGAAGTCGATCCAGGACGCCAACTCGGACACGGAGGGGCGCTCATCAAGCGCGGCCAAGATTGCGACCGCCATGGCGGCTGCCAGCATTCCTGCAAGTGTTCGGTGAACGATCTAGAAAAACAGAAAAACGACAGGTAGTTGAGAAAAGAGGGTTTATGGTGAAACAATCTATAGCGCTGATCCTATTATCCTAAGAAGACAGGCACATTATTGTTGAGAAAGAAACAGTGTTCTTGTCATTTTAAATAACAGGCTACTTTTTTTTTATCGTAAGGTGACCCTATATCAGACCCTTCTATTATACACTAGCACCCTCATCTTAGCTTGTTATTTAAGAAGACAAGAACAGTGTTTCTATGGCCATGGTTTTCCTAAGCCTATGCTGAAGTTCCGAAATCTCACCCTTATAAAACTTAACAAAACGTTACCTCGAAGATGATAAGTAAGTAGAGCATGATGAGAACTAGAGCTGCGTAGATTACCCCGTTCTGTAACTCCACGGGGGACAAGTCGTAGTTGAGGGAAATTGGAAAACTACATTTCAAGTTGGTCCGAAATTGGATACGGAAGTACGTGTGGTTGCTGAAAAAAAAATCAACCAGATGTAAATTCGATGGTAGAATGCTGTCTCACAGTATCCAGGACCAGGAGCAAACAAATCTCTCACTTGTACGTAACTATCTTTCTTAGTCTTCGGCCCACCCTCTTTCGGCTTCGGCCAAGATACACTTTTGTAACTATATGGTCGAATATACAGTACCTGGCTATATATTTATATGTAACGTTATTTACGTGATATTGGCATCTACAAGATGAATAAGATGCTTAATTTTGAGGTCAGGTACGTTGATGGGTATGTCAATCAACTGCTCCGAGATAATCGGGATCGAAAAAACGTCACTGATCGCCTGAAAAAAAAAAAAAGTTTTGAACTTGGCGCTTGCATTTCTGTGCACTCAGCATCTAAAGTGGACCACCGAAAACTGTAGGTCCCCATATATTTACCCTCAGCTTTTTGATGCTTTGTTCAGGGACTGTGATAGAAGTTTTGTTGGTGTAGGATTCGTGCTCGAAAGCTTCGACCCAGAAGTCCAGGAAGCGTGTACTTAGGTTCGCATAGTAGTTCGGTATGAACCCTCCTTCCAAGGTCACGCAGATAAGATCCTTCACAGGATGTTCAGGTATCCAGAAACCTTTTTCACTTGATAAGGAAAGCACCTCAGAAGTATGACGGAACCAACTGTCTACCCGCCTCTATTATCCTAAGAAGACAGACACTTTGTTTGAGAAATAAACAGTGTTCTTGTCTTCTTAACAGCAGGCTAAGAAGACTGGTGTAGTGTATAAGCAAACAGTTGTTACTGGCCCATCTTACAAAGTTAACCGTCTTTGTTTCGTATAAGGTGACCCTATCAGACCCTTCTCTTACACACTAGCACCCTCTTCTTAGCCTGTTATTTAAGAAGAAAAGAGCACTGTTTCTTTCTCAAACAAAGCGTCTGTCCTCTTACGATAATAGAGACATATAGGTCTGCGCTGAAGTTGGTTCTTGTTGAAAATAAAAGGATACTTTTAGTTTCATGGCGAGGCAGAGATAACTGGTGCATATTTGCAACTTTTTCTTTTTTCTCAATCAGAATTGTCTGGAAAAAAAATATTTATTAGTTTTGAAATATAATTTCTGCGACTTTCAGTACAAAATTTGGCTAAAACAAAATTACTTACAACCTATACTTACTAATCTAGATCGTGCATGTTAAAAAATGTATATTATATTTCAGATCAGATTAATATCCAACAGTTTTCTCCAGAAAATAGATTCCAAAAAATTGTTGTGTACGTACATAGTGAGATTTTAAGGACCCCGTCCATCTAGCGGTGCCGCGACGTGCCGCCGATAGCGGCGGAGCGGCTACATGGGCGGGGTGCTTAAATAAGTAAACATACCGTGCAGAATACCCAGAAGGCAACCAGCATAATAACTTTGATGAAGCGAAAGATGATATAGGAATGTCCCTTCTCGGTTTCCATTGCAAATATATCGCCGCACGCGAGAGCTTCGAGAATTTTCCTGAAAGAAGACAAATTCATTTAGTGATGGGCTACGTAAGTGAAAGAGGACCCAGATCTATTCATGACTTGTCGAAAATTTTTCGGGTGAATTTTTCTCGGCTGTTGCTGTTACACTGACATTCAACGGCTGGGGGAAACTAGTTGGTTAGGCGTAATTCCGAAGAAATACGGGACACCTTCGTACTAAAGCCTTTTTAAGGCAGAGCCTTTTTTAAAGAGGAATTTACGATAATTTTAACTTACTTTTTGTATCCTTTATCAATTTTTTCCTTCATTTTCATTGTTTTTGAAAGTATCGGCTCGGGTGCAGAACTACCACTCGAAGAGATTTCCGTTGGGGTTTTTGATCTAAAAAAAAAAAACTCCAAATTTAGGTCATACGAGAAGGAAATTCTCTATAGTATGGAGAAAGTACATTTAGTTTTCTATTGTTTTTCCTATATTTCAAAACTTTTCCCTGGAGAATCTCGTCTACCCATCCCTGGTGGGAACCCGACCTTCATCGGCTGAGGGACATCTCGACTGTAGGTTGTGATTCTCACCAGATTAGCAAATTAGCCCTTCTTAGCATGGAGATACGTGCCTTGATAACCAATTTTTCCGTACGCTGAGACTCTTCCTTAAGGCGGCCCGGAGCGGGTCAAACTTAACTGATGCAATCTGTCGCCAGACTTCGGTAGACGTCGAGGTCTCACTGCTAGACAACCAATGCCCGAATGGAAAAAATCAGTACCTCAGGAAATGATTGGATTATGTAGTCTGATGGCTGACTTAGGTTCTATATTATCGCATTTTAGGTTATGACCGCTAAATATTAAGTAATTACACTCTAAAGTGGTCGGATTTTAGGTTGGTACAGGAGGTGAAAATACCGAAAGTGACGTAAGCTTTGGCTACTTCTGCTAAGCTCTGCATCTTCTGCTACCTATCTCTCTGTAAGCTAACTGTAGGAACCATCAACTAAAGATATCGGTATATCAAAGTCTGACAAGACACAGCTACTCTACTGTCTCAACTGAGAAACAAGAAATCAAAATTTTCAACCCGCTATATCTATGAAGGCTCTCTTCAATAAAAATTAGGAAAACAATAATTCGGCATAGATCTAGGGAAAAATTTAAAAATATTTGTGAGATGCATCGTCAGCTGTTGCACAGCCTTAAGTTGCTCTGCTTACCTGGTGGCGGGACTCTCCGGACTGTTGGTATCCTCTTCTGAGGTATCGAAAAACTTATTGTAGAGGGGGTCATCAAATTCATCACTAGTTCCTGGGAGGCTTCGGTGGAGATCAGATTGGGCACTTGTGCCTGGGAGGCTTCTGTGGACATCGGATTGGGCACTGGTTCCTGGGATGAGGCTTCGGTGGACATCAGATTGGGCACTGGTTCCTGGGAAGCTTAGATAGGTATCAGATTGGGCACTAGTGCCTGGGAGGCTTCGGTGGACATCGGATTGGGCACTGGTGCCTGGGAGGCTTCTGTGGACACCGGATTGGGCACTTGTTCCTGGGGGGCTTCGGTGGACATCGGATTGGGCACTGGTTCCTGGGAGGCTCAGGTGGACATCGGATTGGGCACTAGTTCCTGGGAGGCTTCGGTGGACATCGGATTGGGCACTGGTGCCTGGGAGGCTTCGGTGGACATCGGATTGGGCACTAGTGCCTGGGAGGCTTAGGGGGACATCAGTCTGAGAACTTGTTCCCGGACGCTCCTGATCCTGTTTTTCAACGTCCATTACTGAAAAATAAATAAATAATAATAAATTCCGGACTATATTTTGAAAATAAAATATCGCCAAATCAGCCCAAAACTTGCCGTTAAAAGTCCACTATAGCTAACGGTAGGATAAGGGCGTTATTGGCAGGAAGGCACCTACTTCTCTTTTCGGGAGGATAGCGCTATAGTAAAGTTTAAGGGCAGGGGCGTAGCAAAGAGGGGGGAGGCTCCCCCCCCCTGAAATGAAGAATTCTCGAAAGTTGGTAAATCGGAGATGGATTAAAAAAATATACAAATGTCTCCTACCAAGTTGGCAAATTGCCTAAGCCGTAATGATGGCTGTAAGTCCTAACCTACGGTTAACTTCAATTTTCTGCCAACTCCGAAGTTGGCAAAGCCATAAAGCCAGCTAGTGCCTGGTTCTATCCAAGTCCTACCCAATTCAATTTTCTGCCAACTCCTAAGCTGGCAAAGCCATAAAGCCAGCTAGTGCCTGGTTCTATCCAAGTCTTACCCAAGTTATGTTCTTTTCCAACTTCTAACTTGGCAGAGCTGAAATGGCAAGTCGCTTTTTACCAACTTTGAATGAGGGATCTTTACCAGCTCTTCAGGGAAAAGAGTAACTACCAAGTCACTCAATCCCATACAAACTTGATCTGAAAAGCCAAGTCGCCTTTTACCAAGTTCGAAATTGGGATTTTTAACTCAACTCCTAGGTGGGAAAAGAGTATACCTAAAAGCCAAGTTGCTTTTTTACCAGTTTTTAATTATTCTTCTTAGCTCAGCTCCTCAGTAGTAAAAGAGTAGAGGCTAAACTTTGAGTTCTGTTATTTTTCTACTTTTTAGTTAGAACGCCAGTGATGTGCGGTAGGCAGTGCTGGATCAAGTGATCAACCATTGTGCTAGATAAGCTATAACTATACAAAAAATTCAATCGTAATAAATAATAGTGAAATTGAAAGTTCTCTCCGTGTAATATGGAGATTTTATGAAGATAAGTTAAATTTTCTTCTCGCTCGCTTCGTTCGCTCGAATCCTGTCTTTTCGTTTGTGTTTTCCCCTCGTCCTGCTTCGCTTCGCCCCTCTCAATTAAGGACAAACTTTTTATCTTATCTTAAATTTTCCTCGAGCTCGCTTCGCTCACTTAGCCATAAGGTTCTTTTTTCATTTTTGTGGTACCAATTTTCTCCAAATGAGCAATTCGTGTTGACAAGTTGATACGACAATATTTGCTGCCCTCACCCCGATCTTTACCTACACTGCAACGACGTGATCCGGCGCCAGGCGAGTCTATGCCCAACTAGATCATGGAGGCCCTAGAAATGGTCTATGTTTATACTAAATTAGAAAAAAATAAAGGGTTCGACAATGGTCGCACTTGACTTTCTCGCAATTTTTATCGAAAATTTGATTTTTTTTTTACGTAGGTAAATAATTGTCAGAATTTTAACTTTTTCTAAAAAGTATTTTGCCTCACAATGGGCGATGCTTTTAGACACCTGCATACCAAATTTCAAACATATCCGTCAAACAGTGAAGTGTCGTTCGACGCGCAAAGTATATGTTCTACTTTGCATGTCACCGTCTTAATTTTAAAGTAAATGGAAATATATTGAAAATGCCCTTGAAGCATCTATCTGAGACCACTTTCACCAATTTTCAAGAAAATCCGTCCAATAGTGTTGTTGCAAATGTGACTTAACCAATCAAAAACGTGATTTCCATTTTTGGAAAATTTTTCCTACGGTAATGCCAATATTGGCCCAAATTTTTGGCCCATCTCAAAAAGAATAAAAATGATCCTGTAGCATCTATTTGCGAACACTATTGCGAAATTACAAGGATCCTAGTTAATAACTGTAGTGCCAAATCCGTCTTGACCAATCAAAAAACGAGATTCTAGTTTTTTTTCCTATTTTTGACTTTATTTTGCCTATATTGGCCGCAATTTTGAAATGATTGAATATTTCTTCAACAGACCTTTAAGTAATGTTATTGGGCACAAGTTTATGGATTTTTGTAAAATTCCGGCTTATACTGTTCATGGGGCCAAGGTTTTCACGTATGGGCCAATTTTGGCCCAAATTTTCGGCCCATCTCCAAAACAGTAAAAATGATCCTGGAGCATCTATCTGGGAACACGACTGCAAAATTTGAAGGTTCTAACTTTATTACCGTACCGTGAAATGCGTCTTGAGTAGACAAAAACACGATTTTGAATTTTTTTTGACACTTTTTTGACAATAGTGGGCGCAATTTTTGAGTAATCAAAATTATATTAAAAATTTATCTCGGAACTGATTTTAGACATCTATATTCCAAAGTTGAGCCAAATCGGTTGACTGGTGTGACCTCTAGCCGCGCTACAGACAAACGTACGGACGGACGGACCGACGGACGGACGGACGGACGTACGTCGGACGGACATGACCTAAAAACCATTTTTTTGGTATCTAGGACCTCTGAAACGCCTTTTGCAATGAAAATCTCAAAATCGAAATTTCGCACGATAACATAACTTTCTCAGCCCATGTATTACATACGGGCGAGAAAGTAATAATAGGGCCTAGAAACAGAGTCTATTAGGTCTATTAGAAGCTTAATCCGGGGCTGACGGTAGGTATTCGAACCCTGGAGTAACAGTAAAGAAATTAGAAAAATCACATTAAAACAAGCGGTACGACACGGTCGGACAAAACTTTACCTGCTTACTTGCGTGATTCCTAGAAAAACCCCTTGGTTAAATGATTGGAGACGGAAAAACTTTTTGACGAAAGGAATGGCCCCAGAATGTTCCCCCGAGTACTTAGAGACCCCACACGACGTACTATGGCAACCACCCAAAACTACCCCCTAAAACGAGGTGAGGTGGTTGGGGAAGCTCGGAAAAACTTTTTGACAAAATAAATTGCCTCAGAACGTTTCCCCGAGCATTTTGATACCCCATACAACGTACTTTGGAAAGTAACCAAAACTCCCCCCATAAGGGGGGGGGGGGGTGGCGAAAAAACATTTTGACCAAATATATTGCCTCAGAACGATCTCCCGATCATTTTGAGCCCACACAACCCATATTTCACAAACCACTCAAATCTACCCCCCTTAGGGGGTGGGGTGCTTGGATACGTTCAGAAAAACTTTTTGATACAAAAAATTGCTTCACAACGTTCCCCCGAACAGTTTGAGACCCCATAAGCCGCACTTTAAAAGTCACTCAAAATTGCCCCCCTCCCTGGGGGGGGGGGGGGGAGGGGGAGGCTCGAAATAAGCCATATACCATTTGTGACGAGTATGGCCGTTGTCACGTGTCATATCCAGAACTACTCATATACCACAAACAACTGAATCCACTGATTTCACCCTTTTACAGGTTCAGGGGGGACTTCCCCCCTTCCAGGGAGTTATGCGGGGGTAGTGGGTGGTATCATTGGATTCGTAATTATTTGTTCTATAATTGTCTAAAATTTGATCAAAATCGTTAGAGCCGATTTTGAGCAAATATTTTTTTTCTACCTTTTGGGGGAGTTTTGGGGGGGTAACCCCCCTTAATTTTAAAGGGGGGAAGCTGAACTTCCGGATTCTGATTTCTTCCAATTTTAGAAAGGTCACTACCGATTTTGAAGAAAATCGGTTGAAAAGTGCGCCGTCCAGGTCAATGCCACATACATAGCTAGCTAGCTAGCTAGCTAGCTAGCTACATACATACATACATACATACATACGTACTGACACGGAGTACCTGACCTCTTCTAAAAATTCCTGGGGGCAAACTTTTCGTCGGAGGAAGAAAGTGAGATGGTTTTCATATTCCGAAGGAATGGACGTTTCCAAAATGTATATGCAAGTTTCAATCGCTTTTGAGGTCTGGGAGCAATGACGGTTCAAAGTTGAGGTTTGCCGAAAATTGGCCCGCACGAATACAATACTTTACCTTACGTATACTCCGTATACAGGTAAAGTAAAAAGCAAAATTGTGACTTGGCAAAATAGGGGTCTCTCCCCCCCCCCCCCCCTGCAAAAAGCCTTCGCTACGCCCCTGTTTAAGGAGACACTATAGTAAACATTAAAAATATTTAAAAAATACGTTAACACTTACTTCTTTTCGAAATCCCAGTCAAACTTTTTGAACGATCAACAGAGTATAAACAAAATTCACTTTTTAGCTGATAAAACCATTAAAATAATCCGATCTCCATAGGTAAAATCTCTAGTGTTTCGACACCGGGGAACAGGCTCGAACTGACTACATATTGCAGTCCAAGCAAGACATGCACCGACTCCCCTGCAATCACTCAAATCTGTTGGGGCGTGAAACAGATATTGGGGTTTAGTTTTCAGTGGGCGAAGGATCGATTCACCACCGGTCGAAAATTTTTTTTCAGGTAATTCTTGTCCGGTCTGGGCCTGATGCGTACCTAGCCATCCCCGGCTGAGGGACAACTCTTGCTCTGTAGTTGCAACTACTTTTATTTATTTTTTATAATTTTTATTTTAGTAGCCATAAATTAGGTAATCTGGCTACGGCCCTGCTGTATCCTGCATGTTTCTGTGACAGGAGGATTCACTTTCTAAAAGGGCTATAAACAAATAATTTATCTAATAGAAGTCACTTCCCACCCAGCAACACATGCGGCTGACAGATTGAGTCGTACCGTCAACTGGGGCACTTGGTGCACATCGACAAAAAAAATTCTGTTTTATTATTTTATTTATTTATTTTGTTCATCATATAGGTACTTAAACATTATTTTAATGTGTACTTTAGAAACCTGTGTAGGTATAGGGATATTATTTAGTGTCAGGTAAATTATTCGGTAGGTATTCCAAATTACTATGTAAAGTTGGTAGGTAAGGAGCATGACATTTTTGAAGTTATCTGCCTGTTCTTTCTGTTAAATAATGTATCCCGTTTTCTGCCTTAATGCATCGGCTATAAGACCATATAAATTGTGAATAAGTATTTCTATTTCAGTACTACCTAATTTACACAGTTAAGTAAAAGTACATAACTGTGACTGAAACCCTCTAAACAAAATAACTATAGGTAGGTAAAAAAAATATTGTCCTCATTTCGGTCTGTCCCATTTCGCCCCTATTGACGGTAAAAAAAAGTATCGTTTCCAAAGCTTATTTAAAGGTGTCGTCCCGTACGTTTCGGTTAATGAAGCTTATTAGAGGTGGAGCTTTCTGGTTTGTTCTCTGACGTATAGACAGACGGACAGACAGCTTGTCTTCTCGAACCGAACAATGTCTCTTTTCGAACATCACATGATATAGGGGTGACTTTTCGAAAATTAACACTGCAATTTTTATAAGGGTGGAAATTCTCTCTCTATAAGTGCCGAAAAGGGACAAAGAAAATTTGCACGCTATAAAGAGAGTTCGCAATAGAGAGGGTGACAATATGGAAGTATGGTTTTTGAAGGGCGTTGCCTCATTATAGTGAAATTATGATATGTCTATAACGACTATCATTTGCATGCATACCAAGAGAAATCGCTATAGAGAAGGTTCCATAATAAGTCAGGATTTTGTAAAGGGATTCTAGCGTTCGTTCGTTATAGAGAGGAACTCGTTATACAGAGGATCTCGTTATAGAGAGGACCTCGTTGTAGAGAAGAACTTCTTATAGAGAGGATCCAGTTAGAGAGGATCCCGTTATAGAGAGGTGTTTGTTATAGAGAGGATCTCGTTATAGAGAGGATCTTGTTATATAGAGGGTGTCGTGAAAAAGCAAAAAACAAACGGTACGGGGCATATTTCACATGAAACCCCAACGACACGTGCCGGGAGAGCTTTCCCGTCAACGGATAAGGGAAGACAATAGGCTCAGCTATACGAGGGGTGTTCCAAAACTAACGGGCAGATAACCACCCCACCCGGCTCCTTACAATCGGTCGGTAATTGAAAGTAAGCGGTATCTGATGCGGGGGAACTGCTTAACAAAGCGATCCTATTTTCCCTCGTTAAACGTGATTAAGCAGTGCTAATCTCCCTCGTACTCCCCTTTTGGCAAGGGTGTTGGGTGCTGCTGCTCAGCAAAGGGGGATGAATTTTAGGGGGATTTGACGAGTAATATAGGTATGCCTACTCTTCTATACAATACTGCTGACTCGATATAGGAAGAAAAACAGCCCACAAAAACAATGAAGAAACGTCTGGCTAACTATTTATCATATATTTTGGATTATTTGCTGCCTAGGTTGATACCATACCTCTATTTACCTTCAATGTGACTAGTTAAATCTGTTCTATAGGAGACACTAAGGGTCCGTCCCACCATGCCCAGTTAAAATTAAACTGGAGATTTTGTCCTATGTTTACCATGTTAAATTTAACTTTTGAGTTAAATTTAAAATGGTAAATCTCCAGTTAAATTTTAACTGGGCATGGTGGGACGCACCCTAAGTATAGTATACTAAAATAAGTAGTGAAATCCTGCAACAGAAGTTACTTTTTGCCTCTAGGTATATACAAAAACAGGATGCCGACCCAAAAGCAAAAAGTATAGGTTTGATAAATGGCATCACTCAAAACCGCTATACTTTAATTTGAAAACCTACAAAAGGGTTAACCGGCGGATATATTTGGGGTGTCAATTAGCATATACTATCCAGACTAAAAACTTAATTATTGAAATCAGCACCCTCTGAACCAAGTGGCAACATCCTTTTTGGTCTCGAATCCATTTGGGGGGAAGCAGAAAAGCATTCATTAATCAGGCCAAAGAAGTTGTAGTATTCATATGGAAAGGACACATCCTACCAAGGGGTTAACCACTCGTTGGGAATCTCGTTGGGAATCATTGGAAATCTTTATGAAATCTCAGGGAATCTTGGAATTTTTTGGAGTGGTTACCCCTTTGGGGTTCATCTTCCTATGAATATCGTTGGGAATCTTTGGAAATCTTTATGGAATCTTTGTGGAATCTCATGGAATCTCTGGAGTGGTTACCCCCTATTATCCTACCTATATCAGTATATTCCCTACCTTTTTAAGGCCCAACAAACATTCGAGATTTGTTTACGTTTGTTTTCTGCACATTTTATGAGGAATCAAATGGATATATTAATGTTCTGAAATATAATACGTATTTGTAACGGCCGAAATTAACAGGCTGTGTGGTGATTTTACTATCGAGTGATTTTTGTCAACAAAAAATTTAAAAACATTTTTGAAGAAGAGCACTGAGAGCTGGCTTAGGCAGGTTCGATCCCGATCTTACCAAAAATTTTCTGGTCGGCATTCACGTCTGATACGTTCAGCATGTCAAGTGAAACGTATATCAACGCTGTGGTGGTTCTGAACCCACCTAAAACTATAGGTCGCTGAACTTGTCCGTATTTTCATACAACCTCCTTGGTCAAGGTTACCTTGGGTATTTCTTGCATGACTTCGCCAAGGATCGAATTTCTTCTCCGGCACGTCACAATCTTTTTTCGGGGCTGACATCCTGTTGTCGTGATGTCATCATCAATAACACACAAATATTAATGATTTTCTGTCATCAGCCCCTGGCTGACATATGTCAGCATTCTTCTTAATTTCGGTTGTTTCTAAAGTTTGAATGGTCGTGAAACTTGATCTTTTGTCGTAATGATCAGTGGAAGAAGCGTGCTTTGTTAATGTCTCGTTCGAAGGTCAAAATTTATGAATTGTGAAGACAGGAATGATCAAGAGGAGTCGACGGGGTATCCACTCCAGAAATTCCTTGAGATTCCCTGAGATTCCATAAAGATTTCCAAAGATTCCCAACGATATTCATAATAGAAAGATGAACCCCGAAGGGGTAACCGCACACCAAAAAATTCTAAGGTACCCTGAGATTTCATAAAGATTTCCATTGATTCCCAACGAGATTCCCAACGAGAGTCCTGGAGTGGTTAACCCCTCGGGAGGAGTTTAGGACTTTTAGGTAGATTTCGAAGGAATGCAATAATACCCACTGGAGTCGTACCTATACTATCGCTTCATAGTCCCTGGATCCCAAAACCATAATCAGTTCAAAAGTTAATTAGGTAAGAATACTCTTACAAGGACATTTAAAAGGAGCGCAATTTTTTAGGACATGCACTGTTCTGAAATATAATATGTCTTTTTAACGTCTCAATTGTAAAATCACAACACAGCTAGTTAACTTCAGGTTAAAAAACATATTATATTTCAGAACATGGATATTTAATTCAACACTGTCAAAAAATGTTCGGGAAAATTTTAAACAATTGCGAATATTCAGTCTTAAGAATGAACTGACTCTTTTCCTCCCTATGACTTGCAGCCAAAGGACTGTGAAATCCTCAGTAGACGTGCAAATTACCGAAGCCAAAAATTTCTGTACTTGACAGAAAATAAGTAGCGCTATTAAACACAACATTGAATTGAGTCGCATGTGAGGTAACGGATGCGCCGCGCCCAATTGGTCGCAAATTGCCGCAGCCGAGAAACATTCGAACATTCCTCCGCAGCGCCAGCTTGTGGGGTCCAACTCTATTTTTTATCAGGCTTTTTTTCGAGAGTTCTAACCGACGTCTATTTTTCAATGTCATCCATTTAAAATTACTGATTTTGAATTGGTCTTTGATTTTTGTTGTCCTGGCTTTGTTGGAAGTCTCCGAGTCAATTATTCTCATTGAGAGACAAGATGATGAAAAAGTGAAAAAGTTGGGGGACCAGGCCTTGAAACCCGTTTACGAGTTACGATTTGGAGCGCAGGTGTTCAACTTTGTACGAAATTTTCGTTTACAAGGAAGTACATATCTCGGAGGTGATTGCCCTCACATCGCTGAAATTTCGTATAGACATTTTGGCTCCGCTATACCTGACGGTGCATTTTTTGCCGCCCATAAGATTAACATTGCGAGCGGCGATTCATTTTCAAGGTTTACCCTTGGTTGAAAAGACACAAAATTTTGCCAGTACCTAGCCCTAACAATGTTCTAGGGAGTGTTCGAAGCAGATTTCCCATTTTTTTTTACTGGTTTTCGAGATACAGCACTTTTCTTGAGGTATGCGATGCTAGCATTTGCAAAACTGTTGCAATAAAAGAAACCAGTGAGAAATTGGGAAATCTGCTTCGAACACTCCCTATATAGAACATTGCTAGGGCTAGGTACAGGCAAAATTTTGTGTCTTTCCAACCAAGGGTAAACCTTGAAAATGAATCGCCGCTCGCAATGTTAATCTTATGGGCGGCAAAAAATGCACCGTCAGGTATAGCGTCCTCTTAAGAGGCGTACCAATTTCTGTACGGTTATCTAGCATAACAAGGGAGTTAATGAGGATAACAATGCCTTCGAAATTTTATTTTTACCAACCCCCCCCCCCCCCCCCCCTATTTTTCAATACTGTGTCAGGAATCAATTTTTTCCCTCCCACTTTTATAATATAGAAAATTTTTCCCGTTCTAAAAAAAAACCTGACTACGCCACTGCAAACCAAAAGGGAGCCCCAACAGTAAAAGATTAAAATAAGCACGGGGAGTCTCACAACAGATCATAATCCTCCGGTGACGGCGGTTTTTTAAACGTAAAATTATCGAGTCAACAACGAAAGTGGTCGCGTTGAAACTGCTGACAAGAATAAAGGAAAGGGCACTAATGAGCTTTGAATGGGACATAATTAGGGCTGGGGTGACTTTGGCCCAGTGCCTGGCCCCCACATGCAGTATTTTAAACCTCTGGGCCAATGTTTGGGCCCTACAGCCAGTTCTGTGGTGGCTAACGACATCCTCCCCCCTCAAGAATAACAGATTTACCACTTAAGTAGACTTAACTAGACTCCAAAATATCGAGTCTTTCGACTGTGGTGATAAATTTTTGATCTAATAGATTTGGCAGAAGAAATATTTGCCAAAATCACTACGCAGGATCTCAAAACTGATACAATATACAATATACAAGTATACAACAAGTACCTAAGTATCATGGAGAAGTGAAAGCACTGCCATCTAAAATCTAAACTCTGCAGGAACCTATCAAAATTCCAATAGTACAAATAATAGTGCCTCTTTCAAAATTTTAAATTTTTAAGTTTCAACCCTAAAGTTAGGGTAAGTTTCTCTCATTCAAAAAACCATGTAAGGAACCAACGTCAAGTTTATTTTTAAAAAAGTTTAGGCACCCGCCAACTCTTCAACAGTGGCGATCTTAAGGGTGTGAGCGTCTCGGCCCAAGTTCTGCTGGATCCAGGGGATGTAGTTGGTTACACGGGTGTAGTAGTCGGGGTAGCCACTGGCGCAGGGGATGAACACGAATGACGTAATTCCGACCTGAGCACCGTTGTAAGTCAGAGGGCCACCTGAGTCTCCCTGAAACAGCAAAAAGACAATTGTAGAAGAAGTTCGTGAAATCTTTGGTGAATCGTCTTCTAGAACTTTGATTATCCGGCTGTAGAGACCATGTTCGAGTTCCGCTCCCTGAGATCTTGTTCTTACATACTTCTGTAGTACAATATTTTTCTATTGCACATGAATTATACTTGACCAAAGGAAATCCTCTCTAACTGCGAAATAATGGTTCAACGTTCCATCTTTGTGTAAAGAGAAGAGACAAGGGAAGGAACACCTCCGTTTAATCTGAAAGAAAATCACGTACCTGGCAAACTCCCTGACCACCGGAGCCGACAGCGCAGATGTGCCCTTCAAATTGTGGAACTCCTGAAGCACCCTGGCAGTTTTCAGGGGAACGGGCGTTGTATTGCGTCACAACCTGCAGACGGTCTGGGATGTTTTGGGGAGCGTTCTGGAACAGATCATTAAGGTACTTCTAAGGTCAATTGGCATGCTACTTTTCTCAGTATTAAGTGCCCATGACCGGGCAAAATTCATCTGGAGAAGCTCCGACCAGCTAGCAGCATCGTTTAGAGCTAACTTCACATCCCTCACGCATTACAACGCAACCTCTCTAGAACTTTACAAATTTAAACTTTTCTGAAACTTACGGGAGTGGTGTAACCCCACCCGGGGATGACCAGGGGTGCGCCGTCAGGAACAACCAAACCCTGAGGAGCAAGCGTGACTTGCTGAGCGTTGGGACCCAAAAGCAAGCTTCCAGAGATGCGGACCAGACAAATGTCGTTATGCCAGTAGTTGTTGGCGTCGTATTGGGGATGAACACGCATCTCAGCGATATCGAAAGCAAGTCCGCCGGAGCTCAAGTAGATAGAGCTGGTGTACACGTACTCGGCAGCCCCACTAAGATACAAAGTAAAGTGTTGAATGGGTTATTGATTTTTTCAACCTTTTCCTTCCGAACATCGAGATACCTTGTCGAAAGTGTATGGTCTGTGTCTTTGTTTCTACCACTCTCCTACTTTCTGTTCGAGCCTCTTGTATACTACTCTTGGGTCTCTGCACGGTTCCAGTTGATCCACTCCCTTTTGAAGACTACAAGTTCTTTGTCTCTATTCATGGTACTAACGCACGTGAATACTTACGTAAGGCAACAGTGAGCAGCAGTCAGAACCCAGTTCTGGTTGAGAATGGACGCGCCGCAAGAGTGACCATCTCCAACGTAGTTGAGGGAGACGATGTAGGGGAACTGCCCCGGGTTGGCGTTGACTCCGTTGATGATGCGACCTGAGCCTGGATGCGTCGTCACATTCGCGGGAAGGAAGGGCCTGGGTGGAGGCGGGATACCTGAAAAGAGCAAGTTCTAGAACCTTCTAGAACCTCATGCCGAAAATTAAGCCACCTTGGCCGGGATGTCTGTGACTGTTTTTTCGGTATCAACAACTTCTTCGATATGGCAGATTTCAGGGCTGTTAGGGTTGTTACTGAGATAATCTTCCCATAGGTACGAGGTGCGTCCGCATTATTCCACATCATGAGCCCTGCCTCAATCAACTGATTGGGTGTGTCCCGACAAATGAACAATTCAATCCAAAATAGGAAACAGTTGTTGAACAGGGCTTGTGATTTAGCTTTCACAGACATTCAAACGATAGCTACTTACTGAGTCCCACCGCCACGCAAGAAAGAAGCACCAAAGCGCGAATCATTGCTAACTGTACGTTTAGCAATGGGTTGCAAGCTGAATGATAACACCTTTTATATGAGCCCAAAAAGCTTCCGCACTTCCGACATTATCAGAAGCACTTCAGAATTTGAAGGACAACAATCCGTGACTACTGTCGGTCACGACCAAGCGATAGATAACTGTTGCGTGGACGTTTAAGATCGGCCTCCGCTACATTTATTTCAACTGCCCGAGAACTTAAGTATTGTTCTTCAAGAAATATCTAGGTTCTTTATCCCTTGCCTTAATATCACCTACAACTTTTGTCCAAAGACGTTTATCGTCCGATGTACCGCTATGCGGGGGCCAGGGGTTGAATTTTCAAAACGTCATAACTCTACCATCTGGTCAGATATTGAGATATTAATTTTTGTTTTGAGTTTACATTAATATTATCTTCAACTTTTGTCGGAAAAAGTTTTTTTTTTTTTAATTATTCACCTGAACCCAAACAAAATCTTTTTTTATGATAAGCACCTATCATGAAACAATCCACACTTATTAAATAAAAAAAATATAGGTACTCTGACGAATTTCTTTGGATGTAAAAATTTTTGTTCTTCACAGCGTTAGAATTACCGAATATCAAGAAACCCGCTGATCCAATTGAGGGAGTCGTCGAAAAAGTCGATGTCGATCGAGTCATTAGAAAAATTTGTGTAAAAATTACACGTTTGTAAAATCATTACAGGTTACTAGTCATATGGTTATCAAAATTGTTGTACTACCTTGTGGGGAAATACTTCCTATACCTACCATCTAAAATTTAAACTCTACAATAACCTATCAAAGATTCAATTTAGTAGGATTGGTAGGTGTAAAAGTAATAGTGATTACAATTACAATAAACTGGTGGGTAAGGTACCTACCCTTTTTCAACATAAACAATTCGTGAGTTTCAAAAATCACCATAACCCTACGCCCTGCGTAGGAGAAACGGTTATTTGCCATGTTCATAAAACCAAGTAAAGAACCAAAATCACGTTTAATAAAAAATAGTTTAGGCACCCAACAACTCTTCAACGGTGGCGATCTTAAGGGTGTGAGCTTCTCGGCCCAAGTTCTGCTGGATCCAGGGGATGTAGTTGGTTACACGGGTGAAGTAGTCAGGGTAACCGCTGGCGCAGGGGAGGAACACGAATGACGTAATTCCGACCTGAGCACCATTGTAGGTGAGAGGACCACCTGAGTCTCCCTGAAACAACAAAAATACCATTATAAATAGTCGTGGGAAAATTCTAGAAAAAAGTTGAGAATACTGACATCATCAAATTTTACGTGTCCTGAAGCAGCCGTCCATAAGCTTGGAAGAGGTACTGAACAAAATTTCATGGCATCGAAGAAGTCTTCATAGACCTTAAGAAGAAATCACGTACCTGGCAAACTCCCTGTCCGCCGGAGCCGACCGCGCAGATGTGTCCTTCAAACTGAGGAACGCCTGAAGCACCCTGGCAGTTTGCTTGGGAACGAGCGTTGTACTGCGTCACCACCTGAAGACGGTCTGGGATGTTTTGGGGAGCGTTCTGAAACAAAAATTTTAGGCGAATGAATATAGTTCCATGGGGAGAATACGCAGAACCGGGAAAAATTCATTAGGAAATGTATCATTAATGAGGGACTCGATCCGACGAGCTAGCAGCATCAAAGCAGAACGAAATCTTTCACTCATTAAGGTTCAAAAGATGGTACCTTTCTATAACTGTCTATATGTAGACTTTTTCGAAACTTACAGCAGTGGTGTAACCCCATCCAGGGATGACCAGGGGTGCGCCGTCAGGAACGTCCAGACCCTGAGGACCAAGGGTGACTTGCTGAGCGTTGGGACCCAGAGGGATGCTTCCAGAGATGCGGACCAGACAAATGTCGTTATGCCAGTAGTTGTTGGCGTCGTATTGGGGATGAACACGCATCTCAGCGATGTCGAAAGAAAGTCCACCGGAGCTCAGGTAGATAGAGCTAGTGTACACGTACTCGGCAGCCCCACTAAAATACAAAGTAAAAAGTGAAGAAAAGTACCTTAGTGCCTCTGCACAGTTCTGGCTGACACACACCCTTTATAGAAGACGAAAAAGGCTGTAGCGTAACTTGGGGGGGGCGGGGGGGGCGGTCCGCCCCGGGCCCGGGGGCCCGGGGGGCCCGGAGGGGCCCCAGGCGGCCGGGGGGCTCAGAGGGCCGGGGGCCCGAGGGGGCCGGGGCCTGTGGGCCCAGAGGCTCCTATGTTAGATTTAAAACAAGAAGTCATATTTTCCTAGCTGTTTTGTAAAATTTTCCTTACGCTCGCTTCGCTCGCCATTAGATTCTACTGTCTTCGTTTGTCGGGGTTCAGGGCGGCCAGCCGTAAGCGGTTGGCACGGTTTATAAAAGGCAAATGAATAAATAAATAAACGTTTTATCCCTGCTAACTATTGGGATCTCAAATTTTCTTCTCGCTCGCTTCGCTCGCTCGATTACTGGTTTACTTTTCGGGGGTCCGGGCGGACCGCCATAAGCGGTTGGCACGGTTTAGAAAAGGCAAGTGCATAAATAAATAAACGATTTATCTTAGCTAACTATTTAGATCTCAAAATTTTTTCTCGCTCGCTTCGCTCGCTCGATTACTGGTTTCCTTTTCGGGGGTCCGGGCGGACCGCCATAAGCGGTTGGCACGGTTTAGAAAAGGCAAGTGCATAAATAAATAAACGATTTATCTTAGCTAACTATTTAGATCTCAAAATTTTTTCTCGCTCGCTTCGCTCGCTCGATTACTGGTTTCCTTTTCGGGGGTCCGGGCGGACCGCCATAAGCGGTTGGCACGGTTTAGAAAAGGCAAGTGCATAAATAAATAAACGATTTATCTCAGCTAACTATTTAGATCTCAAATTTTCTTCTCGCTCGCTTCGCTCGCTCGATTACTGGTTTCCTTTTCGGGGGTCCGGGCGGACCGCCATAAGCGGTTGGCACGGTGTAGAAAAGGCAAGTGCATAAATAAAAAAACGATTTATCTCAGCTAACTATTTAGATCTCAAAATTTTTTCTCGCTCGCTTCGCTCGCTCGGTTACTTGTTATTGTTTTTGGGGTGGGGCGCCTGAAAGGGACGTCAAAGAGGTCTAGCCAAGGCAACTGGACGAAAAAAAGATATATATTGCAGGGGTGGGGGGGCCGGGTGGGGTGGGGGGCCCGGTGAGGCGAAGCCGCCCCCCCTTCAAAAATGCTTAGTTACGCCACTGGAAAAAGGTACTAAAATGGTTCTTACGTAAGGCAACAGTGAGCAGCAGTCAGAACCCAGTTCTGATTGAGGATGGACGCCCCGCAAGAATGACCATCTCCGACGTAGTTGAGGGAGACGATGTAGGGGAACTGCCCCGGGTTGGCGTTGATTCCGTTGATGATGCGACCTGAGCCTGGATGGGTCGTCACATTTGAGGGAAGGAAGGGCCTGGGTGGAGGCGGGATGCCTGAAAAGAGAACGTTCTAGAAAATTCTAGAAGGTACCTTGACTCTTGACTGAGGGTTACGTGGTCATCGGGAGGATTTCGACTATTTCTTGTTGTTTCAACTACTCCTTCTCTTTGTCAGGTTTCATTGCTTTTAGGGCCAATCTACTCTTACACTTCCGTAGGCCGTCCACATTATTTTTACATCATACGCCTTGTCTCGATCAACTGGTACACCTATGGTACCGACAAGTGAATAATCCACTCCTAAATTGGAAAAAAAGCTTGTGATGAAATTCTCAAAACATTCAATCGATAGCTACTTACTGAGTCCCACCGCCACGAAAGAAAGAAGCACTAAAGCGCGAATCATTGCTAACAGTACGTTTAGCAATGGGTTGCAATCTGAACCGTTAAATCTTTTATATGTAGTCTACAAGCTTCCGCACTTCTGAAATTATCAGTCGCTCTTGAAATTTCAAAGGACAGTTAGTGACTATTGTCGGTCATGGACGAGGCTTAGATAACTGTTTTGTAGATATATTTGAGGCTTTTTGTCCACTGTAAGTCCATTTCGACCGACCAAGAGGTACCTACTTTTTTTTAGGCAAAATTTAGAAATTGATATTTTATGTTTTCCATGTTTCTAGGTGTCCCCATAAAAAGGTTTTCGGAAAAAGTCTCTCATTCCAACAGCGCTTCAGTTCTTTCATCCTCCTGCTGCTCTAGCGGCCTCATGCACCGTTTACCTACCTCCCTTTGGGTTTATCGTTTTCAGAAGTTTTTCCTCTACCACTCGCTGCAAAACTATGTTTATTAAGGTAAACAGATGGGAACCTCAAAATCATCGGGGAATTTGGGTACTTCTTTCAATGCTCACTGATAGGACTACGTCTATGCGAAATTGAAGGTTTAAAATAAATCATTACTCATGTTCAGCATCACCAGCAGTTCCATAGCCTTAATTATACAGATGTATTGAGTGCTATTTAGGTGCATTGACCAGAGTATTGGAAGTACATTGGGGAATTACCGAAAAATTGTATCAACTGTAAGTAAGCCTACTGATAGTCAGTATCAAGTATCAGTAGATTATTCTCTAATCAAAATCAAGGCAGTCAGGTGATAGTGGTTAATAATGAAGTGGCTGAACTACAACAATGTGAATTATTGTCGCGTCGTTGCTAAACTGTTTCAGGTAACTGTGACCCCTGGTTCTGAACAAAAAATAATTTAGGTATTATTTTTTAAGACAGTGTGTGAAATTAGTCCCAAGAACAAGAACAAGACAAGAACAAGGCATCGTACATCATTAGACAATGTTCGCACTCATGTATATTTAAAATGTTTTTAAACAGTTGACAACTCTTCATCTATTGCAAATTTGAGAGAGTGGGCGTCTTGTCCCAGGTTCTCCTGGATCCACGGTATGTATCTGGATACACGAGTGTAGTAATCAGGTCGAGAACCTAGATTTGCGCATGGTAGAAACACAAAAGATGCGACTCCAACTTGGACACCATTGAATATCAGTGGTCCTCCAAAATCTCCCTGCAAAAGTGCATAAAGGGTAAGACAGAAAATATACATTTATTGCTTTTACGTTTACAGGGAGCCACTGGAGGGGTTAACCACTCGTTGGGAATCTCATTGGAAATCATTGGAAATCTTTATGAAATCTCAGGGAATCTTGGTATTTTTTTGGAGTGGTTACCCCTTCGGGGTTCATTTATCTATGAATCTCGTTGGGAATCTTATGAAATCTTTATGGAATCTCAGGGAATCTCAAGGAATCTATGGAGTGGTTACCCCCTCGGTGCCACCTTTCGTGACATCTGTACACAAGGGGATGATCGATTTAGTCAGAATCACGTCCCTTACCACACAAATTCCTTGGTCTCCACCTGAGCCGACAGCACAGATTTGTCCAGGAAAGTCAGGAATATCTGAAGCAGCTTCACAGTTCTCAGGAGAGCGGGCGTAGTAATCCGTTGCGTATCTCAGATTGTCCGGGTAGCCCTGCGCGTATATTTGAAATATAAGTGAAAGAACAACAACAACAAAACAACAACAACAATTAAACGATCGTAAAATTACAACATGTAGCCTGTTAATTTCGCCTGTTAATTAAAAGACACATTATAGCTCAGAACATTTAAAAATCCAATTGTATCCTCATCAATGTGCAGATAAGAACAAATCTGTTTTTCTCCTGAAAACTTACTCCTGTAGATGTACCCCATCCAGCAACGACTACGGATGAATTGTCCGGGACGACGAGGTCTTCGGCAGGTAGGGTCACTTGCTGAGCGTCGGGACCGAGTGGAATGCTTCCATTGATGCGAACCAGACAGAGGTCGTTGTGGTAGTAGCGGTCAGGTACGTACCCAGGGTGAGCTCGCTTCTCAGCAATATCGAAATAAATTCCCCCAGAACTCAGAGTGACGGAGCTAGTGTATATGTACGGGGTGGTTCCTCTGAAATCCAAAATAAGGGAGAATTTGAAGGATTAGCTGTCAGCACCCCCAATGCCCCCAAATACCACTGGGGCTCCCTATAGTATAGACCTTAAAAGGTCGGGAGTCGCCCTTACATTACACAGCAGTGGGCAGCAGTAAGAAGCCAGTTCTCAGTGAGGATGGAGGCTGAGCACGAGAGTTCTCCAAGTCCAACAGAGTTGTACATGTACGCAATATAGGGAAATTGACCCTGGGATGCGTTCATGCCGTTGATGATGCGACCTGCGCCTGAGTGATCAGAAGGAAGGTAGGGCTTGTGTGAAGCACCTGAAAATACGAAAGGCATTTTGTCGAAGGAACTTTGAAGGGAGACATTCGGAGAAAAGTTTCGCTTCCGGGTAGCAGTTCCCCTTCGTGCTGCAGTGGACAGTGCATTGTAGCCAATGAAAGGCTGGCGAAAACCCGAGCTACCCCGAGCTCCTCGACAATACCTATGTCTTAGGTCCCTATACCTTGCTGTATATTTCTCCCACGATGTAGTACATAATCTAGGATGGCACTTATAAGGGTAGCACTTAAGAAAGACCATGCAGTTTTAAAAGTGTCCACCTCGCCACCTTTTATGATAGTGCGGAGTAAGAAAGGGAACGCGCGAGGTGCGGCCAAGCTTTCTATCCTACTCCATGCAAACAAAAAAACCGTGCCGCTGCTAGATGGACGGTGTTCTTTAAATATGCATAAATGAGAGAATTGCATAAGTAAATAATTCTAAACCTACAGGATTACTTACTGAGTCCAACCCCCAGGATGAAAATAATCACTACAGCGCGAATCATTTTCAAATGTGTGTCCGAAGTAACGGATTTGAGAACCTTATCATATTTCGGAAATTATCAGTTGCAATCACTAATAATTAGTGAACTGTCATTCGTGGACGAAGCAGTGATAACACCCTTGTTGGTATGGTATAGCCACTCTGACCTGCCTGGCCCGAGCCCGAGGGCATTTTGCATTGTTCACTGTACACTGAATGCCCTCGGGCCAGGCAGGTCAGAGTGGCTATACTATATTCCCGTTTTGGGGGCGGGGAAGTTTTTGGTGGGAATGTTCCCCCTCCTTCCTTACACTCGCTTGCAAGGTATCGTAAGTAGCCAAAAGGGATGACTTAAGGCTTAAGGTTGAATTTCTAACTTTTCTGAAAGCGGCGCAGCCTAAGAAAACCTCCATGGCTTCCTGCTTTGCTTACTGTACGGTGCCTTGCCCGAAGCTGCTTCTTAGAGTACCGATGCGCACAAATACTTTTTGGGGTACGTTAGGTAGGAACACAATTTAGTGCTGAAATCCAACATTATAGCTACTAACGGAAGCCTTAAAAGAATTTACGATTGTCGTTTTAAATATTTATAATGCTGTTTCTGAACTAATTAGAAATTCCAAATAAAACACCATTTGGTAATAATTTTTTGGTCAAATTTTAAGCAAAACGTAGGTTCGCGGCGTCTTGTCCCAGCTTTTCCTGCATCCAAGAGATGTAGTTAGACACACGGGCGTAGAAGTCTGGAGCTGGAGACCCGCAGGGGGTGAAAATGAAAGAAGCCACCCCAACCTGCGTGCCGTTGTACGTGAGAGGACTACCAGAGTCACCCTGAAAACATTCAGCAGGATTGACAGAGGGCACTGAGCCTGAAGAACGGGGACACAGCATCTAGTCTTTGTTTGTCGAAATTTTTACATTGACGATTGCCAGGCCCTGGACCGATACACAGCCCTGGTGGGTTCCTAGTCTTCACCTAGTCTTCACCGGCTGACCAAATCAAAATGGCGTTCGGTAGACCGCCCATATAGAGGACAACGAATGTCTATACCAATTTTTGAACTTTAAATCCGAAGCACAGTAAAGTGCGGCGAAGCCAAGCGAAACATAAGATAATGAGGATAATGGAATATCCCAGGCTCCGCTTCGCCGCACTTCGCCGCGCTTCGCCGCGCTTCGGCCCAATGGACAGGCAGCTTTACACAGCTTTCTTGACCACTTACGTTGCAGACTCCTTGGCCAGTGCCAGCACCATGAGCACAGATTTCACCCTCGAACACATTGATTCCAGACTCAGAAGTGCAGCGAGAGTTAGAAAGAGCTACGTAGTTCTTCCCGATTTGCAAGGTATCAGGGATGTTGTGCACAACCTGGAAGTGTTTCCAAAAATATTATTGAAGGGGCAGCAAGGGGTGATAATGTGCTGAAGACTGGTAGGTACAACGTGAACCAGGAGAACCCAGAACCCACCCAACTAACACCTTCATAATTTATTGTAAGAAGAACTGTTCCCCGTTTATTGCATCATGGCGTGCCTTATCTTCTTACAATAAATTTTAAAGGTGTTAGTTGGGTGGGTTTGCTGGCGTTCGAGAAAGGGAATAGACCTACTGTAGAGGACTTTCCGGGCGGAAGAAAAGAAAATATGGTAGGTAGGGTAGGGGAGTACACTTACAGGGTTAGTGTAGCCCCAGCCGACGATGGTGACCAGTCCGCCGTCAGGTACGTCCAGGTTCGGAGCAGGCAGGGGCACCTGCGCTATTTTCGGCCCCAAACTCAGGGGCGACTTGAGCTTGATGACACAAACATCGTCCTTGAAGTCATTCTGTCCTCCGATGAATTTCTCGTGGACAAGCATTTCGCTGATTTCGTACCTGGTTCCCCCGGAGCTCAGCTTCTGCGATCCAGCGTACACGAATAGGTTGCCCCTGAAATTTTTTTTTTAGATTAAATAACTAGAAAGAGTGTTCGAATGTCTACTCCGGTATTTGTGAAATCGGGCATAAAGGGACTAAGAAGGGGACGTACGCTTGGCAACAGTGTGCAGCGGTCAGCAAAGCGTTGGCAGTAAGCACAGAGGCCCCGCAGCAGTGTCCACCAGAGGAAACATAGTTCAGAGACACAATGTAGGGGTGCTGTCCAGCAGGGGCATCTCCCCCTAGGATGATCTTTGTTGTATGACCAGGGGGAAGTGTACCTTTGTAAGGTACGGTGGGAATCCCTCCTAAAAATTCACAAAAAGATTTAAATTTACAATTTGACTTTTTGTGCGAAAACTGGTGTAGTTTTTGACTGATCAATAATTCCTTCTAAATATGTTTAGATTTTAAAGTAAGGAAGAATTGTACAAAATTTCATCAGAATCGTTAAAAGAGTTTAGGCGCTACAGCAGAAAACACTCCGACTGACTTTTTCGACAATACTTTTTTTGTCGAATCACGTTATTGCAAGAACTTACCTAACGCAGAAGCTGCGAGAAGGACGATACAAGCTATCCGCAACATGATTAGTAGTTATGGCATTGTTAGATAATTTTCAAAAGTTTTTATAGAAACTTCTATCAGAGATTAAGGCAGGCTTGCACAATAGCACCAAGTCAGTTCATATTTGGAAGGTCATGATTTTCTTATGATAAGGATAATTTATCGGGCGTTTCAGTTGTCTGTCTATCCTGTTCTTGCTCTTTTTCCTATTCTTGTTACTTTTCCCAGGTTTTTCTAGTTCCTTTTCCTGATTTCGTTCTTGTTCTTTTATTATTCCGGTTCTTTTTTCTGTTTTTTTCTTTGACCTGATTCTCTTCTATGTTCTGTTCTTGTTCTTTGTTTTTGTTCTTTTCCGGTTCTTGTTCTTGTTCTTGTTCTTGTTTTTGTTCTTTTTCGGTTCTTGTTCTTTGTTCTTGTTCTTAGTTTGTTCTACTTCCTATTCATTTTATCTTTCTTTAATTTTTTGTTTTTTTGGTTCTTGTTCTTGTTTTTGAAAAATTTTATAGACCAAGATCGACATAACAAATTTTGTTGCATCATGAGCAGAAGGCGAACCTTAAGGTGACCCCTGTAGAATTCCTGTCGGCGAAATGTTAGGATTAATTGCCCACGGCACGGGATATATCGCGCCCAGTCCCGTGCCAAAGAAATTACTGGCAATCAAATAGGTATTTTAGGATGCCCGATGGCCGAATTGCAGACGACTTGCTAAGTGAGCGAGAAATGTCTTTCTAAATACTTTGCGTTTTTTTCCGCCAACAATTTACACTTTTATTTTGAATTCTTATCGAGGTTTCGTCTTATGTTTGTGTTTCATGCTCACTCTGATTTATTGTTCTTAAGGTGGTTTGCACCAATTCTTAAAGTACACTTTAGTGCGATTGCACTTTTCATAAGCTAAACATATGATAAGGTCAATCTGTTCGATAGGAGACACTATAGTATACTTGAGGAAAATATAGGGAAAAGATATATTCTGATATATAATAATATATCTTTTTAACGTGAGGCTATGTTGTGATTTTACGATCAGTTAATTTTGGACAGTTGTTTTGGTGACAAAAATCACTCGATCGTAAATTCACAACATAGCCTCATGAATAATGACGTTAAAAAGACATACATTATATTTCAGAATATTTAAATATCCAATAGTTTTCTCACAAAGTTCGAATTCCAAACGTAAAAAAATAGCGAATGTATATTCAGCCTTTAAGGATGAAAAATAACGACGTGGTTGTCAAATTTGAACTGACTCTTAACTTTTCACAAAAGAGAGATATTCGACAAAGCATGTATTGTATAGGAAGGTAATTATATTAAGGACAAAAGGACGATGTATACAAAGCCCCGTTTGCAATCGACCAAGCTTAGAACTAATTGCCAAAATCTACTTAAACTAAGTCACAATAGGATTTCGTACCTTATCGTTCAATTTATTCCTTAGATCCCTTTGGGGCAACTGGCTTATTTCTTGTCAAAATAAGGGATTTAGACCGTTAGATATTTGATGATACAGGTACCTAACGATGTTTTGGTATTATTTATTTCTCTTTGCCTTCGGGTTTTGGAGCTAAATTTTGAATGTGATATTTTGAATTTCTTTTGGTGAAATCTCCGACCGTTCGTCTGTTTGTTCATTTGGCCCTATAGAACCTTCAACGGAAATTTGGCGTTTACCGAGGTGTTATTTATACGTTATGAAAGAATTTTGTCACCAGAAAAATTGTCCAAAATTAACCGATCGTAAAATTACAACATAGCCTGTTAATAATTATTATGTTATATTTCAGAACATTTAAATATCCAAGAGTATTCTTTTTTCTTTTTCTATTTTTTAAGTAGAAACTCTTCTTTTTCACTACCAAAATAGTCAGAAGGGGGATCCAATGAATAGATCGCATTTGAACGAGAAAAACATTTTAACGACTTTCGTATCGAATTAGAAGTAAGCGAGGTAAACGACTAATAGATATCCTAATTAGTATTGGATATGACGTATAGCCGTTGCCGGAACAAGAGGGGGGGGGGGGGGGGGGGGTTCCTTTGGGAGGAGGGAGGGAGAGACTGTGTACTTCTCTATACTTGAGCAGTGTCAGGGCGAGGAAAAGACGATCTAGTTGCGAAATAGCGAGATTTTTTCGTGTGAGTCCCTCCCAGCCCTGACGAGTATAGGTATCGGGCGTGATTCTAACCGAATAACGTCCTTGTCTTCAAAAGTCACGAAAGGCACTATCTTTGTTCCTTGAGGGCGTTTGTTTCGGTTGTTTCTCCTATACCTACTTTCGTAACAATGCGTGCAGAAAAACCGAGGGGTTAACCACTCAATATAGAGATTGCTTGAAGATTTCCATGGATTTCCTGAGATTCTCAACGAGATTTGTGGAAAGATGCACCCCGAAGGGTTAATTACATCCGAAATTTCCAAGATTCCCTGAGATTTCATAAAGATTTCCAATGATCGCCTGAGATTCCCAACAAGATTCCTGGAGTGGTTGACCCCTCGAGAAAAACGTAAACAAATAGTGGTCTTAAGCCATGGAGCTTTTTTTATTTTTATTTTTTGGGAGAAGCACGTGAGAGACACTCAGACTCAGTGGTGGAGGGACAGATGGAAGGAAGCTATGTGACTAAATAACTAAATAACAAAATGTGCCCCCGACTTGGCGTTTTGGTTGGCTCGGGTCCAATACTAACTGTTTGTCCCGTCAGTTGACACTCTCTCTAATCGGTGAAGAACTGAGTTAATTTCGTTCTAACGACTCTATTGCCTAGACTGCCTTTCCCCTACTCCAACGTGGAGTCTAGGTGGGTACCGGTTCGATCCCAATCAAGTGAAACAGTAGATCCCGAGTGGGTAACCACTCCAGAGATTCCTTGAGATTCCCTGAGGTTCCATAATGATTTTCAAAGATTCCCAACGATATTCATAGAAAGATGAACCCCAAAGGGGTAACCACTCCAAAAAAATTCCAAGATTCCCTGAGATTTCATAAAGATTTCCAATGATTCTCAACGAGATTCCCAACGAGTGGTTAAACCCTCGGTAGATCCCCTTCCTATTCCAAAGGTATCCCTTCGTAGATATAGCGGGTTAAAAATTTTGATTTCCGGTTTCATAGTTGAGACAGTAGAGTAGCTGCGTCCTCGTCAGACTTTGATATATCGATATCTTTAGTTGATGGTTCCTACAGTTAGCTTACAGTGAGATAGGTAGCAGAAGATCCGGAGCTTAGCAGAAGTAGCCAAAGCTTACGTCACTTTCGGTGTTTTCACCTCCTTTACCAACCTAAAATCCGGCCACTTTAGAGTGTTATAACTTTTATTTACTGGTCAGCATCTAAAATGCGATAATATAGAAACTATGTCAGCCATCAGACTACATAGTCCAATTGTTTCTTGAGGTGAGAGATTTTTTTTTGTGTTGCACATAGTTTCCTAATTATCCTAATGTTGGAATCATTCCCAGGCACTAATGGGTTAATGTGACTCAATGCCGAAGGTATAGGAAAGAAGCCAAAGGAACCGTGCGTTCACACATTTCGCAAAGTGGATCTAACAACTCTGCTAAAATGTGTGGGACGTCAGGAATTAGAAGAATGCGTTGGCCGCAAATTGTCCATAATAGGGACGTGCCTATGTGCAGGTGCGAACCCAGGCACTCCGGCTTTTAGAACCTTTAGTGTGGCACCGTCGAAGGATCACTGTTGTTGAACTGTCGGAGACCAAACAAAAAATGCAAACCCTTCCAATTACTTCTCCAAAGCCAAGATGAGACATTTTACACCGCTCTCACTGCCATTCATACTCCAGCAGGTGTATTCCCTTTCTCGAACGCCAGCAAACCCACCCAACTAACACCTTCAAAATTTATTCTAAGAAGATAAGGCACGCCATGATGCAATATATGGAGAACAGTTCTTCTTACAATAAATTTTGAAGGTGTTAGTTGGGTGGGTTTGCTGGCGTTCGAGAAAGGGAATACACCCCCTGGGGGCAGAATAGTTTCCGCCCTGGCTCTGGGGAAATGGTAAGGGGAGCCCAAGGTTCGAATTTTTGGTGTGGTTAGAATAGACCGTTTCATGTTCTTGAAATGTTATTGTTGCTCAAAGAAATCTCATTTCTTATGAGTTCTGAGAGAGTATATGTATTTCCTCTGTAATATTTTGTCCTTAATGTTATGGGTGTAGCCCCCCCCATGACCCTAACCCCCCCCCCCCCCCCCCCCCATGACCGCTTTCTGGATACAGGCCTGGTTATGGGTATGGTATACCTACAATGGGGGAAAATCATTTAGGTTGGTATAGGAGGCGAAAAAACCGGAAGTGACGTAATCTTTGGCTACTTCTGCTTACCTCCGCATCTTCAGCTACCCATATCACTGTAAGCTAACTGTAGGAACCATCAACTAAAGATATCGATACCTATATCAAAGTCTGACAAGGACACAGGTACTGTCTCAACTATGAAACCGGAAATCAAAAATTTCAACCCACTGCAGCACCGCTTATAGAAGTCCTTTATCGCGACTGATATACACATTCTCCTAATTCGATAGCATGCCTCATTTTTTTTTCGCCTAGGCTCACCAATTATGAAGTAGTTTCACAGTTCCTTGACCACAAAAACCTGTATAATGGTTCTTGTTGAGTAAAAGGTCGGTAAGTAATTAGTAAGTAATTCTGGGCAAGTGGAAGCCGTTGTAGGTTTACGTCGTCCCTAATGAATGCATTGAAATAGAGGAGTCTGCTGCTAATGTAACAAGCGCGCCTTCTCTGTTAATTAACACATAATGCTAACAAATACAACACACTATTCACACTCGAGCCCCAAACCATGGGCTGCCTATTAGACCCAAAATTATACGTGTTGGTGACTCAAGACATTTTTCGAATACTTTTTCTTAACTCTCTGGTTTTACTTATCGCCATGTACAGCAATAAAGTAGCCGTAAATTCGGTTTTATAGGATTTTCTTATTTTCTTCCTGCTGGGACTGTATTATATAGTGATGCGTGGTTCAAGAACAAGAACAAGAAATGGCAGTTCCTGTTCTCATTCCTGTTCTCATTTCTGATTCTTCTTCTTGTTCTTGTTTCCTTGTTCTTGTTCTTGACAACTTAACGAAATACAACACAATTTGCATAGCTAATTTGTGAGGAAAAGAAAGTTACTCCAAAAAAAATGTCAACTTCTATGCGTAAAAAAAGAACTGTGTAATATCAACTTAGTAATGGTCAGCAATTTTGAGGTCCTTGGCGGCTGAGCCCAGAACCTGAGCTATCCAGTCCACGTAGAAAGACACGCGAGTGTAGAAATCAGGGCTGCCACCACCGCAGGGCAAAAACACGAATGAAGTGATGCCGACCTGAACTCCGTTCCTGGTGAGGGGGCCACCGGAATCTCCCTGAAAGTAGAAAAAACCTTATGAGCCACTTAAATTAACTTGTAAGTGACTTAACCTTTAAGTAAGTTAACTGCCACCGATGAAGAAGAGGGTGGTAGTGTATAAGAGAAGGGTCTGATAGGGTCACCTTACGGAAAACAAAGACGGTTAACTTTGTAAGATGGGTAACAACTGTTTGCTTATACACTCCATCAGTCTTCTTAGCCTGTTACTAAGAAGACGAGAACACTGTTCTTTCTCAAAAAAGTGTCTGTCTTCTTAGAATAATAGAAACTTACGCTGCAGACGCCTTGTCCTGGACCTCCCTGAGCGCAGATGTGCCCTTCGTACAGGTTGACTCCAGTCCTGGCACGGCAGTCGTCGTTGGAGAGTGCCTGGTACCCGTTGAGGACCTGCAGACGGTCTGGACCTGGGCCATTCTGTAGCAAAAAAAAAGAAAGATATTTAAATCCAAATGTTCTTTCGTTCTTGGGAAATCTGAAGAACACCTTCTTCGTTCTCAAGTCCTGCCCTAGACCAGCGCTTACATTGGCAGTGATTCCCCAGCCGATGATGGTAAGAATATCTCCAGTAGGGATGTTAAGGTCCCTGGGGGGAAGAGTGACTTGCTGGACGCGGTCGTTCAGCTGGATGGGAGTCGCAGTCTGGATGAGACAGATGTCGTTACGCCAGTAGTTGTTGGGGTCGTAGTCACCGTTGATGACGTACTTGACAATGTCGTAGTACTGACCACCCTGGCTAAGGTAAATAGACCCAGCGTAGACGACGAGCGCGTTTCCTCTGGAATATAAGAAAGTTTTTTTTTTAGCTATGATAAACCATCTTTACCGCAGACCTGTCTATATCTGTCTCTATAATCCTAAGGGTTAACGGTTAACGGTTAATCTCTAGTTAAATTTCAATTATTGCACTGGAAAAACCGAATTTGAGTATGGTGGGACGCACCCTAAGTTGACAGATACAGGCTAAGAAGACTGATGGAGTGTATAAGCAAACAGATGCTACTGGGCCATCTTACAAAGCTAACCGTTTTTTAGGTAGATTTCGAAGAAAAATCTACCTATTGTAGTCGTACCAGTAGTCTCACTTTTGAAAAATTTCTTCACAGTTCTTTTTTTTATGACCCCTGGATCCCAAAACCACCGTCAGTTAAAAAGTTTATATATATATATATCTATCTATATATATACATCTATCTTATATATATCGATCTAAATATCATTTTCACTTCCTTGTGAACACGCTAGGAGCCGTATTTTTGAAAAATAATTGGTTTTGACTATTTAATAAAATATAAGGGACTAAAATCTCGGTCGAGTTCGTTAATGGGGGAAATCGGGGGACTTTTTCATAATCTGATTTTTTGACCATAACTCCCTTAATATTGAAACTAATGAAACGTGGTTTTCTCTGAGGGTCGTCTAACAGTACTACCTACAACTATTATATGTAACGTTTTTTGATCCCACCCCTAATGGTTGAATAAAAATAAAATAAAATAAAAATAAAAACAGGGTTTTGCACACACAAAAAATCATAACTTGTGTCCTAGGGGTGTTATCGAGTTCTTTCATTTTGTATTTCATTTGCCTCAATATTACCTACAACTTTTGTCTGAAAAAGTTTTTCGTCCGACGCACCGTTTAGGCAGGGGGTGGGGGGTTGAATTTTCAAAACGTCATAACTCACTTATTTAGTGAGATATTGAGTTTATTCTTTTTGCTATGAGTTTTTATTAATAATATCTACAACTTTTGTCTGAAAATGTTTTTTGTAAAATCACTTTCATTTTCTCGTTAAGGGGGGGGGGGGGGGGGTGAAATTTCAAAACTCAATTCCTCCGTTGTTATTGTAGAGAATGCATTTGGGTCAACTGAAAATCTTCTTAACCGTCTTTCTCAATGATTTTAGACTTCTTTTAGTGGATATGGAAGTAATCTTCGAAATCTACCTACGCCTTTCGGGTCTGCCGAAAGGGATTTTTTTTTCATAGGATGACCCCATCAGACCCTTCTCTTATACACTAGCACCCTCTTCTTAGCCTGTTATTTAAGAAGCCAAGAACACTGCTTCTTTCCCAAACAACGTGTCTGACTTTGGGCTACTCTTCATTTGCTGGTTAAAAACACTTATTCTGAGGTTTATCTTGAGGTTAGTAAGTGTATCCTTACGTGAGACAGCAGTGAGCCGCTGTTAAGACCCAGTTAGGAGTGAGGACAGAAGCTCCGCAGGCGTGGCCGTCTCCAGCGTAGTTGAGGGAGACGATGTACGGGAACTGCCCGTCATTGGCGTTCTGGCCATTGAGGATGCGGGGGGTCCAATGGATGGTAGCGTTGGTCGGTGGCTGAGTGCGCACCATGTCTTCAGCTAGAACCATGGTTGTCGAAATAAGAAAATCGGAAAAAAATTGAAGAACCTCGTTAAATTTCAAGGGGTGAGTGGGATTGCACCAAAGATACAATAACCAAGATTTCGAAAATTTCAGTTCCTCTTCAACTTTTGCGAGCTGTTGAGGTTCTAATCCTGTCAGAACCAATTTTTTTTGCACATTCCTAAGAATACTATAGAGAAGAATTTTAATTCTCGCTGTCGGCTAGAACATTTAGGCAGTGTTTGGAAAGAAACATCCATATACTATATATCCATATATATACATAATATAAGGTAAGTAGGTATAGATTTCTAGACAATGACTTACAACTTACTTTGTTAAAACTTTACAATCCTCAAGACAACCGGACACCCTAGTGCTAGTGCTAGTGCTAGTGCTAGTGCTAGTGCTAGTGCTAGTGCTAGTGCTAGTGCTAGTGCTAGTGCTAGTGCTAGTGCTGTGTACCTCAAAACTTACCGAAAACCGCTGAGCAGCAAAGTGCTGCCAACAGAAGAGAAATCATGTTGAGGAGAGATCCGCACCAGAAATGCCACACTCACCTTTTGTTCCACTTTTATATTGCGACTATTAATGACGCTACTGCGTTATCAGATTGCAGTGATAACAAACTATGTCTCTGTTGAAAACTTCAACAGTTGACATAGTTCCATTTTCAGGTAGCCTACAAAAACCTCTCTATAACGTGCTCTATATCCCATTTAAAAAACCTCTCTATAGCGAACTAGTCCTTTGTGTCCTTTGACTTACAGTCAGTTCTAAAATACGTTCTCACAACGATGTCACTTTCTAAAGACCTAAAACCTCTCTATAACGAGTAAACCCTGACTCATTTTGACGGTCGTTATAGAGAGAGCCTGCTATACTCAAATATTTAAAAAACCTAGGAATAGTTTTTAATCGTTGTATAACGTCCCTATAGTTAGTTCATATCGGATGATGCGGCGATGCCAAGATTCAAGTGTTTTGTTGATTTGCTTGAAGTTAACAGGTAGGTACTTGATAGACGTTATGTTATTATCTTGTTGCTGGCCTAGGGTCTTCCTTTAGTGTTGACCACTTTTCACTCTAATAATATAATTATCATATCTCTATAGAATGTAATCTTATCAAGTGGGAAGGAAAACGTTTAAAGAAACAGCAACTAAAACAATAAAATTTTCGCTTTTATTTATATAAAATATGTATAGGTGTATAGTGAGACTTTGTTACTTCCTACCCTGGTGGGAACTGGCCTTCACCGGCTGAGGGAAAACTCGACTGTCAGGCGTGATTCTCACCAAATAACTGCCTTGTAAACAGATATCGAAGAAAAGTGTTGAATATCACTACCCTTAGCATAAGCGCCAGGTTAAGTCTGTAACCAGAATACTCATCCGTCTATTTATCGTTCATCTGAATAACCAACCGAACTAATAAGTACATCAGCGATTATTTTCATACAGACTGAGGTCAAAACTCGAAATCAATTTCCTGGCTTTGTTTGATATCATTCGCTATGTAACGATTTTTTTGAAGGCAACAAGGAAACCAACGTGATATAGAAATACAATGAAACTTAGATTAATATTATCTGGACAATTCTATTGTTTTTGGTGGCACAAGAGTACAAAATAAGTCATTGCACAGACCAGTACTGTAGTGTCTGTCTCCTTGCTCGCTACAACAATGTTGAAATTTGTAGTGTTATTGTGCGTCGTGAGCACTGCTATGGGTACGACTAACCTTAACCTTAACCAACCTTAACCTTAACCTTTAACCTGAGAGGTCTGGGTTCAAATCCCAGCGTAGGGAATTTTTTCCCATTTTTAGCCAGAAAATATTTTTTTAGACAATTTTTATTATTTTCAGCCGGCAGGCCAACTGTGCGTCCCAGTGTCACCCTCAATGACACTGTCCTCTACGTAAATAAAATCCTCGGGGGCGTGGACGCGAACTCAGGGCAGTTCCCGTACATGGTGTCCCTCAACTACGTAGGGGATGGGCATGCTTGCGGGGCGAGTATTCTCAACCCTAACTGGGTGCTCACTGCTGCTCACTGTTGTTTGACGTAAGTACAAAAAAAATAAAGAACACTCATGTTCGATCCCGATCCTGCCAAAGTTTTTCCCGTGAGCTTGTTGCATGTTATCGAACTTCGAGAATCTGTATATCAGCCGCGATAAAGGACTCCTAAGCGGTTTTGTAGAACCCTAAATTTGCTCCAAAGGTCTTCTCCCTTCGTAGGTATAGCGGGTTGAAAATTTTGACTTCCGGCTTGATGGTTGAGACAGTAGAGTAGCTGTGTCCTTGTCATGCAGACTTTGATATATCGATATCTTTAGTTGATGGTTCTTACAGGTAGCTTGCAGTGAGATAGGTATAGCAGAAGATGCGGAGCTTAGCAGAAGTAGCCAAAGCTGACGTCACTTTCGGTATATTCATATCCTACACCTGCCACTTTATAGTGTAATAACTTTTAGTAGTCAGAATCTAAAATTTGATATTATAGAAATTACAAGTCAGCCATCAGGCTACTTCATTTTTTGAGGTGCAGATTTTCCCCCATTCTTCAAAATTTTGTTTGTAGGGGCAACGCACTGGAGGTATACGTGGGCTCAATCTACCTGAGCAGGGATGGCCAAAGGTACCCCATTAGTCGTTACATCATTAACGGAGATTACGACCCCAACGACCACTGGAGGAACGACATTTGTCTGATTAACGTGGCTAACCCTATCCAGTACAACAACCAAGTGCAACCAGTCACCCTCCCCCCTCGTGATCTCAACATCCCTTCTGGAGATTCCCTGACTATCATTGGCTGGGGTGTTGATGTAAGTTCTGTTATTTTAGTTAAGGCTGTGCAGTAGCTGATGATGCATTTCTGTATTTTTTACTTTTTCCAAAATTTCTCAATAGTTTCTGACAATTTTATGATTTTTTTTTACTACTTTAAAGGCAAATGGGAATGGACCAGACCGTCTCCAAGTCCTGAACAACTACCGCGCCCTCACGAACCAGGAATGCAACCAGAAGACCGGGGTCAACATCAACCCGGGGCAATTGTGCGTCTTTGGAGGCAACGGCTTTGCTACATGTAGTGTAAGTTCAAATCTCTCTCTATATTATCCTAATGAGGCAGACACTTTGTTTAAAGAAGAAATAGTGTTCTTGTCTTCTTAAATAACAGGCTAAGAAGAGGGTGATGGTGTATAAGAGAAGGGTCTGATAGGGTCATCTTACGAAAAAAAGACGGTTAACTTTGTAAGACGGGCCAGTAACAACTGTTTGCTAATACACTCCGTGAGTCTTCTTAGCCTTTTATTAAGAAGACAAGAACACTGTTTCTTTCTCTCTGATTAAAAAGTTAACCGCGGTAAAACATACAAAAAACTTCAAGAAATAACACAGACTTTCAATATTTACCTTCACTGTCAACTAACAGAACGATTTCTTCTTTGGCAGGGTGACTCCGGTGGTCCTCTCAGCCGTAATGGTGTGCAGGTTGGACTAACCTCTTGGGGTTACATACCTTGCGGTACCACAGGCATGCCTGACGTCTTCACCAGGGTTTCCTACTACGTAGATTGGATCGCTCAGGTTTTGGGGTCAGAGGCCAAGGACCTTAAGTTTGCTCAACCTGAAGATCTCTTGTAAGAACGTTCATTCATGAATTTGAAATAATACGATTATACACCTTACCTTGTCTATTTCGGTTATAAGTTAAGGGTCCGCTATACCTGACGGTGCATTTTTTGCCGCCAATAAGATTAACATTGCGAGCGGCGATTCATTTTCAAGGTTTACCCTTGGTTGGAAAGACACAAAATTTTGCCTGTACCTAGCCCTAACAATGTTCTATGGAGTGTTCGAAGCAGATTTCCCATTTTTTTTTACTGGTTTTCGAGATACAGCACTTTTCTTGAGGTATGCGATGCTAGCATTTGCAAAACAGTTGCAATAAAAGAAACCAGTGAGAAATTGGGAAATCTGCTTCGAACACGCACTAGAACATTGTTAGGGCTAAGTACAGGCAAAATTTTGTGTCTTTCCAACCAAGGGTAAACCTTGAAAATGAATCGCCGCTCGCAATATTAATCTTATGGGCGGCAAAAAATGCACCTTCAGGTATAGCGGACCCTTAAATATTGCTCCAAGTGACGATATCCAATTTTTTTTTAATTAGCATTCCCCCAGCCAAAGGTAGGTTGCGAACCACCATATCCTCGATATAAAATCACATTAACTCATAGGCAAATGCCTGTGATTCTCAAAAGCCAATTAATGTAGAGTCTATACCACTCAGTTATCGAAGTTGTTACTATACTGATCAAGTAAGAACGACTGATTACATCGATAGATTCAATCAATCATATCAACGATTGTCAATTACTGGTACCTACCTTACCTACGTACGTATTATTCATTACGTGGTAAGATTAATTAAAAATTTCAATCAATGGCTCTGTTATTATTTTAATTTTTAATTTTTGATTGCCAACTCAAGTGTTGAACCTTATTGTTTCGCGATAGTGTGGGAGATCGAGTACAGGTAGAGGAATTTTAGTGATGCACGAAAATTTCTTGTCTTACTTTTGTTCTTGTATTTCTTGCATGCAAGAACAAGAACAAGAACAAGAGCTGACTTTGGCTGCAAGAACAAGATAACCAGAAGTGACTTGCAAGAGTTCTCGCAAGAGTCTTGCATAAACTCAGGCAGTTTTTTTCCAAAGCTTCATTCATGGATTGCAGTCCATATTATGTACGAGAAACTCTGCAGACTATGCGACGATAGATTGCACTTGAAATGGCAGCTTGGTAGGCAAAAAACCACATTATAACAGCAGAAAATTCCATGTGTATGCAAGATATTGCAAGAGTCTCGCAGCAAGAACAAGAATAAGAGCAAGAAATGATTTCTACTGCAAGAACAAGAACAAGAACAATATAGGATTTTCACTGCAAGAACAAGAGCAATAGTCGCTTTGCGAGAACTAGAACAAGAATAAGAAATGCCGTTTCTTGTTCTTGTTCTTGCATCGTGCATCACTAGTCGGCAAAATGTTGTCCATCAGGCACATAACCGGTCAAGCTTCACTGTTTAGGCTATAGGGTGGTCCCAAACAAAAATATCAATTTCTACATTTATACTTCCCGATAACACGTATTCGACAGCTATTAATCACGCAGAGATTATTTGAAGCTATAAATATTGTTTTGTAATTAAAACCCCGATTTCGTTTTTTATTTCGAGGGGTATAAAGTGCAGATAACTTTTTTAAGGTCCCTTTAGTCGCTGACCTCCCTTTACAAGCTAAACATCGGGGAAGAGAGCAACTTAGCGGTCCAATTCTTTCGGAATACGGATGAAATTCCGATGGTTTACTGGTCTGCTGATAAAAATTAAATGCTACCCGGAGGCGGGAACGCCGGGCGTCATATCAACGTTTTTTTAAAATAATAATTTCAGCTATTATGGTCGTAATTCGGTGTCATATCACCCCGATAACGAACGTACCTTTCGCTATATTTTTACTGAATTGATTTTTGAATTTTTTTATGTCACCCTCTTTACCCTTTGCTGAATTTCATATGGCTTTAGGCTTTAGTGGTAATTATTTCGTATGAACTATTTGAAGGGACATTGTACATTCGCTGTCGGTAGAGTTCAGTTCACTTTAGAGAGGGTGTCATATAGAGTTTCTTTCGTTCGTTATAGAGAGGTTTTTGCTATAGAGAGTGTCGTTGTGTAGAGGCTGACCGCAGTATATTTTGGTATGCAAGAACAAGATCAAGAAATGGCATTTCTTGTTCTTGTTCTCGACTCTTGCTCGACTCTTGCTCTTGTTCTTGCAGTAAAAATCCTATATTGTTCATGTTCTTGCAGTAAAAATCATTTCTTGCTCTTTTTCTTGTTCTTTCTGTGAGACTGTTGCATTTTATTGCATGCACAGGGACTGGGGTTATAATGTGGTTTGTTGCCTACCCAACCAAGTGTAAGCTGTAGCGTAAATTGGGGGGGGGGGGGGCCGGAGGGACCCCAGGCGGCCGGAGGGCTTAGAGGGCCGGGGGGCTTGAGGGACCCCAGGCGGCCGAGGGGCCCAGAGGGCCAGGGGGGCCCCGGGGGGCCAGGGCCTGCGAGCCCGAAGGCTCCTTTGTTAGATTTAAAACAGGAGGTCATATTTTCCGAGCTATTTTGCTAAAATTTTCCTTTCGCTCGCTTCGCTCGCCATTCCATTATACTGACTTCGTTTGTCGGGGTTTCAGGGCGGCCCGCCGTAAGCGGTTGGCACGGTTTAGAAAAGGCAAATGAATAAATAAGCATTTTATCCCTGCTAACTATTTGGATCTCAAATTTTCTTCTCGCTCGCTTCGCTCGCTCGATTACTGGTTGCCTTTCTCGGGGGTTAGGGCGGCCCGTCGTAAGCGAATGGCACGGTTTAGAAAAGGCAAGTGAATAAATAAATAAACGTTTTATCCCAGCTAACTATTTGGATCTCAAAATTTTTTAAATTTAACTGGAGTTTAACCGTCAACCGAGTATAGTGGGTCGCACCCTAAGAAGACAATAGTAAGGTCTAGAGTCTAGACTATGACCCTGTAGTAGTTTCCATAGTAACCTTAAAAAGAAGGCAGGCAGTAGGTAAGCAATCGACAGTTCGCTGACAACAGACAGCAGTCGCCCGTTACGTTGAAGTACGTGGCCTCAAAGCCAACTCGAGCGTGAAGGAGCGCATAAAAAACTCCTCAGCCATCAAAGAAAATCGCACATTACACTCTTGTACTCTGTCAACAAAATAATTTCCTGCCAGGCTATTGGTGTAAACAATGCTTTCAATTGAAACGCGCCTAAAAGAAGGCGTTAACCGTAAGGTAAACATAACGGTACAATTGTTAGCTATAAGCCCCTTATCACTTAATTGTATGGTAATCACTGGAAAACATATGGAAAACTTAATCGGCCGTAAGGTAAACATTATCCGCTTTTCACCCTCTTCCGATCTATTTGGGGCTTATAATGGACCAAACTCCGCCCGATACTCTTATGCTCCTCCCACCCCTGTTCAAGTTTCAAATTTAGCCAAACATCAAAAAGCTATAACAGCCAATATCTGTAAAAACCTTTAAAAACCCCGAAAATCCGTTGAAAATCAGTGCTTGCGTGTTTTCGAACATCCCCGATCCCTGCTCGAAATTTTCAGCCCAAAGTTTCTTTTATATACTTACAAACTTTCATAAACATTTCCGGAGTGCCTGTGAAAAATAGTGATGTTCCTATTAGTGGGAAAGGAGTAATCCGGTTGTGCCATTCAGCCTATATTAATAGCACTTAAACTGAACAAGAAACTTGTTTGTTGACACAACGTAGGAAGACTGGACAACTTGCGTGCCAACTGGACTTATCGTCCAATTGTTACGGTGACAAACAAAGTCGATTGGAAATTTGTAAATACCGTGTGGCTTCAACGGGAACTGTTGGTTAGAAACGGTCTTTTTACGATTCCAATTTTAACAAGGTTTGTGTAATGGGGATTGTTTTTTTCCGGACCCAACGAAACAATTTTTTTGAGGCAACAGTTTCGGGTTGGCAGTTGAGAGTGTTGGTGGTGGGCCGGATTCAACGAGTCAAACAGTTTTCTCGTGTCTGCGCTCCTTAAAAAAATTCAGAGTCAACGCGATGTGATTGGAACTTATGCTTAATTCGAGTCTGAAAAACCAAAGCATGACTATCTTAAACGCGAGCAGCTCGCCTCCTCCAGCCCCGACCGACATGGATATGGAGACTTCTGAGGGAGAAGAAGCCAGTCCGTACAAACAAACCAAATTTCAGTTGCAAAAGTCGGAAGCACTCAATCTCCTGAAATCAAACGAGACGCTCCTTCGAATGAACGAGTCGCTGAATCGGCTAAGTGATTTTCGGCAAAGGAACGAGTCCCGGGAGTCGGCTCTTCTTCTTAGTGAGTCAGTGCTTCGCGCAAGTGAGTTAATTCGTGCGAAAGACGAGAAAATGCGGGAATTTGAAAAAATGGTTCCGAACGACCTACGGACGAGTCGAGTGGGTCACGCAACAAGAAATTCGGACCCGCAGCAAACAAGGCACAACATTAGTTTCAGTGTCGCCTCTCTTTTGGCGGATACCAGGCCCAACGAATCTCCGTCGCCACCGGTAAGAAATACATACACTAGGAGTGTCTCCTATCGAACAGTTCTATCGTATCGTTTGTTTAGCTTACGGCAAGTACAATCACGCTAAAGTGTACTTTAAGATGTGCTGAAGTCTGAGCCCTTAACCGTCTATAAAGGCCTGTTCACTGTAACCTGAACTTTCCGGTCAATTCATGGGGGACCTCCCAATACCTATAGGAACATACAGGTAATTTTTCTTCCAATCGCGCTAAAGTGTTCTTTAAGAATTGGTGGTGAACTCCACCCTGAACCGTCTATAACGACCTGTTCACAGTGGCCTGAACTTTCCGGTAAACTCATGAGGTACCTTCCAATGCCTAGACATACAGGTAATTTTTCTACAGCGCACCGGGTTTTCAGTATCGTGTGAAGAGGCCTTAAGGCATAGACGTCATCTTTACAATGTATGACAAGTTTCTTTTTCTCCTTCTCGTATTATACCCCCTAAAAAAGTCTAGGAAATCTCCTTCCTTGTCAGTACTGATACTGAATCGAATATACCAGAGCCAAAGAGAAAGAATCCTCTAATCTAAAGAAATGCTGTATAGTTCTTAACACTATACAAGAAATTCTTGCGGTGGCGACTGAAGTAACAACTATTTACTTCACTTATGAAGAAATATATCAGTGTTATTACATTCCAATTGTAGCAAATGCAAAAAACATCAAAAGAAAATGCCGTCGGTGAAATAACTTTAATTAAGGGAGAAAGTAAACTTGCTCGCTATACAGGGAGGGTTTCAAAATTAGTCACGGATAGTCGTTCGTTATAGAGAGGTGTTCGTTATAGAGAGTATCGCAATATTGTAAACTGCCCAGAAATACAAAATTTGTCTGGTTATTCAGGAGAGTTCCCAAATAGAACTTATAAATCTTTTGAACATACATAACAAACCAGGCGCTCTCCAAGTACCCTAACCGAGCAATTTAGGTACCAGTGAGGGTCCTGCTTGTTTACGTTTTAAAATTTTTTTTGAGGAGATTTCAAAATGTTCTGAAATATAATGTCTTTTTAACGTCAGAAATTAACTGGCTATGTTGAATTTTTCCATCAAATAATATTGGACATTTAAATATCCAAAAGTCTCCTAAAAAAATTTTCGAAAAAAAAACGTAAATAAATAGCAAATATATTCCGTCTCAAATTCCTTTCTCATATAGGTTAGACAAAAAATAATTTAATTTGCTCAGGGTTACCATGGTTACCGTGTTAAATTTCCGAGAAAATCGGCGTTTTTCTCTTAAGGGTCCGCTATACCTGACGCTGCATTTTTTGCCGCCCATAAGATTAACATTGCGAGCGGCGATTCATTTTCAAGGTTTACCCTTGGTTGGAAAGACACAAAATTTTGCCTGCACCTAGCCCTAACAATGTTGTAGATCGTAATCGAAGCAGATTTCCCATTTTTTTTACTGGTTTTCGAGATACAGCACTTTTCTTGAGGTATGCGATGCTAGCATTTGCAAAACAGTTGCAATAAAAGAAACCAGTGAGAAATTGGGAAATCTGCTTCAAACACGACCTAGAACATTGTTAGGGCTAGGTACAGGCAAAATTTTGTGTCTTTCCAACCAATAAGGGTAAACCTTGAAAATGAATCGCCGCTTGCAATGTTAATCTTATGGGCGGCTAAAAATGCATCGTCTGGTATATCGTCCTCTTAACCGAGTATATAGTGAGACGCAGGACGCAGCCTAAGTGATTCTTTTCTGAATCAATGAAGAAAAAGCATAGAAATCGACGGTACGTTATTATGAACGATATGAACGATACGTATGCTACCGTGAAATGTACCGTATCAAAAACCTTACTACAATCGAAAAACAATTCTTCACAGTTGAGTACTTAACACGGCAATTAGTTCTTTATGGCGATACCTATTTCATATGATTGTTTTTCTACACACTGTTTATTGACTCGATAGCAACAAATTCAATAATCAGTTTGTTACTAAATTATACATCGTTTCTTTGAAAATCAGGTATGGGTGTGGAAATCTCTTCATTACTTAAGGGTCCGCTATACCTGACGGTGCATTTTTTGCCGCCCATAAGATTAACATTGCGAGCGGCGATTCATTTTCAAGGTTTACCCTTGGTTGCATAGACACAAAATTTTGCCTGTACGTAGCCCTAACAATGTTCTAGGGAGTGTTCGAAGCAGATTTCCCAATTTCTCACTGGTTTCTTTTATTCCAACTGTTTTGCACATGCTAGCATCGCATACCTCAAGAAAAGTGCTGTATCTCGAAAACCAGTAAAAAAATGGGAAATCTGCTTCGAACACTTCCTAGAACATTGTTAGGGCTAGGTACATGCAAAATTTTGTGTCTTTCCCACCAAGGGTAAACCTTGAAAATGAATCGCCGCTCGCAATGTTAATCATATGGGTGGCAAAAAATACAACGTCAGGTATGGCGGACCCTTAAGGCTGTGCTACACCTTATGATGCATTTATACCACCTATAAGCTTAAAATTGGGAAATCTGTCTACTATCGGTGAAATTCACTGGTTGATAACTACAGAAAATATTCACAGTGCGACATTGTAGTCAGTAAGCTAAACATAACACTATCCTTAAGTTAAATAACAGAGGGTCGTTAATGATATCGTTATGTCCTGGGTAAACGAGTTCAGAAGTAGACGGAAGCTTCCATGGTAGGTAAATTAGGAAAATAAAATAGATATTAATGGTGGTAGATAGCATCAGGTGCATTCTAAATAGGTACGCCATCCTTTCACGAGTTTTTGGGCTACCATGAACCTGAAGTCAGAAGGTTCACTATGTCAAGGTTTTGAATAAATTTGTTTCTTTTCAGAAAGAAAATAACAAGCTCAAGCTGTTTGGTGGAAGGTCACCACAATCACAATGCACTTTGTTTAGGTTTAGGTTGTTAGTTGGATATTTTTGTTCTGTGTCGTGACTATGTCTGGAACTGATTCTATAGGACAACAAATGTCTCTTTCAATTTTTGAGCGATTTTGGGCCAATTTCTGCGCTAAAACTGATGTTAAACGTCATGATTATAATAACTAGACAACACAATGGAGGGAACAAAATAGAATTTTTACAAAAAACTTAGTGAGCTATAGAGCTATAGCATGTAGAATTTCAGCTGCCTTAATTGGGGTCTGGCGATCTAATTATAGTCTCACTATTTTTTTTATCGTTTAGACATGAGCATTTGCCTCATGGAAATTGCATTTAGGCTGCTTCCCACCACAGTCGGTTAAGAAAAAATGTTAAGAGAAAATCGGCGTATCCCTCACACACAGCCCTGTATATGCTCGTCTCTCTGTTCTCTGTATAACGACCATAACTCTTTCTATAGCGACCTCATTTTACGTGGTCACTATAGAGAGGGTTTTCGTAATGAGGCTTGATTTGACAAAAATTCTGGTATTTTTTGCTGTGTTTTTTTTACTATTGAGGAAAAACTTCTATACATCTGTGTTGGTGATTTCCTTATTCTCTTGGCGTTTCTTGCTGTCGGGAAATTTCTTATAGCAGCTTGGCGGCTGCCAAAGGGCATAAATAACTTAAGGACCTTCAGTGACTGGGGTGAAAACCCTTAGAAGGGGTTAAGGTATAGGATCCAAAAAAAAAAAAAAAAAAAATGGGGCGAGAAAGTTAAGTGCGACTGTTGTCGGACCCTTTATTATACTGTTATAGAGAGGTTTTTGTTATAGAGATAGAGGCGACTGTCCTAAATAAAATTTGAGACATAGGGGAAAGTATATGGGAAAGTATATGTGGGCTTTGTCGTCCTGTATATCTGCACTAGCAGACGGCTAACTACGGCCCTGGCTGCGAGTCCCCCTCTTCGTGGCTGAGCGCAGTTACTTTATATGGACTACTGCTAATCTTCATGCTTATTGAATTTAATAAACTGATAAAGCAGTCTACACGAAGTATCGCATATCTGAATGAATTGTAAATGCTTTCGTTTCAAGCCGTAGGTACCTATTTAACCATAGAAAATTGCCCATCAGTTCCCCTGAAGAAATACATCACTGGAAGAACGAGTTCGAACCACGACGGGCCAAAAACTTTTCCTCGCATATTTTCAATTAATCTTGGGTACTGGATATCTAAAACCTCTTTATAACGAGGGAACTCTCTTTATAGCGAACAAATTCACTTGACGATCCTTATAGAGAGATGTCGGTTTCATGGTGGTCAACAGAAATCAAATAAAAGATAACCAAATGACAACTTGCCGCTATAAAAGTAGGTCGTAAAATCAGTCGGGGATAATTTTAAGACCCACAAATGGGAAGTTTGCGGTAGGTTTACTTAACTGGCAAATAAATGGCTATCCAGGGTACTTTGAACCCAAAGTGGTTTCCCTAAATGTTAAGGCTCATCTGTTGCTTCTTTCCAATACATAAGGTTAACATCGCCAGTGGGGGGGGGGGGGGGGCAATGGAATCATTGGAAATCTTTATGAAATCTCAGGGATACTTGGAAATTTCTGGAGTAGTTATAACCCTTCGGGGTGCATCTTTCCACGAATCTCGTTGAGGATCTCAGGAAATCTTAGGAAATCTTCATGCAATCTCTGGAGTGATTAAACCCTCGATATTTGCTGTTTGTTGATGTTTTTCTCGACCATTTTTTGAGGACACTGTTGGAGATTTATATGTTCTGAGATATAATATGCCTATTTAACGTCCAAAATAAACTGGCTATTTTGTAATTTTTAGATAGGGTAAATTTCGTCGATAAATAAGTTGTCCAAAATCCAGTTAATTTCGGTCATTAAAAAGGCATACTATATATATTTGAGTTCATAGACAAATGGGATATAGATATATATCTACATCAATTAAGGGGGAAAAGGGCCTCAAATTGAAGCTTCACACGTAGTCTTTTCCAAGTAGGGAAATAACTTAAAATAATTCGTAGCACGCAATGTTTACCTTATGGGCGATCAAAAATAAAAATTCATCATCACCTTAACGGTCCGCTTTACCTGACGGTCCATTTCTTGCCGCCCATAAGATTAACATTTTCAAGGTTTACCCTTGGTTGGAAAGACACAAAATTTTGCCTGTACCTAGCCCTAACAATGTTCTAGGGAGTGTTTGAAGCAGATTTCCCATTTTTTTACTGGTTTTCGAGATACAGCACTTTTCTTGAGGTATGCGATGCTAGCATTTGCAAAACAGTTGCAATAAAAGAAACCAGTGAGAAATTGGGAAATCTGCTTCGAACACTCCCTAGAACATTGTTAGGGCTAGGTACAGACAAAATTTTGTGTCTTTCCAACCAAGGGTAAACCTTGAATATGAATCGCCGCTCGTAATGTTAATCTTATGGGCGGCAAAAAATGCATCGTCAGGTATAGCGTCCTCTTGAAAGACTGTTTTATCACTGTCTACATCAGCTTCGATCTACTAGTTGGATGTGTTCACAGGCGGTAAATACTCTCAGAACTTCAAAAGAAACTGCAAAAGGCGAAAAAACATTAGATCTCGAATCAGGGCCATTTAGTTCAAGATTTCCTCACCGATTCTATTCAGCAACACTATAACAGGGCAGCGCAAGTCATTTTCTATGAAAACACAATAAATTATTATGGTAAAAACCGGAGCGATTTCCACATAGCGCACAAACAAGTGTCGCATTTTTCCATGTCTCCCTACTTGAATAATTTGTACTCGTTGCGTCAATCAAAAAATTAATTGCCTTACTAATTAATCCGTTTTCTACTGATTCGGGTTTTGCAAAAGTTGATTGGCTAGACTGAAGAGATATCCCGTAACAAGCGTTACAAGATCGAGTGTCGTATTAGGCCATTATCGCGTTCTAACCAGTAAATCAATCAGAATTGTTCTTATGGAGCGTTGCACCTGTACCTGACCTAGCCCCACCACTGGCCACCTCTACCTAAGGTTATGATACCTCGATTGATGTTGGTATATGCACCATCATTAGCGTCCATCTTGGATTAACGCAAGTGAAAGGTACAGAGCTACGTGCTGGCCAATGTTTATAAACAAACCCATACCAATACCTTACTTGTTCACTGTAGCGTAATTTGGGGGGGGGGGGGGTCCACCCCGGGCCCGGGGGCCCCAGGCGGCCGGGGGGCTCAGAGGGCCGGGGGCCCCAAGGGGCTGGGGGCTCAAAGGGCCGTGGCCTGCGGGCCCGAAGGTTCCTATGTTACATTTAAAACATGAAGTCATATTTTCCTAGCTATTATCATAAAATTTTTCTTTCGCTCGCCATTCGATTATACTGACTTCGTTTGTCGGGGTTCAGGGCGGCCCGCCGTAAGCGGTTGGCACGGTTTATAAAAGGCAAATGAATAAATAATTAACGTTTTATCCCTGCTAACTATTTGGATCTCAAATTTTCTTCTGATTTACTGTTTCGGGGGTCAAGGCGGCCCGCCGTAAGCGGTTGGCACGGCTTAGAAAAGGTAAGTGCATAAATAAATAAGCGTTTTATCCCAGCTAACTATTTGGATCTCATCATTTTTTCACGCTCCCTTCGCTCGCTCGATTTGGTATTGTTTTTGGGGTGGGGCGCCTGAAGGGGACGTCAAAGAGGTCTAGCCAAGGCAACTGGACGAAAAAAAGATATAGCGTTTTATTCAAGCATTTTTTTATCTAAAGATTTCTTCTCGCTCGCTGGTAGAAGGGAAGGTGGGGGGTTGGGGAAATGGCCTCGGTTAGGGCTTGCTTAAGTCTGAAATTATTGTTCAGACGAGACCGCAAATCGAACCCAAGAGCCTCCGACCAAATATTCTACTACAAACCCAGCTAGGAAGGCTGTCTTATCTTAACTAAGCATACTTATACTGCAGGGGGGGGGGGGGGGGGGCGGGTGGGGTGGGGGGGCCCGGTGAGGCGAAGCCGCCCCTCCTTCGAAAATGCTTAGTTACGCCACTGCTTGTTCAAAAAGGTTTCTTAAGATGACATGGGTCAACTGACCAAAACAAAGCATTTTTCTCATATTATCATCGAAACTAACCCTCTTATTGCAATAAAAACAGTGTACTTGCTTAGTCAATTCTTTTAAGAACATAAAGTAAGCAAAAATTCATTAAAATGACTGTTGGTTACATCACAGTGTTTGCACAACCAAACATGCAGCGAAACAACTGATCCAAAATGTGGAGTCTGTTTGGTTGTGCAAACACTGTGAAGTAACCAAAAGTCATTTTAATGAATTTTTGCTTACTTTATGTTCTTAAAAGAATTGGCTAAATAAGTATACTGTTTTTATTGCAATAAGGATGTTAGTTTCGATGATAATATGAGAAAAAGTGCTTTGTTTTGGTCCAGGTGAACGTAAATAAAAATCAGCCGACCCATTTCATCTTAAGGTGCGACGATACCATGGAAACGAAGGATTAAACTTTCGATATTATCGATCGATAATTACGACAACATGGCGGTGCAATTACCTGTACTATCGAGATTTTCATACCTGAGGATAGTTGCCTGAAAAAAAAAGAAAGAAAAAGATGAGGTATGAGACAAGTCTGCTGCAAATGGTCTGATTAGCCATTGTGTACCTGGTTAGGTACCTGGTAGCAATGTCTCTAGATATCACTGACTGGTCTGTGGCACCTTATGAACGGTCAACGGCAAGTCTCTGCGCTGCCAAGTTTGTTATTAATTGTCATTCTGCAATAAATAACTAGAGGTTTTTATGGTTAAGAAATGAGGAAAGAAGAAGTAGGTTTTTTTTCTATTCTTGGTGAAAGGAGTGCGATAAACAAATACCTGTAGGTCTATTCTGGATCTGTTAACGACGAGGTAACGACGAAGAGGTTTAGTTTTAGCTATGTTTTAGCGTTAGGAGATTAACGCGGAATTAACGCCCAAAGATCAGGAATACACATGCTGCTCTTGTATATGCTCCTCTGTAGTGGACGAGTGGTCAAGGTGTCTTGAAAGGTGTGGGTTCAAATCCAACCGTATAAGAAATATTTTCTGGTCACGGTCTCGGCCGACTCCTCTTCGTGCTTTGGCCATGCTCCTGTGGCGGTCCCCAACCGGATGCAAGGGAGCCTATACAATAAAAAATTAACGAAAAGTCTTGACGAACCGCGGCTAGAACCTGTTTCCCGTCATAGCTACGGGGTAGGTCTAAACGTTTTAATTAATTATACAACCTAATCCAAAAGTCGGATTCCCATTTAATTTCTTATCAAAACAACGAGAAAGTTCCACAGCCCAACTTCAAAACTTGGAACCTTAATTAGAAATTACGTAAAGCAAATTGAGAGTGATAGTCAGCAATGCACGTTGATTGAAAGCATAATGAATAACTGCGATTTTTCGATAAGGCAGTGCCACCTATGATTCGATAGACTGCTCATTATACCTAGGCCAACGGTGCCACCCTGAAGCCAGTCCAAACTCATTTAATGCCATTGGCTAATCTATAGATTGGGGTCAACTAACTCAAGTAGATTTAGGAGTTAATCGCGTTTAAATGGAGGCTGAAAACTGAACGTCCATTCAGTGCCGTAATTAAGCATTTTAGAAGGGGGGGGGGGGGGGGGGTGGCTTCACCTCACCGGGCCCCCCCACCCCACCCGGACCCCCCACCCCACCCGGGCAAATGGTAGGCTGGGATAAAACGTTTATTTATTTATTCATTTACCTTTTATAAACCGTGCAAACCGCTTACGGCATCTTCAGAAATATACCATTTTTTTCTTCTTTCCCAAACAGCCGCACGAGGCTCAGTCTTCCCCACGACTGACTCCCCCGCCAGGCACGCTGCCGTCTTCCGCCGCGTCAAATTCTTCAGACGAAGATGCAGACGCGGACGTGGACGCGGACTCGTGCTCAGGGAGCATCGTGGACGTCGAGCGGGACGAGGGCAGCAGAAGCCCTTCGCCTTCGCCTGATCTGTCCCGGCGGCTGGACATTGGATCTGCTAGGTGAGCAAATCTGCATGGGGAGACGGAAAGACAGAAGTTGGAAAAAATTTAACCATTGGAGTATTTGATGCATCGTGCTATAAGTCTCACGTTCGTCAGGAGAGGAAAAGGACAGGGCAGAAAATAAAAGTCTTGCTATATAGGTTGTAGGTAGGTTGTATTGTATGTAATATTGTATGTCTTGAGCTAAACCTACATGTTTATTCCTAATGTTAACCTTAGGCTGGCTTTCACCTATTCCCTATTGTGCAGATAAAGTGGGTAAATTAATCCGAAGCCGAAAACTTTATTGTCCCGTTAAAAGTCCACTATATAGGTACCGTTATAATAAGGACGCTATCGGCCGGATGGTGGAAGGTACCAACTTTTCTTCTAAGGAGGATAACTCTATAGTGAACTTTAAGGGACATTATAGGAAGACAGTCGTAAAACACGTGGTAGCAGAATGATTTTCTTCCCATTTTGTTATTTTACAAACGAGTAACCTCGGACAGATAGCTTATCAATTTGTGATGTTAAAAGCCATATTATATTTCAGAAAAAACGTTAAGACGTTAAACGTTAATTTCTTTCTTTTAGGTTTATTCTTGGGGAACCGACGCCGGTAACGCCGGTGCGACCAACGCCTTTTAGCGCGCTAGCAGCTGCAGCTGCAGCCTACAGTGCAGGCCTGCAGCAGCATTCTGCGCCAGGGCCATGGTCACTGGGGCATTACCCTGGCTCCCTGTTCCCCGGGGCACTCCCGCCGGGAGCTTTCAACACCGGCCTGGCCAATTCCAACGGTATGTCACGTGAGTTTCTTTCAATTTCTAAGCTTGTTGGTTATATAGGTAGTGCGACCCAGCGGGGTGCCATCTTGGGGGGGGGGGGGGGGGGGGGACCAGTTCCCCCCCCCCCGGAAATGGGGGGGACAATTATTTTTATAATTTCAAATATTTGGCTATTTTGAAGGGAAAAATGTAGAATGTGCCTGTTTTGAAATACAATTTTGCCTTTTTAACAGGAACTGTGATTTTACGATCGAGCGATCTTTGCCTACATAAATAATGCATTCGTTTCTGATGTTTCAAAGACATAGGTGTAAGATTTCAGAACAAACGAATGTCCAACATAAAAAACATCAACAAACAGAATTGTTTTTCCCTATAGTTGGCATAACACCAGAGGAGTTAGAATGAACCCAAATAAGAGTGGGAATTACATCCATACCTTAAGCGGAAAATATTCCTTACGCCGGGATTAGAATCCAGACCTCTGAGGTCACAAGTCGAATGCCTGAGAGGCGCAGAGACCCATCAGACTGATAAGTAAATTGAATATCTGATGTTTACAATTTCTTGCCCCCCCCCCCCCCCCCTCCGGATTTTCAAAATCTGGCGCCACTGCTTCTGAACATTTAAATATCCAAAAGTATCCTCATAAAGTGTGCAAAATTAAATTATTTTAGCCTCACCTTCGTTAGTAAAATAATGATTCCTCAAAAATTAACCAACCAGAACGAAATATTTATCCAGTATTAAAACCATATTACATAAATGGAGTTATAGCGGAACAATGCCATGTATGTAGCTGAAAGTAAAGCCGTAAGAAAATAACATAACCTCATTAGGCTTTAACGACAACACCATTTGCCAAACAAGACTAAATAATTCCAACCCTAATTGGCAAACGGGGCGGTTAAGCCGTTCTGACACGCAACGTCACTCATTATTAAATACCATCAGCACAACCAGCTCCGTGCAAAAACGGCCTAACGCTTAATTAAGACATAAAATATTACTATAAATCTTTATTAAATAGCTAATAAGCCTTTTTTGAACGAAGACATGGACTATAAATTGGCTTAGTTTTCATTGAGAGAGGCAAGAAAAGACGACGCAAAAGTATTTCATTCTTTAATATATTTTCTTTGTGATGAGTTCTAGGGATTGGCTATTAGTCAGTGCGGGTTACTGTCAGTCAACTGTAACTCATTGTATTTACTAGCTTTAAATATTGTTGACGTTTTCAAATGACTGTTGGACAAACTCGTTTTCTATAACGTCAATAGAAAATAACTTATTATGGGAATCTTTAATTTGGAAAGATGAAAAATTATCGGGATTTTTATTTTTAATGTTTCTCTTTACTGTGACGTCACTGGATTGGTCGTAAATAGGACATTCCCCGTAAGAACCGATTCAGTGACGTCACTCCAAAAATTATTAAACACTCTAAAACCCATTTATATAAAAAAAGAAAAAAAAGGTAGGTAATGTCTTTTTAACTTCCGAAATTAAATGACTATTGTTTTTTTACGATTTTCGTCACCAAAAAATTTGTCCGAAATTAACCGATCGTAAAATCTATATTTTAGACATATTATATTTCAGAACATATAAATATCCAATAGTTTCCTCATAAAGTGTGCAGAAAAAACGTAAACAAAGAGCGAATTTATGTTGAGGCTTAAGGTTACTGCTCTTGAATGTAACCCTGTAGTGATTGGCAACACAGCAACTTCGTGTGACGGCTAAAGAATTGCTGGAGAAGTTGACTAATCTTATTCTTAGTCCTGCATGGAACGCTCAACAAATCTTTAAACTAAACTTATCTACCGTATAGTGCTATAGAGCTTCGTGCTATTTAACACAGTCGGTGATAACGGCACAGGATTAAGGGCGACCACACATTCGCTATTTGTATACGTTTTTCTGCACGCTTTATGAAGCCAACATAGCCTGTTAATGTATGAAAATGTATGTTTGGTCTTAACAATATTAATCAACAAAGATTATTATTTATTTTGTGTCCTGAGGGCTCTGAGTTCGAATCCTGGCGTAACCAATATTTTCCGCTGCTTCGGTCTAATTCCTATGGGATCAGGTTCAACCTCTCCCCCTCGATATTCAAGAGGTCGAGACGGTTGTCTGTTCGATCCCGCTCGTAACAAAATTTTTCTGATCAACATGTTCAGCACCTCAAGGGGAGGGGACCTAGTATTTGGTAGTGCTGCCAGCTGAGCACGAATTCTAGAAATGATCTAGTTGCAGGACTTGTCCCCCCTCCCCCACTACCTCCCCTAGGGCGTAAGGCCCAAGCCGGAAATCCAGTAAGGGACAGCGGAAATGATAACTGCATATGGGAGTATTTACTGCGGTGACCCCAAAGTTCCCGACGAAGAGGGATAGCCTGCTCCCGGTTAGAGTCCGTATGGAAATTTCAAGTTAGTGCTATGGTTAATTGACTGATAGTGACCCCACGGTTCGCAACTTCCTTACTGTAATTGCAGTGAAGCTTGCAACTATGTTGCACATGCGGAACAATCATAGGGGGGGTTATCTGGAATATAAGCAACGCTGGGTAACGAACGTTAAAAAATAACCACCATGTTATGCCAGTCTCTCACTTCATGTCTAAGTCATGCTCGCTATAGAGAGTGTTCGTTATAGAGAGGTTCTTGTTTCACGACAAAATATAATTTCTCAATATAAATTTCTCAGTCGTTGTTATCTATATCAAGTGTTAAGGGGAAATATACATACTTACCTCGAGTCCTTCTCCGAAGTTACAGGGCGAGTCAAAGGTGTTTATTGGGGGATGTAAACCTGAGACTCTTTGTCGTGAGGCAGCGTTGTATTTTTGCATGAAATGGAGTAATAAACCCACAGGAGCGGTTTTGAACCGTCAACTACCAGTCCACATGTTTTTTACTTTCTCGCCCGTATGAAATACATGGGCTGAGAAAGTTATGTCTTCGTGCAAAATTTCGATTTTGAGATTTTGGGTTTCCCATGATCCTAGAGGTCCCCCAAGTCCAAAAAAGTGGTTTTTAAAAAATGTCCGTCCGACGTACGTACGTACGTACGTACGTACGTACGTACGTACGTCACTCTGTCGCGCAACTGGACGTCACACCGTTTGTCCGATTTTGCTCAAATTCGGTATGTAGGTACCTAATGTAAATATCTGGACCCGTTTTTTGATAAATTTTGATAACTCAAAAATTGCGCCTGCTATGGTCAAAAAAAGGCAAAAAATCGTGTTTTTTGACAGTTAAGAAGGGCTGGAAGCTACGTATATCAAGTTGGAACCTTGAAAATTTGCGAAAGTGTTTTTGAATAGATGCTTTAAGGTCATTTACAATAATTTGGAGGTGGGCCAATAACTTGGCCCAGTTTTGGCCCCAAACGCGTTGGTCATCTCTCCGGTAGCACTATTCGATCGATTTCAGTAAAAATTGGTAAGGAGGTGTATTTTAACCTAGTTTGATGTTTTACCGAACGAAATTTATCCAACATAATAATTATGGCCAATATTGGCATTATCGTAGGAAAATTTTCCAAAAATGGAAATCACGTTTTTGATTGGTTCAGACGGATTTGCAACAACCCTAATCGACAGATTTCCTTGAAAATTGGTGAAAATGGTCTCAGATAGATGCTTCAAGGGGAATTTCAATAGATTTTCAATTACTTGAAAATTAAGGCCGTGACATGGAAAATAGAAAACACGTACTTTGCGCGTCAAACGACGCTTCACCATTTGACGGATATGTTTGAAATCCGGTGAGTAGGTGCCTAAAATTATTGTCCAGTGTATGGCAAAATTTTTTTTAGAAAAAGTTAAAATTTTGGTCCAAAAAAAATAAATTACGTAAAAAAAAATCAAAATTTTCGATACCTCTGGCGTAAAAATTGCGAGAAAGTCAAGTGCGACCATTGTCGGACCCTTTATTTGACATATCACGAAAACACAACGCTATACCTGACGCGGAATATTTTTTTTAAACATTCTGGCTAAAAGATGTAGATTTTATCGTCACATTTAGTAAAAGCGCTAGATGTACTATTTCACGACGCCATTATACTGTTGACAAATCTTTATTTCACTAACAGAAGTGGGTAATTGCAACACCATTTCTCTGCTTTTTCTCCTGTAAAAGCTAAACATAGTGTCCTACTTTCACTGGTTCGTTTCGCGTTCGAATAGTACACTATGTTTAGCTTTTAGAGTAGACACAACCAATGGCGATATTGCAATTACCAGTCTCCGGCAGTTCTAATACGTAATAGTTTTGTCGAATATTTACTTTCGCACAGTGGTTTTGGTGGAGTTCGTTGGGAATGGATAGTTGCCCTTAAAGGACATTATTTGAGATTTATAAAATTCTAGAACTTACATAGGTGTCATTTTTTAGTGACTAAGGGTGCGTCCCACCATGCCCAGTTAAAATTAAACTGGAGATTTACCATGTAAAATCTAACTTAAAAGTTAAATTTTAACATGGTAAACATAGGACAAAATCTCCAGTTTAATTTTAACTGGGCATGGTGGGACGCACCCTAAATCATCTTTAAATTACTTAGTCATAGTCATTAGCCTCCTCAATGAATAATTTACTCGGTTAATGTATGGATGGCACTAGCTTTGAACTGTGACCTGCCTAGGCCAATGCGATAATGCATTTCTGCAATTTTGAAGCCAGTAGTCCTATCGTTGCCATAGGTCAAGGCGATCATCATTTGCGGTACTATCGTACGGGGAGAGACGATAGACGATATTTCTCCATCGTATTACATTCTCACTGCACAGGTACACCCTGCTGCTACGTCTACGCAGTCGTTTTTGCTTAGGTACTTTTCTTCTGCACATTTTATGAAAATACTATGAATATTTAAATGTTCTGAAATATAATATGTCTTTTTAACGGCCGATATTAACGGACTCTGTGGCGATTTTAAGATCAGTTGGTTTTGGACAAATTTTTTATTGCCAGAAATCACTCGATCGTAAAATCACACCTGTTGATTTCGGCCGTTAAAAAGCCATATTATATTTCAGAACATCGAAATTTCCAATATTGTGTATATAAAGTGTGCAGAAAAACTTAAAAATTTAACGAATGTCTGTTTGGTCTTAAGGCTGTAGGTATATACATTCTCGACGAACTCCACCAAAACCACTGTGCGAAAGTAAATATTTGACAAAACTAATGTTTACATATTAGTACCTACTGCGGAGACTGGTAACTGAAATATTGTATTGATTGTGTCTAATCTAAAAGCTAAACATAGTGTGCTATTTGAACGCGAAAGGAACGAGTGAAAGTAGGACACTATGTTTAGCTTTAACACGAGAAAAAGTAGAGAAATGTTGTTGAAATTACCCACTTCCGTAAGTGAAATAAAAATTGCCAAAATGCAACATGGCTACGGTAAATAGTACAAACATTTATCAAGCTTTTCTGCTAAATGTGACGATAAAATCTACATGTTTTAGTCCGAAAAGTTACAAAAAAAATATTCCGCGTGCGGTAGTGTTGTGTTTTCGCGATCTGTCAATAAAACACGTGGACTGGTAGTTGACTTTTTAAAATCGCTCCTGTGGGCTTATTACTCCATTTCATGCAAAAATACAACACTACCTCACGACAAAGAGTCTCAGGTTTACATCCCCCTATAAACACTTTTCACTCGCCCTGTAACTTCGGAGTAGGGCTTGAAGTACGTAGCATTGCGAACCAAGTACGTGTAGTTGACCTTAAGGCACGACTGAGGTCCTCATCGGTTCGAATCCCGGTAGCAGCAATTTTCTGTTGGTATAGCATGGATGGCACACCAAATATTCATTTGGCTTCGGCCGAAAATCAGTTATCTGTGCCTTTGGGCCAAGATGAAATTTAAAAAACAAAACTGTTATTTTTGAGTAGATGTTTAATTCAAAATAATTTAATTATATTTTGCACTCATTCCCAGAGTAAAGTTCAGTTAATCCGTCCCTACATTAACATGCACTGCACCGGTCGTAAAAAAAGTTTCATAAATAGCGCAATTGCTTGTTCCATTCCCGTTGCAAATTAAAATTCGATTCTAATTTTTACGACTCCTATAGCCAATCTTTAAATACACTTCTTTAGATTTATGAGTTTCGTCTATGCACTGACTTACCTGTACGTATAAGACCGCTCTCTTGGACTGCTACACCTATAACGTACTTTTTTGTTGACAAAAGTTCATGATCAAAAAATAAAATAAAGGGTTCGACAATGGTCGCACTTGACTTTCTCGCAATTTTTATCGAAAATTTGATTTTTTTTTTTACGTGAATTATTGTCAGAATTTTAACTTTTTCTAAAAAGTATTTTGCCTCACACTGGACGATACTTTTAGGCACCTGCATACCGAATTTCAAACATATCCGTCAAACAGTGAAGTGTCGTTCGACGCGCAAAGTATATGTTTTCTATTTTGCATGTCACCGTCTTAATTTTTAAGTAAATGAAAATCTATTGAAAATACCCTTGAAGCATCTATCTGAGACCACTTTCACCAATTTTGAAGAAAATCCGTTGATTAGTGTTGTTGCAAATGTGACCTAACCAATCAAAAACGTGATTTCCATTTTTGGAAAATTTTTCCTACGATAATGCCAATATTGGCCCAAATTTTTGGCCCATCTCAAAAAGAATAAAAATGATCCTGGAGCATCTATCTGGGAACACGACTGCAAAATTTGAAGGTTCTAACTTTATTACCGTACCGTGAAATGCGTCTTGAGTAGACAAAAACGAGATTATAGCTTTTTTTCCTATTTTTGACTTTATTTTGCCTATATTGGCCGCAATTTTGAATTGATTGAATATTTCTTCGACAAACCTTTAAGTAATGTTATAAAGCACAAGTTTATGGATTTTTGTGAAATTCCGGCTAATACTGTTCATGGGGCCAAGATTTTCACGTATGGGCCAATTTTGGCCCAAATTTTCGGCCCATCTCCAAAACAATAAAAATGATCCTGGAGCATCTATCTGGGAACACGACTGCAAAATTTGAATGTTCTAACTTTATTACCGTACCGTGAAATGCGTCTTGAGTAGACAAAAACACGATTTTGAATTTTTTTGGACACTTTTTTGACAATAGTGGGCGCAATTTTTGAGTAATCAAAATTAAATTAAAAACGTATCTCGGAACTGATTTTAGACATCTATATTCCAAATTCGAGCCAAATCGGTTGACTGGTGTGACCTGTAGCCGCGCTACAGACAAACGGACGGACGTACGTACGTACGTACGTCGGACGGACATGACCTAAAAACCATTTTTTTGGTATCTAGGACCTCTGAAACGCCTTTTGCAATGAAAATCTCAAAATCGAAATTTCGCACGATAACATAACTTTCTCAGCCCATGTATTACATACGGGCGAGAAAGTAAAAATATTGTCAAAGAATAAAAAATTTTATATCTCACAGCAAAGTCTATACGGTTACTGAAAATGGTAGTACCTATAGGTATTTAATTTTATTATGGTTAGTTTTTATATGAAATAAAAAGACTAATCCCATTTCATGTCAAGAGTACGGGGCTAAAGGCTAAATATATAGGTATACCTACGGAAATTGCAACAGCATATTGTCGCCACACCACACGAAAGTTTACTGATAATTTACTCTATGGTCTCCATGGTAACCGCTATGTTTCTCTATGGTATCAACGGAATAACCCCCAAGTATCGATAACGGAGGGAATATTTACCCGCACGTGGCCCTTTCATCAATTTGTATATCGACTTTGTAAAAACTGCGTCACTTAACAGGACGCTATACCTGACGATGCATTTTTTGCCACCCAAAAGGTTAACATTGCGAGCGGCGATTCATTTTCAAGGTTTACCCCTGGTTGGAAAGACACAAAATTTTGCCTGTACCTAGCCCTAACAATGTTCTAGGGAGTGTTCGAAGCAGATTTCCCAATTTCTCACTGGTTTCTTTTATTGCAACTGTTTTGCAAATGCTAGCATCGCATACCTCAAGAAAAGTGCTGTATCTCGAAAACCAGTGAGAAATTGGGAAATTTGCTTCGAAAACTCCCTAGAACATTGTTAGGGCTAGGTATACAGGCAAAATTTTGTGTCTTTCCAACGAAGGGTAAACCTTGAAAATGAATCGCCGCTCGCAATGTTAATCATCTTATGGGTGGCAAAAAATGCACCGTCAGGTATAACGGACCCTTAAAGAGAAAATTTTATCATTCCCAAATACCGAAAGTTAGACAACCCAACTAATGTACCTACCGTACACTTTGCTCCCTATAGCGAGATTTCACTATAGACAGGGTTTCAAATCCAGTCAGAGGCATTATCAAGTGGCTGTTGCATTCACTCGTAATATAGAGAGGTTGTCGTTATAGAGAGGGACCTGGACCTGGCTTCGGCCCTGACTGAAAGTGCATGTATCATTACCAGAAAATAAACTGCTTGATAAATATGCATACGTAATCGATAGGCTACTTTGCAATCGGGCGTACGCTAAACATGGGCGTTCCCCCTATATTCTATTCAAATCATCTGCCATTTATAACCCGTTACGCTATTGGCTCACAGGAGATACGACTCAAAATATTCTGCCTAATTGGACCTGCTTCGTTCTTGAGAAAAACTTGAAGGAAAGTTTTTTTGGCTGCCTTAGTTTCAAAGTGAGTCCGTTAAGGGCCACCATACATTCACTATTTTTTTACGTTTGGACTTCAAACTTTGTGAGAAAACTATTGGATATTTAAATATTCTGAAATATAATATGTCTTTTTAACATCATTATCATTACTCATGAGGCTATATATGTTGTGATTTCACGATCAGTTAATTTTGGACAATTTTTTGGTGACAAAAATCACTCGATCGTAAAATTAGAACATAGCTTCATGAATAATGACGTTAAAAAGACGTATCATACTTCAGAATATTTAAATATCCAATAGTTTTCTCACAAACTTTGAAGTCCAAACGTAAAAACCTCATCTGAGGTATGGTGGCCCTTAAGGGCGTCTACACAGTCAGGTTTGTTTACGTTTTGTTGCACATCTTATGAGGGTATTTGGATGTTAAAATGCTCTGAAATATAATATGATTGATTTTAGCCAACGTACATATATCCCCACAAAATGTGCAGAAATAAACGTGAACAAACACAACTGCGTAGACACCCTTCTGACGTAAAAAGTTACCATATACTACAGAGTTTTTTGTTCTTTTAGTAGCCCTCTCTGTAGTGAACTCTTCTTATAGCGAGCTTTATTACACGGTTCCTTGAGGGTCGTTAAATAGCCCTATGTCCAATTTGTAGATAAAGTCTTGTATTGATAATGGTCATAAAGCAGTTGTTTGTTCTATCAACAGTTTCTCTATCGCACGGTTCATTGGGCCTCACCCTCTGGTTCTCGTCAATTAGAACGTCAAGATTAGAAAGGTCGACTTCGGATCAAACTGTTGAAATATCGTTTAGTTATGCCAATTAGAGATAACATTTGTTTTGTAAGGAAGAGTTCTCATCTTCATTGATTAAACAGTTATTCGATGATGGAATATACAGAGGGGGTAACCACTCCAGAGATTGTTTGAGATTGCATGAAGATTTCCAAAGATTTCCTGAGATTCTCAACGAGATTCGTGGAAAGGTGCATCCCGAAGGGTTAACTACTCCAGAAATTTCCAAGATTCCCTGAGATTTCATAAAGATTCCCAACGAGATTCCCAACGAGATTCCTGGAATAGTTAACCCCTCGGAATATACATTTGATATTTTTTGTGAATAGCGAATGTATGCTTGGTCTTAATGGAGCGATCTGGTATTGTAACAGAAACATAAGTCGATCACGAGTGTAAGAACTGTACCTGCATTTGAAATTAGCTCCCTTTCTCTGTTTTGCGAAAGGTTCAGGTATAGGAAGCCCCTTAATTAACGAATCTACAAGTCTGAAGTCGAAGTTCGCCTGCTTGGTCGTGTCAAAATTACAAGCAAAGTCCAGCAACAACACAAAGCCTTTGGACTTCATTAGGGAACAAACGAATGCTAATACGACCTATACCTTTGTCTACCAATAAGGCTTGAACTCGGAGACATATATTTTAACATTTTATTTAAAGGTAATGTATGCAGGAGTCCGGCGGTCGTATATACGCTTGGTACGTGTTGTTAAATTACAATAAATACCTGAAACGTCTTCGTGGAGTCTCAGGAGTTTTGCGAACAGGAGCTGCCACTTTCAGGCTTTTATGTGTTTCTACCTCTATTAGGTGCTCAGGACCGTAACCAATTGTTTCCAGTAAACGTTTGTTTCTATGGGAAACAACCTAACATTTTTATTGCAAATTAAGGCGCCGGAAAACCATTGCAAGACCCATTTACGAAAACATTTCACAATAAGTGTATTTTTAACGGTTCGTTAGTTTTTTACTTGAAAAGAACTGTAGGAAACATTATTGTTCTGAAATATAATATACCTAACATCAAAAAACAGTTTCCTTTGAAATAAATAATGCATTAGGCATAGCTGCCACTCTCTGTATAGGAAATCTCTTTATAGCGTACAAATTTACATGGTCCCTTCTGTTAATCGTTATAGAGAGAGAAAGAAAGATAATATAATTATTAAGCATATTAAGCATTAATATTAATATTAATTAATATTAATATTAATATTAAGCATTCAAGAAAAATTTTGTCACTATTTAGATCGATAAGGTACCTATACTTTACCTAAACCTTTTCTAGCTCTTTATGTAATGCATTTGGTCAAAAATTGAAAAAAAAATTTCGCAAGTTTCTACCTATATTGAAGCACCTACTACTGGCATACCTACTGTTAAGTGATCGCTTTAAATAACCAAAAATTTTCTTCCTTTTCCAGAATCGAACAATGGTGAGCCTCCTAAGCTGAAGTGTAACCTACGAAAGCACAAGCCGAATCGCAAGCCCAGGACACCTTTCACCACTCAGCAGCTGTTGTCCCTCGAAAAGAAGTTCCGGGAGAAGCAGTACCTTTCTATAGCTGAGCGGGCAGAGTTCTCTAGTTCCTTGCACCTGACCGAGACCCAGGTCAAAATCTGGTTCCAGAACCGGAGAGCCAAAGCAAAAAGACTGCAGGAAGCTGAGATTGAGAAATTGAAGATGGCTGCTGTTGCTGCTGCGAGACCGCACCATTTGTATGGCGGACCTCCCCACCCTGCTCTTCATCAGTATTTTCACCATCATCCAGATCATCCTGCGGCAGCATTGTCGCACCATGCGGCTATGACTGCTCTTCTGCAGGGGCGTCACCCTGGCATGGTGGGGATGGGCCCCATGATGGGGGGTTCACCCCTTTTGGGCCCCCCGGCCCCGAACCCTACACAGAACAGTCCCCCTTCCGGCATGTCCTAACTTTAAAAAAATTCCTAATTTTTTAGGTGTTAGGTATATAATTTCTTTTGTTTTCTCAGTGACAGTGGCTGAAGAATTTTTCTCCCAAAAATAATATACTTTCCTGGTTCTTCCTTCTTAGGGCTGATTTCTCAATACCTAAAGTCTACTTTAGTGTCCTCTAAAAGTTCACTATAGCGGTATCCTCCCGGAAAGAAAAGTTTGTACCTTTCTCTATCCTGCTGATGGCTAGTGAACTTTTAACGGCTACTTATCTGCACGATATAAAGAGCTGGTAAAAGACATCTTGAGGGTAAGTTTCTTTATCTAGAATATAATGTATCTTTTTAACGGCCACTTACTCTTTCGTACAACAAAAATGACATGTCATTAAAAAAATTCTTGAGCCAAATTTTTTCACATATTTATTTATTTTCTAACCGAAATGACGAATATTGCAATTTATTGCTCTGTAAATAAACTTTTGTATTTTTGAGATCGAACTGATATAAAAGCATCGGTTGTTGAATCAACTTCATGTAAATAACTACTTGTAAATTTTTGTACAATACTGAAAATCTGTAAATCATGCTTACTTATAGTCGTAAGTATTGCCTGTTAGTTCCTTACTTTGCTGACTGATTGCGAATCTCAAAAGCGATTTTATTTTTCTGTGCTTGAAAATATGGCAAGCCTGATTGCTGCTTTTGGATAGAATAACCACTGAATTGAAAGAAGTCCCTTTGAGAAATTTCTCGAAATATTTTTTTTTTTTCGACTTTTTTCTACTTGAACTTTAATGGGCAACCAGTGTTTTCACGATTCTTTTCAAAGGGACCAGAATAGGCACCAAGGGGCCAACTAACGACCTCTCCGTTTCAAAGGCATCTGTATGACCGAAGCTTTGTTGAAACTGTATAGCAGCTCGTAATTCGCAAAGTTAATTGACAGAAATTTGTCCAATAGAATGTAAATATTTTGGAAGTCTTAAATTGTTCATTTTTTCTCCATTAAAAATTAGCCAGTTTAAGGGGGCTCGAAATAAATTGGATGCTCATTATTTTCTAAGAAGATGGTGTCCTGAACCTTGTCCAACGTGGTGGAACCTGTCTTTGAAGAAAAAAGAAAAGCTAGTGAAATAATGTTTCGTATTACCATGGCGATAAGGTAGCTACCGTTGAAAACGAGTTTAGTTTTGTTGGTTTGGTTTTTGTCCATTCTTGTTTTGTTTAATCGGTTAATTAATCTGTCCTAATGTTTCTCGTATTTGGGGAAACATTTTCCACTTTCAGACTTCGGACTCGTTCTCGTGTTTAGCGTGCTTCCCATTCATCGGTAGTATACTTCGGCCCCACATTTTTTGCAAAGCCATCTGGCCTGATAAAGTTCTTACAGGCGTCCAGGAATTTTTGGAGTTGATTCTTTTTATTCTCTGCCTACAGTAGGAGAGGGGAAGTTCAAGGTCCGCTATACCTGACGGTGCATTTTTTGCCGCCCATAAGATTAACATTGCGAGCAGCGATTCATTTTCAAGGTTTACCCTTGGTTGGAAAGACACAAAATATTGCCTGTACCTAGCCCTAACATTGTTCTAGGGAGTGTTCAAAGCAGATTTCCCGTTTTTTTTACTGGTTTTCGAGATACAGCACTTTTCTTGAGGATTGCGATGCTAGCATTTGCAAAACAGTTGCAATAAAAGAAACCATTGACAAATTGGGAAATCTGCTTCGAACACGACCTAGAACATTGTTAGGGCTGTACAGGCAAAATTTTGTGTCTTTCCAACCAAGGGTAAACCTTGAAAATGAATCGCCGCCCGCAATGTTAATCTTGTGGGCGGCCAAAAATGCACCGTCAGGTATAGCGTCCTCTTAAGAGTTCCATCAACAGGTCTATTCTGGATCTGTTAACACAGAGTTAACGACGAGGTAACGACGAAGTGGAGTAGCTTTAGCATTAGGAGCTTAACGTGTAAGAATACACCTGCAAGGAACAACTATTCTCTGACTTTAAGAAGACATAATATTTTTAAGAACAATTCAATTCAACAAATTCCTCAGTAGCGTTATGTCTACCCAGAACTAAGGTGCAATGGGAGAGATGACATTTGGATTTAAGGTCGCCTTAAACCAAAAAAAAATCGTTCGTTTCACAAGTACCGAACGTCGAAAAACCCACTGACCCAAAAAAGTGTTTTGTTTTGGTTTAAGTGAACAGAAAAAATATAAACATATCTCCTCCCATTTCTCTTGAACAGAAATTTCTTGCTACCATCAGTTCGGTACCAACGTTAAAAAGAAATAGACAAAACTCGTTAGCATGTAAGGAACACAGGTGCCGTACAGGTTTGGTGGTAGTGGCATCGGTACAGCAAGGTCCAAATCACACAAAATTTGTCACTTAATGTGTTAGTGACCACGTCACCATAGCAACAGTGCTTAGCTTATGTTAGCTGTATCAGAAAGTGTGGTAGGTTTCGTACCTGATACCTGGACGTCAACACCAGTAGTCAGCGGGTCGTTATCTTCCTATTGAATTATTTGTCTCCCCTTATATTTAATTGGATCCTCTGTATAAATTAGCCTTTTTTCTTTGCGACGGAGAATAGCTTGTTCTTCCCAACTGGTTTCTTCTGTCTTTCAGGCGAATAAATGACACTTTTCTAGCTTCGTTACGTGCAGAATGAAGGAGAATAGCCACCTGAGCCTTCACCCGTTCCTTTGCTACACTCCCTTTCGGTATACCGTGTAGGTAAGGTATAGTAAATTCATCTCCAAGAACCTTATCTTGCAGTTAAGAGTCCAGTAGCACTAGATAAAGTAACGATAAGGGCGCTATCGGAGGGATAGTGAAAGGCACCAACTTTTGTTTTCTCTCTTTTACCTTTAAGTTAGACATGGTTGGGAAATCGGGAAATAAAATTCCAACCGGAATTCATAGAGCCACACTTCGGGTTAAAAATTCCAAATAACTACTTATACCTACCCAGCACTAGGTGACACTGCAGTAGATTTTAGGAACTGCTATCTGGGAGATAGGTTAAAAAGTGAGAAAGTTAAATGCGACCGTTGTCGGACCCTCTCTACTCAGGCCTACTTCTGGGGAATCCTGAATCCGAACCTGAAGACAGCCGAGATGGCATCCGCCAGACTTGTTCCTAACACGGTATAATTGGTGGCAGTGCATTCAAAACGATACAATTACCTGTGTCCTCAATCTGATTACGGAATCCAAAAACAAGCCACGAGTTGTCTCGGTTGCTTTTCCAATAAATTATTAAGTATATTGCCACAAATAAATAAAATATGTAAGAAGTTACACTTTAAAAATAGACATTCTGTTAAATAACGAAAACATCGAGATTTCAAGTAAAGTTCAAATGACGAATCCATTATAAATTACTGTAGAATCTCTCTATAGTGCATGACCGTCAAATTGACTCACTATAAACAGACTTTTCTACAGAGAACCATAGAGTTGTCTCGTTATAGAGATTTTCTCGTTATAGATAGTAAATAACCACTTTATGTTTTAAGCAGACGCAGTTAGGGAATTGTTTTTTAACACTTTTTTCTATAATCTACAGTACCTACCCTATATAAAACACCTTTTTAAGTAACTATAGCCAAGATGGCTTAACTGGAGAAGAAAAGAAGTATCAGAAGGGAAAAGGAAGCGAAGAGAACACTGGAGGAGAACCTGGCTGCTGACGAATCATCTTCCGATCTCTTTGCCTCCATCATCTGTGCTGTGCCTAAAAAAAGCAAAATAAATCAATAGATATCATCAGGAGTAAGGAAGGGAGGTAAAAATTCTCTGGAAAATTTTATTTTCAGTCACGTATATTTAAACCGATCACCCGTCGCTATTTATTTACGTTCTTTCTGCACACTTTATGAGGAAACGATTGAATATTATTATTTAAATGTTTTGAAAAATAATAAGTCTTTTTAACGGCGGAAATTAACAATCTGTGTTGTGATTTTACGATCGAGTGATTTTTGTCACCAAAAAAATTGTCCGAAAATCGCAACACAGCCTTTTAATTTTGGCCGTTAAGATGACACATTATATTTCAGAACATTGAAATATCCACCATATCCTCGCCCTAAAGTTAAGATTTGTATATGGCCACCTTTAACTTACGGATAACTTTGATGCAGTGTCCATTAGTACAAGAGCTTCCGATTTCTTCACACTGTTTATCGATCTGGCATGGGTCGGTGGGTTTCGAAGCACGCATCAAGCACTGCGTGTTGTCCAGGTTTGTAACATGAGTCTCCAGACATTCGCACAGTCCTTCCTTGCAATGACTGCTGTCTATAGCTTCACAAATTTGACTGCTGTCGCATTTGAGAAGTCCAATTTTTATTTCTTCAGGCTGAGGACCTTGGGAATAAAAATTTGAGTCAGCTGGAAAGATTTCCTGTAACAACGACACCTCGACAGTCGCATTGTTCTCAGCCAGCCTTTCATTTGCTACACTGTACTGTCCACTGCAGCACGAAGGGGAACTGCTACCTGCAGGTGTATTCCCTTTCTCAAACGCCAGCAAACCCACCCAACTAACACCTTCAAAATTTATTATAAGAAGAACTGTTCCCCGTATATTGCATCATGGCGTGCCTTATCTTCTTACAATAAATTTTGAAGGTGTTAGTTGGGTGGGGTTGCTGGCGTTTGAGAAAGGGAATACACCTGCTGGAAGGGGAACTTTTCTCGGAATGCTTCCCTTCAAAGTGGCTATTACTTGGTACCTTCGGCACTTCATAGGGTTTCCAAAATTATTTTTTGTCCAGAACAAGAAGTAGACATGAGAAGCTGTCAAAATGATCTAAAAGAGTTCAGCAAGGACGTTTCACATCTTTTTCTTTCAAAAAACCTATCTATAGGTTCAACAATACCTTCTTCAGAATCTTCAATGGAAGCGGCTGAAGTTTCCTGTTGTTCGAAAGAAGCCTCGGTAACATTCTTTGACTCCTCAGTAGAGACCTGCGTCAAGTCTTTTTCTGTTGAAAAAAAATGCCAGTATTTCCTTTGAATGCAAAAAAGAACAAGAACAAGAATAGTAACAAGAACAAGAGCTAGGTTGTCGTTTCTCGGACCAACATTAACAAAAACGCCAAGTACCTGTCGTAAAATTAGTCAGTGCTTCGGTAGTCAGCACAGGTATGTTTGTAGAAGATTCTAGAAAAAATAAATAAATTCATATTATCATCACCTCCATTAAGTCCCCCAGCCAACCAGCCGCGCCAAGCTAGGAAAAGTTTGATTTTCAGAGTTAGGAACGGTTGCCCGGCGAGACGCGGCTAAGGAAACTGGGTACTTCACATTAATTGGCACTTTACCAACTTATAGGGAATATTAAATAAAATAAATCATGAGAATAAACTAAAAATAAATAATCCATTTCTCTATAAAGGTGGGTATGCAATGTTATAGAACCCAAGGTGAAACGTAAATAACCTAGGTTAAGTAGAAGGAACCATATCTAGGTGAAGAGTAAATATAGAGTCAAGATTATCAGCGAAGGGCGATGTAATCTTCTACATCACCAAGAGAATGTGATTCATAAATTTGGGGTCAAATGCCACCGGCCACCGAACGTCGAAACGTAAACCGCTAAATAGAAAAATCAGAATTCGCGCTGTTTTTACAATGTAATGCCCACTTTAGTGTTTTCTAAATGTTCACTATAGAGTTATCCCTCCGTCAAGAAAGTTGGTGAAATCTATTACTTGGTGAAACGCATATTATATTCAATAGCACGAAGGTGATTTCATAATTTTTTTCTAGAACGTTCTAGAATGACGTTAAAAGACACATTATATTTCAGAAAACTAAAAAACGTAACCAAACAGCATTCCAATAGCTATACTTTTGCAACCAATGGGTTTTTTCTTTCCCATATACAGCCAACCTCGGATATAACGCGTTTCTAAGGGCCATAGTAGAAATATCGCGCTATAACCGAGGTTCTCACCCACCTGTAGTGTTATCGATTACTTCAGCAATTTCTTCACCTCTGCAAACTGTCAAACTAACCAACAACAAAAATACAATATACTTCCCCAACATTATGCTGAGTTTAACTAGACTAGGGTTAAAATGTGAGGAGAGTTAACTGTAGGTGTGGTGCGACTGGGACCGTATGTTGTTGACTGCCTTATCAGTAGAGATAACGGAGGTTAATTTGTCTTATCTCACGCGTATCCCTACCAAAATAACTAGACCATCGGGTTCATACTAATCAGTATACTTTCTCGTTCTTTTCTAAAATATTAAAGAGGTGAAATTGATTTTTTTACGCAGTTTATTTGTACTTCATGATGACACATTATGGCGCAGTCGTGTTTGTTTACGTTTTTTCTGCACACTTCGTGAGGAAAATATTGGATATTAAAATGTTCTGAAGTATAATATGCCTTTTTAAGGCTGTATATACATTCTCGACGAACTCCACCAAAACCACTGTGCGAAAGTAAATATTCGACAAAACTAATGTTTACATATTAGTATACTGCCGGAGACTGGTTACTGAAATATCGTACTGGTTGTGTCTACTCTAAAAGCTAAACATAGTGTGCAATTTGAACGCGAAACGAACAAGTGAAAGTAGGACACTATGTTTAGCTTTTACAGGAGAAAAAGTAGAGAAATGGTGTTGCAATTACCTACCCACTTCCGTAAGTGAAATAAAAATTGTCAAAACGTAACATGGCGACGGTAAATATTACAAACATTTATCAAGCTTTTCTTCTAAATGTGACCATAAAATCATACATTTTTTAGTCCGAAACGTTATAAAAAAATATTCCGCGTGCGGTAGTGTTGTGTTTTCGCAATCTGTCAAAAAAACATGTGGACTGGTAGTTGAATGTTTAAAACCGCTCCTGTGGGCTTATTACTCCATTTCATGCAAAATATGCAACACTACCTCACGACAAAGAGTCTCAGGTTTACATCCCCCTATAAACACTTTTCACTCCAAGTACGTGTAGTCGACCTTAACGGCCGAAACTATAACAGGCTGTGTTCAAGACAGATTATCACTCAGAACATTTAAATATCCAATAGTTTCCTCAAAAAGTGTGCTGAAAAAACGTAAACAAATAGGAAATGCTTATATCCCGTCTTAACCAGGAGACAAAGCCTGTACCAGGTATTCAGGTATTAGGTACAAGGCCCTGCGTTAATTGACCAGTAGGCGTTTGATATTCCAAGAACCATTATCCGCGCTACCCTAATTAATATCTAGTCGCATGTAGATAAATTGTAATGTCACTTTATCCAGAATCGATCTCTCCCAACGTAAGATACATTTCGCCAATTTATGCCTGACTTGGTTGATTTATTGGCCTGTTTGTACTTATTAACTTCCAATTAGGGCAAGGTGGTTGAGAAATTTTGAATCGGGCACATGAAATTTCCAGGAAGTTTGGAATTTTTTAGCAGTGTGTGGAGACCCCGCTTCTAATTGGTTGGTAAATTTTTCGGTTGGATTTTTAGGTTGGTTGGCCGATGGAAGTTTTGGTGGGAAAAATTAATCGTTTGTTCTGGATTATAATATTCTTTTAACCGTCAAGTCTATAGCTATCGTACCTTTTGAGGTATCGGTCCAAATTCCGATTGGCTTCAAAGGTCTTCTCCCTTCGTAGATATAGCGGGTTCAAAATTTTGATTTCTGGTTTCATAGTTGAGACAGTAGAGTAGCTGTGTCCTTTCAGACTTCGAAGTATCGACATCTTTTGCTGATGGGTCCTACAGTTAGCTTACAGTGAAATAGGTAGCAGAAGATGCGGAGCTTAGCAGAAGTAGCCAAAGCTTACGTCACTTTCTGTATTTTCACCTCCTATACCAACCTAAAATTCGGCAACTTTAGAGTGTACAGATTTATTTCAATTGGAAAATGGAAACCTTTTTTGACTTTTTTTGGGACCTCATCCAAGAAATTAAGAGGACGCTATACCTGACGGTGCATTTTTGCCGCCCATAAGATTAACATTGCGAGCGGCGATTCATTTTCAAGGTTTACCTTTGGTTGGAAAGACACAAAATTTTGCCTGTACCTAGCCCTAACAATGTTCTAGGGAGTTTTCGAAGCAGATTTCCCAATGTCTCACTGGTTTCTTTTATTGCAACTGTTTTGCAAATGCTAGCATCGCATACCTCAAGAAAAGTTCTGTATCTCGAAAACCAGTAAAAAAATGGGAAATCTGCTTCGAACACTCCCTAGAACATTGTTAGGGCTAGGTACAGGCAAAATTTTGTGTCTTTCCAACCAAGAGTAAACCTTGAAAATGAATCGCCGCTCGCAATGTTAATCTTATGGGCGGCAAAAAATGCACCGTCAGGTATAGCGGACTCTGAAGTAAATTGTACAGTTATCCAAGCAACAATGAGACAACTCCGGACTTGGAAGGATAGGGACAAATGAACAGATTGGAACAACAAATATGTGATTTTTCATTAGATAGGTAGGCAGAGGTAGCGGGTTCATTAGTTTGAAAACTTGTATTGGCTCTTGCCGACATCGACCAAGTCCCTCACCGTGCCTGCATACCTATAGTACCTAAGGCCTACAAACTCAGTAGGTTGCCTTCATTGAATTTTTATTTGTAGGGTCTCCCGATGACGTCATGATGATCAGTACCAGTATTAAAGTTAGTAAATTCATCTTATTAAAAAGTAGCGGAAAATATTATCTTACTGTTAACTAACGCTATGATAAGGGCGCTATCGGCAGGATAGTGAAAGCCAACAATTTTTCTTATCGGGAGGATACCGCTATGGTCAACTTTTAGATGAGACTATTATAGTAGAGAACCAATAGCTAAAAATGAGAATGAATTTGTCTGGAAGGTCATTTGTAAGATCCAGTTTTTATAAAACGTGAATATGGTCTATTGAAATCTAACTTACAGATAGCAGTCGATCGGAACGGTAACTCACGAAATGCAGGTTAGGTATAGGTGCATTGTGAAACAACTGATCGACCTGGAATACCAAGATCTATTCATTCTCTAGGTTTCCTCTCTTAAAGAGTGAATTTAAAAACTCAAAAAGGAAGTTTTGTTGAATAATCATTCGGCCGGAAGACTGGTTAGTCAGGTGGGGACATTTTGAAGTTGATATTCAAACAAGACAACCTTCACAACTTGTATACCTTCGTATATTTCTTCCAATACAATTATACTACCTGCATTACCGTGACAAACAGTTTTAAGGACCCCTCTCTATACCGACCGTTAAGGGACCTCGTTATAAAGAGAGTTCATTATAGAGAGGCTTTCAATACAGAGAGAGACAACTGTATAAGAAGTTATTTATTGACAAAAATCAGGCTGAATTTCACCACTTTCTTATATAGTATCCGATAGTGTCTCCTAACGAGAGGATTTAACGAACAGATTTACGTTATTGTATGTTTAACTTACGACAAGTTCCTTGCGCTTGCACTTGTTTCTCTGCGATCGCACTTGTCGATAACGTAAATCCGTTCGTTAAATCCTCTGGTTAAGAGACACTATCGGATACTATAAGAAAGTGGTGAAATTCAGCCTAAATCGTAAAATATAGCTAATACATATTATATTTCAGAACATTTAAGTATCCAACAGTGTCCTCAAAGAATGGCCCCAAAAAGCGTAAAAACCTGAAAGATTGAAAAAGGTTAAGAGGCTGTAACCGCCCCTGGCTAGGCCACTTAGATAATGTTATAAATTAAGAGGGGCAGGCCCAACACCGGGGACCCATGTAATTAAACGATTACCAACACTTCACGTACCACGAATACCATTAATAATACAATTAATTTATTGCTTAATTAATTTTTATTATTTTATTGTTTATACCGCCATAAATATCACAGGTGTCCATCGGGTCCTCCCACTTTGATTGAGAAAAAGAGTTTTTTAATTTGATTTCCATCGAAAATAAAGAAATAAATTTAGTTGGGCTAGTTTCAATGACTTGGTTTAAATGAGTGTTTGGCGGCTTCGGTTGAATACTTTTTTTTCGCCCCTCGTACTTACTTTGATATTAATAAATTCTGATTCCAATTTCAATTCTATATCTGTTTTTTATTTATTCGCAGCGAATTTTTTTGAGGGCGAAAGATTTGTACAGACTCACTCGCATTCCAAATACAGAAGGCAAGATTTCTAGAGTTAAAAGCCATCATACTATCTATACTATACTATACTATCTATTTTTTACGTTCCGATTTCAAACTTTGTGAGAAAAATATTGGATATTTAAATATTCTGAAACATAATATGTCTTTTCAACGTCATTACTCATGAGGCTATGTTGTGATTTCACGATCGAGTGATTTTTGTCGCAAAAAAAAAATTGTCCAAAATTAACCGTGATTTCACAACATTGCCTCATGAGTAATGAATGACGTTAAAAAGACCTATTATATTTCAGAATATTTAAATATCCATGAAATAGTTTTCTCGCAAAGTTTGAAATCGGAATTTAATTATCGTGTAGTTATACCAATATTAGCTCTTTGTTTACGTTTCTTCTGCACACTTTATGAGGAAAATATTGGATATTTAAACGTTCTGAAATATAATATGTATTTTTAACGGCCGAAATTAACAGGCTGTGTGGTGATTTTACGATGGGTTAATTTCGGAACGCTTCAATACCAATAGTTTCCTCTTAAGAGGACGCTATACCTGACGATGCATTTTTTGCCGCCCATAAGATTAACATTGCGAGCGGCGATTCATTTTCAAGGTTTACCCATTGGCTGGAAAGACACAAAATTTTGCCTGTGCCTAGCCCTAACAATGTTCTAGGGAGTGTTCGAAGCAGATTTCCCATTGTTTTACTGGTTTTCGAGATACAGCACTTTTCTTGAGGTGTGCGATGCTAGCATTTGCAAAACAGTTGCAATAAAAGAAACCAGTGAGAAATTGGGAAATCTGCTTCGAACACTCCCTAGAACATTGTTAGGGCTAGGTACAGGCAAAATTTTGTGTCTTTCCAACCAAGGGTAAACCTTGAAAATGAATCGCCGCTCGCAATGTTAATCTTATGGGCGGCAAAAAAGCATCGTCAGTGTGCAGAAAAAACGTTAGCCCTACAGTATTATAAGTTCCATCTTTTAACCAGCTCTCGTATAGACACAAAGAACGATTCGAACCGGATAACACCGTTCATTAGCTGCCAGTTCTTAAACACTTTAATTATTTTAATTACAAGCTTAATTATTATAACACAAAGGGGTTCAGTGTTTAGAGCGCTTGGCTATTGCTGGCTGATGCTATCAAAGTTGGAGTCTGCGACGTTTCACTGCCCAAACTTAATAGGCCATTCAATGATGACTGATCACTGAATAACTGAATCACTGATCAGTCTGACGATACAACTCAGCCGTTTGGTTGTTTGTATAATCGGCTTAAGTATTATTAGGTAGATTTCGAAGAAAAATCTACCTATTGTAGTCGTACCAGTAGTCTCACTTTTGAAAAATTTCTTCACAGTTATTCTTTTTATGACCCCTGGATCCCAAAACCACCATCAGTTCAAAAGTTTATATATATATATATATATATATATCATTTTCACTTCCTTGTGAACACGCTAGCAGCCGTATTTTTGAAAAATAATTGGTTTTGACTATTTAATAAAATATAAGGGACTAAAATCTCGGTCGAGTTCGTTAATGGGGGAAATCGGACCAAGGGGGGGGGGGGGGGGGGACTTTTTCTAAATCTGGCTTTTTGGCCATAACTCCCTTAATATTGCAACTAATGAAACGTAGTTTTCTCTGAGGGTCGTCTAACAGTACTGCCTACAACTTTTCTTTGTAACGTTTTTTGATCCCACCCTTAATGGTTGAAAAGGGGTGGAAAAAGAGGGTTTTGCGCACAAAAAAATTCATAACTTGTGTCGTAGGGGTGTTATTGAGTTCTTTTGTTTTGTAATGCATTTGCCTCAATATTACCTACAACTTTTGTCTGAAAAAGTTTTTCGTCCGACGCACCGTTTAGGCAGGGGGTGGGGGGTTGAATTTTCAAAACGTCATAACTCACTTATTTGGTGAGATATTGAGTTTTTTCTTTTTGCTATGAGTTTCTATTAATAATACCTACAACTTTTGTCTGAAAAAGTTTTTTGTAAAATCACTTTCATTTTCTTGTTAAGGGGGGGGGGGTGAAATTTCAAAAATCAATTTCTCCGTTTGTTATTGTGTTATCGAGTTCTTTTGTTTTGTAATGCATTTGCCTCAATATTACCTACAACTTTTGTCTGAACAAGTTTTTCGTCTGACGCACCGTTTAGGCAGGGGGTGGGGGGTTGAATTTTCAAAACGTCATAACTCATTTATTTGGTGAGATATTGAGTTTATTCTTTTTGCTATGAGTTTCTATTAATAATATCTACAACTTTTGTCTGAAATTTTTTTTTGTAAAATCACATTCATTTTCTTGTTAAGGGGGGGGGGGTGAAATTTCAAAACTCAATTCCTCCGTTTGTTATTGTAGATAATGCAATTGGATCAACTGAAAATCTTCTTATCCGTCTTTCTTAATGATTTTAGACTGCTTTTAGTTGATGGAAGTAATCTTCGAAATCTACCTACGCCTTTCGGGGCTGCCGAAAGGGATTTTTAGTTCTAGTCTGTCACTGATTTTGGTTCTGCAAGAGGAATCTGTTTAAGAAGGGTTCCATAACTAGTTCTGAGTTTTGGTTTGCATTCGCTATTTGTTTACGTTTTTTATGCACACTTTATGAGGAGACTATTGGATATTTAAACGTTCTAAATATAGTATGTATTTTCAACGGCCGATTTACCTTGCTGTTTGGTGATTTTAAGATCGATCGGCATCTTTAAATATCCAATAGTATCCCTATATAAAATTTTCCGAAGAGAACGTTTCTGCGTAGGCTTATGCACAATGCTTTCTTTTGACGTTTATTAAGAAATTGTTGGATTTTTATTCGTTCTGAAATGTAAGGTAGTTGTTTAGTGTCTCTCTGTAGCGAACGTATAGGAACAATGTAAGTTTTTGCTTGCTATAAGAAACTATTCAGAGTTTGTCAAGGGACTGTATAGCGCTCGTTCGTTATAGAGAGGATTTCTGTGATGAGGATGTCGTTATAAAGAGTGACAACTGTTCATTATTCTAACTATGTATGTATATTTAATATATTTAACACGCCTCTGATGTTAAAAAGCCTTCACCGGCTGAGGGAAAATTTAACTTCCGGGAGTGATTCTGACCTAATCACCCCATTGTGTTCGATCCTGTATCCCACAAGGCCCTACTGTACTCTGGTTGCAATTTTAAGACTTCCAAGAAGCGTTTTCAGGGTTGAAAACATTCCCCCAACGATCCAAAAATCAACTCCCGTAACCTATCAATTTAAAAACCACCAGGCCATCAAATTTCACCCTAAAAAATCCGAGTCAAAACAAGAACGCCATAAGCGAAGTACTGAAAACACCACTTGATCCACTTGAATAGGCCACTCAAAGTTAGTCAATTGGGGTAGGCAATTCCTATGTTTACCTTATAGTGGTACAGTCGTAATTGTCTAACAATGGCGGCAAAAACAAGCATTATTGTTGGGCCTTGCTTACCTGCAGGGACTACAATAGCCATTGCTCTGTATTCTACTGTTATATAGGGTGTCTCGTGGAAGTTCAAAAATTTTCATGTAAATTTCGCTATTAAATAATTTTGAATGATGGACTTGAGGCTGTAGAGAAAATTCTATACCTACACTAAAAACTAAATTGGCCGGAATTTAGGTTGGTATAGGAGGTGAAAATACCGAAAGTGACGTAAGCTTTGACTACTTCTGCTAAGCTCCGCATCTTCTGCTATACCTATCTCACTGTAAGCTAACTGTAGGAACCATCAACTAAAGATATCGATATATCAAAGTCTGACAAGGACACAGCTACTCTACTGTCTCAACTATGAAACCGGAAATCAAAATTTTGAACCCGCTATATCTACGAAGGGAGAAGACCTTTGGAACAATTTTAGGGTTCTACAACACCGCTTAGAAGGCCTATATTGCGGCTGATACACACATTTTCCAAATTAGTTACCATGCAAGAGCCTCATTCCTGCTATCGGGATTCGGTTACTTCTCACCCTGTATCAGTCCAGTTGCAACCTTCTTTTGAACTCAAAATCGAATTTTGAAGTCCATCATTGACAAAAGGCCGTTTTGGACAATAGCAAGGTGACAAAGTTAGTTGTAAAGAGGAGCCTTTTCATGGCCTTTTCATGAATTGCTTTCATTGTTATTTCATAAACTTCGTGTTGTTGTCCTAGATCGACCATTTGGTTCCCTTTTCAGCCTTTTTGAGTATTTGGGGCGTTCCACTACCTTTTTAAACATTATTTGGACCAGGGGCGCCAACTGAATAGGTATTGAAGAACACGACATGGGAGACGTTCACCGGAAACAAAACAAAGCAATTCTATATTCTCACTTTATCATGAAATAGGAATATTGTGAATCTTTGGCTGTAATTGTTTAAAAACGTAAAATAAACAAAAATTCTGATGACAATCACGTTTGTTTATGTTTTTTCCCGACTATTTTTTGAGGACATTTTTGGAGATTTATATACCTATACAGTAGTCTCTCTCTATAACGACTATCAGGAGACCATGCAAATTTGCTCGCTACAGAGAGAGCTCGCTATAGAGAGAACTCGCTATAGAGGGGTTTTATTGACAAAAATTACTTTATGGTAAAATTACAACATAGTCAGTTAACTGCATTCCGTCTTAAAATCACAAAATCACAAAACCACATCTGAGCAATAAAATACCTATATAGGTAAATTTCGCCCCATATCAGGCTGGACTTCACCTGAAATATTTTTTCATGGCCTTTAGTTTGCTTCGAGTCAGCTCAAAAACAAGATAAGCCTTTAATTACCTACTTTTACTCTTTCCGCGTTAAATATTTTTTCGAATCATTAAAAAATCTAAAAATGAAGGTAATAAAAAATTTGCAATCGAAGCGAAGCCTTAGAAATTCATTATAGAGGGAGTTAAACTCCCCGCAGTGTAATCACAAAATTAATAACTCGACGTAACCAAAGGGATCGTAAAAAGCTCATAAAGCTCATGAATGCTTTCCAAATTAAACTGTTTAAAAAATAATTAATTTAACCCGAGTCTAATAATTAAACGACGCAAGGTGCTGGCGTGGCAACTGAGCAGAGTTGAATCCGTAATTTTAGTCTGTCGTGTGCGCTAGGGGGGGATTTTCGTGTGATGGCTTGGGGGTTAAGAAATGGCGTCTACACTGCTGTCTTAATATTCTTAATTGGCAAATCTGCGTTGTGCCTGCTAACTTCGGTCTATGGGAAACGCTTCTAGAGCGGTGAGAAGTTCAGTTCAAATTTGAAAATATACGGCGGGTTCTTATTACGCTCATATTTAAGGGTCCGCTATACCTGACGATGCATTTTTTGCCGCCCATAAGATTAACATTGCGAGCGGCGATTCATTTTCAAGGTTTACCCTTGGTTGGAAAAACACAAAATTTTGCCTGTACCTAGCCCTATCAATGTTCTAGTGCGTGTTCGAAACAGATTTCCCATTTTTTTTACTGGTTTTCGAGATACAGCACTTTTCTTGAGGTATGCGATGCTAGCATTTGCAAAACAGTGGCAATAAATGAAACCAGTGAGAAATTGGGAAATCTGCTTCGAACACTCCCTAGAACATTGTTAGGGCTAGGTATAGGCAAAATTTTGTGTCTTTCCAACCAAGGGTGAACCTTGAAAATGAATCGCCGCTCGCAATGTTAATCTTATGGGTGGCAAAAAATTCATCGTCAGGTATAGCGTCCTCTTAACGCCAAGTTATATTCAGTCACAATCACACCGAGAGTCGAGTTTTCGATCAGGTACTCATCAGAGCTAGGTAGACCAAGATTCACAAGGTAAAATTTCGGAGCTATACTAGGGTGCAAGGGATAAGGAAACGCCTCAGGCGACGACCCAGCAAGTGGCAGGGTGACCAAAGTGTACCGCAATGTAATAGGAATAACCGGTGGTGACGTCACCAGCCTACACAGGGGTGGAGTTGTTTTGGTCACCCTGCCACTTGCTGGGTCGTCGCCTGCGGCGTTTCCTTATCCCTTGCACCCTAGTATAGATCCCGGGTCTTTTTGTTTCATACAGACCTGCGTTTCGAACCTGGCTTCTTCAGGGTATACAAGCCAGACGTCTATAGTCCAAGTCAGGCTGGGAGCGTACCGATTATTCATAATTTCTTGAAGTTTTTCAGTTGACGGCGATCCGGATTTGCGTTCCATATCCTACCATACGCTAAAAATTCCAATCCGACCCTGAGCAGATATTTCCCTGATCAAGAAAATGTTTTGATCAGCCCTAGATTTGCAAGAAATTATGAGTAATCGGTACGCTCCTAGCCTGACTTGGACTATACCGCAATTGTGCCGCGCTTGAACGTGTATCTTGTCTATATTATCTTGAACTGCAACTGAACTTATGGAGAAAACTGAAGCTCGGGGGTACATGTACTACGAAAACTTTAATTATTTTCTTTCCTGAATGGCATCGCTATAGAGAACACCACGTTACCTCAGGTTGTTATGAGGCTGCCTCACTTATTACCGACTTAACCCCCTCCCCTTCTTCTTAATTACCCCCTCTCCCTCTCTGACAAATTTGGCTTTACCAAAAACATTTCCTAAAGTGTACTTTAGCGTCCCCTTCAAGTTCACTATAGCGTTATCCTCCCGAAAAGAAACCCTGGTGCCTTTTTACTATTCTTCCGAGATAGCGCCCTTTTCACAACTTTAGCTAAAGGGCTTTTAATGGCAAGATAAAATTTCCTGCTATACTTCAGCATATTTCAGACCGTTTAAGAGGACGCTATACCTGACGGTGCATTTTTTGCCGCCCATAAGATTAACATTTGCCTGTACCTAGCCCTAATAATGTTCTAGGGAGTGTTCGAAGCAGATTTCCCAATTTCTCACTGGTTTCTTTTATTGCAACAGTTTTGCAAATGCTAGCATCGCATACCTCAAGAAAAGTGCTGTATCTCGAAAACCAGTAAAAAAATGGGAAATCTGCTTCGAACACTCCCTAGAACATTGTTAGGGCTAGGTACAGGCAAAATTTTGTGTCTTTCCGACCAAGGGTAAACCATGAAAATGAATCGACGCTCGCAATGTTAATCTTATGGGCGGCAAAAAATGCACCTTAACAAAATGTAAAATGCTGTCGGCTGGATAAACTACCCTATGGCTAACGTTAAGATAAGGGTGCTATTGGCAGGATGGTAAAGGCACCAAATTTTCCTATAGGAAGGACGACGCTATAGTGGACTTTTATAGCGAGCTCTCTCTCTATAACGAGTAAATTTACATGCTCAGGGAGATCTAATTTTCTTCCCTTTGTAGATGTAGGTAAACAAAATACAGAAGAAAATCCCAGAACGAAGCGTTAATAGTGTCAAAGAGGGGTGATTTAATAGTTTGATTGATTGATAGGGTAATCGGATGTTTGATGTTGAATCGGACACCGGATCTCTTTCAATATTTTAGCATCTGCTTGCTGCTATCGAGATTTCAGACCATTATTTACTGATATGGCCTATTGATTTGGATGATTGGCCCCTTTGTTTGCAGGGGTAGCTCAAATTCGTGAGTCATCCCTTTTCGGCCACCACCAGGGGTGAAACACTCTATCAGGGAGATTTTTAAATTAGACGTTTATTATTATAGACGGGAAATTTACCCATTTCCGGTGCTGAATGCACCATGTACTATCTCGTACACGATGGAGAACTACAGTTTTAAATTCAATCGAATTTTTGTTCAATCCTTGTTCAGTTGAAGTTGCTGAGACACAATAAGTAATATAGCTGGAGAAATTTTTCAGCGACCGGGATTTGAACCTGCGACTTATAATACCAAGCCGTTAACTATCTATATCTTTCCAAGGGAAACAATACAAAATTTCCCAAAAAACTAAAAACAAAAAGATTTTGAAACGGATGGGGAAAACAGTTTCATAAGTTGGCTTGGCGAGATGGCGGCAATGGAGGGACAAATTCATTTGATCAGTGTTATGGTGCTGGGGACCCAGGGGGGGGGGGGGGTTGGAGGGGAGAGGGGGGACTTGGGGGGTTTCCAGGGCGATGAGTGGGAACGCCCCCCCCCCCCCCCCCTCCCAGTGACACAGGGGTGCCAAACTAACGAATCAATTTTCCCTTTCCCCCCTATTTTGTACGCTTCAGTCCCACCTGGCTGACTGTGGAGGGTTGGGGGGGGGGGGGGGGGGTAAAAAAGGGGCTGGTAATAATTTTAGGGGGTTGTATAGTATAGAGGGGTGCAGGACAAGCCCAGCAACTAGACACTTGACATGCAGAACATGTCGGAGGTGAATGCCGATCAGAAATTTTTTTGGTAGGATCGGGATCGAACCGGTGTGCTTCAAAAGACAACCGTGTTGACCACTCGGCAACCGAGGCAGTTTGGCCAGCCCTTGCTCAGTGACAGCATTGCTGAGGCGCGGAGGTTTTTCCATTTTCGCGGACGTAGCCGTAATTGCCGACAGAAGAACGAAACTTTATTTCCTCCAAAATGAGTTCCCAAGGGTTCCTTTCCTGCGTTTTCTTTTTATTTCTTAATTTCTTCCCAACGAGTCTCGGTTTTCAGTAATTAAAACTGCTCTAGACTTAGAAATAAAGGAAAAAACCTTTTTTAATTTTTTTATTTAAAACGACTTGAATTTATATTTTAGTTTTTTCTAAATTATCCTACGTACTAAACTGTGGAACAGCTATAGAATACAAACAAAGAAAGTATTATCGTTCTTTCCGGATACTCCAAAATTCTATGTCTTGTTAGTTGTGTTCTTTGAATGTGAGTCTAAGCCATGTTCTTGTTTTCTCTCCTATAGGTACTCAGGTTTTTTCATAATTTCATGATTGCTTTTTGGAGGAGAATCTATAAAGACGATTTTTTTTTTGTATAGGTATCGTCTTATAAATATATGTAGGGTTCGGATTGTTAGGTTGCTTAAAACCGAGAAATAGGTTGCTCAAAAACGCAAAATAGGTTGCTGAAAATAGGTTCCTTAAAATCCAATTTTACCTAGTGCTTAACTACTAAGGTAAGGTTTCTAATAAAAATTATAGGTAGGTAAGAGGAAAAAAGGAAGAATTTTCACATTTGGTTTTATTGCACGACCAAAACTTTTTCCAGATTTTCATTTTCATTTTTTTTTTTTTTTTTTTTTTTTTTTAACGCGCGTAATGGGCGCGGATGTTTTTGACCGAAGCCGAAGTAGAGTACGCCGAAGCCGAAATATGAGTGGGCCGAGGCCAATATATCCATGTCGGAAGCGGAAAATGTTTCCGTTCCGCCGGGATTTTCCAGATTTTCCACCTTAAAATTACGTCGCATCTCTGTCAAAGTTCTTTTAAGTGCAAAGAGACTTCTTTCTACGTCACACGAAACGAGAGGCAGAAATTTGAGGGAGGCAACTTCGGTAGATAGGGGAAAGATCGGGCCAGGCCCGTATCCAGAAAGCGGTCATGGGGGGGGGGGGGGTTCGGGGTAATGGGGGGGTTTTAGCCTATATTTTTTTTTTGCTTCACGTCGGCGTTACCATGTTAATTTTCTTTCATGGAGGGGGGAGTTAACCCCTTAGGTTACCCCCCCGTGGATACGGCTATGGATCGAGCAAACGTTTTTTTTTCTGCACTTTTTCCTTCTAATATCTCCGCAGCTTCTCGGGCTGAGGCCCAGCCTGGGCAGCCTGGGTTTCTTTTTAGGGCTACCGCAAGCTTGGTGCATCTGGCGTGTCCTGTGGCTCTGCGCATAGGCACGTAGCATGTACACAGGTCACAGGCATAAGGGTAGTTGGTATAAAAATAGAGTACATACCTACTTACCTGGTCTGCGAGGGAGTAATGGGGAGTAACCTCGACTATCAACGAACCTAAGAAAATATATTTCTAATGGTGAAGTTAATGTAGTCTACGGGCTTCTTAGAAAAAATAAGTCTACAAGCTGATTTTATTTTCGTCTGGAAAGATTCTTTTGAAGCGAGCGTATTGTAAGACACGTGTTCATAAGTACTGTTATCTGCAGAATAGGTTAAATTAGGCCGTCAACCAGCAAAATAGGATTTTTTAGTACTTTCAAAGCTGAAATAGGATTTTTTAGTACTTTCAAAGCTGAAATAGGACATTATAGGTCTCGATAAGATTTGGTGTGTGGGGTCGTGGAGGTCCAAAACGCCTAAATACAAAATTTGGCTGAAATCAAACGTAAGGAGAAGAATAGGTCTTTTTAGGACAAATCCGAACCCTATATATAAGTAACGGTTAACTGGCAATTTAATCCTCCATACATTTAGATTTTATGTAACTCACGGCTTACGCCTGCAAGATTGTGTGTAGATACTAGGTGGACATGTCAAACAATCAGTCCCTTTGGAGACTTTTTGTAGACACTGTCGCCTAGTGGGAAAACGCTAGACTGGCATGACTAAGGTCCTGGGTTCGAAGCACGGTACCAGCAAACCTGCCCTCCGTAGCCTCTCTTTATAACGACCTACCACGGAAATTTCCTCGCAATAGAAAGAGTTTACTATAGAGAGGGTTTGTCAAGACGTGTGCTCGTTATAGAGAAGTGTTCGTTATAGAGAGACAACTGTACAAAAATAACGAAAAAAGAAAAATCAGGGTTTTATCTGAGTTCCCACGAGAGTTCAAATAATAATAAGGTTTAAGGTAGAAAACCTCAGCAATAAGTTTTGACAATAGTTCTGAAAATTAGAGAAAATGCTCCAGTATGTACTCCACCATATTACTGTTCCAAATTAAGATTACAGGTACAGTCTAAGAAGAAGAGGCTCTCCATAAAAACATTAAATGAAAAAGTTTCAATTCAGAATGCTGACTTCGGCAAAATCGCTGAGGGAAAGGAAACGGAGGAGGGCTTTCTCTGACTTTCTTTCACGTGCAAGAAGGGTCTAACTATTCAATATTTAGATTTTATTCGTTTGTAACTGAGAGCTTAAGGTTGGATTTAGCTAATTTCGGAATGGAATTTACCTGAATTTTTTTCTGTAAGTTAAACAAGGTTGCCATGCGTTGCTAAGGTAAATAAAGTCGGAATTTTATTTCTCTAGCAACCCATGGCAACCTGGTTTAACTTAAAGAAAAAAATTCTGGTAAATTCCATTCCGATATTAGCTAAATCCAGCCTTAAAGTACGGTGTAGCCTCTCCCTTTAGCGACCGTCACATAGGGATCATGTAAATTCCCTCGCTATAAGGAGAGTTTGCAATAAAAATAGTAGTCATTAATGAAGCACGGAAATTTCTGTTTTACCCATGTCCTTGCGTTTATTGCATAGTTGAACGAGAACAAAAAGACATAGTATCGGTAGCAATAGCAAGAACAAGATTTCTGGCCAGATTTCTCCTAACAATTTTTGCATGAACCTTCGTAATTTTTTCTCCATAGCGACCGTGAGGGGCAGTCCATATACTATAAGGAAAATGGAAATGAAAATGAAGCAAATTACGTCATCCGTCATACCCCGGAAAATTCCACGTGTATGGAAGTATAAGTATAAGTACAAGAACAAGAATAACGATACGGTTCTGTACTCAAACCGCAAAATCCGAGGGGGTAACCACTCCAGACATACCTTGAGATTCCCTGAGATTCCATAAAGATTTCCAAAGATTTCCAACGATATTCATAGAAAAATGAATCCCAAAGGGGTAACCACTCCAAAAAAATCCAAGATTCCCTGAGATTTCATACAGATTTTCAATGATTCCCAATGACATTCCCAACGAGATTCCTGCAGGTGTATTCCCTTTCTCGAACGCCAGAAAACCCACTCAGCTAACGCCTTCAAAAATTATTGTATAAGAAGAATAGGCACGCGCGCCATGATGCAATATATGGAGAACAGTTCATCTTACAATAAATTTTGAAGGTGTTAGTTGAGTGGGTTTTCTGGCGTTCGAGAAAGGGAATACACCTGCTGGAGTGGTTAACCCCTTGGTATTAGCGGGACCAAAATTCCACATAGTCCCGTCTTGCAGGAACTAAAACAATTATCTACGTTGATAAATTGTTTGAGACAATTATTATATTCGCGAAAGCTCAACTTTCCGCCAAAGCTCATCTCCATTAATTACAGACCTTTTGTTCCTCCTAATGAGCCTTATTATTTAGAGAACCCATTTCGAATTGGCCCCCAATTTATAAGTCTTTACATAACGACTGAAATTTTCATTTTCAGTAATTTGTTTTGCGTTGTTTCGTTCGCTTAACTTCACAAAGATATTGATGACAATGGTCTCTCTCTATAACGACCGGCAAAGGACCAAATAAATTTGCTCGCTATAGAGAGAGTTCGCTATAGAGAGGGCTTCAAAATGAGTTACGGTTTGTCAAGGGGGACTGTAGCATTCGCCAGTTGTAGAGTCGTTATAAATATAGTCCCGTATAACCACGGAACATCCAAGTACGCTATTTGGAAGCTTCCTTGGACGTTGCAAATACCATCCTAGTACCGTTAAATGTCTGTTTACAAATCGCGTCCATAAAGCTTCCCGTGTACCTTCCATGGACGGCTCAAGAACTGGGTTTGGAGGGTATTAGAAACTTCCCTACATAGAAAAGGAACAGTTTATAGACGCTGCTTGGAAACTTCCTAGGACCTTACAAATACCATCATAGTACCGTCCAATATCTGTAGTAAACGCGTCCATAAAGCTTCCATGTACCTTTCATGGACGGTTCATGGACTGTTTTTGGAAGCTTCCCACGACAGTACATTAGGGCTGGATTTAGTGAATTTCGGAATGGATTTTACCCGAATTTTTTTCTGTAAGTTTAACAAGGTTGTCATGCGTTGGTAGGGAAATAAAATTCTGAGTTTATTTACCTAGCAACGCATGGCGCCCTTCTTTAACTTACAAAAAAATTCGGGTAAATTCCATTCCGAAATTAGCTAAATCCAGCTTGAACGTTCTATTACTACCAGTGTATAAGGTGAAATGAAATGAGAAAAAAATAAATTATTTGGAGCATAAAAATAATTATTATTACAATTATTTTATTAAATCTCACAAGTTGAAGAATTGAAGAATTGTCTTTTTAGTTCCACATGGAGGCACTGAAGTAGAAGGGATGAAAGGGAGTCTTGTCCAGACCAATAAGTTATTTAGATATGGAGAAATAAACCTTTATAAAAGCCATCTGAGGCTGATGGAGAAGGTGAAGAGTGAGACCTACACTCTCAGCTGAGGGTGAACAGTGTGGAGCGCAGCAGTGGTCAGCAGTGGCTATCTGCATTCGAAAGAGTGATGGTCCCGTTATGACATCTTTGTCATTGTGGTTCCCAAGAAAGGAGACTGCTGTCACTAATGCGATGACGAACGTTCCAATTCCACTAAAAAAGACAAAATTACAATTATTATAACTACGAATTTTCATAAAACCGGTTTTACATATTTAAAAGATAAGTTCTTTACAAAATTATCAGCAGATATCCTAGGTATAGGATTTAGGATTAGGGTATAAGAAAAGCCTCAAGAACGTATATAGGTACTAAAGGCGGGTGCGTCATACTCGCGGTATTAACGGTCAAAGTCCAGCTAAATTCGGTGTTTACCGTGCAATAAATGAAATTTAACTAGTTTAACGTTAACGATAATGGTGGGACTCACCCTAAGTACCTATTTGTGCATTAATTATTTCTTAATCTAATATGGTTTATGGTATTCCAGCTCCGTATAGTTTAATGAAGGCAATGTGAACTCATTTCTCGAACTGAAATCAGACTGTGAAAAATCGTTTTGGAAAACCTAACGGGCCACGCCAATTTTTACTGCTTGAGGTTTGAGACTAACTTAACTAAGTCGAATCAGAGAAAGACTAACATAAGTGAAGTTGAATAAAAGAAACATTTACCTGATAATATCGCTGAAACGAGGCCAGTAATGCACCAACGCCGAACGTCGAAATAAACACTGAATTAAAATGGCGGCGCGCATGCGCGGTAGGTAACTGTGAGCAAGACCATTCCTGTACCGTCCTAGGACGTTCCTAGGACGTTCCTTCTTCTGTTCCCCGTGAAACTTCCCGGACGCTTTGTGGAAGGTTCAAATACATTAAAAGAACTTGAAATGTACTGATAGTGGAAGTTTCCCGCGCATGGTCAGCGTACGGTTCTAGTACCTTCCAAGAACTGTTAATATCAGCCTTAGTTGTAACTTTACTCTGGGATCCTTGGAGGACGGTCCTTGTACCGTCCATCAGTAACAATTGGGTACGCTATTTGAAAGGAAACGCTCCTTGGAAGCTTGGACTGTTCATGAACCGTCCTAGAACCTTCCGTGGTTATACGGGGTGTCACTAAAGAGAGCTACGAATGAACGCTATGAATGTTCTGAAATATAATGTGTCTTTTTAATAGGCCTTGCTGTGATTTTACCGAGGGGTTAACCACTCCAGGAATCTCGTTGGGAATCATTGGAAATCTTTATGAAACCTCAGGGAATCTTGGGAATTGTTTGGTGTGGTTACCCCTTCGGGGTTCATCTTTCTATGAATATCGTTGGGAATCTTTGGAAATCTTTATGGAATCTCAGGGAATCTCAAGGAATCTCTGGAGTGGTTATACCCCCTCGGATTTCACAGTTAAATTCCGATGAAGATGCAGCCTATTAATTTCCACCGGTAAAAAGAGTTCCCTCATAAAATATTTAGAAAAAAAACATAAACAAACACGTCTGCGTATAGACGTCCTTAAGGTGAACATTAATAACAACCACCTCTCCCATGTCTCCTTAATATTAGTACCTATCTCTATTTCGAATGGACCCAATATAGAAAACAACATGAGAACTAAACGGGCTGATAATGTCGTTCGAGAACTCGGCCATTTTTTACACAGACAACAATAGACATCCGTGACTTGGGTGTAGGTATATCTCACTTACCTCCCTTCACAACACATGAACACTGCAAAAATTATTCGTCACGTAGGTACCGTCACAACAGGTGAGCACAGCCAAAATTATATCTCACGTTTTGTGAATATTCCACGAACAATGTTATTGTAGTCGAGGTGACAGCCATGTTTTATTTGTGAAAGTACTACATGGGTGGTGCGAAAAAAGAAAATGTAACAACAGGTTATAGGGTCCTGAATAGGTTCCCCAGGTCCAGAATATGTTCCCCTTCTCAGCTATTACGATTATAAACCCTTTTTATACAATTTAAATAAAAAATTTTAATAAAAATATAGTGGTCACCATTATGGGCCACCATACATTTGCTATTTTTCAAACTTCAAACTATGTGAGAAAACTGTAGGATATTTAAATATTCTGAATATAATATAACGTCATTGTCATTAGTCATTGTCATTACTCATGAGGCTATGTTGTGATTTCACGATCGGCTAATTTTGGACAATTTTTTTTTTTGTGACAAAAATCACTTGATCGTAAAATCACAACATAGCCTCATGAGTAATGACGTTAAAAAGACATACTATATTTCAGAATATTTAAATATCCAATAGTTTTCTCACAAAGTTTGAAGTCCAAACTTAAAAATGTATATTCAGCCTTAACCATCTGATACTGAAAAACCAAATGCCATGATAAAGCATAATAATGTGACGTCATAAAGTGTACTTTCACCTTAAAAGTATTGTCTGAAAATCAAGAAACCTCAACTGTAGACAAGTATGAAATTGCCAAAATAAAATGAAGAAATTAGCAAAAATTCGACGATATCAGAAGGTCCTAAGCGCCTAAAAGGCAATGTCAATTTTTTTGGTTTTTAATTACCATAAACTACCCCTAAAATCAAAGTTAATCAACAATATGATAAATGATTATTATAAGGGTTGGTCTACAGAGTAAACAGCATCCCTACAACCCTTAGCCTATTTCCTAAAAGAACCAAAATAACCCTTTAAAAAAACCCCCAAAACAATCATCTAAAAAGTAAATACAACCCCAGTCTAAGAAGAACCTGAAACCCAACATTTAAAAATATTTATTCCACCAATTTAGGGGATGGAAGGGGTTACATTGGGGTTCGGACGGTATAAAGAGTGTTCCCCTATTTTTAACACCAGTGATAGCTATCACTTCGTTAAAGCCACGTGAGCATGGACTATCGTTGTTTACTAAAGCATTTCATCCATCAAATGTGTGATTACACAAGATTAACTTATATAATCTGTTTGTCCCCGTGATTTTTGAAATTACTTTTAGGACTATTCGATTTTGTGAAAGTTGAGTTTTCCCCCAGCCGGTGAATACCACTCAGTTCTGGGTACACATTAAGGGTCCGCTATACCTGACGATGCATTTTTTTCGCCACCCATAGGATTAACATTGCGAGCGGCGATTCATTTACAAGGTTTACCCTCGGTTGGAAAGACACAAAATTTTGCCTGTACCTAGCCCTAACAATGTTCTAGGTCGTGTTCGAAGCAGATTTCCCATTTTTTAACTGGTTTTCGAGATACAGCACTTTTCTTGAGGTATGCGGTGCTAGCATTTGCAAAACAGTTGCAATAAAAGAAACCAGTGAGAAATTGGGAAATCTGCTTCGAACACTCCCTAGAACGTTGTTAGGGCTAGGTACAGCCAAAATTTTGTGTCTTTCCAACCAAGGGTAATGAATCGCCGTTCGCAATGTTAATCTTATGGTCGGCAAAAAATTCATCGTCAGGTATAGCGTCCTCTTAATATTAGAAACCGGCGTCTACGTTTTTTTACGTTTTTATGCACATTTTATGAGGATACTATTGGATATTTAAATGTTCTGAAATATAATATGACTTTTTAACGGCCAAAATTGGTAATTTCGGACAGTTATTTTGAATTGATCGTAAAATCACCATGGAGCCTGTTATAGATACATATTATATTTCCGAATATTTATATATACTATATACAAAAGTTTCCTCATAAAGTGTGCAGGAAAAACGTAAACAAATAGCGAATATATGTTCGGTCTTAAGAGGCATACGCACATCCGGACCGTACCTTGTTTTGTTCCGCCAACAAGGGTTAGGTATATTTTGAGATTGTTTGTGGACTACTCAAAGCAGGAGCGCCGGCGCCCGCAATATTTACTTTTATAATATTGCACCTGGTCAGGGGTACCTAAAAGATACCTAAGTAAAAACAAGGTATTTGGATTATACAGGTGGTCACCTTTTCAGATGGTGCTGACACTGCTGACGAAATATGGATCTCAGGAGACTGTGAGACTAGGCTTAATGTGTACCTGGCTTTCACTGATTATTTGTCATGGAGTATTAATATATAACAAGGTTTTTCAAAACGAAACAAAATTTGGATGACCCTGAGTCTGTTTATTTACCTAGGTATATACCTGAACCTGAAAGTGGACCATTTATTTCTGAATTAGTCTCAGTTTTAAGAGGTTTTTATTACTATTTACCTAAATTATTTTTTTTCATCCAAAGCCGCTTAAAACAAAACCATCTTTTTTTCGAGCAAACATAACGATGATTTGGATCTTTCTGTCGGCGAGAATAAAATGAAAACGATTTAACCCAAAAATTACGAGGGGAACAAAATAATTGCAAGGGGAGTTAAAGTGTCATTTCCGTAGTGGGATCTCATTTAAAGCGGCAATGAAAAGAATCGTTTTTTGAAAAAGTTTTTGTCGTAAAACTAAAATTATGTCATAAAAAGACAAGGAGAGAACCGTAAAAATAATACCTTGAACATTTGGAAATTTATTTCGGCCTCCACCCCCTCGGTATTACCCTAAATGCTCCATTTCTATGATAATTACATCGTTTATACATCGCACCTTCCCCAGGGCTTGTGGGGGTGGCTTTTCAATTCAAAATGGCCGCTATTCCCCTTTTTTTCAGCTTTCAGATTCGTTTTATGGGAGATTTTCTGATTCCAAATGGATATTTTGTTTTTTTCCCTGGACTCAAAAGGTGTCTCTTATTTGTTTTTTGATGTTTTTGAATCAGTACGTTCATGTTTTTACTTACGTATACACATACCTATCGTTATCCTGCTTACTTATCTAATAAAACTCAACTGAGAAATATAATGGCAAAGGTATAAGAACTCAAATTTCAGATTTTCTTCAGTTTAAGGGTCCGCTATACCTGACGGTGCATTTTTTGCCGCCCATGAGATTAACATTGCGAGTGGCGATTCATTTTCAAGGTTTACCCTTGGTTGGAAAGACACAAAATTTTGCCTGTACCTAGCCCTAACAATGTTCTAGGGGGTGTTTGAAGCAGATTTCCCAATTTCTCACTGGTTTCTTTTATTGCAACTGTTTTGCAAATGCTAGCATCGCATACCTCAAGAAAAGCGCTGTATCTCGAAAACCAGTAAAAAAAATGGGAAATCTGCTTCGAACACTCCCTACAACATTGTTAGGGCTAGGTACAGGCAAAATTTTGTGTCTTTCCAACCAAGGGTAAACCTTGAAAATGAATCGCCGCTTGCAATGTTAATCTTATGGGCGGCAAAAAATGCACCGTCAGGTATAGCGGACCCTTAACTTCTCACACATATTTTCAGCTCTACCTAGGATTTTCTTGTTCATTAACCCCAAGAAATACTATTAGAGACCGATTGCCTCTAGTACCTCCTACCTACGTACTTACTATGCAAGAGTCGCCTTCGCGTAGGTACATGCCGGGAAAATTTAAAAACGACAGCTTCCCAGCAACTTGGCATACCCTGATACGTAACGTAAGCTTCTGGAATGTAATATAGGATTTATAAAAGTCCCAAAATCGGTAACGCTTATTTATACTTCGCTATATCTTGCTTAGTTCCCACGTGGGACGTACAAGCTAAGAACTACGTTTACAATTCGACGGCTGCTTCAACAAATTTTTGTGTTCAGGCCTGGCATCTTTGTTTTTGGTGAAATTTTTTTTTGGAGAGCGTTTTGATTCTAAACTGAGCAGGAAAAAGTACCTATAGTACCTAAGTACCTAGTTGGGACGCTACCTATATACGTAAGTACCTACTTATCCAGAACTTCAACTTATATCTACCTTATTATTTTTCTACTGTTAGCATGTACCTCTTTTTCCATGTTTATCACATGGTTATCACATAGTTATCATATAGGTAGTTATAACATACTCGTAGTTTTATTAGATGGCTAGAATATGCTCTTTTTCTTTGGGTATCACAATCAATCTCAAGATTTTCGATATTTCTGTAGTTGGGATGTAATGACGTACTCTACGGTTATCAGTAAACAAGCGTAATATTTTTAGAGATGGGAAAGCTGAAAAGTGTGAAAAAAGGTTCTTGTGGGGCTCAGTCGGGCGCCATTTCGCCCATAGTTAGCTTATGGTGAGGACATGGGGGTCCCGCTGTGGAATTGCTTTGCTAATCTTGCTCACGGTAAATTTGATCCCGACGGATTTATCCAGCGTAAGGATGTCCAGGTCCGGATTACTCAGCTCAATATCTATCTATGATCAAACCTACTGTACCTCAGACTTATCTATCTGTCTCTATTATCCTAAGAAGACAGACACTTTGTTTGAGAAAGAAACAGTGTTCTTGTCTTCGTAAGTATC